>JAJHSJ010000014.1:7976444-8019706 GCA_021015155.1 Magnolia officinalis | reverse complement strand
CTCTCTCTCTCGGCCCTCTGCTGCAACATCATGTATCTCTCTCTCTCCGCTCGATCTACCGCACATCAAGGATCATTCTGCTGCAACATCAGGTATCTCTCTCTCTCTATCTATTCATATCAATTTGGGCATTTTTTGGCATTTTTTAATCCTGCAAGTAACATTGTGCAATGATTTGTGTATTGGGAATTTTTGAGTTTCGAATTCCTAATTAGGGATTCGTAGTGTCGATTCCCTAATTTTTTAGTTTCGAATCCCTAATTAGGGATTTTTGACCATTGGTTGAGACTTTTTAACCATCTGTTTGTAATTATTGAAAGTTTTCTAGTGGCTAGGATCACCTAACGTTGTGGTTTTCTGAGGTACGGCTAGAAGAATGGTCCAGATCTCATGCATGGCATCACATGTTTGGAGAAGTATTGCTGGACAACTAACTATGATGCAAGTGTCGAAACTGGTTCCTTTCTCAACTTGTTCAATGCGAAAGCTTGTTAAGTCTGAAATGAGCCCTGTTTTTTTGTAGTGTTTGGTATGCTTCGGTATAGTCATATGCATTAGTTTTTAATTTCTCTATGATCCATTTGGTATAGTTATATGCATTTAATTTATTTTTTCAATGGACATTGCTCTTGTCATGTGGCATGTTATTAACATATACTCACAGAGATAGGAATTTCCTGAATAATCGGCCATTTAATATACATTGTGATATGTAGTCATATGATTTGCTGACTTCCAATTGCAGGGAAAAAAACCCACCTGAATTGACTGAATTAGTTATCTTGTTTATCTTATTATCCACGTTTTTATTGTAACCTGATGTTATAGATGTGTGTGTGTGTGTGTATGATTGTAAGTGCCATTGATTTGACAGGGATTTGGTGTGTCTTTCTTTGCAACCATTATTTATTAATGTTTTCACATACTAATACCTATTTGATTTGTGATTAGGTATGTATTTGTGTTTGGATATAAAAGGAGTTTCAGCTGTCCTTGTACAATTTACTTTAATTTTAGCTATATTCATGGGATGTTAACTATAAAGGAAAGACTGAAGAGTCGGTGACTAGGATTTTCCAAATTTGGGATGTTTGTGTTAACTATAGGAAACACAACTTGATACTCACCATAAACACATTGAAACAAATTTGGTGAAAAAGAGTTGCTATACATGTTGTCTTCTCATATATCTTTTTGATGATGCTTTTCTTCTTCTTCATGTATAATTTGTTAAATTTCATCTGTCAGTGCTTTTGTTAGACTTGCACTCTTGTTCACTTAGCTATCAGATGTCGACATTTATCTTTATTTCAGGTTGAGTACAATGACAGCCAAAATGCAAGCAAGCAAGATTCCCTACTTTCAAGTATAGAAGTGGCAGAACAGCAGATTCTGTTATTCTCCACCTCGTATTTTCTTTATGAAATCTCTTTTAGCATATCATTTCTGATAAAGAATTCAATTTGTCAAACACATCTTTTCAACGTTATATCATATTGTTATTGATTTTTCCTTTGGGAGTTACATTACTTGCTGCCCAAAACATCTACACTGAACACTTGACTAAAGAAGAAAGATTAACTAAAGAAGAATGGCATACTATCAATAAAATATTGAGTTACCAGCCTGATGAGGAAACGACTTCTCTCAGGAAAGGATATGCAAAATATGATACAGTTCTTGGTAAATGTCTCCATCCAGCTGGCTGCTACTAGGATCATCAGTATCAATCAGACGGAGATTCTACGTGGTAGATTTGAACAGCTTCAAGTCAGCACTAAGTTCTATCATAGGAGCACCCACTGTGATGTGTCATTGAGGTTCTATGGCTTATCTGCTCCTGAAGGATCACTGGCAGAGGTTTGCTGTTTTCGTTATTTGGATGTTTCTGCTTGTGTTGTTTTTCTTGCTCATTTCCATTATATACATGTTTCATGATTTGTATTGCAGAGTGTCAGCAAGTGAGAGAAAGGTGAATGCATTAGCTGCTAATTTTGTACACTCACCAATTGGAGATGATGTGGATTGGCGGCTTTCAGCAACAATTGCTCCATGCCACGTCACGGTGCTGTTTGTGCACTCTCTTGCCTTTTAATTTGTAGGATATGAATCAATCACAAAATAATCTGGATGATAATTGTGGAAACTCCTTGCATCCATGAATGATGTACTCATTCTCTTCATATCCTTCTTATTGCACAACTATGAACCTTTTAGGAGTTTAAATTGTGGAAACTCCTTGCATCCATGAGTGATCTTGCTTTCATTCTAATGATGCATTGCATGTGTAAACTCTGCTTGCTTTTGTTTGTATTCTGTTATTGATGTTTTGCGTATTCCAATAACCTTAACTTGTTTCCGATGTTAATATATTGCTAACTATTATGTATGGAGAATGCACCTACTCTCTCTAGTTGTTAGGTGAGACTTGAGAGAGTTCTGATCTTCATGATATTAGAGGCCAACTTGGGCGTGGTGTCCTAAAAGGTGTACATCTAAAAGTTTAACTTGTCTTTGTGTCCATTTTTTTTTTCTCTTCATATCCTTCTTATTGCACAACTAGGAAAATGCTCTTGCGAGATGAAAGTACAATCTTGCATTTGTGTTGTTCATCAAGCGGGTCGCACTGTTTGTGCTAAGAGCCCAAAAATCTTGTTGGTGGGTGTCGTTCCTTCTTATTATGGCTGCTGCCATTGGGATTGTTTCAGATCTCCCTGTTGGCCTCCCTCACCATGAAATCCTCTCCATTGCTTATGCTGTAGCCAATTTCACCACTTTCACATTGGAGATGGCCTTTCTTTTCCTCTACATCCTTTCCACAGGTGCCCATGTCATTCCTTGTGGCAAATCAATGGTTTGGATCACTGAACCATGAGCCCCATGACATGGAGGTTCTGGATTTGTTGTTAAATAGAGATTCTGCCTCTCTCTCTCTCTCTCTCTCTCTCTCTCTCTCTTTATTTACATGCATTAGATTTTGACACAGTTTGTGTTTTCTTGGTTTGTAGTTCAATTGTGGAATACATCCAGCTTACTCGGGAATGGCTGCTTTGCCTTACTTTGACAAGATTGATCCATCCACCATCGACGTGCTTCTTGTTACACGGTAAGTATAGAATCTGTTCTGGTTATTCCTTCAATAGATATGTGGTACACATTGCTTACCACAGGTACCCATGTCATTCCTTTCAAACTTCAGTTGGAAAGATTCAGTATGTCCTATGTACATTGTAATGAGCTGCATTATGTGGCCCTGGCTCATTGTTTTATCCATCTTCAAGCCATTTGCTGCTGAAAACTCAGTGCTTACTGAATCTAGTTCCTTGTTATGTTCATTTCAGTTTACTCCATCTAATCATGTTTGGCTTTGGTTCCTTCTATTCTTTTTTCTTTTTATGAACAACCTGCAAAGCTAAGCTTATGCAATGGTAAGTTAAGTTGAGACAAGTGAAAGACTCGAGATACAAAACCAAGAGAAGCTATCCAACCCGTGTTTTTTCCTTCACATTATTCTTTTCTGGAGACAAAATAAGGAAGTTGTATATATTTTCAGAATCTGTGCAAGAGCATCTCCAATTATATTGATGACTTCATGATATTTTCAGAATCTGTGCAAGAGCATCTCCAGCATTTAAATGAAATCTGGCAACTAGTCCAGAATCATCAGCACATAGGGCCAGTTCCAACTCTTCCATTTGTTCCTGAGTTGTGGTTACATAAGCTACTTTTGGGGGTCATTCACCATCAATGGCCATTGTTGTTCTAGGCCTTCCTCTAGAGTCATTTGTGCATATCATACAAAATGGTGGGTTTAGTAACAAAGCTTTTTTTATATGTTGCTTGCGGATAAGACTTGCCAGCATGTCACATGTATTGCTTTGTGAGAGCCATCCATCAGATAGATCCACCAAGCATGTTTCTTGGCCTCACTAAACTGGTTGGCATTCGTGTATGGTGAAGATGGACAGTTAAAAAATGTTGAGCAGCAGTTCACCTATCCCATATATTTAGATCTGAGAGATTTTGCATTCTCAACAGTTACTGTGTAATTTTCATATATTTAGTGTTGATTCCAAAAATTCTGTTGTGCTTGTGGATTTAATGATGATGCAGTCATCTGAATCAGGTCTAGGTACTGTCCAATTTTCATATATTCTAATAAAAGAAATTTCACTTCTAGCACTTTATTTTTTTTGGTTGAATGTCATATCATCTCTTTCATTATATTGGTTTTGGTCTAATCTTTCAATCATTCTCTAACTGTTAAAAGGAAATAAATTTCCATCTGGAGTTGGTTATGAGTGTAGTTTTCTATGTAACTGTTAAAAGGAAATCAATTTCCCCCTCTTTTGGTGACTCAAACAGAAGAAGCCATCTCATAATTGAGGTTTTGCTATAACCTGTGTTGTTGGTTTTTTTGGATTCTCCATATGAAATTATGAGAAATCATGCCTCAAAACATTTAAAAGCATTTGTTGGAGCCCACCTAAGTTTTGAAATGGCCTAAAATCTGTTGTGACCCCTTATCCAAGTGACCCCTTATCTAAGTCACAGTGAATGGCCTAGATGTATAAACCACGTCTCGTTGGGTCCGCTGTTCAAAATAAAAAGGTTTCAATGGATGTGCATCCACTCTTAACCATTGTTTATGTTGTTGCTCACCTAAGTTGTGGAAGGGCCCGGTGAAAATCAAAGGATAGTGTTTTTTCAGTGGTACACGCAGATGCCAATGTGGCATAGGTGTGGTCTGGGCCATTCATCAGGTAGCGCCCTTCAGAATGTTTGCTTGGAATTTCGTGCTATATCGGTAATGGGTTTATTCGTCTCATTAACTTCTCTAACAGTTGTTGATGTTAGTTTGGACTGATTAGCATTTTCATATTACAGAATTGCTTCGGGCCCTCTGCTTTTTTTGGACACCAGTACCTTGTATTCTTTGGTGAGACCATTTCTTTCATTAAACTTCTAGTTTTTCTGTTATATTGTTATAGAGATGCTTCTACAATGGGTGTTTTCGTACAGTTCCATGAAGTGTGCACCATAAGTGTTTTCGTACAGTTCCATGTTTCAATTCCATCCTTCATATATTCTGTCATTAGCATTTTATTTCCACCTTGGAACTGAATTATATTTCTTTTGCTTGCTTATTGAATTTTGGTGCGCAATTCATCTGAACAACCTCATATCGGTGCGCAAGTCATCTAAGTCCAAAACAGATAAGGTTAGGTGGCTTTCCATTAATATATGATATTCCTCATTGGTTTTTGGAAAGGTAGTGCCTACAGTTATAATATAAACATTTCATACATATGTTTTTTTTTTCCCCTTTCTTTCTTGTTTCCTTTAAGATTTTTGCTTGCTTATTGAATTTTCTATAATCCATGTGTATGTATTAAATGCCTCAATGTCGGATTTGAATCACTGAAATTCCATCTAACCAGACCATGATCAAAATATACCCTTGTGTTCAGTTTCTATGCAGGTAAGCAGATATTTACAAGAAAAAGCTTGTGTGGTTGATAAACAGTTTATTCGCAATTCATTCTTGATGCTTAAAGATCGGTTGGATGGTTCCATGATGAGTCTAACTTGGGACTCACTGACGATTCCAACCACGCCAAACCCCGACCGCTACATACTTTCTTAGAATTTCTTGGTGTTTGTTGTTGTTTGATATGTGAGAAGTGTGTTTGGTGTGAGTTCAATTGTGGCTAGAGGAACCTCAGTAATATGCTTGTCATGAGCTGTGGGTTTTAACTGGGTTTACTGGTTCCTCTGTTTTTTTTTTTTCATGCTTCTTCACTGGTACTTCTGTATGTAATAAGTGATGAAATTTGGACAAAATTCTCATCATCTGATATGTAACTGAAGTTGAATTTTGGAAGTATTGCATTTATGTAGAGCAATAGATGACTATTCCCAGGGATCTTTTAGGGTTATAATAATGATATAAATGATTGATTGATTGAACTGATATTTTGAATAAAATGTCTCCATTCCATGCTAAGGCTTCCTTATCAAAAGCCAGCTGTAAAAATACAGAATATTGTTACTGTATCAGTATCTTATGCACAATTTTTATTTTTATTTTATCATTCTTTGCAGTGCAGTTTAGCTATCCAGATTAGAACTTTTTTGAATTTTTGCTCATTGTACTATTCCATTATCCATTTATTTCTAATCTCCTCCTCTATAAACTTGTGCACATTTGATGTAACCAGACCGTCCAGTGTATAGACTGCTCATTGTGAAAATTAATTTCTGCAGTTCATTTTCCATTGGATCAGCTCTTCTTCTTCTTTTTTCTGAAAGATCCAATGGGTCAGCTCTTTTTTTTAAAAATTTTTCTGAAAGATCCAATGGATCAACTCATTCTGTTCCTTTTTATTAAAACTGTGACTTTTTCCTTCTCACTATTGAAACTGGATGTCGTATCTGGGAAACTCTGAAGTTTGTTATGTCGTGACTGATGTAACTAGCCAAACAAAAGCACTACTGATTCAGTTATAATACAGTAGAAGGTTCTACACACATGATCTTGACTTTTCTTGTTTGTGAACTGTCATTATTTTACATTACTTTCATTTCATTGGTGTCATGTTCAAGTGTCAAGGCAATTTTATATGCTCCAAAGAAGAGATGCATCAGGTTTTCTGTTTGTTACTGTTATTAGGTGGGAAGGCGGAAATCAGCCTGCAAATGAGAAGGGTAAGCTGTATTGCACGGAAAGCCCCAAGTTTTAGTGGTCCACTAATGCTTTCAAACCGAGCTTCTGCAAATAGTTTATCCTTTTGACTGTGAGGGCCCAACATGCCTTATCTACTTAAAAGTGCCTCTTGTTCTTATTCTTGTGTGGGAACTTGTTCTTGTTCTTGTTCTTGTGTTTGTTGAAACATGCCTTATCTACTTAACGCTTATTGGTGTTTGTAGGAACTTTCTTCATAACATTTCATTTGCCACTAACATGTGGGTGGAAGCAGTGTTGGTTGTGGATGCTTTTACTCAGTTTTCTATTATTCATTGTAATACAATCATGCCTCAATGTTCGAATGACAAAGCCCAATCTTCTAGATTCTCTTGATTTTCTTTAGCGACTTTGTAGATATGGGATTGATTTCTTGTCTTTGTCTGTTTTCATTCTTAATAATTTAACGGTTTCTTTCAAAAGAAATGCATCAAATTATGAAGCTGGCCTATTGATTTGCATTCCTGCCAATCTACAGGAGCTGGAAAGGGAGAGGACTGCTAGAGCTGAAAATATTAAACCTAAAGAAATATGGATTTGGATCTGCTGTTTGTGTGATTTTGGCTGTTCATCAGCTAAGCTGCCCCGTTTATTTTGAATCCTACTCTCTGTACTCATTGTCAACCTTCATTCGGTTCTTGGAAATAAGCAAGTTTTCGATTGCTTTAATATGTATTTTGATGCAATATTGAGTTGAATTCCAAAACTTAAACTCTGATACTAATTAATTTCTTTTCGCTATGTTGTTTTGCAGGTTTTAGGCATGGATGAATGGGAGCTATGGATCGATTGATTTTATTTATTTTTTGAAACTATTCGATTTATTATTGTAAATATTATTCGCAGCAGTTCAATGCATGTGAAAGGGCCACATAGGCATGTATTTTTTTTTTTTATAGGAAAACAATCACCAGGCATAATCAACTTCCTAAGAGGAATGTGAAATCAAGTGGTCCTTGACCAAAAGTCAGGTGCGCCTTGACCAAAAGGGTCAATGATAAGGTCCATCATTTTATGAGTTGGAGAGGCAGAACTAAGAAAATGGGACTCACTGTGAGTCTGGCATCTATTTTCTGCCATTTCTTTCTTTTTTTTTTATAATTATTATTATAAACTGAGTGTTTGCAATCTAATGAGCCTGTACATCCGAAACTGCAGGCAACATGAAGCTGTCATAGGCTATGGAAAAGAAAAAAACCAAATCACAATTATAGATAGGTTTACAAATGCATGTGCATTATGGAATTAGGAGCCTAAATGCTAATTAAAGTGTTAGTAAAGTTAAATCAATCCCACATGGATTAAGAGCCAAAAATTCAAATACCACAACCTACTGTGCAAACCGTCGGTAAATCCCACATCCAGCGGCGGCTAGGACAACCGCCAGTAAATCCTACATGCAGTGGCGGCTTGCACAATCGCCAGTAAAGGGAGCACGACTGCCGGTAAAGCCTTTACCGACTGAGGCTTCACCGGCAGTTAGCAAACTGCGGGTAAAGGTTTTGCCGGCGGTTTTCTGGACATTTGCCGGCGGTTTTGACCGCCGCTAAAGGCCGGTTTTCTTGTAGTGTCTATGGCTACAAATTAAATCCGTAGCAATATTTTAAAGAGCTACGGTACCAATGGCTCCGGTCATACTGTTGGCAGCATATTTAGCTACGGATTTTGTCCGTAGCTTTTGATCCTGTTTTTGCAACAAAAACTGACGATTTAGCGGCGTCCAGCACATCCGTTAGTAAAGGTCCTGACCGCCGGCAAAACCTTTACCGACCGAGGCTTTCCCGGCTGTTAGCAAACCGCGGGCAAAGGTTTTGGCGGCGGTTTTCTAGTCCTTTGCCGGCGGTTTTGACTGCCGGAAAATGCCATTTTTCTTGTAGTGGTCCATCTAAGATTTGTATCTTCTTCATTTTTTGGACAATGAATTATTTAAAAAAAAAAAAAAAAAAAAAAAAAAAAAAAAACACTACGGATGGAGGGCATAGATATATAAAGCATACATCCAGGTGGGCCACGCTCAGGTCCCCCCAACGTCACCTATCCTGGGTGGTAGCTACAGGCCATTGAATCCCCCGATTAGCTACTTATAGGTGGAGTCGTAAGAGGCTCGCTACTTCACGTCACCAAGTTTTGTGGGCCCACCATGATGTATGTTTTGTATCCAGCGTACATTTTGAGAGATCATTATAGAGCATGATAGAAAGAATGAGGTAGATCCAAGGCTGGAGTGGCCGTCCCGCCATAGAGAGTGATGCCCACTGTTGAAACCTTCTGCAGGTCCACCATGATGTTTATTTTAGATCCAACCTGTTCATGTGTTAAAGCAACATGAAAGAAGGGATAACAGAAATATCAGCTTTGATCGAAAACTTTTGTGGCCCTTAGAACTTTTTAATGGTGGGCGTCACTCTCCCCACTGTTTTCTGTGGTGGGGTCCATTCGAGCTTTGGATCTGACTCATTCTCTGGATTATGCCTTAATATGATCATCTCTTCAAATGAATGGACGGTGTCCATACAAAACATACATGATGGTGAGGCCCACAGAAATTGGTGACGTCATTTCAGTAGCGAGTCTCGCTGCTTAACCCGTCAGTATCTAATCCGTTTCCCCTTGAATCAGCTGCTGGAAATCGTAACCTTTCTCCCTAGAGTTTGTAAAGTGTTTTTTATTTTATTAAAGTGGTGTGCTGTGGACCAATTAAATTCCAGAATACGGGGAGCAGGGTGCGCTGGAAACAGAGGATCCGCACTCACTGAGGATATGCTTGGTGAGCGATCCATATGATTGAACTGATGGGTCCCTCAAATCAGTGGCCTGAGATTGGATAGTTAAGCTGCAGTCCACATTCAATAGAAAGAGGTCGAAGGCTGGATATGCCTAATGTTGAAGGTTTTTTCTTTTTTTATTTTATTTTATTTTATTTTATTTTATTTTTTTTGAAGAGGTGAATGCTTATTCATGTCAAGGCTTTTTAAGTAAAGTTGAAAAGAAAATTAGTAAGGATAGTGGCTTTTGTTTTGTTTTTTTTTTTTTTCATTACCTTTCTTTTGTGTCCACTTGGTGATTACGCTTGATTTTCCGGAAATTCGCCCAGTCTGGCTGGTGTGGGTATGTGTTCGTGCGAAGATGAGCGTTGCCACTCCACAAGCTGCTCCGAGTTGTACCAACGGTTCAAAGGAGATTAGAGTTACGTGACCCTCAAAATTATGTATTTATTATATTCGCACCATTCATCCATTTTTTAAGATCATTTTAGATCATGACTCAAAAAACGATTCATATCCAAATCTTAAGTGGACCACACCAAAAATAGTGGGGGGACAATAATTCTCACCATTAAAACATTCATAAGGCCCACTGTAACGTTTATTTTCCATCCAATCTGTTCATAAGGTCACACATACTTGATGAAGAGAAAAAAAAAAAAAAAAAAAAAAATTATTATTACATTGATCCAAAACTTTCCTAACCTTGAAAAGGTTTCAACGGTATGCGTACAGTCCCCCACTACTTTAATTTTTGCAGTGTGGTCCACTTGATCCTTGGAAATGTTTTATTTTTCGGCTCAAGCCTTACCACAAGCTCGCCAAATGGAAGGACAGTTGGGATATAACACATACCTCATGATAGGACCCATAGAACTTGATGACGTCAACACACCGGCTAAATCGGTGGTGTGTGGTAGCCAGCCAATCCCCTTCCCACTTAAATTGGGATATTTTCAAGAGAAATTTCCTACTGTACGACCCATTTATGGCCCACCCGCTATTTTAAACCCGCTTCATTTTAAGCTTCCAAGAATACTCCCCTGCGTATGGACGACTTTTCGACAGAACAAAATACCCCGTCATTCCTTCCTTCCGAAAGCCGATTGGCTGGTGTGCGAAGACGGGCGCTGACTCTCCTCGACATGGGCCCACAATGATGTATTTATTATATCCAAACCGTTCATCCGTATTTCGAGATCATTTCAGAGCATTATTAGAAAAAAGAATCATATCCAAAGTTCCAGGCTTCGGTTCAATTTTCAGCTCCTCTTCCTTTAGTGGTAAACATTCAGGGTCTGGGGAAGGAGGGGCTTCAGAGTGAGGGTTCTCTCGGTCAGTGATGACTTCCGAGGTGTTGTCTTGCAAGGCATCCACTCTTTCTTTTGACATGAGATCATTTGAATCTACAAAGTGTGTCAAGCAATCATCCAAAGAGTTGGGAAGTTCAGCTAAGCGTGACTTATTTTCCACATTGGAACTCGTGATGATTTGTCCAAGGAATCCATCATCCTTGAAAGTGGATGGAGGTACGCTCTCTTGCTCTAGTCCTGCACTAGCAGATTGAAAATCAATAGGAGAAACATCGATGTGGTCACTCTGTTCATTGAAACTACTCAATCGAGGCGGTAAATCGTAAAAATTTGACAGTTCAAATGGTGACATCAACTGGGTGGTTTCAATTTCAAGAGTCATATTAAGTGGCTCGTCCATCTCCCGAATCATATCATCATTCCATTCAGGGGAGTAGTCTAAGCATGCCTCACAAAGGTTGGAAGGTTTAGGTGAAAGTGGTTCATCCTCCACATTTAAATTGGCCATGTCAAATAGGTGGAGTAGAACTTCTTATGCCTCGTGATCACCTTCATAGACCATAATTGAAGTTGATTCCAATGAAACTTGTGCTGTGCTCTCATGAATCTCATCCCAATACTTCTCAGCTTTCAATTCAGTACAATACACACTTGGGATGAGGGTCGCTTTCCTCACATTCTATTCCTAAATTCGGTTGAGGTTCGAATAAACTGACCTCTACCTCATCATTGAAATCCTGTATGTCATGTGAGTGGAGTGTGTCAACATCACTGTATTTAAAAGATATCCATGTATCTTCACCATTCTTTTGAACAGTCATTGAGATCGACAACTCGGGGAATTAAACCGTATGCTCATTAATGGAATCCAACTCCTTATTCCAAATTCCAGATTTCGTCAAAAGCGAGTGAGGATGACTTTCCTCACATTGTATTTCTGGATTGGATTGTAGTTGGGATGAGCGAGCTTCCTCTATCCTATCGAGGCGCGAATTGAGTGATTCCATTGCTTTTCTAATTTCCGCAAGACACTCCATATTATGCTGAAATGAATTCTCTTGGATCGTTTCTGGTTGGTTCTCAAAGGTAGGGTATCCAAGAGAATAATCATTACAACATGTTGTTGGTTCATCTTCCCAGTTTTGATGGTTCCACTGGTTATAGTCATACTGATCATACATGGGAGAATATGATGGTTGATAATAATCTTCATTCTCACAATTATGATCGTATACAGCCCTATTAACCGATGGAACATAACGTTCTAGTCGGTTCTCAATGTCTGTTCTCGATGGAGAAAAATCTTGAGGTATACGTTGAATTCCACAACTCTTAGGCATTCTCCAATATCTCTTATCCATCTCAGCATATCCATGTACCCACGCTTCCATGGTAGAACCCTAACTCTGAGTCTAATCTTAAAATAAAAGAAAAAAAAAATCCTACTACAATAAGAAACCTAGAAATAGAAAGAGAAAGAATTAGAAAGAAGTTACGAAGTTAGGAATTCCTATGTTAAGGTCCTACAAAAGAAAACAAAATAAATTAGTTCCTAAAAATAGAAATTCTACAGTTAGAAAATTCTGAGATGGAAATAGAAAGTTAGTTTCTAACACAAAAAGGAAGGTTTCCTAAACCTAGAATTGGAAAGTTTCTAAAAATAAAGGAAAAATGAGTTAGTTTCTAAAATCGGGAAGAGTTTCTAAAAGGGAAAATAACTAACCTAGTTTCTAAAAACAAAAGAGAAAAGTTCTAAACCTAAAGTTAAAAAGTTCTAAATTAGAAATCCTAATCCTAAAATAGAAAGTAATGTTAGTTTCTAAAAAGAGAAAATTTTCTAAAATTAGAAAATAGAAAATTAAAAGAAAGCCTAGAATTAGAAATTTTCTAAAACTCAAACCCTATTTCTAAAAATAAAAAAAAGTAGAGGAATTAGAAAGGGATTACCAAATTAGAAGTTATGTCAGGATCCTACAAAACAGGAAAACAGGTTAGTTTCTAGAAATCAGAAAAACCTAAACCTAAAGTTAGAAACATCTTAATCTTAAACTAATCCTAAAACTAGTCAACCTCAGAGAACGTAGCCGTCAGTCCCCGGCAACAGCGCCAAAAACTTGTTCACTCCCCAAGTATAGGGTTGTGATGTGGTAATAAAACTCAATAAGACCGAGGTCGAATCCACAGGGACTAAAACCTGTACATCTTCTGAAAATGACTAGAACTAGAATCGGAATAAGATATAATCTAAATCGGATGATTTGAATGAATGATGGTGAAATAATTAACTAAAGCTTAATGAATTCAGAAGTATGCAACTAGGGATTAAGAGGATCCACTTGTAGAGATCAGGGAGATCTTATGCCTGCTTCACAAATCATGGAAATTAACTGAACTGATGTTGATATAGTTTTTAAGAGATGAAAGGTATATGAATTAGAATGGATTCCATCACCAAACCATGCCCAAGAGGCAAAGAAAACAATAGAATTAAACTAATTACCAACCAATCAACATGCTATGAGGGTTAGGAAAGGGTACCATCATCCGACCATGCCCAGGAGACGATGGTGAACAACAGGGCTTCCTGACGTCATACACATAAAAAGAAGAAAGAAATACTCAAAGCCATCGCAGATCTATTATAATTTTAGTCACAACAAACCATTAAAAATTGAAAGTATTCCCTTAATAATCAACTAAAATCAACTTCAATTCATAAATTAAATTAAATGCATAGAGTAAAATCCTTCATCTCACTACAAGTTTCACCTCTTAGCCCTAGCTAAGAGGTTTAGCCTGACATCAGTAAGCTAATCTCTCAAAATAAATTAGTAAAACAAACAAACAAAAACAG
Source organism: Magnolia officinalis (assembly GCA_021015155.1). Taxonomy (NCBI): domain Eukaryota; kingdom Viridiplantae; phylum Streptophyta; class Magnoliopsida; order Magnoliales; family Magnoliaceae; genus Magnolia; species Magnolia officinalis. Next base: position 8,006,029 of record JAJHSJ010000014.1, on the reverse strand, counting down.
TAAACAAATCTCTCTCTCTCACGTCCGTGAAAGCTTCGATCCCCTTTTTCTTTCTTTTCTCCTCTTCTTTATAGCAGCTGGAGGTTGGTCCGGAGCGTAGAGAGGCTGTATTTAGAAATTTCCCTTTCTTCCGCGAAAACGAAAGGCTTTTACGCAGCCTATTCCAAAACATGTACGCAGTCGAGACCTCTTACGCAAAACAGTTTGCGATCTTTCTTTCTGTGATGCGAATGACTGACCAAATCCGTCAATCTGACTTCTTGGGGACAGTCAAAATCCACCAAGGCTCCATCTGGACGGATCGGATCATCGATTCGATCATCTCCATGATCACACAATGGCCCACATCAGTCGGGTCCCAGACGCGCAGAAACAGAGCCCGCGGACTGACGTTGTGATGGTTAGTGGGGTCCATAAACGTCGATGGTTGAGAAATCCACACCGGTCATTGCATTCTACTAGAAAAACTAGCTGGAAACGGATGGTTTTGACTGGATTTGGTGTGGTTCACGGATAATTTCATTCCACTGTCCGACCGGCGTTTGAACCTCGTATATATGCATTGTTTGCTCAAAATCGGACCGCAGATCCTTGTGTGGTCGGTTTGACCACTTGAACTCATTGAACGGTGTGGATCATCAAAATATCAGGTGATGGTGGCCCACCTGCATCCGTTCGTAAGAACGCTGGCGAAAGAAGAAATGAAAATGGAAATTTCCGTTTTTTACGTCGGTCAAAGGCTATCTAACCGTCTTTGATGGATTGGTGTACTGCGAGTGCGCAGGTAGGTTATGCACACCCATCTCAGATGGGGTCCACACGCGATGGTTCTGAGCAATCTTCTCCGTCCATCCGTTTCCTCAGATAATGTAAGGGGTCGAACCCAAGTTTGAAGCATATCCAAAGATCAAGCGAGCCCCAATTCACAGATCAATGGGCTGATTTGTCCGTTGAGCCACTTTCACAGCGATCCAATGGTTGAAATTTGATATGTACGGTTAATTTATAGTCCTCAGGCCATGTATGTAGTTTCGAGCCAAACGGATGGTGGAAATCATGTGATCTTACATTCTGGATGGTTTTTGAGCACTTGAGCTTCAGTTTCTCGATTTTCTCTGATCTTTGGCGTGTAAATCCATCGATCTTGGTCCCCTGGGGTCTGTCCCTTTCCTTTGGTGTCATTAGAGTGTTAAATTCATGCGTTTAGCACCTTTTATCAGTCCAAGCTCGTAAATACACCCTGCATCACAAACACGAATAAAATATGGCATTAAACAGTATCATGTTTGTAAATCCAGACAATAACTGGGTCTGATATGCAATATTTAACCCTCAACACTTGTGCACTAGTAGACATCACGACCGTCTATAAATAGTAATTTTATTATTTATAATAGCAAGTCACGATTTCTGGGAGTTTTAGTTGTAGTTTGATTTTGATTTCTTTCCCATTCCTTGGTACCCCTATTTAAAGGGTTGTGAACTTGTTTTTAGTCATCAATTAATTAATTTCGAATTTCTTAGAATTTATTTCTATTTTCTGCTTTCTTTCCTTGTGAATTTGAGAAGTCTCTGTGAGGAGTCCAGAGAAGCTTCGTGAATTCGGAGTAGTTATCCTCATCACGTTCATCCCTGCGTCACCCACTAGCTGAACAGTCTGAATCTCTCTCAATTGTGCCACAATGGCACAAGGGATCTTAACAAGACCACCTATTTGGATGAATGTGCAGGTTTCCTTGAGGTGGGTATATGAGCAAGGTGTGAGCATGCTAGTTAAGAGCTTCAACAAGGAGAGGTTAAATGAGAACTTTCAAATCTTGGATTGGTCACTGAGCAAGGAAGAGCTGCACCAGATTGGTCAGATTCCACAGCGAAGAGGATATCCAGCCATGGAGTTCGTCTTGGATGGTGGTCCATACAAAACGGTGGAAGAGTTTTGGGATGGTGAGATATGATGAGGAATGCGGCCAATTGCACTCACCTGTGGAAGTGTGGCGCAGGTGTCTCAGATTACAGCCATTTGCTGGGAAGTTTCCAATAATGTAGATGTTAGATTTAATGAATAAAGCATGTGTGATGGCCAATTAGCAATACCTGTTTCTGTTTGGTTGATGGGAAAATAAAATGACTTCCTTTAATGTGACAGCTTTATCGGTTTTTTTTTTTTTTTTTTTTCAAAAAGTTATGTCTATATTCATATCAAAAAACCTATACAGATGGGAACTCCCTTACATAAAACAAGAGACCCAACATGGAATACGGCAATATACTTACAAAATGGCCCCACCTGGGATCACACCATTCTAATCAATCCTAAACCAACTTTGTCAAGAAAAATCATACCTCGAACTTGACGTAGAAGCTCTGATTGATTCTCGAAACAAGCACGAGACTGGGAAGCACTACCTAAGCGAGCCATAAAATTAGCCGGTGAATTCCCTTCCCTTAGAACGTGCACAACACTGGTGTTACCCCTCCTCCTCAGCTGATTAATCCTAAACAGCCACGCCTTCCATTTTCAACCTGACTATGCCACTCCATTGATGAGGTCAACTACCAGTCGTGAGTCCGACTCTATAATGATTTGGCAGAAACCCCTCTGAAGACCGAGAGACAGGCCATCATGCACCGCGCGAAGTTCCGCAACAATGTTTGTTCTGAAACCATAACCAGCTGAAAATGCGAAAATGAAGTCACCCCTCTCCCCTCTACAAATTCCACCTCCGCTAGAACTCCCCGGATTTCCTATGGAGGAACCATCTACGTTTATTTTAACCCATCCGGTCAATGGCCTCTCCCACTTGATCACAACTGGACGGCCTTCACTTCTGGAGTGGATCGGCGAGACAATATTTGGGCGCCAAGTCCTAATCCCATGACTACCGCTGATAGAACCGTTGAGCAGGGCTGCCCACCATTTGATCTCGGCAATCACACGATTAGAACACACCAACCAACATTCAAAAACTGCAGCATTGCGAGCTTTCCACAATTCCCAAATAATAATGCAAGGAATCAACATAAGATTTACCGATCTACGCTGCATGGAAGAGACAACCACCCACCACGGAAAAAGCCTAGCTTCAATCGAGATTGCTGGCATGACACTAATCCCCAGCCAACTGCCAATAGCCAACCAAACTGTCTGCACCAAAGTGTTGTTAACGAACAAGTGAAGAGAAGTTTCGATGGCAAAGTTTTGAGAGACCTAACTATTGTAGCAAACACACCTGGACGCAAGCTGAACTCCTCGTGATTGCACGACACTATCCACCAGGACTGCATCTTGAACCGCTTTCCAGATGATGAGGGAAATTTTGGGAGGAAGCTTCGGATGTCATACCCTTCTTGACCAGCTCCGACTTGGCTTAGGGACCCTGGACATCGACCAAGCTGATTTAACGGTAAATTCCCCTGACGGCGTTAACGGCCAAAAAGGAACATCCACTTCCTCTAAGGTACAGTAACTGACCTAAAACACATGATCAATGACACTATGGGGAAGGATGAGGAGCGCAACTGAGGGGGAAGAGGCCCAAACGGTCCAATCACCTGACATACTTGGACGTCCTGCAGCCCGACCGGAACTTCTGCTTCAACTAGCTGATGGAGAGGGCCCAGACCAGTCCAATTCACCCCCCAAAAGTTGCATTTACCTGCACCGATTTGCCATTGGACACGGGATTCAACCGTAGGAATAAGCTTCCTAATTCGCTTCCACAGGGGAGAAGAAAGCCGGCTTGACGTATCCAACCCACCAAAAGACTTGTGGAGATGATACTTCGCTGTCATAAATGATTTCCAGACATTCTCCTCCTTCCCAAATTTAATTGTCCAATCCATTTTAAGGCGAAAAGCCCTCATCATGTCATCAATCTTTCTAAAACCAATACCCCCCTCATCCTTTAGCGTAGTCATCAAATTCCAAGCCTTCCAGTGACACTTCCGTTTCCCCTCTGACCAGCCCCAAAAGAAATTCGCCATGTGCCTATCAATAGACTTTAGCACCTGAGCATGAATATGGACCGCCGCCATAGAATGAATCAGAATACTAGATAGGATGTTCTTTATTAGAACCACTCACCCTGTCTGGGATAAAATACGGGCCTTCCACCCATTAATTTGACCCACTACTTTGTCCACCAAAGGCTTAAACACACATGCTTTAAGACACCCTTCCGCTACAGAAACCCCCAAATAAGTTAAAGCAGAAGATGATTTACCAAAATCTAGAATTCCTTCAATTATTCTGAGCCGAGTAAGCAACATCTTTTTGGGGCAATAAAAGGAACATTTCGGCTGATTTATTCTTTGGTCCAAGGAAGCTTGATAGGAATCCATGAATTTCTTGAACTCTTAGAGAGAGGATTTGCTCTCATTTGTAAAGATTAATGTATCGTCGGCATAAAGCAAATGAGATATTAGAGGGCACTACCCTCTACTAAGCACAAACGGTCGGCTAATCTGATACGGTGGTTCCACCTGATATAAGCAAAAAAACGGATGAACGGTGTGGATATATAAGTCATATATCGAGGTGGGCCTCTGCGATCAGGGTCTCACCCACATCTCTGGTTGGGGGTCTCACCCAAGTTGCGCTGCCACCATATGGCTAGGTGGCCCAAACGAAATTGTGATTGGGAAATTCCCACCGTCCATCTTCTGGATGCTTTGGTGTATGGACTATGGACCAAAACTTTTGCTGGAATGATGATTCTGAGCGTCAGTTATCCGCATTCGAACGGATAGCTGAGAAGAAAATTAACCAATGATCAACATTCAACAATAAAAATCGATGGTCAGAAACATTAGGGTTAGTTTTGGGTGACCTCATCAACCGGTTGGATGGAAAATAAACATTACTGTGGGCCCTATGAAGGTTTCAACGGTGGGGGATGTGGGTGTCATTATCCCCACTGTTTCCTGTGGCGTGGTCCAGTTGAGCTTCGAAGGTTTCAATGGTGGGTATCATTATCTCCACTGTTTCCTGTAGCGTGGTCAACATGAGCTTCGTATCTGCTTTAGTTTTTGGCTCATGCACACAAATGAGCTGTTAAAATGGATGGACGGCGTGGATGTAAAACACATACATCAGGTAGGCCTCACATTGCCCAAGTGGTGTTGGGTCACCACCAATCCGCTTCCGTGCAAAGGTATCTCGCAGGCTCTTTTGACCGTCGTCCATCAAATCCCCTCCAATCTTTTAGCTCTTCTGTATCTATCACAAAAAACAAACAATCAACATCAACCGTTAGATCAATTCAGTTGACAAACAGCAAAGAGACCCACAATCCCACGAAAGGCAACTCTCATCTAGGGCCCATCAATGGCCATTGATTTGAGGGACCACTAGTTCAATGGTCTGGATCACTCAAACATTATATTCGACTCAAGAAGGAAGATATGCATGTCCTCGGGTCAAAGATCGTTCGATTCCTCTATAAAGAGAGGATATGTGTGGGATGTGGCTCAGAAAGCAATAGGGATTACAGAAACATGGGATGCATTCCAGAGGTTGGCCTGAGCTCAGGCAAGCTAGCCATGCCAGTCATCGGCATGGGGACCGCAGCGTACCCGTTAACCGGGTCAGAAACCATGAAATATTTGGCAATCCTCCATGCGATCGAGATCGGCTACCGGCACTTTGACACGGCCGCTATCTACCAGTCCGAGCAGCCACTCGGCGAAGCCATCGCCAAAGCCCTACAGCTCGGGCTCGTCAATTCGCGAGATGAGCTCTTCATCACCTCTAAGCTGTGGTGTATTGACGCCCATGGTGACTGCGTCCGGCCGGCCCTTGAGAAGACACTCAAGTAATGTGGAACTAATAGGAAGTACTGCCCTTTCTGCCCCACCACAAAGCCGTCATGACCGTTCATCTTGAGTGTCCTACCATAGATGGGCCACGAGCTAAAAATCTTAGCAATCAGATATCCTCCCCATTAGTCCATAAATATGAGCAAGATATCCAATTAGTCGGGTTTAGCAATATAAGCCATCCACGTTGAGAACACTAGCCGAACATTTTTCAAACACTGGTATGGTAATACCAACAATACAATATCGGATTTAAGACTCGGCGACTCAAGCTGACTCATTCCGTCTCGAGTTGGGTTGCGACTAGCTCAAGTCAGGTGAATGAGGGCCTGATTTGGCTGAGGACTCACCTGTAAATGACTCCAACCAAGTCCATGTTGTGTCGGACGAGTCATCAATCCATTTTATAACTCTTGTGTTATACTAATTAACCATTTGATAATTCTCACTGGTGTAGGAATCTGGGGTTGGAGTATCTTGATCTCTATCTCATTCACTGGCCTGTGAGCTTGAAGCCAGGGGAATATAAATTTCCCTTCGATAAGGGAGACATTATGCCCATGGATTTCAAGTCTACATGGGCAGCAATGGAGGAGTGCCAGAGGGTGGGCCTCACCCGGTCCATTGGGGTCAGCAACTTCTCCTGCAAGAAGCTAACCCAATTGTTGTCCACTGCAGAGATTCCTCCTTCCGTTAATCAGGTGAGCCAGTTTTTTAGTGTGAATGCCATTTATAGTTTTTTAAGACTTGAGAAGTCACTTGCGAGTCATCTTACTTGGACCCAATCTGGTTTAACACCATGAGTCTTAAATCCATGGTTGATCACCTATGAATGCCTTATACATGTTGGTTATAGTTCTAAAACTCAATGACTTGACTCAGAATTCGGCTGAGTCCACTCAGTCCCCGTGAGATTCAATTTTTAGAACAAGCGACCCACCATACGCTGTATATTTGTTCATTTTCAGTATAAAATATGTTTTAGCTTAATATAATTATTATAGTATTTATTAATTAGTAAATATTGCGTCGAATCGAGTAAAGACTTGGCTGAGTCTTTGAGTTGAACAGATCCAAGTCAACTCGGGTTTTTGTGGTTTTTGAACTATGATGCTAATGAAGCTTGCTTGTGCAAGATCCGGTCTGTTTATCTAGCTTGCCCTATGATGCTGATGCTGATGCAGCTTGTTTTTTGAACTACGATTCTAACTGTTCATTTTTTTCACACACTGTGGCATAGCCTCTTTTTTTTCAGTCTCTCATTTAATATGGGGCACATCATACTTTAAAAACAAAAAAAAACTCGACTCGACTAGAAACCTATTTGAGTCGAGTCATGGCCAGATCGAGATTTTCTTGAGTCATGGTGAAATCTGATCAATCTGATCAGGTCGAGTCAAGTTTTTTTTTTTTTTTTTTTTTTTTTTTTTTTTTTTTTTTTTTTTTTTGTTTTTAAACTATGGGGCAGTACACCTGATCAATGTGACCATTTTAACACGCGTATATACCTGCAACTTGGTTTGCTTGCACATGCTTGGATGCAAGGACCGACCATCTTTTAATCCAGGAGTAATGGACATGATGATCATAGATGCTGTATTTTGTAAGGTTGAGATGCACCCACTTTGGCAACAAAAGAAGCTGAGGGAGTTCTGTGCCGCGAAGGGAATACATGTGAGTGCTTACTCTCTATTGGGTGGGAAAGGGACCCCGTGGGGCACAGTTCAAGTCATGGACTGTCAGGTGCTGAAAGATATTGCCCAGGCAAGAGGAAAGACGGTTGCTAAGGTATTGGATTCTTCTTCTGTCCATCTTATCTTTCTTGATAAGGTCTGCTAGAGTGCATCCCAACTGACGTAGTATTAGTTATATTTATTTATTTATTTATTTTAAAAAGACCTCTTATATTAGTAATAGTTATATTTATGTTAATCAATATTACTCTCAATTCGAACTGGATTTACCCAACTGTATAACTCAATCTAAGATTGATTCTCTCCCTTGATTAAGGATTTAATGTCCTAATATAACTTAGGGTAAAAACTAATTTAAAAATCAAAACGACTGAATCTTAATTCTTCCATGTCCACCAGTTTCATTTATCGGTCATCTTAAACAGATTTACACTCATTTAATTTAAGAGATATACAAAAAATCAAATAAATTTAAACACTAAATCCTTAATCAAAAGAGAGAATTAATCTTAGATTGAATTGTACAGTTGAGTGAATCCAGTTCGAATAGAAAGGATCATCATGCAAACAATCAAGATCATTGAAAGATGGCCTACTTTCAAAGTCTAAAGCCCAAGGTATCTTATTTGCTGGAATATCCTAACATATGGCACTAGGATGGGTTGGGATAACCTTTGAATTTGGATAATCTTCCAATGACCCAAACCATTTATATGAAAAGTCTCATTTTATACAGTGGAAAAGCAACAAATAAAAGCTCTTAATTGAATTATCTAAACACTTTTGTAATTTAGCCCTTTTTCTTTGAACGTAAATAATAACCATAATCTTTGAATGATCAATGGGTTGAAATATTTGATCTCAGAGTGATTTTAGGCATCCCCTAATAAGAAGAGGTTCATCAAATAAATAAATAGTTTGTTTCTTTCAAAATGGCCCAAATAATCTCTTTAACCTTTGAAGATTCAAGGGTTAAATATTTCAGTTTTGGCAGATTTTTATGTTAGGTTTTCTCCAATATGGCACGGATTGTGTACTAACCACTAGGACGTAGCTATAGACCGACAGTCCAGTCAGAGGATCTGTGGGGCTCACCATGATGTAAATATCTTATCCATGCTGTTCATCTATTTTAAGAGATCATTTTAGGGCATGAGCCCAAATGAGGCATATTAAAGGCTCTGAACGGCATAGGAAGCAGTGGGGATTAAATTCCTACCATTGAAAACTTCGTTGAGACAACCGTGATGTTTATTTGTCATCCAACCTGTTCATAAGGTCACATAGACCTGTATGAAGGGAAAACATAAATATCATATTGATCCAAAATTTATGTGACCGCCCAAGAAGTTTTCAATGGTAAGCTTTCAATCCCCACTGCTTCTGTGGTGTGTGATTCAGAGTCTTCAATCTGCCTCATTTGGGCTCAAACCCTACAATGACCTGTCAAAATAGATGGATGGCATGGATAAAACATATACATCACGGTGGGGTCCATAAATCCCCTGGTAGGACCCTCCATCTCTAGCTAGGTCTTGGCAGGGTAGTGCACAATCCACGCCCGTATTTGAGCAAACCTCACTTAAAAATTCTTCTAAACTGAAATATTTCAATCCTTTTTTTTTTTTTTTTTTTTTTGGGCTCATGCCACGAATTCATTAATCACAGAAATTTACAGCCCTTCGGGTGGGTCCCAACAAAAAGATACGGGCCTCACCTATCATGTACCCCTAACCGAGCTAAATACATAAGAAAATCTCAAAAATGAAAGAAAAGCGACCACTTTTTTTTTTCTACAAAAAACCCCAATGGATCAGGCCATTTTAATCGTACCCAAACCCACTTTGTCAAGAAAAATGTTACCTTGAAGCTGACGAGGGAGGTCTGAAAAATTCTCGAAATAAACCTGAGACTGAGCAGCACTACCCAAACGAGCCAAGAAATCTGCCGGCAAATTCCCTTCCCTCTGGATGTGCACCACCCGAACTGTACCCTGCCGCCTCAACAGACTAATTCTAAACAACCATGCCCTCCATTTCCAGCCTGGCAGCGCCAGCCCATTAATCAGGTCAACTACTAGCCTCGAATCCGACTCAATAATGATATTCTCGAATCCCCTCCGAATACCACTAATAAGGCCATCATGCACCGCTCGTAGCTCGGCAACCGTGTTAGTCCCGAAACCATAACCATCTGAAAAAGCGAAAATGAAATCACCCCTCTCCCCTCTACATATTCCACCTCCACCAGAATTTCCGGGATTCCCCCTGGCAGAGCCATCCACGTTAATTTTGACCCAACCAGGCTTTGGTCGGTTCCACCGAACCACCTCCAGTCTACTGCCAGGATTGACAGATGTGGGGAAGAAATTTTGGGGCCCCCGCAACCCTTGTGTCCCACCACCGTTCTGAGAAGCGTTGAGCATGGCCTCCCACCATCTGATCTTAGCAACTACTCTATCAGGGGACACTGATCGACCCTCAAAAAAAGCTGCATTGCGCGCTTTCCACAATTCCCAGATAATTAAACATGGCAGTAACATGACACTTACCGATCGTCTATGCATGGCGGTAACAGCTGCCCACCATTGTCCAAGCCTTGCTTCAATCGAATTGGCTGGCATGACGTTGATACCAATCCAACTGCCCATGCCAGCCAGCCAAACAGTCTGCGCCAACCTGCTGTTAAGGAGAGATGCAACGTAGATTCGATGTCAGAGGAAAGGGTGCCACAGCAGACACACTTTGACGCAAGATGAACTCCCCAGGATTGCAACCGCACTGTCCACCGGAACTGCATTTTGAATCACCCTCCAGACGAGGAGAGAGATTTTGGGAGAAAGTTTCGTATGCCATACCCATTGCGACCAGATACGACTCAGATTTGATACCCTGGACAGCGACCAGGCAGATTTAATAGAAAAAACCCTGGAAGGAGTGAATGGCCAAAAAGGCTGATCAACATCGTCTGTGGTACATAATCCTGTCTGGAACACGTGGTCAATGACGGGTTGAGGAAGAAGAAGCAGCGCTGCAGAGGGGGGAAAAGGACCAGTCGGACCGATCACTTGACAAACTTGGGTATCCTGCAAACCAATAGGCACTTCTGCTTCAGCTAGCAGGTGGAGAGAGGCCCAGGCCTGTCCAATTTACCGTCCAGAAATTGCAATGCCCTGCACCGATCTGCCATTGAACATGGGAATCCACCGATGGAATCAGCTCCCTTATACGTTTCCACAGGGGAGAAGATTGCCGGCTTGCTGTACTAGACCCGCCTGCAGACCCCTCGAAGGTACTTCGCCGTCATGAACACCTTCCAAACATTCTCCTCTTTCCCAAATTTAATAGACCAAGCCATTTTAAGACGGAATGCCCTCATAATATCCAACAATTTCCTGAATCCAATGCCACCCTCCTCCTTTGGCGTAGATAGCAAATTCCAAGACTTCCAGTGGCACTTTAGATTCCCCTCTGCCCAGCCCCAAAAGAAATTGGCCATATGTTTTTCAATTGATTTAAGCACCTGAGCATGAATATGGACCGCCGCCATGGAATGGACAGGAATTGAAGATAAAACATTCTTGATGAGAACCACGCGTCCTGCCTGGGATAAGATACGACCCTTCCACCCACTGATACGCCCCACAACCTTATCTACCAAAGGCTTAAACTCGGTTGCTTTGAGCCTCCCTTCTGTGATAGGAACCCCTAGATACTTTAAAATGGACGGCGATTTCCTAAAACCGAGCACTCCTTCAATTGATCTGAGCCGAGACCGCTTCAACTTTTTAGAACAATAAAATCAACTTTTTAGAATATTTCAATCCTTGAATCTTCAAAGGTTAAAGAGACTGTCCATACTCTAAAGGTAATGAGTCGGATGATCAAATGTTTGAAATATTCCAACCTACGATATTTTATCTTCTTTACTGCTTACCATCAAGAAGAATCCCATCACATAAATGTTTGGATCATTGAAATATGAGCCCAAACCCAAATGCTAAAGTCGCGACATACCCTATTTCAATGCAGCGGCATGTATCGGGATAACCTCTTATTTACATTTGCTTGGTTGGGGACTTACTATTTACATAATGTTTGAATTGGCGATCAAAACCTTGCCAAATTCATGAACTTAATATGCATTGAAAAAAGCTCTTAATAAAAATGAAATGCTAAGGCTACTTTCCCGAGGAGTCGAATCTTACTCATCTGCACATTTGTGCAGTATCAGTGCCCCACTATTTTTAACCCTTAAATGGTTCAAACTGGACCAGATATGACTTGAGTTCCAACTGTTGTAACCACTCCAGTCCAGTTTTCAATACACGGGCTTGTAAATGTGTGGCCCACTGATGTAGAGTGGGTCGCGGACAGTTTCATGGCCAAGATGGATCAGAAAAGGCCCAGTCGACAACAGAAGTGATCCGGACCGTCGGACCTTAGATCGGGCGTATCTCGCAATCCGGAATGAGTTACCTAACGTAAAATATATGATTTTGGGGTAGAACAAGCTACTTTAGCCAACCAACCCCGCTACGCCAGGTTACGACGCCCGAAATTGCGAAAAACCCCTGAATCGACGGTCGTTTCCCTGCTTTAATTTCGTTTTTACTATAAATAGTAAGTTTTAGTTTCATTATAACTCTTCATCCGTCGGGATTTAGGAATTGCGCCCAACGTGAAAAGAGCTTAGAATAATTAGGAGAACAGTTTGGTGAAGCCAAATAAGACACTATTTTTGGCCGAAAACCTTGTTGTTCACTCCCCAAGTATAGGGTTGTGATGTAGTAATAAAACTCGGTAAGACCGAGGTCGAATCCACAGGGACTGAAACCTGTACGTCTGCTGAAACTGACTAGAACTAGAATCGGAATAAGATATAATCTAAATCGGATGATTTGATGAATGATGGTGAAATAATTAACTAAAGCTTAATGAATTCAGAGGTATGCAACTAGGGATTCAGAGGATCCACTTGTAGAGATCAGGGAGATCTTACGCCTACTTCACAAATCATGGAAATTAACTAAACTGACGTTGATATAGTTTTCAAGAGATGAAAGGTATATGAATTAGAATGGATTCCATCACTAAACCATGCCCAAGAGGCAAAGCAAACAACATAATTAAACTAATTACCAACCAATCAACATGTTATGAGGGTTAGGAAAGGGTACTGTTATCCGACCATGCCCAGGAGATGATGGTGAACAACAGGGCTTCCTGACGTCATACACATAAAAAGAAGAAAGAAATACTCAAAGCCATCGTAGATCTATTGTAATTTTAGTCACAACAAACCATTAAAAACTGAAAGTATTCCCTTAATAATCAACTAAAATCAACTTAATTCATAAATTAAATTAAATGCATTAGAGTAGAATCCCCCATCTCACTACAAGCTTCACCTCTTAGCCCTAGCTAAGAGGTTAGCCTGACATCAGTAAGCTAATCTCTCAAAATAAATCAGTAGTAAAACAACAAACAAAAACAGTAAACAAATCTCTCTCTCTCACGTCCGTGAAAGCTTCGATCCCCTTTTTCTTTCTTTTCTCCTCTTCTTTATAGCAACTGGAGGTTGGCCCGGAGCGTAGAGAGGCTGTATTTAGAAATTTCCCTTTCTTCCACGAAAACGAAAGGCTTTACGCAGCCTATTGCAGAACACGTACGCAGCCGAGACCTCTTATGCAAAACAGTTTGCAATCAACCTTTCTGTGGTGCGAATGACTGACCAAATCCGTCAATCTGACTTCTTGGGACGGTCAAAATCCACCAAGGCTCCATCTGGACGGATCGGATCGTCGATCCGATCATCTCCGCGATCACACAATGGCCCACATCAGTCGGGTCCTAGACGCGGCGGAAACAGAGCCCACGGACTGACGCTGTTGTGTGATGGTTAGTGGGGTCCATAAACGTCGACGGTTGAGAAATCCACACCGTTCATTGCATTCTACTAGAAAAACTAGCTAGAAACGGATGGTTTTGACTGGATTTGGTGTGGTCCACGGATAATTTCATTCCACCGTCCGACCGGCGTTTGAACCTCATGTATATGCATTGTTTGCTCAAAATCGGACCGCAGATCCTTGTGTGGTCGGTTTGACCACCCGAACTCATTGAACGATGTGGATCATCAAAATATCAGGTGATGGTGGCCCACTTGCATCCGTTCGTAAGAACGCTGGCGAAAGAAGAAATGAAAACAGAAATTTTCATTTCTTACATCGGCCAAAGGCTATCTGACCGTCTTTGATGGATTGGTGTACTGCGAGTGCACAAGTAGGTTATGCACACCCATCTCAGATGGGGTCCACATGCGATGGTTCTGAGCAATCTTCTCCGTCCATCCATTTCCTCAGATAATGTAAGGGGTCAAACCCAAGTTTGAAGCATATCCAAAGATCAAGTGAGCCCCAATTCACAGATCAATGGGCTGATTTGTCCGTTGAGCCACTTTCACAGCGATCCAATAGCTGAAATTTGATATGTACGGTTAATTTATAGTCCTCAGGCCATGTATGTAGTTTCGAGCCAAACGGATGGTGGAAACCATGTGATCTTGCATTCTGGATGGTTTTCAGGCCACTTGAGCTTCAGTTTCTCGATTTTCTCTGATCACTGGCATGTAAATCTATCGATCTTGGTCCCCAGGGGTTTGTCCCTTGCCTTTGGTGTCATTAGAGCATTAAATCCATGCGTTTAGCACCTTTTTCCAATCCAAGCTCGTAAATACACCCTGCATCATAAACACGAATAAAATACGGCATTAAACAGTATCATGTTTGTAAATCCAGACAATAACTGGGTCTGATATGCAATATTTAACCCTCAACACAACCCCAACCAGCATCTTGCTAGTCCGAGCAAACTATGCGAAAAACAAGAGAGAATTACAGGAGAATTCTATGAACTCGAGTGATTTAAGAAAAATAATCTAGATACGAGACTTCTAAGACTGTGAATGTTGAGCATTAATCTCTCTTAAACTTGAGTGCACGGTAAACTTTATAGTCATGTTCAAAGTATCAATCCATTAATTAAAAAAAAAAAAAAAAAATTTAACATCGAGTTCCATGGGTGTATAGTGTAGTCTCAACTTATCATCATTAAGAGGTTCAATCGTTAATTTACATGATAACGTTGATGACCAACAAGAGAAATTATGACAACCAAAACCTAACTTAAAACTTTCCTCACAGATTATCCTTTCATTCTTTTTTTGCTTTTGATTTTTTCATTAGAAGTAACGCCAAGAAAGGGAATCACATCCTCACCTATAGGGAGCAAACCTATGTGTGAAGACTGTACACCCATCCCTTTTCACATATCATCCATGGGGAATTAAATCTACACCTATAGGGAGCAAACCTATGGTGAAGACCATTCGCCCAATCCTTTCAATTTCTCAAGTTGGTTCCTTTCAACTTAGTGGTCACCAAGTGAATCCTTTAATATTGACTGAAACCTCAATGTGTAAGCGAGATGTGACATGTGAAATCATGATTCAAACAATGTTTAAAACTTCTAATCATGGATTGATAATTCAAACACAACCGTGGAATGTATTAGACAGCTAAATCCAAGAGTTGTAAATCACCAACATTCTGTATCTTATACTTCCTAAATCACGACTATCTTTCAAAATCACTTCAATTTCACATGAAAGTCTAGAAAAAGTTGAAAATTTTTCACAAATTTCGCTCAAGACGAAGAAAACACTGATTACGTAACCAAATCTCCCACCCCAACCTGAAATCTACATTGTCCTCAATGTAAAAGATATATGAGTATGTAATGCATATGGGACTATGAAAGTAAACGAGAAGTGATGGGAAGATAGTACCTGGATGAAGGAATCAAGAAGCTTTCCCACAAAGATCTCAGCATGAAAGCAAGTCAGCATAAGAGAGAAACTAACAAAAGCAAACTATCCTCAAATAATGTAGAGAGCAAACTAGCCTAATGGCATAAAACCGTCTATCCTAGAACAGCATAAAGCAAACTACCCTAGTCCTATGAAAACAGGGAAAAACTAATCGATTATGTCGCAAGGTTCCTCTTCTGGCCAATATCGTGATAGATTTCTCAGTAGGTTTCTCAAAGGGATCATCCAAAAGCCCTTTTTGCAATAGACTTTGATGTCATGGAGCATGAATGGCCAGGGAAACTTATGTACCTCATCAAAAGTTTGTCGTTGATTCGCCTGAGGTATCCAAAGTATATATGATTCACCTGTGTCAGAAAAAGTCTCAAAGTTAGTATCCCATGGTGAATCAGAGACTACAGGCAGATAAAATTCAGAGAAATTTTCAGGAAAGTAATGTAGTCTCAATGCATTCCAAAGTTCCAGGCTTCGGTTCAATTTTCAGCTCCTCTTCCTTTAGTGGTAAACATTCAGGGTCTGGGGAAGGAGGGGCTTCAGAGTGAGGGTTCTCTCGGTCAGTGATGACTTCCGAGATGTTGTCTTGCAAGGCATCCACTCTTTCTTTTGACATGAGATCGTTTGAATCTACAAAGTGTGTCAAGCAATCATCCAAAGAGTTGGGAAGTTCAGCTAAGCGTGACTTATTTTCCACGTTGGAACTCGTGATGATTTGTCCAAGGAATCCATCATCCTTGAAAGTGGATGGATGTACGCTCTCTTGCTCCAGTCCTGCACTAGTAGATTGAAAATCAATAGGGGAAGCATCGATGTGGTCACTCTGTTCATTGAAACTACTCAGTCGAGGCGGTAAATCGTAAAAATTTGACAGTTCAAATGGCGACCTCAACTGGGTGGTTTCAATTTCAAGAGTCATATTAAGTGGCTCGTCCATCTCCTGAATCATATCATCATTCCATTCAGGGAAGTAGTCTAAGCATGCCTCACAAAGGTTGGAAGGTTTAGGTGAAAGTGGTTCATCCTCCACATTTAAATTGGCCATGTCAAATAGGTGGAGTAGAACTTCTTGTGCCTCGTGATCACCTTCATAGACCATAATTGAAGTTGATTCCAATGAAACTTGTGCTATGCTCTCATGAATCTCATCTCAATACTTCTCAGCTTCCAATTCAGTGCAGTACACACTTGGGATGGGGTCGCTTTCCTCATATTCTATTCCTAAATTCGGTTGAGGTTCGAATAAACTGACCTCTACCTCATCATTGAAATCCTGTATGTCATGTGAGTGGAGTGTGTCAACATCACTGTATTTAAAAGATATCCATGTATCTTCACCATTCTTTTGAACAGTCATCGAGATCGACAACTCGGGGAATTAAACCGTATGCTCATTAATGGAATCCAACTCCTTATTCCAAATTCTAGATTTCGTCAAAAGCGAGTGAGGATGACTTTCCTCGCATTGTATTTCTGGATTGGATTGTATAGTTGGGATGAGCAAGCTTCCTCTATCCTATCGAGGCGCGAATTGAGTGATTCCATTGCTTTTCTAATTTCTGCAAGACACTCCATATTATACTGAAATGAATTCTCTTGGATCGTTTCTGGTTGGTTCTTAAAGGTAGGGTATCCAAGAGAATAATCATTACAACATGTTGTTGGTTCATCTTCCCAGTTTTGATGGTTCCACTGGTTATAGTCATACTGATCATACATAGGAGAATATGATGGTTGATAATAATCTTTATTCTCATAATTATGATCGTATACAGCCCTATTAACCAATGGAACATAACGTTCTAGTCGGTTCTCAATGTTTGTTCTCGATGGAGAAAAATCTTGAGGTATACGTTGAATTCCACAACTCTCAGGCATTCTCCAATATCTCTTATCCATCTCAGCATATCCACGTACCCACGCTTCCATGGTAGAACCCTAACTCTGAGTCTAATCTTAAAATAAAAGAAAAAAAAATCCTACTACAATAAGAAACCTAGAAATAGAAAGAGAAAGAATTAGAAAGAAGTTACGAAGTTAGGAATTCCTATGTTAAGGTCCTACAAAAGAAAACAAAAGAAATTAGTTCCTAAAAATAGAAATTCTACAGTTAGAAAATTCTGAGATGGAAATAGAAAGTTAGTTTCTAACACAAAAGGAAGGTTTCCTAAACCTAGAATTGGAAAGTTTCTAAAAATAAAGGAAAAATGAGTTAGTTTCTAAAATTGGGAAGAGTTTCTAAAAGGGAAAATAACTAACCTAGTTTCTAAAAACAAAAGAGAAAAGTTCTAAACTAAAGTTAGAAAGTTCTAAATTAGAAATCCTAATCCTAAAATAGAAAGTAATGTTAGTTTCTAAAAAGAGAAAATTTCTAAAATTAGAAAATAGAAAATTAAAAGAAAGCCTAAAATTAGAAATTTTCTAAAACTCAAACCCTATTTCTAAAAATAGAAAAAGTAGAGGAATTAGAAAGGGATTACCAAATTAGAAGTTATGTCAGGATCCTATAAAACAGGAAAACAGGTTAGTTTCTAGAAATCAGAAAAACCTAAACCTAAAGTTAGAAACATCTTAATCTTAAACTAATCCTAAAACTAGTCAACCTCAGAGAACGTAGCCGTCAGTCCCCGGCAACGGCGCCAAAAACTTGTTCACTCCCCAAGTATAGGGTTGTGATGTGTAGTAATAAAACTCGGTAAGACCGAGGTCGAATCCACAGGGACTAAAACCTGTACGTCTTCTGAAAATGACTAGAACTAGAATCGGAATAAGATATAATCTAAATCGGATGATTTGAATGAATGATGGTGAAATAATTAACTAAAGCTTAATGAATTCAGAGTATGCAACTAGGGATTCAGAGGATCCACTTGTAGAGATCAGGGAGATCTTATGCCTGCTTCACAAATCATGGAAATTAACTGAACTGATGTTGATATAGTTTTTAAGAGATGAAAGGTATATGAATTAGAATGGATTCCATCACCAAACCATGCCCAAGAGGCAAAGAAAACAACAGAATTAAACTAATTACCAACCAATCAACATGCTATGAGGGTTAGGAAAGGGTACCATCATCCGACCATGCCCAGGAGACGATGGTGAACAACAGGGCTTCCTGACGTCACACATAAAAAGAAGAAAAGAAATACTCAAAGCCATCGCAGATCTATTGTAATTTTAGTCACAACAAACCATTAAAAATTGAAAGTATTCCCTTAATAATCAACTAAAATCAACTTCAATTCATAAATTAAATTAAATGCATAGAGTAGAATCCCTCATCTCACTACAAGTTTCACCTCTTAGCCCTAGCTAAGAGGTTTAGCCTGACATCAGTAAGCTAATCTCTCAAAATAAATCAGTAAAACAAACAAACAAAACAGTAAACAAATCTCTCTCTCTCTCACGTCCGTGAAAGCTTCGATCCCCTTTTTCTTTCTTTTCTCCTCTTCTTTATAGCAGCTGGAGGTTGGCCCGGAGCGTAGAGAGGTTGTATTTAGAAATTTCCCTTTCGTCCGCGAAAACGAAAGGCTTTTACGCAGCCTATTCCAAAACACGTACCCAGTCGAGACCTCTTACGCAAAACAGTTTGCGATCTTTCTTTCTGTGATGCGAATGACTGACCAAATCCGTCAATCTGACTTCTTGGGGACGGTCAAAATCCACCAAGGCTCCATCTGGACGAATCGGATCGTCGATTCTATCATCTCCACGATCACACAATGGCCCACATCAGTCGGGTCCCAGACGCGAGGAAACAGAGCCCGCGGACTGACGCTGTGTGTGATGGTTAGTGGGGTCCATAAACGTCGACGGTTGAGAAATCCACACCGTTCATTGCATTCTACTAGAAAAACTAGCTGGAAACGGATGGTTTTGACTGGATTTGGTGTGGTTCACGGATAATTTCATTCCACTGTCCGACCGGCGTTTGAACCTCCTGTATATGCATTGTTTGCTCAAAATCGGACCGCAGATCCTTGTTTGGTCGGTTTGACCACCCGAACTCATTGAACGGTGTGGATCATCAAAATATCAGGTGATGGTGGCCCACCTGCATCCGTTCGTAAGAACGCTGGCGAAAGAAGAAATGAAAATGGAAATTTCTATTTTTTACGTCGGTCAAAGGCTATCTAACCGTCTTTGATGGATTGGTGTACCGCGAGTGCGCAGGTAGGTTATGCACACCCATCTCAGATGGGGTCCACATGCGATGGTTCTGAGCAATCTTCTCCATCCATCCGTTTCCTCAGATAATGTAAGGGGTCGAACCCAAGTTTGAAGCATATCCAAAGATCAAGTGAGCCTCAATTCACAGATCAATGGGCTGATTTGTTCGTTGAGCCACTTTCACAGCGATCCAATGGTTGAAATTTGATATGTACGGTTAATTTATAGTCCTCAGGCCATGTATGTAGTTTCGAGCCAAACGGATGGTGGAAACCATGTGATCTTGCATTCTGGATGGTTTTCGAGCCACTTGAGCTTCAGTTTCTCGATTTTCTCTGATCTCTGGCGTGTAAATCCATCGATCTTGGTCCCCTGGGGTTTGTCCCTTTCCTTTGGTGTCATTAGAGCGTTAAATTCATGCGTTTAGCACCTTTTACTAGTCCAAGCTCGTAAATACACCCTGCATCACAAACACGAATAAAATACGGCATTAAACAGTATCATGTTTGTAAATCCAGACAATAACTGGGTCTGATATGCAATATTTAACCCTCAACACTTGTGCACTAGTAGACATCACGACCGTCTATAAATAGTAATTTTATTATTTATAATAGCAAGTCGCGATTTCTGGGAGTTTTAGTTGTAGTTTGATTTTGATTTCTTTCCCATTCCTTGGTACCCCTATTTAAAGGGTTGTGAACTCGTTTTTAGTCATCAATTAATTAATTCCAAATTTCTTAGAATTTATTTCTATTTTCTGCATTCTTTCCTTGTGGATTCGAGAAGTCTCTGTGAGGAGTCCAGAGAAGCTCCGTGAATTCGGAGTAGTTATCCTCATCACGTTCATCCCTGCGTCACCCACTGGCTGAACAGTCCGAATCTCTCTCAATTGTGCCACAATGGCATAAGGGATCTTAACAAGACCACCTATTTGGACGAATGTGCAGGTTTCCTTGAGGTGGGTATATGAGCAAGGTGTGAGCATGCTAGTTAAGAGCTTCAACAAGGAGAGGTTGAATGAGAACTTTCAAATCTTGGATTGGTCACTGAGCAAGGAAGAGCTGCACCTGATTGGTCAGATTCCACAGCGAAGAGGATATCCAACCATGGAGTTCGTCTTGGATGGTGGTCCATACAAAACGGTGGAAGAGTTTTGGGATGGTGAGATATGATGAGGAATGCGGCCAATTGCACTCACCTGTGGAAGTGTCGCGCAGGTGTCTCAGATTACAGCCATTTGCTGGGAAGTTTCCAATAATGTAGATGTTAGATTTAATGAATAAAGCATGTGTGATGGCCAATTAGCAATACCTGTTTCTGTTTGGTTGATGGGAAAATAAAATGACTTCCTTTAATGTGACAGCTTTATCGGTTCTTTTTTTTTTTTTTCAAAAATTTATGTCTATATTCATATCAAAAAACCGATACAGATGGGAACTCCCTTACATAAAACAGGAGACCCAACATGGAATACGGCAATATACTTACAAAATGGCCCCACCTGGGATCACACCATTCTAATCGATCCTAAACCAGCTTTGTCAAGAAAAATCATACCTTGAACTTGACGTAGAAGCTCTGATTGATTCTTGAAACAAGCACGAGACTGGGAAGCACTACCTAAGCGAGCCATAAAATTAGCCAGTGAATTCCTTTCCCTTAGAACGTGCACAACACTGGTGTTACCCCTCCTCCTCAGCTGATTAATCCTAAGCAGCCACGCCTTCCATTTTCAACCTGGCTATGCCACTCCATTGATGAGGTCAACTACCAGTCGTGAGTCCGACTCTATAATGATTTGGCAGAAACCCCTCTGAAGACCGAGAGACAGGCCATCATGCACCGCGCGAAGTTCAGCAACAATGTTTGTTCTGAAACCATAACCAGCTGAAAATGCGAAAATGAAGTCACCCCTCTCCCCTCTACAAATTCCACCTCCACTAGAACTCCCCGGATTTCCTATGGAGGAACCATCTACGTTTATTTTAACCCATCCGGTCAATGGCCTCTCCCACTTGATCACAACTGGACGGCCTTCACTTTGGAGTGGATCGGCGAGACAATATTTGGGCGCCAAGTCCTAATCCCATGACTACCGCTGATAGAACCGTTGAGCAGGGCTGCCCACCATTTGATCTCGGCAATCACACGATTAGAGCACACCAACCTACATTCAAAAACTGCAGCATTGCGAGCTTTCCACAATTCCCAAATAATAATGCAAGGAATCAACATAAGATTTACCGATCTGCGCTGCATGGAAGAGACAACCGCCCACCATTGAAAAAGCCTGGCTTCAATCGAGATTGCTGGCATGACGCTAATCCCCAGCCAACTGCCAATAGCCAACCAAACTGTCTGCGCCCAAAGTGCTGTTAACGAACAAGTGAAGAGAAGTTTCGATGGCAAAGTTTGAGAGACCTAACTATTGTAGCAAACACACCTGGACGCAAGCTGAACTCCTCGTGATTGCACGACACTATCCACCAGGACTGCATCTTGAACCGCTTTCCAGATGATGAGGGAAATTTTGGGAGGAAGCTTCGTATGCCATACCCATCTTGACCAGCTCCGACTTGGGTTAGGGACCCTGGACATCGACCAAGCTGATTTAACGGTAAATTCCCCTGACGGCGTTAACGGCCAAAAAGGAACATCCACATCCTCTGAGGTACAGTAACCGGCCTGAAAAAATGATCAATGACACTATGGGAAAGGATGAGGAGCGCAACTGAGGGGGGAAGAGGCCCAAACAGTCCAATCACCTGACATACTTGGACGTCCTACAGCCCGACCGGCACTTCTTCTTCAACTAGCTGATGGAGAGGGCCCAGACCAGTCCAATTCACCCTCCAAAAGTTGCATTTACCTGCACCGATTTGCCATTGGACACGGGATTCAACCGTAGGAATAAGCTTCCTAATTCGCTTCCACAGGGGAGAAGAAAGCCGGCTTGACGTATCCAACCCACCAGAAGACTTGTGGAGATGATACTTCGCTGTCATAAATGATTTCCAGACATTCTCCTCCTTCCCAAATTTAATTGTCCAATCCATTTTAAGGCGAAAAGCCCTCATTATGTCATCAAGCTTTCTAAAACCAATACCCCCTCATCCTTTAGCGTAGTCATCAAATTCCAAGCCTTCCAGTGACACTTCCGTTTCCCCTCTGACCAGCCCCAAAAGAAATTCGCCATGTGCCTCTCAATAGACTTTAGCACCTGAGCATGAATATGGACCGCCGCCATAGAATGAATCAGAATACTAGATAGGATGTTCTTTATTAGAACCACTCACCCTGCCTGGGATAAAATACGGGCCTTCCACCCATTAATTGACCCACTACTTTGTCCACCAAAGGCTTAAACACACTTGCTTTAAGACACCCTTCCGCTATAGAAACCCCCAAATAAGTTAAAGCAGAAGATGATTTACCAAAATCTAGAATTCCTTCAATTATTCTGAGCCGAGTAAGCAACATCTTTTTGGGGCAATAAAAGGAACATTTCTGCTGATTTATTCTTTGGCCCAAGGAAGCTTGATAGGAATCCATGAATTTCTTGAACTCTTAGAGAGAGGATTTGCTCTCATTTGTAAAGATTAATGTATCATCGGAATAAAGCAAATGAGATATTGAGGGCACTACCCTCTACTAAGCACAAACCGTCGGCTAATCTGATACGGTGGTTCCACCTGATATAAGCGAAAAACGGATGAACGGTGTGGACATATAAGTCATATATCGAGGTGGGCCCCTGCGATCAGGGTCTCACCCACATCTCTGGTTGGGGGTCTCACCCAAGTTGCGCTGTCACCATATGGCTAGGTGGCCCAAACGAAATTGTGATTGGGAAATTCCCACCGTCCATCTTCTGGATGCTTTGGTGTATGGACTATGGACCAAAACTGTTGCTGGAATGATGATTCTGAGCGTCAGTTATCCGCATTCGAACGGATAGCTGAGAAGAAAATAACCAATGATCAACATTCAACAATAAAAACTCGATGGTCAGAAACATTAGGGTTAGTTTTGGGTGACCTCATCAACCGGTTGGATGGAAAA
Organism: Magnolia officinalis; assembly: GCA_021015155.1. NCBI lineage: Eukaryota > Viridiplantae > Streptophyta > Magnoliopsida > Magnoliales > Magnoliaceae > Magnolia > Magnolia officinalis. The sequence continues at coordinate 7,982,396 of JAJHSJ010000014.1, read as the reverse complement.
TAAACATTACTGTGGGCCCTATGAAGGTTTCAACGGTGGGGGATGTGGGTGTCATTATCCCCACTGTTTCCTGTGGCGTGGTCCAGTTGAGCTTCGAAGGTTTCAATGGAGGGTATCATTATCTCCACTGTTTCCTGTGGCGTGGTCAACATGAGCTTCGTATCTGCTTTAGTTTTTGGCTCATGCACATAAATGAGCTGTTAAAATGGATGGACGGCGTGGATGTAAAACACATACATCAGGTAGGCCTCACATTGCCCAAGTGGTGTTGGGTCACCACCAATCCGCTTCCGTGCAAAGGTATCTCGCAGGCTCTTTTGACCGTCGTCCATCAAATCCCCTCCAATCTTTTGCTCTCTGTATCTATCACAAAAAACAAACAATCAACATCAACCGTTAGATCAATTCAGTTGACAAACAGCAAAGAGACCCACAATCCCACGAAAGGCAACTCTCATCTAGGGCCCATCAATGGCCATTGATTTGAGGGACCACTAGTTCAATGGTCTGGATCACTCAAACATTATATTCGACTCAAGAAGGAAGATACGCATGTCCTCGGGTCAAAGATCGTTCGATTCCTCTATAAAGAGAGGATAAGTGTGGGATGTGGCTCAGAAAGCAATAGGGATTACAGAAACATGGGATGCATTCCAGAGGTTGGCCTGAGCTCAGGCAAGCTAGCCATGCCAGTCATCGGCATGGGGACCGCAGCGTACCCGTTAACCGGGTCAGAAACCATGAAATATTTGGCAATCCTCCATGCGATCGAGATCGGCTACCGGCACTTTGACACGGCCGCTATCTACCAGTCCGAGCAGCCACTCGGCGAAGCCATCGCCAAAGCCCTACAGCTCGGGCTCATCAATTCGCGAGATGAGCTCTTCATCACCTCTAAGCTGTGGTGTATTGACGCCCATGGTGACTGCGTCCGGCCGGCCCTTGAGAAGACACTCAAGTAATGTGGAACTAATAGGAAGTACTGCCCTTTCTGCCCCACCACAAAGCCGTCATGACCGTTCATCTTGAGTGTCCTACCATAGATGGGCCACGAGCTAAAAATCTTAGCAATCAGATATCCTCCCCATTAGTCCATAAATATGATCAAGATATCCAATTAGTGGGGTTTAGCAATATAAGCCATCCACGTTGAGAACACTAGCTGAACATTTTTCAAACACTGGTATGGTAATACCAACAATACAATATCGGATTTAAGACTCGGCGACTCAAGCTGACTCATTCCGTCTCGAGTTGGGTTGCGACTAGCTCAAGTCAGGTGAATGAGGGCCTGATTTGGCTGAGGACTCACCTGTAAATGACTCCAACCAAGTCCATGTTGTGTCGGACGAGTCATCAATCCATTTTATAACTCTTGTTATACTAATTAACCATTTGATAATTCTCACTGGTGTAGGAATCTAGGGTTGGAGTATCTTGATCTCTATCTCATTCACTGGCCTGTGAGCTTGAAGCCAGGGGAATATAAATTTCCCTTCGATAAGGGAGACATTATGCCCATGGATTTCAAGTCTACATGGGCAGCAATGGAGGAGTGCCAGAGGGTGGGCCTCACCCGGTCCATTGGGGTCAGCAACTTCTCCTGCAAGAAGCTAACCCAATTGTTGTCCACTGCAGAGATTCCTCCTTCCGTTAATCAGGTGAGCCAGTTTTTTAGTGTGAATGCCATTTATAGTTTTTTAAGACTTGAGAAGTCACTTGCGAGTCATCTTACTTGGACCCAATCTGGTTTAACACCATGAGTCTTAAATCCATGGTTGATCACCTATGAATGCCTTATACATGTTGGTTATAGTTCTAAAACTCAATGACTTGACTCAGAATTCGGCTGAGTCCACTCAGTCCCCGCGAGATTCAATTTTTAGAACAAGCGACCCACCATACGCTGTATATTTGTTCATTTTCAGTATAAAATATATTTTAGCTTAATATAATTATTATAGTATTTATTAATTAGTAAATATTGCGTCGAATCGAGTAAAGACTTGGCTGAGTCTTTGAGTTGAACAGATCCAAGTCAACTTGGGTTTTTGTGGTTTTTGAACTATGATGCTAATGAAGCTTGCTTGTGCAAGATCCGGTCTGTTTATCTAGTTTGCCCTATGATGCTGATGCTGATGCAGCTTGTTTTTTGAACTATGATTCTAACTGTTCATTTTTTTCATACACTGTGGCATAGCCTCTTTTTTTTCAGTCTCTCATTTAATATGGGGCACATCATACTTTAAAACAAAAAAAAACTCGACTCGACTAGAAACCTATTTGAGTCGAGTCATGGCCAGATCGAGATTTTCTTGAGTCATGGTGAAATCTGATCAATCTGATCAGGTCGAGTCAAGGTTTTTTTTTTTTTTTTTTTTTGTTTTTAAACTATGGGGCAGTACACCTGATCAATGTGACCATTTTAACACGCGTATATACCTGCAACTTGGTTTGCTTGCACATGCTTGGATGCAAGGACCGACCATCTTTTAATCCAGGAGTAATGGACATGATGATCATAGATGCTGTATTTTGTAAGGTTGAGATGCACCCACTTTGGCAACAAAAGAAGCTGAGGGAGTTCTGTGCCGCGAAAGGAATACATGTGAGTGCTTACTCTCCATTGGGTGGGAAAGGGACCCCGTGGGGCACAGGTCAAGTCATGGACTGTCAGGTGCTGAAAGATATTGCCCAGGCAAAGGAAAGACGGTTGCTAAGGTATTGGCTTCTTCTTCTGTCCATCTTATCTTTCTTGATAAGGTCTGCTAGAGTGCATCCCAACTGACGTAGTATTAGTTATATTTATTTATTTATTTATTTTTAAAAAGACCTCTTTATATTAGTAATAGTTATATTTATGTTAATCAATATTACTCTCAATTCGAACTGGATTACCCAACTGTATAACTCAATCTAAGATTGATTCTCTCCCTTGATTAAGGATTTAATGTCCTTATATAACTTAGGGTAAAAACTTTAAAAATCAAAATGACTGAATCTTAATTCTTCCATGTCCACCAGTTTCATTTATCGGTCATCTTAAACAGATTTACACTCATTTAATTTAAGAGAAATACAAAAAATCAAATAAATTTAAACACTAAATCCTTAATCAAAAGAGAGAATTAATCTTAGATTGAATTGTACAGTTGAGTGAATCCAGTTTGAATAGAAAGGATCATCATGCAAACAATCAAGATCATTGAAAGATGGCCTACTTTCAAAGTCTAAAGCCCAAGGTATCTTATTTGCTGGAATATCCTAACATATGGCACTAGGATGGGTTGGGACTTTAACCTTTGAATTTGGATAATCTTCCTATGACCCAAACCATTTATATGAAAAGTCTCATTTATACAGTGGAAAAGCAACAAATAAAAGCTCTTAATTGAATTATCTAAACACTTTTGTAATTTAGCCCTTTTTCTTTGAACGTAAATAATAACCATAATCTTTGAATGATCTATGGTTGAAATATTTGATCTAAGAGTGATTTTAGGCATCCCCTAATAAGAAGAGGTTCATCAAATAAATAAATAGTTTGTTTCTTTCAAAAAGGCCCAAATATTCTCTTTAACCTTTGAAGATTCAAGGGTAAAATATTTCAGTTTTGGCAGATTTTTTAGGCTAGGTTTTCTCGAATATGGCACGGATTGTGTACTAACCACTAGGACGTAGCTAGAGACAGTCCAGTCAGAGGATCTGTGGGGCTCACCATGATGTAAATATCTTATGCCATGTTCATCTATTTTAAGAGATCATTTTACGGCATGAGCCCAAATGAGGCATATTGAAGGCCAGACTACGGCATAGGAAGCAGTGGGGATTAAATTCCTACCATTGAAAACTTCGTCGAGACCACCGTGATGTTTATTTGTCATCCAACCTGTTCATAAGGTCACATATAGACCTGTATGAAGGGAAAACATAAATATCATATTGATCCAAAATTTATGTGACCCCCCAAGAAGTTTTCAATGGTAAGCTTTCAATCCCCACTGCTTCCTGTGGTGTGGTTCAGACCCTTCAATCTGCCTCATTTGGGCTCATACCCTACAATGACCTGTCAAAATAGATGGATGGCATGGATAAAACATATACATCATGGTGGGGTCCATAAATCCCCTGGTAGGACCCTCCATCTCTAGCTAGGTCTTGGCAGGGTAGTGCACAATCCACGCCCGTATTTGAGCAAACCTCACTTAAAAATTCTTCTAAACTGAAATATTTTAATCATTGAATCTTCAAAGGTTAAAGAGACTGTCCATACTCTAAAGGTAATGAGTCGGATGATCAAATGTTTGAAATATTCCAACCTACGATATTTTATCTTTTTTACTGCTTACCGTCCAAGAAGAATCCCATCACATAAATGTTTGGATCATTGAAATATGACCCCAAACCCAAATGATAAAGTCCCGACATATCCTATTTCAATGTAGCGGCATGTATTCGGGATAACCTCTTATTTACATTTGCTTGGTTGGGGACTAACTATTTACATCATGTTTGAATTGGGTGATCAAAACCTTGCCAAATTCATGAACTTAATATGCATTGAAAAAAGCTCTTAATAAAAATGAAATGCTAAGGCTACTCTCCCAGGAGTCGAATCTTACTCATCTGCACATTTGTGCAGTATCAATGCCATTCATCATGTGGGCCCCACTTTTAATGGTTCAAACTGGACCAGATATGACTTGAGTTCCAACTGTTGTAACCACTCCAGTCCAGTTTTCAATACACGGGCTTGTAAATGTGTGGCCCACCGGCTGAACAGTCCGGATCTCTCTCAATTGTGCCACAATGGCACAAGGGATCTTAACAAGACCACCTATTTGGACGAATGTGCAGGTTTCCTTGAGGTGGGTATATGAGCAAGGTGTGAGCATGCTAGTTAAGAGCTTCAACAAGGAGAGGTTGAATGAGAACTTTCAAATCTTGGATTGGTCACTGAGCAAGGAAGAGCTGCACCTGATTGGTCAGATTCCACAGCGAAGAGGATATCCAGCCATGGAGTTCGTCTCGGATGGTGGTCCATACAAAACGGTGGAAGAGTTTTGGGATGGTGAGATATGCTGAGGAATGCGGCCAATTGCACTCACTGTGGAAGTGTGGCGCAGGTGTCTTAGATTACAGCCATTTGCTGGGAAGTTTCCAATAATGTAGATGTTAGATTTATTGAATAAGGCATGTGTGATGACCAATTAGCAATACCTATTTCTGTTTGGTTGTTGGGAAAATAAAATGACTTTAATGTGACAGCTTTATCGGTTTTTTTTTTTTTAAGTTATGTCTATATTGACATCAAAAAACCTATACAGATGGAACTCCCTTACATAAAACAGGAGACCCAACATGGAATACAACAAGATACTTACAAAATGGCCCCACTGGGATCTCACCATTCTAATCGATCCTAAACCAACTTTGTCAAGAAAAATCATACCTCGAACCTGGCGTGGAAGCTCTGATTGATTCTCGAAACAAGCACGAGACTGGGAAGCACTACCTAAGCGAGCCATAAAATCAGACGGCAAATTCCCTTCCCTTAGAACGTGCACAACACTGGTGTTACCCCTCCCCTCAGCTGATTAATCCTAAGCAGCCATGCCTTCCTTTCCAACCTGGCTATGCCACTCCATTCATGAGGTCGACTACCGGTTGTTGAGTCCAACTCTATAATGATTGGCAGCAGAAACAACCCCTAAAGACCGAGAGACAGGCCATCATGCACCGCACGAAGTTCAGCAATAGTGTTTGTTCTGAAACCATAACCAGCTGAAAATGCCAAAATGAAGTCACCCCTCTCCCCTCTACAAATTCTACCTCCACTAGAACTCCCCGGATTTCCTTTGGAGGAACCATCTACGTTTATTTTAACCCATCTGGTCAATGGCCTCTCCCACTTGATCACAACTGGACGGCCTTCACTTCTAGATCGGCGAG
>JAJHSJ010000014.1:7891140-7976344 GCA_021015155.1 Magnolia officinalis | reverse complement strand
AATGTGTTTAAAGAATTAAGAATCAAGTTGAACACGCTTGGATATACATGCTCCAACTTGAGGGGGAGTGTTAAGATTACGTTAACTTAAATTAAGGGATATTATGTCATGTATTTATTTAGGAGATTGTAATCCCTTCAATCAAGGGAATTAGCTAGATCTTTATTTTATTTTTTTGTAATTTAGGATCTTGATTTGCTCTTGTAAGCTTATATATAGTTGTCCATTTTGACTGTTAAATACACACAGAGAAAAACACAGATTTTTCTGTAAACTGATTTTTCTCACTCACCATTAAAAACTTCTAAGGGCCCACAAAAGTTTTCGATCAAGCTGATATTTATCTTTTCCCTTCTTCCATGTCTACTTTAACTTATGAACAGGTTGAATCTCAAATAAACATCATGGTGGACCTTAGGAAGGTTCCAACGGTGGGCGTCACTCTCCCCACTGTTTTGTTTTGTTTTTTGTTTTTGTTATTTGTTTTTTTTTTTTTTTTGTTATTTTTTTTTTTTTTTGTGGTGGGGTCCACTCCAACTTTGGATCTGTCTTATTCTTTGTATCATGCCCTAAAATAATCTCTCCAAATACATGGACAGTGTGGATGCAATACATACATCATGGTGGGTCTTGTTGTCGGATGCCTTAAATCTGACAGGTTTTTTGGGCCACTCGACTGGTCAAGGCCCGCTCGACTCAAAGTCTAGTGAGGTTGTTTTTAGGGTGTCCGTGATGCTTGACTAGTCGAGGGTCAGGCTCGATCGGTCGAGCGGGTTGCTCAACCAGTCGAGGCCCTCCTTCGACTAGTCGAGGTTATGCAGACACTGTGCAGATTGTGTAAATTTGAGGCGGTTTCTGGACTTTTCCAAAGGAGGTGCGTAAGTGGAGTTTCCTAAACTATAAATAGGGGTCCCTTGGGCTATTCTAAAGTATTCTAAGGCTTTCTAAAGGAGTTCCAAGGGTTCCTAAAAGAGTTTTAGGGTTTCTAAAGGGTGTAACAAGGGTGAGATTCGAGGTTGTTTGAATCGGGTAAGTCCTATCTCTTTGTAATTTCTATTTCGTAGTGGAATTCTGTCGCTTTGTGCCATGGTTTTTTCCCGCAAGGGTTTTCCACATTAAATCTTTGTGTTCTCTTGTGTGTGCTTGGTGTCATTGGATTGCTATCCTAGATTTAGATCTGTGTGATTTCGTAGCGCAAATCCCCAACAAGTGGTATCAAAGCAATCGTTGGGGGCATAGATCTGAATATAAGGGATTAGTAATAATGGCAAGTACTAGGTATGATATTAAGAAGTACTTAGGAAAAAATAATTTTGAGTTATGGAAGATCACTATGATGAGTTCCTTAATCAAGCAAGGCGAAAATGGTGCTCTTGAGGAGCGAAAGTCTAGTATGACTAATGATGATTGGAATACTCTTGATAAGAAGGCTTTATCATTGATCTGTTTATGTCTTACGGATGAAGTTCTCTACAACGTCATGAGGGAGAAAACTGCGGCTAAGTTATAAGCGAAGTTAGAGGATGTCTATGCGAAAAAATCCTCTGAAAATTGCCAACACTTGAAACGACAGTGGTATAACTTTAAGATGAGAGAGGGTAGAGATTTGGAGGCTCACATCAGCACTTTAATAAATTAGTTTGCAAATTGTTGGATAAAGAGGAAGTGATGAAAGATGAAGAATAAACATGTATGTTGCTGAATTCTCTTTTGACGTCTTATGAGTCATTCAAGGACATAATGTGCTCAACGAACAAAACCCTAAGTGTTGACACCGTTATCTCAACCCTTCAAGGGAAGGTTATGAGAAAACTTAACGTCGACATGGGGATATCTTCTGATGCACTAGTTACAAGGAAAATGAATTCTGAATAAGGTACATGTTCTTCAAGTTCTATATCCAAATCTAAAGGCAAGTGCAAGGGAAAGGTAAAGTACCGGAACTGTGGGAAGGAAGGACATGTGAAGAAGGATTGTGAAAATCCTAAATTGAAGAGAGAAGATTTTGAGGCTTCATATAGGGAGGCCAATGCTGCCACGTCTGATGGATCGAGTGGATGTGATGGTAAGTTTTGTCTGTGTCTACTATCAGGTGGCCATATGATGATCGTAAGGACGAGTGGATGCTAGACACAGGGGCATCTTTTCACATGACTCCTTATCGAAGTTGGTTCACCAGCTACAGGGAGTGCGTGGTGGACAGATATTTATGGGCAATGGCATTGCCTGTAATGTTGTCGCTATTGGTCCGGTGCACATCAAGATGTTTGATGGGGTGGAGCATACCTTGACTGATGTCAGGCATGTTCCTGATTTGAAGCAGAATCTGATTTCTCTTGGTGACTTGAGGCAATGGGCTGTAAGTTCACAGGTATTGATAGTGCTCTTAAGGTATTAAAGGGGGCATGGGTAATCATGAAAGCGCAATAACTTAGTAACATGTACAAGTTGATTGGAAGCACTTCAAAAGGTGGAGCTACAATAGCTGTAGCGGATTCCACCTCTGCACGTATGTGGCATGTTGGGCATGACCACATGAGCGGACAGGGCAGGAAGGCTGAGATGCGCTGACGGAGATACGGAGCAGGTGGAGCAGCCACCTGTGAGAAGAATCACACAACATAATTGCAGGATATCGGCGAGGTACATAAACGACTCCAATATCGCAAGGGATTCATCTTTCATTCAGATGACTCTAGGTGATCCTGGTGCTGAGAAGTGGAAGGTGACTATGGGCGATGTGATGGACTCGTTATACTAAACTGACATAAGGGAGCGAGGGCGGGTGAAATTCCAGTGGGCCGGAGAGCGGTTAGATGCAGGTGGATCTTCGGGAGGATACAACATAGATACATAGCAAGGTTGGTAGCGAAGGGTTATGCTCAGAGAGAAGGGATCGACTTCTTAGAGATATTTGCGTCGACGGTATAGCAGGTATCTATTAGATCCGTGATTGACGCTGGTTGGCCAATGTGATCTTGAGCTGAAAGGATGGATGTGGAGTCTACACTTCTGCAAGGGAAAGTGAAGAACAGATCTACATAAAGCAACCAGAACGGTTCGAAGTTAAAGGAGTTGAGAAAAGACTTTGCAGGAGGTTGTGGTTCAACATGTCGCCTAGGTAGTGGTTTGATTCCTTTATGGTGAGTCAGGAATTGATGACATGTAGATCGCTAATTATGACATGTTTGAAATTAATGTACTGAAGACTCGGTTAAATGAGACATTCAGGATGAAGGATCGGGGGGCTGCAAAGAGAGTTCTCGGTGTCGAGATTGAAAGAGGAGTAGGCTTTGGTAATCACAGGAGGAATACCTTATGTGTAGGTATTGATCAAGGAAGTGATGGGTCAGGTAAAGCCGGAGAGTGTTCCCTACGCGTCTCTTCTCAAGTTTTTCTCAAGACATGTCCCAAAACAAATGAGAAAAAGAAGGATATCTCATGAGCCTTATTCGAATGCGGTTGGCAGTGTATGCCATGGTCTGGATTAGATCGGTTATTCCACAGGCTATCAGTGTTGTGAGCAAGTACCCCAGCAAACAATATTTGGTAGCGGTAAGATGGTAAGAAGACTACGTCTTTCCTTTTGAGAAGACAAGAGCAAAGATGGTTGGGCATGCAGATTCAGATCCGGTAGACATGCTCTTTTAAATCGTTCATGTAGAGAACTTCAAGTTATGTGCAATTTCTTTGGGCTTGGAGATGGCGGAAAAGAAGGACGGAGTGTGTATGAGAAGCTATGATGTGATACATAGATAAGAGAAGAGGTCAAGAAGCTATACGATTGAAGATTGAAGGCATGGTGGAGATTGTTGTCATATGCCTTAAATCTGACAGATTTTTTGGGCCGCTCGACTCAAAGTCTAGCGAGCTTGTTTTTTGGGTGTTTGTGATGCTCGATTAGTCGAGGGTCAGGCTCGACTAGTTGAGGCCCTCCTTCGACTAGTCGAGGTTACACAGACCCTACGTGATCAACTGCATAAATTTGAGGCAATTTCCGAACTTTTCCAAAGGAGGCGCGCAAGTAGAGTTTCCTAAACTATAAATAGGGGGTCCCTAGGGCTATTCTAAAGTATTCTAAGGCTTTCTAAAGGAATTCCAAGGGTTCTTAAAAGGGTTTTAGGGTTTCTAAAGGGTGTAGCAAGGGTGAGATTCGAGGTTGTTCGAATTGGGTGAGTCCTATCTCTTTGTAATTTATATTTCATAGTGGAATTCTGTCGCTTTGTGCCGTGGTTTTTCCCGCAAGGGTTTTCCACGTTAAATATTTGTGTTCTCTTGTGTGTGCTTGGTGCCATTGGATTGCTATCTTAGATCTAGATCTGTGTGATTCCGCAACGCAAATCCCCAACAGGTCTCACAGAACTTGGTAACGTCACTTCAATAGTGAGTCTCCCTACTCAACCTGTCAGTAGCTAATCCATGTCCTTTTTCTCTTTCTTTCGTGGTTTTATGTTGCTGAAATAAAAAAATTGAGAATTGGTTTGGCAAAAAAAAGATCTATTTTGTTCACTTGTTTGGTTTCTCAAACCAATAAAGTTGTCACATTCAATGAATTCATTTTATTTTCCAAATAACCAAACAGAAACAGCTATATATATCTAATTGGCCATCATACATCCCTTATTCGTTAAATCTAGCATCTACATTATTGGAAACTTCCCCGCAAATGGCTGTAATCTAAGACACCATGCGCCACACTTCCACAGGTGAGTGCAATTGGCTGCATTCCTCATCATATCTCACCATCCCAAAACTCTTCCACAGTTTTGTATGGACCACCATCCGAGACAAATTCCATGGCGGGATATCCTCTTCGCTGTGGAATCTGACCAATCAGATGCAGCTCTTCCTTGCTCAGTGACCAATCCAAGATTTGAAGGTTCTCATTCAACCTCTCCTTGTTGAAGCTCTTAACTAGCATGCTCACACCTTGCTCATATACCCACCTCAAGGAAACCTGCACATTCATCCAAATAGGTGGTCTTGTTAAGATCCCTTGTGCCATTGTGGCACAATTGAGAGTGATCCGGACTGTTCAGCCGGTGGGCCACACATTTACAAGCCCGTGTATTGAAAACTGGACTGGAGAACTCAAGTCCTATCTAGTCCGGTTTGAACCATTTAAGGATTTTAAAATAGTGGGGCCCACATGATGAATGGCACTGATACTGTACAAATGTAGCCTTAGCATTTCATTTTTGTTAAGATCCTGTGTTAAGTGCATACCAAGTTCATGGTTTTAGCAAGATTTTAGTCACCAAATTCAAACATGATGTAAATAGACAGTCCCCAACCAAGCAAACCTCAATAAGAAGTTATCCCCAATACATGCCGCTGCATTGAAATAGGATATATTGGGACTTTAGCATTTGGGTTTGAAGTCATATTTCAATGATCCAAACCATTTAAGTGATGGGTTTCTTCTTGGAGAATAAGTAGTAAAACAAATAAAGTCTCTTAAATTTGAATATTTCAAACCTTTGGTCACTTGACTCATTACCTTTGAGTATGGACAGTCTCTTTAACCTTTGAAGATTCAAGGGTTAAAATATTTCAGCTTGGCGGAGTTTTTAGGTGAGGTTAATTTCCTCAGATATGGGCGCAGAGTGTGTACTACCCCTGCAAGGACCTATCTAGAGACGGACGGTCCTGCCAGTGAGTTTTTGGGGCCCACCATGGTGTATACATTTTATCCATGCCATCTATCTATTTTGACATATCATTGTAGGGCATGAGCCTAAATGAGATAGGTTGACAGCTCAAGTTGACCACACCACAGGATGGGGATTGAAAGCTTATCATTGAAAACTTCATGATAGGAGGCATATAAGCTTTCGATCAAGAAGATGATATTTATGTTTTCCCTTCTTAGTACTGTTTTATGTGATCTTATGAACAGGTTGGGTGGCAAATAACTACCACGGTGGTCCCTAGAAAGTTTTCAATGGTAGAAAAATGGATAGACAGCATGGATGAAACAAATACATCGTGATGGTCCCACAGAGCACCGACCATCAGCCATTGGCTGGTGGCAGGGGGAGTAGCCAATCCGTTTCCCTATTCTAGCACGGATCCGGATTGCGTCCTACCACCAGCCGGAAAGTAATCCGTCTGGACAGGGCTCTGTGGGGCCCACTGCGATGTAAGTATTTTATCCACGCAGTTTATTGCTTCTTTCAGACTGTTTTAAGTTATTATCCTAAAAATGAGTTAGGTCCACAGCTCTAGTGAACCACACCAAAGGAAGCTGCAGTGATAATGACACCCACCGTTGAAGCCTTTCTAAGGTACACTGTAATGTTTTTTACCATCCAACCTATTAATAAGTTCATGTAAACGTGGATGAATGAAAACAAAAATATAAGCTTGATCCGAAACTTCTCCAACTCCCAAAAACTTTTTAATGGTGAAAGTTCAATCCCCATTTTGTGGTTGATTGGAGCTGTGGACATGCCTCTTTTCTGAAAATATACTTTAAAATGATCTTAAAAAAGAGATTAACGGAGTGGATAAAAAATTTACATTACGTTGGGCCCCACAGAGCCCTGACCGGGCGGGGGTAGGACGCAATCCATGTCCATTCTAGCACACATTAGGAAGGAAGATATTATTGTTAGAGTAAGGATCAATCACCTGAGCAACGGTCTTTCCTCTGGCCTGAGCAATATCTTTCAGTACTGTACAGTCCATGACATTGCCTGTTCCCCAAGGGGTCCCTTTCCCACCCAACGGAGAGTACGCACTTACATGTATTCCTTTCGTAGCACAAAACTCCCTCAGCTTCTTCTGTTGCCAAAGTGGGTGCATCTCCACCTTGCAAAATACAGCATCTCATGATCATCATGTCCGTTACTTCTGGATGATTTCCTTGCAGCTTTGCATGTGCAAGCAAACCAAGTTGCAGGTGTATACATGTGTTAATGTGGCCAGATTCATCAGGCGTGCCCCATAGTTTTAAAACTCAAAAAGACTCCACTCAGCTCAAGGGAATTGACTCGACTTTATCAGATTTCAACATGACTCGAGAAAAACTAGATGATTTTTGAGTCAACTCGACTCGACTAGATTTCTAGTCGAGTTTTTGTGTATGAAAAGAAAATTAAAAAAATACATAGTTTGAAATGATAATCAACGGTTCACACTCAAATGACAATTGTGACCCTCCTGCTACTGGACCAGCCTAAACTTTTTCCTATGGAACATCCTCCATGGGTCAAGCCAGATAACAGATCGGATCAGCATCATAGTTTATATATATATATATATATATATATATATATATATATAGATATATATATATATATATATATATATAATATTATATATTATATATATATAACCCTAGTTGACTCGTTCTGATTGTTCGTGTCAACTTGAAGAATCACGCAAGTCTTAACTTGACTCAAATCGATATTTACTAATTAAACTAAAAACATTTATCCAAGTAATAAATACTATAATAATTATGCTAGTTAAAATGTATTAAACACCTAAAATGAACAAATATACAGCTTATGGTGAGCCTCTTATTCTATGAAGAAACTCACAAACATTTTCATCTTTCATTTAAAAAAGCTGTTTAAAAGTGAGCGATTGAGCTCGAGTGACTATGAGTCGCACAGAGTCATAGAGTCTGAGCCTGAGTTGACTCACTCAATTTCTGAGTCAAATCATTGAGTTTTGAGAACTATGATCAGCATGAATTAGGCATTCATGGATTCTCAACCAGGGTTTAAGACTCGGCAACCTTCACACGGGATAACCTCCTTTGAGGTATCCCCCAATCCTTGGGTCAGGTTTAGTTAAGACTTTGAAATTGGGCTCATCTTTCAATGATGCAGCCTGTTTCCCTCGTGATCCTCACCTTGGATCTTGGATAGAAGATGAAGGAATAAAAAATATTTATTAACTTTGAAATTGGGCTCATCTTTCAATGAAGGAATAAAAAATATTTATTAACTTTGAAATTGGGCTCATCTTTCAATGATCCAGCCTATTTACCTGGTGATCCTCACCTTGGATCTTGGATGGAAGATGAAGGAATAAAAAATATTTATTAGCTTTGAAATTGGGCTCATCTTTCAATGAAGGAATAAAAAATATTTATTAACTTTGAAATTGGGCTCATCTTTCAATGAAGGAATAAAAAATATTTATTAACTTTGAAATTGGGCTCATCTTTCAATGATCCAGCCTGTTTACCTGGTGATCCTCACCTTGGATCTTGGATGGAAGATGAAGGAATAAAAAATATTTATTAGCTTTGAAATTGGGCTCATCTTTCAATGAAGGAATAAAAAATATTTATTAACTTTGAAATTGGGCTCATCTTTCAATGATCCAGCCTGTTTACCTGGTGATGCTCACCTTGGATCTTCGATGGAAGATGAAGGAATAAAAAATAAAAATAAATAAATAAACTCATAACAGTGTTAACTCTTTTAACTGGAATTGTCTGGTGTACCCCACACCAACAACGTAGCTGTGTGGGTACGTGTCGTGTGAAGGGGAGCGCTGACGCTCCTAAATGGTTCGAGTTTTACCAACGGTTCAAAGGAGATTAAAGTTACATGGCCCTACAATGATGTATTTATCCTATCTACACCATTCATCCATTTGGCGAGATCATTTTAGATCTTTATCCCAAAAATGAGTAATTTTTAAGGCTCAAACCACACCACAATGATGTATTTATCATATCTACACCGTTCATCCATTTGGTGACAATGATTTTCACAGTTAAAACATTCCTAAGGCCCCTGTAACATTTATTTTCCATCCAATATGTTAATAAAGTCACACAGACCTAGGTGAAGAGAAAAAGCAAGTATCATATTGATCCAAAATTTCTATGATCCCCAAAAGGGTTTCAATGGCAGGCATTCAATGCTCCACTGCTTTTTACAGTGCGGTCCTCTTGATTTTTGGATCTGTCTTATTTTCCCGCTCAAGCCTTACAATGTGCTCAGTAGGTGGATGGACGGTTTGGATATAACTGATACCTCATAATGGGACCCACAGAACTTGGTGACGTCAACACACCAGCCACATGGGTGGTGTGTGGTCTACCAGCCAATCCGCTTCCCTTTTAACTCATATAGATGGTTTTGGTCAATGGAAAAGAGCATTATCCAATGGTGGAAATCTACGTATGTTGGGATGTATTCCGGCACACCTCCCGAAAAAAAAAGATATCGTAGAAAGAGTAAGATGATCAATCACCTAAGCAACAGTCTTTCCTCTGGCTGAGCAATATCTTACAATACTGTACAGTCCATGACATGGCCTGTTACCCAAGGGGTCCCTTTCCCACCAACGGAGAGTATGCACTTGCATGTATCTCCACCTTACAAAAATACAGCGACTCTACTTGTAGATGATTCCTTGCAACCTTGCATGTGCTAGCAAACCAAGTTGCAGGTGTATACATGTGTTAATGTGGCTAGATTCATTAGGCGTGCCCTGTAAGGCCCACCTGTACAGCACATGATATTGTTCGTTTTGCCGAAGCTTACGGCTTTAAAACGCATCATGTCTGTTAAGGGAGGAGCCCAACATATAACCACCACAACTCCAGACAACTCTTCCGATGTGGGACAAGTTACGTTACGGTCAACTGTAACAGTAGCTCGCCCAACACAGTAGCCTGCCAGCCACACCTAGGGGCCCGCCCACATGTGTGCCTGTCCACATGAAGTAGTGACCGGGACGTCACATGCCCCATAGTTTTAAAACTCAAAAAGACTCTGTGATTGATTTTGCAGCAAAGACTCTGCCGTTCAATCTTACATTTGAGACTTCATGTACCTGCAATGCTTTCATGTGACAATACGGAAGTACAAGAGGAGTGATGAAATCTTTCCTAACTTTTACAAATTTCTCATGATTGATTGTGAGATTGGTAAATTGCTGTTGTTTGCCATAGTCTCCTGGGCATGGTTAGGTGACGGAATCACTTCCAAATCTTCACCATTCTTATCTAGTGAGGATTAGATCCATGAAAAGTTCAGAGATCTGACAAATCTCTTCGTACCAATTGGATATGATAGGACTCTGATTCCAGTTGTGTCCTTGAATCAATGCAAGGTAGCTTCCCAATTGCTACAAGTGGATCCTTGGCACCCTAGTTCCCACTTTTATTTTTACAAGTTTTAGGTTAGTATTCTTACCATTATTCCCTCATACTCATTTGATTTAGATTGCATCTTATTCTAATTCTAGTTCCAGTACTTTCAGATTACGTACAGGTTTCAGTCCCTGTGAATTCGACATCGGTCTCACCAAGTTTATTACTACATCACAACCCTATACTTGAGGAGTGAACAAGTTTTTGGAGCCAACTCATGGGAATTGACTCGACTTTATCAGATTTCACCATGACTCAAGAAAAACTCGATGATTTTTGAGTCAACTCGACTCAACTAGATTTCTAGTCGAGTTTTTGTGTATGAATTTTTTTTTTTTTTTCTAAAGACAATTTGAATTGATAATCAACAGTTCACACTCAAATGACAATTGTGACCCTGCTGCTAAGTGGATCAGCCTGAACTTTTTCCTATGGAACATCCTCCGTGGGTCAAGCCAAATAAACAGATCGGATCTTGCACAAGCAAGCTGAATCAGCATCATAGTTCAAAAAAAAATAAAAATATATAAAATCCGAGTTGACTCGGTTCTGGTCGTTCGTGTCAACTCGAAGAATCACCTAAGTCTTAACTTGACTCAAGTCAATATTTACTGATTAAACTAAAAACATTTATCCAAGTAATTAATAAATACTATAATAATTATACTACTTAAAATGTATTAAACACCTAAAATGAACAAATATACAGCTTATATATGGTGAGCCTCTTATTCTATGACGAAACTCACAAATATTTTTCATCTTTCATTTAAAAAAGCTGTTTAAAAGTGAGCGATTGAGCTCGAGTCACTATGAGTCGCACAGAGTCATAAAGTCTGAGATCTGAGCCTGAGTTGACTCAGTCAATTTCTGAGTCAAGTCATTGAGTTTTAGAACTATGATCAACATGAATCAGGCATTCATAGATTCTCAACCAGGGCTTTAAGACTCTGTAACTTGCATCACCATGTTGAGTCTTGAGTCAGGATGACCCGGCCGAGTCACAACTATTTTCAATTTTGACTCATGGTGTTAAACCGGATTAGCTCCAACTGAGATGACTCGCAAGTGACTTGTCCAAGTCTTAAAACCATGTGTTCAACTGCAGGTAGGTATTGCTCAAGTAAAAGTATAATTAATGGCGTTCTCACTAAAAATTAAACTGGCCCACCTGATTTACGGCTGGAGGAATATCTGCAGTAGACAACAATTGGGTTAGCTTCTTACAGGAGAAGTTGCTGACCCCAATGGACCTGGTGAGGCCCACCCTCTGGCACTCCTCCATGGCTGCCCATGTAGACTTGAAATCCAAAGGGACAATGTCTCCCTTGTCGAAGGGAAATTTATATTCCCCTGGCTTCAAGCTCACAGGCCAGTGAATGAGATAGAGATCAAGATACTCTAACCCCAGATTCCTACACCAGTGAGAATTATCAAATAGTTAGTAAAACACGAGTTATAAAATGGATTGATGACACGTCCGAGTCATTTACAGATGAGTCCTCGGCCAAATCAGGCCCTCATTCACCTGACTTCAGGGAGTCACCGAGTCGTAAATCCAATATGGTATTGTTGGTATTACAATACCAGTGTTTAAATTGGAGATTGGCCCTTTCGTCCCACCATGTCGTGATCGTAAATGTTCATCTAGTGTTCCCAACGTGGATGGCTTATATATATTGCTAAACCCCACTAATTAGATATTTTGATCACATTTATGGACTAACAGGGAGGATATCTGATTACTAAGAATTTTACTTCGTGGCCCATCTATGGTGGGACACTCAAGATGAACGGTCACTATGGCTTTGTGGTAGGGCAGAAAGGGCAGTACTTCCTATTAATTCCACATTACTTGAGTGTCTTCTCGAGGGCCGGCCGGACGCAGTCATCGTGGGCGTCACTGCACCACAGCTTAGAGGTGATAAAGAGCTCATCTCGCGAATTGATGAGCCCAAGCTGAAGGGCTTCGGCGATGGCTTCGCCGAGTGGCTGCTCGGAATCGTAGACAGCGGCCGTGTCGAAGTGCTTGTAGCCGATCTGGATCGCATGGAGGATTGCCGATTTCATGGTTTCCGATCTGGTGAACGGGTACACTGCAGTCCCCATGCCGATGACTGGCATGGATCGCTTGCCTGAGCTCAGGCCAACCTCTGGAATGCATCCCATCTTTCTGTAATCCCTATAGTTTTCTGAGCTACATTCCACACTCATCCTCTCTTTATAGAGGATTCGAACGATCTTTGACCCGGGGACGTGCTTATCTTCCATCTTGAGTCAATATAATGGTTGAGTGATCCAGACCATTGAACTGGTGATCCAGATTATGCATGGATGGCATGTGTAGTGTCAGTGTCAGTGTCAGTGTCACTACGCCATCCATGCGTAGTGTCAGTGTCGTGTCACTACGCATGATCATTTTACGGTAAAAGTCCAAAAAGATGGGCTCCATGCGTAGTGTCAGTGTCACTACCGAATCCGAGTCGGTATGGATGGGCTCCATGCGTGTCGGATTAGCCAACCCCTTCCAAAATATCTTACCATATCACATGGCCTAATTTCAATGCGTTTTTAGGTGGCCATGGCCCACTTAATGAGACGGTCAAGATATTTTTCATTTATCTATGAATCTGGGTGTATAATTGAAATGGTGATCCATTAATTATGTTCTTTGCAGATGTGTCGATGTCGTTTGAAAAAATTGGAAGGGTACCAAAATATGTGGTCCACTGAAAATGGCCACGTCCAATCTGACCCTGCATCAGGAATCCGTACCATGAAAATAGTAGGCCTCACCATGAAGATTACCTCTCTAAATAATTAGGTGGACACCTTCGGTAGGTGGGGCACACCTTATGTTGAGTAAGATCATCGGTTGTCCACTGATTCATTCGAGGACCGGTATTGATCGGTTCCGGATCTTTCCAGGCCATTTTACCAGCTGGGTTTAGGTCATGAGCCCAGAAATGAAGTAGATTTAAAGCCCAGGTGGGCTACACCATGTTAACATCCAAAATTTAAAAATAATCCGGCCTGAAGAAAGCTTGTGGGCTGAAAATCCAACCAGAGACTGGCGAAATAACGGCCTAGATCATACTCAGGATGGGCCAGGAACGAAAATTCGTTAATTGGGCCCGGCCCAGTTAATTTGTTGGAATTGAAATCAGGCCCAGTCTTGGGCCTGGACCATGGCAAGATGGGCCTGGAACTTCATGGACCATCCTGGCCATTGATGGGCCCTAGATGAGAGTTGCCTTTCGTGGGATTGTGGGTCTCTTTGCTGTTTGTCAACTGAATTGATCTAACGGTTGATGTTGATTGTTTGTTTTTTGTGAAAGATACAGGAGCTAAAAAGATTGGAGGGGATTTGATGGACGACGGTCAAAAGAGCCTGGGAGATACCTTTGCACGGAAGCGGATTGGTGGTGACCCAACACCACTTGGGCAATGTGAGGCCTACCTTGATGTATATGTTTCATATCCACGCCGTCCATCCATTTTAACAGCTCATTTATGTGCATGAGCCAAAACCTAAAGCAGATACGAAGCTCAAGTGGACCACGCCACAGGAAATAGTGGGGATAATGACACCCACATCCCCCACCGTTGAAACCTTCTTAGGGCCCACAGTAATATTTATTTTCCATCCAACCGGTTGATGATGTCACCCAAAACTAACCCTAATGTTTCTGACCATCGAGTTTTATTGTTGAATGTTGATCATTGATTAATTTTCTTCTCAGCTATCCGTTTGAATGCGGATAACTGACGCTCAGAATCATCATTCCAGCAACAGTTTTGGTCCATAGTCCATACACTATAGCATCCAGAAGTTGGACGGTGGGAATTTCCCAATCACAATTCATTTGGGCCACCTAGCCATACGGTGACAGCGCAACTTGGGTGAGACCCCCAACCAGAGATGTGCGTGAGACCCTGATCGCAGGGCCCCACCTCGATATATGACTTGTATATTCACACTGTTCATCCGTTTTTCGCTTATGTCAGGTGGAATCTCTATATCAGATTAGCCGACGGTTTGCGCTTAGTAGAGGGTGCCATATGATATCTCATTTGCTTTATGCCGACTATACATTAATCTTCACAGACGGGAGCAAATCATCTCTCTAAGAGTTCAAGAAATTCATGGATACCTATCAAGCTTCCTCGGGCCAAAGAATAAATCAGTGGAAATGTTTCTTTTATTGCCCCAAAAAGATGTCGCCCACTTGGCTCAAAATAATAGAAGGAATTCTTAGTTTTGGCAAATCATCTTCTGCTTTTATTTGGGGGTTACTATAGCGGAAGGGTGTCTTAAAGCAAGTGTGTTTAAGCTTTTGGTGGACAAAGTAGTGGGTCGAATTAATGGGTGGAAGGCCCGTATTTTATCCCAGGCAGGGCGAGTAGTTCTGATAAAGAACATCCTATCTAGCATTTTGGTTCATTCAATGGCAGCTTTCCATATTCATGCTCAAGTGCTAAAGTCTATTGAGAGACACATGGTGAATTTCTTTTGGGGCTGGTCAGAGGAGAAACAGAAGTGTCACTGGAAGGCTTGGAATTTGATTACTACGCTAAAGGATGAGGGAGGGTATTGGTTTTAGAAAGCTTGATGACATAATGAGGGCTTTTCGCCTTAAAATGGCTTGGACAATTAAATTTGGGAAGGAGAAGAATGTCTGGAAATTATTTATGACAGTGAAGTATCATCTCCACGAGTCTTCTGGTGGGTTAGATACGTCAAGCCGGCTTTCTTCTCCCCTGTGGAAGCGAATTAGGGAGCTTATTCCTACGGTTGAATCCCGTGTCCAATGACAAATCGGTGCAGGTAAATGCAACTTTTGGAGGGTGAATTGGACTGGTCTGGGCCCTCTCCATCAGCTAGCTGAAGAAGAAGTGCCGGTCGGGCTGTAGGACGTCCAAGTATGTCAGGTGATTGGACTGTTTGGGCCTCTTCCCCCCTCAGTTGCTGTTCACTCCCCAAGTATAGGGTTGTGATGTAGTAATAATCTCGGTGAGACCGAGGTCGAATCCACAGGGACTGAAACCTGTACGTTATCTGAAACTAACTAGGACTAGAACTAAAATAAGATGAATTTTAAACCAAGTATGATTTGACGAATAATGGTGAAATAGTAATGTAAAACTTTAAGAAATTCAGAGGAAATGAGACTAGGGATTCAGAGGATCCACTTGTAGAGATCAGGGGGAACTACTCTTGATTCATGAAATCAACTGAACTGCCATTGATATAGTTTTCAAGAGATGAAGGGTATATGAATTAGAATGGATTCCATCACTAAACCATGCCCAGGAGACAAAGTAAACAATAGAATTAAACTAATTACCAACCAATCAATGTATGAAGGTTAGGAAGGGTACCGACATCCAACCATGCCCAGGAGACGATGGTGAACAACAGGGCTTCCTGACATCATAAACATAAAAATAGAAATAGAAATATTTAAAGTCATTGCAGACCCGTTGTAATTTCAGTCACAACAAACCATTAAAGACTAACAATATTCCCATAATAATCAATACTAAATCAAACATCAGTTCAACTGAATCAACATTAAATTAAAGGCATGAAGCAAAATCTCCCATCTCCCTACAAGCTTCACCCCTTAGCCCTAGCTAAGGGGTTTTAGCCTGACATGGATGGATTAATCTCCATATGATCCATCAGGAAAAACACACAAAAAAAAGAAAAAGAAAAAGAAAAGAAGGAAAAACAAGAGAAATCGGTTCTTCCCTCTCTCCCTCTCTTGGCCTCCACGGCTGCCACTCCTTCCCTGTTCACGTCCAAGCTCCAGCCTAAGATCCAGCCGTCCTCCCTCTCTTTTTATAGCAACCACAGTCAGTCAGTTGAGGCGTCTCTACGCAGCAGGAAGAGTTTCCGAATCCGGAACAAAAATACGCAGTTGTGTTTCGCAGCAGGAAGACATCGCCGAGAGCTCCATTTTTCATTGCTCTCTTTCCAAAGAAATGACTTCCCTTGAGACATTCTGGGATAGGCTACATGATGAACCGTTTGGATCAGCTGTCCGATCGCCGGTGATGGGCCACAACAGTCCGGAAAACCCGGACTTTCCGGTCGTACGTAAGCACTGCTCGCGCAACAGAGCTGCGCTGTTACTGAGGTGGGGCCCATTTTCTTATCTTGATAGGAAAATCCAAGCCGTACATTGGATTCGTTGTAAAATTTCAGTGCGGGAGGAGTGGTTTTTGATTTCCGATACTGTGGTCCACTGAATCTGTGCTTCAGCCGTCCGACTTGCGTTTAACGGTGAAAAATGCGTGCTCGCGTGCGTGGGCTAAAAATGAAAGCTAGGTGAGGGTCACGCCCCACCTCTGGATCGAATGGACGGTCTGGATCGTCGAGATACATAATGGATGGGCCCCACTACATGAAACCGGCGGACGCAGTTGCGTCCGCTGTTTGAAACAGAGAAGGAGAGGGAGCGACGGGTCAGCGCCCGTGTTGACCGGGCGGTCCGTCTGATGCACCTCATGTGCACGTGAGCTGTGCACAAGCACGTTATGTGAATTGGGTCCCACCTCGATGTTATGAAAAATCCACTCCATCCATCTGTTCTATCATACCATTTTACCCGTTGAGACCAAGATTGAAATATATCCAGATATCAGGCGGGCCCAAAATCAGAGTTTTGTGGGCTGATCTGCCCGTTAGGCCACTTCCAGGGGGATCCGACGGTTGAAATTTAATATGTACGGTTAATATATGGCCTCTATCTCATGTATGAAGTTTTGGGCCGAATGGATGGTGGGAACCCTGTGATCTTGCATTCTGGACCATTTTCGGGCCTCTTCATCGTGAGTGGCTGGATTTTCTCTGATCTCCGGCGTGTAAATCCTTGATCTTGGTCCCATGGAGTCCCATCCAATGCCTTGGTGTTGCCCAAGCCTTAAATCCACTCTTTTAACACCATATTTCCATCCAAGCTCGTAAATACACCCTGCATCACAATTACGGTTAGACGGGCCATTAAACAGTGTCATGCTCATAAATCTAGGTAATAACTGGGGTCTGATATGCAATATTTGACCCTCAACAGTTGCGCTCCTCATCCTTTCCCATAGTGTCATTGATCATTTTTTCAGGCCGGTTACTGTACCTCAGAGGATGTGGATGTTCCTTTTTGGCCGTTAACGCCGTTAGGGGAATTTACCGTTAAATCAGCTTGGTCGATGTCCAGGGTCCCTAACCCAAGTCGGAGCTGGCCAAGATGGGTATGGCATACGAAGCTTCCTCCCAAAATTTCCGTCATCGTCTGGAAAGCGATTCAAGATGCAGTCCCGATGGATAGTGCCATGCAATCACGAGGAGTTTGATCAGCTTGCGTCCAGGTGTGTTTGCTGCAATAGTTAGGTCTCTCAAAACTTTGCCATCGAAACTCCTCTTCACTTGTTCGTTAACAACACTTTGGCGCAGACAGTTTGGTCGGCTATTGGCAGTTTTGGCTGGGGATTAGCGTCATGCCAACAATCTCGATTGAAGCCAAGCTTTTTCAATGGTCGGCGGTTGTCTCTTCCATGCAGGGCAGATCGGTAAATCTTACGCTGATTCCTTGCATTATTATTTGGGAATTGTGGAAAGCTCGCAATGTTGCAGTTTTTGAATGTAGGTTGGTGTGCTCTGATTGTGTGATTGCCAAGATCAAATGGTGGGCGGCCCTGCTCAACGATTCTATCATCGGTAGTCATGGGATTAGGACTTGGCGCCCAAATATTGTCTCGCCGATCTAGAAGTGAAGGCCGTCCAGTTGTGATCAAGTGGGAGAGGCCATTGACCAGATGGGTTAAAATAAACGTAGATGGTTCCTCCAAAGGAAATCCGGGGAGTTCTAGTGGAGGTAGAATTTGTAGAGGGGAGAGGGGTGACTTCATTTTGGCATTTTCAGCTGGTTATGGTTTCAGAACAAACACTATTGCTGAACTTCGTGCGGTGCATGATGGCCTGTCTCTCGGTCTTTAGAGGAGTTTCTGCCAAATCATTATAGAGTTGGACTCACAACCGGTAGTCGACCTCATGAATGGAGTGGCATAGCCAGGTTGGAAATGGAAGGCATGGCTGCTTAGGATTAATCAGCTGAGGAGGAGGGGTAACACCAGTGTTGTGCACGTTCTAAGGGAAGGGAATTTGCCGTCTGATTTTATGGCTCGCTTAGGTAGTGCTTCCCAGTCTCGTGCTTGTTTCGAGAATCAATCAGAGCTTCCACGCCAGGTTCGAGGTATGATTTTTCTTGACAAAGTTGGTTTAGGATCGATTAGAATGGTGAGATCCCAAGTGGGGCCATTTTGTAAGTATCTTGTTGTATTCCATGTTGGGTCTCCTGTTTTATGTAAGGGAGTTCCATCTGTATAGGTTTTTTGATGTCAATATAGACATAACTTAAAAAAAAAAACCGATAAAGCTGTCACATTAAAGTCATTTTATTTTCCCAACAACCAAACAGAAATAGGTATTGCTAATTGGTCATCACACATGCCTTATTCAATAAATCTAACATCTACATGATTATTGGAAACTTCCCAGCAAATGGCTGTAATCTAAGACACCTGCGCCACACTTCCACAGGTGAGTGCAATTGGCCGCATTCCTCAGCATATCTCACCATCCCAAAACTCTTCCACCGTTTTGTATGGACCACCATCCGAGACGAACTCCATGGCTGGATATCCTCTTCGCTGTGGAATCTGACCAATCAGGTGCAGCTCTTCCTTGCTCAGTGACCAATCCAAGATTTGAAAGTTCTCATTCAACCTCTCCTTGTTGAAGCTCTTAACTAGCATGCTCACACCTTGCTCATATACCCACCTCAAGGAAACCTGCACATTCGTCCAAATAGGTGGTCTTGTTAAGATCCCTTGTGCCATTGTGACACAATTGAGAGAGATCCGGACTGTTCAGCCGGTGGGCCACACATTTACAAGCCCGGGTATTGAAAACTGGACTGGAGTGGTTACAACAGTTGGAACTCAAGTCATATCTGGTCCAGTTTGAACCATTAAAAAGTGGGGCCCACATGATGAATGGCATTGATACTGCACAAATGTGCAGATGAGTAAGATTCGACTCCTGGGGAGAGTAGCCTTAGCATTTCATTTTTATTAAGAGCTTTTTTCAATGCATATTAAGTTCATGAATTTGGCAAGGTTTTGATCACCAAATTCAAACATGATGTAAATAGTTAGTCCCCAACCAAGCAAATGTAAATAAGAGGTTATCCCGAATACATGCCGCTACATTGAAATAGGATATGTCGGGACTTTAGCATTTGGGTTTGGGGTCATATTTCAATGATCCAAACATTTATGTGATGGGATTCTTCTTGGATGGTAAGCAGTAAAAAAGATAAAATATTGTAGGTTGGAATATTTCAAACATTTGATCATCCGACTCATTACCTTTAGAGTATGGACAGTCTCTTTAACCTTTTAAGATTCAATGATTAAAATATTTCAGTTTAGAAGAATTTTTAAGTGAGGTTTGCTCAAATACGGGCGTGGATTGTGCACTACCCTGCCAAGACCTAGCTAGAGATGGAGGGTCCTACCAGGGGATTTATGGACCTCACCATGACGTATATGTTTTATCCATGCCATCCATCTATTTTGACAGGTCATTGTAGGGTATGAGCCCAAATGAGGCAGATTGAAGGGTCTGAACCACACCACAGGAAGCAGTGGGGATTGAAAGCTTACCATTGAAAACTTCTTGGGGGGTCACATAAATTTTGGATCAATATGATATTTATGTTTTCCCTTCATACAGGTCTATATATGTGACCTTATGAACAGGTTGGATGACAAATAAACATCACGGTGGTCTCGACGAAGTTTTCAATGGTAGGAATTTAATCCCCACTGCTTCCTATGCCGTAGTCTGGCCTTCAATATGCCTCATTTGGGCTCATGCCGTAAAATGATCTCTTAAAATAGATGAACAGCATGGATAAGATATTTACATCATGGTGAGCCCCACGGATCCTCTGACTGGACTGTCTCTAGCTACGTCCTAGTTGGTTAGTACACAATCCGTGCCATATTCGAGAAAACCTAGCCTAAAAAATCTGCCAAAACTGAAATATTTTACCCTTGAATCTTCAAAGGTTAAAGAGAATATTTGGGCCTTTTTGAAAGAAACAAACTATTTATTTATTTGATGAACCTCTTCTTATTAGGGGATGCCTAAAATCACTCTTAGATCAAATATTTCAACCAATAGATCATTCAAAGATTATGGTTATTATTTACGTTCAAAGAAAAAGGGCTAAATTACAAAAGTGTTTAGATAATTCAATTAAGAGCTTTTATTTGTTGCTTTTCCACTGTATAAAATGAGACTTTTCATATAAATGGTTTGGGTCATAGGAAGATTATCCAAATTCAAAGGTTAAAGTCCCAACCCATCCTAGTGCCATATGTTAGGATATTCCAGCAAATAAGATACCTTGGGCTTTAGACTTTGAAAGTAGGCCATCTTTCAATGATCTTGATTGTTTGCATGATGATCCTTTCTATTCAAACTGGATTCACTCAACTGTACAATTCAATCTAAGATTAATTCTCTCTTTTGATTAAGGATTTAGTGTTTAAATTTATTTGATTTTTTGTATTTCTCTTAAATTAAATGAGTGTAAATCTGTTTAAGATGACCGATAAATGAAACTGGTGGACATGGAAGAATTAAGATTCAGTCATTTTGATTTTTAAAGTTTTTACCCTAAGTTATATAAGGACATTAAATCCTTAATCAAGGGAGAGAATCAATCTTAGATTGAGTTATAAATCCAGTTCGATCGAATTGAGAGTAATATTGATTAACATAAATATAACTATTACTAATATAAAGAGGTCTTTTTAAAAATAAATAAATAAATAAATATAACTAATACTACGTCAGTTGGGATGCACTCTAGCAGACCTTATCAAGAAAGATAAGATGCACAGAAGAAGAAGCCAATACCTTAGCAACCGTCTTTCCTCTTGCCTGGGCAATATCTTTCAGCACCTGACAGTCCATGACTTGACCTGTGCCCCACGGGGTCCCTTTCCCACCCAATGGAGAGTAAGCACTCACATGTATTCCTTTCGCGGCACAGAACTCCCTCAGCTTCTTTTGTTGCCAAAGTGGGTGCATCTCAACCTTACAAAATACAGCATCTATGATCATCATGTCCATTACTCCTGGATTAAAAGATGGTCGGTCCTTGCATCCAAGCATGTGCAAGCAAACCAAGTTGCAGGTATATACGCGTGTTAAAATGGTCACATTGATCAGGTGTACTGCCCCATAGTTTAAAAACAAAAAAAAAAAAAAAAAAAAAAACCTTGACTCGACCTGATCAGATTGATCAGATTTCACCATGACTCAAGAAAATCTCGATCTGGCCATGACTCGACTCAAATAGGTTTCTAGTCGAGTCGAGTTTTTTTTTTTTGTTTTTAAAGTATGATGTGCCCCATATTAAATGAGACACTGAAAAAAAAGAGGCTATGCCACAGTGTATGAAAAAAATGAACAGTTAGAATCATAGTTCAAAAAACAAGCTGCATCAGCATCCGCATCATAGGGCAAACTAGATAAACAGACCGGATCTTGCACAAGCAAGCTTCATTAGCATCATAGTTCAAAAACCACAAAAACCCGAGTTGACTTGGATCTGTTCAACTCAAAGACTCTGCCAAGTCTTTACTCGATTCGACGCAATATTTACTAATTAATAAATACTATAATAATTATATTAAGCTAAAATATATTTTATACTGAAAATGAACAAATATACAGCGTATGGTGGGTCGCTTGTTCTAAAAATTGAATCTCGCGGGGAACTGAGTGGACTCAGCCGAATTCTGAGTCAAGTCATTGAGTTTTAGAACTATAACCAACATGTATAAGGCATTCATAGGCGATCAACCATGGATTTAAGACTCATGGTGTTAAACCAGATTGGGTCCAAGTAAGATGACTCGCAAGTGACTTCTCAAGTCTTAAAAAACTATAAATGGCATTCACACTAAAAAACTGGCTCACCTGATTAACGGAAGGAGGAATCTCTGCAGTGGACAACAATTGGGTTAGCTTCTTGCAGGAGAAGTTGCTGACCCCAATGGACCTGGTGAGGCCCACCCTCTGGCACTCCTCCATTGCTGCCCATGTAGACTTGAAATCCATGGGCATAATGTCTCCCTTATCGAAGGGAAATTTATATTCCCCTGGCTTCAAGCTCACAGGCCAGTGAATGAGATAGAGATCAAGATACTCCAACCCTAGATTCCTACACCAGTGAGAATTATCAAATGGTTAATTAGTATAACACGAGTTATAAAATGGATTGATGACTCGTCCGACACAACATGGACTTGGTTGGAG
This sequence comes from Magnolia officinalis, assembly GCA_021015155.1. NCBI lineage: Eukaryota > Viridiplantae > Streptophyta > Magnoliopsida > Magnoliales > Magnoliaceae > Magnolia > Magnolia officinalis. Next base: position 7,953,818 of record JAJHSJ010000014.1, on the reverse strand, counting down.
TCATTTACAGGTGAGTCCTCAGCCAAATCAGGCCCTCATTCACCTGACTTGAGCTAGTCGCAACCCAACTCGAGACGGAATGAGTCAGCTTGAGTCGCCGAGTCTTAAATCCGATATTGTATTGTTGGTATTACCATACCAGTGTTTGAAAAATGTTCAGCTAGTGTTCTCAACGTGGATGGCTTATATTGCTAAACCCCACTAATTGGATATCTTGATCATATTTATGGACTAATGGGGAGGATATCTGATTGCTAAGATTTTTAGCTCGTGGCCCATCTATGGTAGGACACTCAAGATGAACGGTCATGACGGCTTTGTGGTGGGGCAGAAAGGGCAGTACTTCCTATTAGTTCCACATTACTTGAGTGTCTTCTCAAGGGCCGGCCGGACGCAGTCACCATGGGCGTCAATACACCACAGCTTAGAGGTGATGAAGAGCTCATCTCGCGAATTGATGAGCCCGAGCTGTAGGGCTTTGGCGATGGCTTCGCCGAGTGGCTGCTCGGACTGGTAGATAGCGGCCGTGTCAAAGTGCCGGTAGCCGATCTCGATCGCATGGAGGATTGCCAAATATTTCATGGTTTCTGACCCGGTTAACGGGTACGCTGCGGTCCCCATGCCGATGACTGGCATGGCTAGCTTGCCTGAGCTCAGGCCAACCTCTGGAATGCATCCCATGTTTCTGTAATCCCTATTGCTTTCTGAGCCACATCCCACACTTATCCTCTCTTTATAGAGGAATCGAACGATCTTTGACCCGAGGACATGCGTATCTTCCTTCTTGAGTCGAATATAATGTTTGAGTGATCCAGACCATTGAACTAGTGGTCCCTCAAATCAATGGCCATTGATGGGCCCTAGATGAGAGTTGCCTTACGTGGGATTGTGGGTCTCTTTGCTGTTTGTCAACTGAATTGATCTAACGGTTGATGTTGATTGTTTGTTTTTTGTGATAGATACAGAAGAGCAGAAAGACTGGAGGGGATTTGATGGACGACGGTCAAAAGAGCCTGCGAGATACCTTTGCACGGAAGCGGATTGGTTGTGACCCAACACCACTTGGGCAATGTGAGGCCTACCTGATGTATGTGTTTTACATCCACGCCGTCCATCCATTTTAACAGCTCATTTATGTGCATGAGCCAAAAACTAAAGCAGATACGAAGCTCATGTTGACCATGCCACAGGAAACAGTGGAGATAATGATACCCTCCATTGAAACCTTCGAAGCTCAACTGGACCACGCCACAGGAAACAGTGGGGATAATGACACCCACATCCCCCACCGTTGAAACCTTCATAGGGCCCACAGTAATGTTTATTTTCCATCCAACCGGTTGATGAGGTCACCCAAAACTAACCCTAATGTTTCTGACCATCGAGTTTTATTGTTGAATGTTGATCATTGGTTAATTTTCTTCTCAGCTATCCGTTCGAATGCGGATAACTGACGCTCAGAATCATCATTCCAGCAACAGTTTTGGTCCATAGTCCATACACCAAAGCATCCAGAAGATGGACGGTGGGAATTTCCCAATCACAATTTCGTTTGGGCCACCTAGCCATATGGTGACAGCGCAACTTGGGTGAGACCCCCAACCAGAGATGTGGGTGAGACCCTGATCGCAGGGGCCCACCTCGATATATGACTTATATATCCACACCGTTCATCCGTTTTTCGCTTATATCAGGTGGAACCACCGTATCAGATTAGCCGACCGTTTGTGCTTAGTAGAGGGTAGTGCCCTCTAATATCTCATTTGCTTTATGCCGACGATACATTAATTTTACAAATGAGAGCAAATCCTCTCTCTAAGAGTTCAAGAAATTCATGGATTCCTATCAAGCTTCCTTGGGCCAAAGAATAAATCAGCGGAAATGTTCCTTTTATTGCCCCAAAAAGATGTTGCTTACTCGGCTCAGAATAATTGAAGGAATTCTAGATTTTGGTAAATCATCTTCTGCTTTAACTTATTTGGGGGTTTCTATAGCGGAAGGGTGTCTTAAAGCAAGTGTGTTTAAGCCTTTGGTGGACAAAGTAGTGGGTCAAATTAATGGGTGGAAGGCCCGTATTTTATCCCAGGCAGGGTGAGTGGTTCTAATAAAGAACATCCTATCTAGTATTCTGATTCATTCTATGGCGGCGGTCCATATTCATGCTCAGGTGCTAAAGTCTATTGAGAGGCACATGGCGAATTTCTTTTGGGGCTGGTCAGAGGGGAAACGGAAGTGTCACTGGAAGGCTTGGAATTTGATGACTACGCTAAAGGATGAGGGGGGTATTGGTTTTAGAAAGCTTGATGACATAATGAGGGCTTTTCGCCTTAAAATGGATTGGACAATTAAATTTGGGAAGGAGGAGAATGTCTGGAAATCATTTATGACAGCGAAGTATCATCTCCACAAGTCTTCTGGTGGGTTGGATATGTCAAGCTGGCTTTCTTCTCCCCTGTGGAAGCGAATTAGGAAGCTTATTCCTACGGTTGAATCCCGTGTCCAATGGCAAATCGGTGCAGGTAAATACAACTTTTGAGGGGTGAATTGGACTGGTCTGGGCCCTCTCCATCAGCTAGTTGAAGCAGAAGTGCCGGTCGGGCTGCAGGACGTCCAAGTATGTCAGGTGATTGGACCGTTTGGGCCTCGTCCCCCCTCAGCTGCGCTCCTCATCCTTCCCCATAGTGTCATTGATCATGTGTTTTAGGTCAGTTACTGTACCTCAGAGGAAGTGGATGTTCCTTTTTGGCCGTTAGCGCCGTCAGGGGAATTTACCGTTAAATTAGCTTGGTCGATGTCCAGGGTCCCTAACCCAAGTCGGAGTTGGTCAAGATGGGTATGGCATACGAAGCTTCCTCCCAAAATTTCCCTCATCATCTGGAAAGCGGTTCAAGATGCAGTCCTGGTGGATAGTGTCGTGCAATCACGAGGTGTTCAGCTTGCGTCCAGGTGTGTTTGCTACAATAGTTAGGTCTCTCAAAACTTTGCCATCGAAACTTCTCTTCACTTGTTCGTTAACAGCACTTTGGCGCAGACAGTTTGGTTGGCTATTGGCAGTTGGCTGGGGATTAGCGTCATGCCAGCAATCTCGATTGAAGCCAGGCTTTTTCAATGGTGGGCAGTTGTCTCTTCCATGCAGCGCAGATCGGTAAATCTTATGTTGATTCCTTGCATTATTATTTGGGAATTGTGGAAAGCTCGCAATGCTGCAGTTTTTGAATGTAGGTTGGTGTGCTCTAATCGTGTGATTGCCGAGATCAAATGGTGGGCAGCCCTGCTCAACGGTTCTATCAGCGGTAGTCATGGGATTAGGACTTGGCGCCCAAATATTGTCTCGCCGATCCACTCCAAAAGTGAAGGCCGTCCAGTTGTGATCAAGTGGGAGAGGCCATTGACCGGATGGGTTAAAATAAACGTAGATGGTTCCTCCATAGGAAATCCGGGGAGTTCTAGTGGAGGTGGAATTTGTAGAGGGGAGAGGGGTGACTTCATTTTCGCATTTTCAGCTGGTTATGGTTTCAGAACAAACATTGTTGCTGAATTTCGCGGGGTGCATGATGGCCTGTCTCTCGGTCTTCAGAGGGGTTTCTGCCAAATCATTATAGAGTCGGACTCATGACTGGTAGTTGACCTCATCAATGGAGTGGCATAGCCAGGTTGAAAATGGAAGGCGTGGCTGCTTAGGATTAATCAGCTGAGGAGGAGGGGTAACACCAGTGTTGTGCACGTTCTAAGGGAAGGGAATTCGCCGGCTAATTTTATGGCTCGCTTAGGTAGTGCTTCCCAGTCTCGTGCTTGTTTCGAGAATCAATCAGAGCTTCTACGTCAAGTTCGAGGTATGATTTTTCTTGACAAAGTTGGTTTAGGATCGATTAGAATGGTGTGATCCCAGGTGGGGCCATTTTGTAAGTATATTGCCGTATTCCATGTTGGGTCTCCTTTTTTATGTAAGGGAGTTCCCATTTGTATAGGTTTTTTGATATGAATATAGACATAACTTTTTGAAAAAAAAAAAAAAAAAAAAGAACCGATAAAGCTGTCACATTAAAGGAAGTCATTTTATTTTCCCATCAACCAAACAGAAACAGGTATTGCTAATTGGCCATCACACATGCTTTATTCATTAAATCTAACATCTAAATTATTGGAAACTTCCCAGTAAATGGCTGTAATCTGAGACACCTGCGCGACACTTCCACAGGTGAGTGCAATTGGCCGCATTCCTCATCATATCTCACCATCCCAAAACTCTTCCACCGTTTTGTATGGACCACCATCCAAGACGAACTCCATGGCTGGATATCCTCTTCGCTGTGGAATCTGACCAATCAGGTGCAGCTCTTCCTTGCTCAGTGACCAATCCAAGATTTGAAAGTTCTCATTCAACCTCTCCTTGTTGAAGCTCTTAACTAGCATGCTCACACCTTGCTCATATACCCACCTCAAGGAAACCTGCACATTCGTCCAAATAGGTGGTCTTGTTAAGATCCCTTGTGCCATTGTGGCACAATTGAGAGAGATTCAGACTGTTCAGCCAGTGGGTGACGCAGGGATGAACGTGATGAGGATAACTACTCCGAATTCACGGAGCTTCTCTGGACTCCTCACAGAGACTTCTCGAATCGACAAGGAAAGAAAGCAGAAAATAGAAATAAATTCTAAGAAATTCGGAATTAATTAATTGATGACTAAAAACGAGTTCATGGGGGTACCAAGGAATGGGAAAGAAATCAAAATCAAACTACAACTAAAACTCCCAGAAATCGCGACTTGCTATTATAAATAATAAAATTACTATTTATAGACGGTCGTGATGTCTACTAGTGCACAAGTGTTGAGGGTTAAATATTGCATATCAGACCCAGTTATTGTCTGGATTTATAAACATGATACTGTTTAATGCTGTATTTTATTCGTGTTTGTGATGCAGGGTGTATTTACGAGCTTGGACTGGTAAAAGGTGCTATACGCATGAATTTAACGCTCTAATGACACCAAAGGAAAGGGACAGACCCCAGGGGACCAAGATCGATGGATTTACACCCCAGAGATCAGAGAAAATCGAGAAACTGAAGCTCAAGTGGCTCGAAAACCATCCAGAATGCAAGATCACATGGTTTCCACCATCCGTTTGGCTCGAAACTACATACATGGCCTGAGGACTATAAATTAACCGTACATATCAAATTTCAACCATTGGGTCGCTGTGAAAGTGGCTCAACGGACAAATCAGCCCATTGATCTGTGAATTGGGGCTCACTTGATCTTTGGATATGCTTCAAACTTGGGTTCGACCCCTTACATTATCTGAGGAAACGGATGGACGGAGAAGATTGCTCAGAACCATCGCATGTGGACCCCATCTGAGATGGGTGTGCATAACCTACCTGCGCACTCGCGGTACACCAATCCATCAAAGACGGTTAGATAGCCTTTGACCGACGTAAAAAACGGAAATTTCCATTTTCATTTCTTCTTTCGTCAGCGTTCTTACGAACGAATGTAGGTGGGCCACCATCACCTGATATTTTGATGATCCACACCGTTCAATGAGTTCGGGTGGTCAAACCGACCACACAAGGATCTGCGGTCCGATTTTGAGCAAACAATGCATATACACGAGGTTCAAACGCCGGTCGGACAGTGGAATGAAATTATCCGTGAACCACACCAAATCCAGTCAAAACCATCCGTTTCCAGCTAGTTTTTCTAGTAAAATGCAATGAACGGTGTGGATTTCTCAACCGTCGACGTTTATGGACCCCACTAACCATCACAGCGTCAGTCCGCGGGCTCTGTTTCCACGCGCCTGGGACCCGACTGATGTGGGCCATTGTGTGATCGTGGAGATGATCGAATCGACGATCCGATCCGTCAAGATGGAGCCTTGGTGGATTTTGACCGTCCCCAAGAAGTCAGATTGACGGATTTGGTCAGTCATTCACATCACAGAAAGAAAGATCGCAAACTGTTTTGCGTAAGAGATCTCGACTGCGTACATGTTTTGGAATAGGCTGCGTAAAAGCCTTTCGTTTTCGCGGAAGAAAGGGAAATTTCTAAATACAGCCTCTCTACGCTCCGGGCTAACCTCCAGCTGCTATAAAGAAGAGGAGAAAAGAAAGAAAAAGGGGATCGAAGCTTTCACAGACGTGAGAGAGAGAGATTTGTTTACTGTTTTTGTTTGTTTGTTTTACTGATTTATTTTGAGAGATTAGCTTACTGATGTCAGGCTAAACCTCTTAGCTAGGGCTAAGAGGTGAAACTTGTAGTGAGATGAGGGATTCTACTCTATGCATTTAATTTAATTTATGAATTGAAGTTGATTTTAGTTGATTATTAAGGGAATACTTTCAATTTTTAATGGTTTGTTGTGACTAAAATTACAATAGATCTGCAATGGCTTTGAGTATTTTTCTTCTTTTTATGTGCATGACGTCAGGAAGCCCTGTTGTTCACCATCGTCTCCTGGGCATGGTCGGATGATGGTACCCTTTCCTAACCATCATAGCATGTTGATTGGTTGGTAATTAGTTTAATTCTGTTGTTTTCTTTGCCTCTTGGGCATGGTTTGGTGATAGAATCCATTCTAATTCATATACCTTTCATCTCTTAAAAACTATATCAACATCAGTTCAGTTAATTTCCATGATTTGTGAAGCAGGCATAAGATCTCCCTGATCTCTACAAGTGGATCCTCTGAATCCCTAGTTGCATACCTCTGAATTCATTAAGCTTTAGTTAATTATTTCACCATCATTCATTCAAATCATCCGATTTAGATTATATCTTATTCCGATTCTAGTTCTAGTCATTTTCAGAAGACGTACAAGTTTTAGTCCCTGTGGATTCGACCTCGGTCTTACCAAGTTTTATTACTACATCACAACCCTATACTTGGGGAGTGAACAAGTTTTTAGCGCCGTTGCCGGGGACTGACGGCTACGTTCTCTGAGGTTGACTAGTTTTATGATTAGTTTAAGATTAAGATGTTTCTAACTTTAAGTTTAAGTTTTTCTGATTTCTAGAAACTAACCTGTTTTCCTGTTTTGTAGGATCCTGACATAACTTCTAATTTGGTAATCCCTTTCTAATTCCTCTAATTTTTCTATTTTTAGAAATAGGGTTTGAGTTTTAGAAAATTTCTAATTCTAGGCTTTCTTTTAATTTTCTATTTTCTAATTTTAGAAATTTTTCTCTTTTTCGAAACTAACATTACTTTCTATTTTAGGATTAGGATTTCTAATTTAGAACTTTCTAACTTTAGGTTTAGAACTTTTCTCTTTTGTTTTTAGAAACTAGGTTAGTTATTTTCCCTTTTAGAAACTCTTCCCAATTTTAGAAATTAACTCATTTTTCCTTTATTTTTAGAAACTTTCCAATTCTAGGTTTAGGAAACCTTCCTTTTTGTGTTAGAAACTAACTTTCTATTTCCATCTCAGAATTTTCTAACTGTAGAATTTCTATTTTTAAGAACTAATTTCTTTTGTTTTCTTTTGTAGGACCTTAACATAGGAATTCCTAACTTCGTAACTTCTTTCTAATTCTTTCTCTTTCTATTTCTAGGTTTCTTATTGTAGTAGGATTTTTTTTTTTCTTTTATTTTAAGATTAAACTCAGAGTTAGGGTTCTACCATGGAAGCGTGGGTACGTGGATATGCTGAGATGGATAAGAGATATTGGAGAATGCCTGAGAGTTGTGGAATTCAACGTATACCTCAAGATTTTTCTCCATCGAGAACAGACATTGAGAATCGACTAGAACGTTATGTTCCATCGGTTAATAGGGCTGTATACGATCATAATTATGAGAATGAAGATTATTATCAACCATCATATTCTCCCATGTATGATCAGTATGACTATAACCAGTGGAACCATCAAAACTGGGAAGATAAACCAACAACATGTTGTAATGATTATTCTCTTGGATACCCTACCTTTGAGAACCAACCAGAAACGATCCAAGAGAATTCATTTCAGCATAATATGGAGTATCTTGCGGAAATTAGAAAAGCAATGGAATCACTCAATTCGCGCCTTGATAGGATAGAGGAAGCTCGCTCATCCCAACTACAATCCAATCCAGAAATATAATGCGAGGAAAGTCATCCTCACTCGCTTTTGACGAAATCTGAAATTTGGAATAAGGAGTTGGATTCCATTAATGAGCATACGGTTTAATTCCCCGAGTTGTCGATCTCGATGACTGTTCAAAAGAATGGTGAAGATACATGGATATCTTTTAAATACAATGATGTTGACACACTCCACTCACATGACATACAGGATTTCAATGATGAGGTAGAGGTCAGTTTATTCGAACCTCGACCGAATTTAGGAATAGAATGTGAGGAAAGCGACCCCATCCCAAGTGTGTACTGCACTGAATTGGAAGCTGAGAAGTATTGGGATGAGATTCATGAGAGCACAACACAAGTTTCATTGGAATCAACTTCAATTATGGTCTATGAAGGTGATCACGAGGCACAAAAAGTTCTACTCCACCTATTTGACATGACCAATTTAAATGTGGAGGATGAACCACTTTCACCTAAACCTTCCAACCTTTGTGAGGCATGCTTAGACTACTCCCCTGAATGGAATGATGATATGATTCGAGAGATGGACGAGCCACTTAATATGACTCTTGAAATTGAAACCACCCAGTTGAGGTCGCCATTTGAACTGTCAAATTTTTATGATTTACCGCCTCGACTGAGTAGTTTCAATGAACAGAGTGACCACATCGATGCTTCCCCTATTGATTTTCAATCTGCTAGTGCAGGACTGGAGCAAGAGAGCATACCTCCATCCACTTTCAAGGATGATGGATTCCTTGGACAAATCATCACGAGTTCCAACGTGGAAAATAAGTCACGCTTAGCTGAACTTCCCAACTCTTTGGATGATTGCTTGACACACTTTGTAGATTCAAACGATCTCATGTCAAAAGAAAGAGTGGATGCCTTGCAAGACAACATCTCGGAAGTCATCACTGACCGAGAGAACCCTCACTCTGAAGCCCCTCCTTCCCCAAACCCTGAATGTTTACCACTAAAGGAAGAGGAGCTGAAAATTGAACCGAAGCCTGGAACTTTGGAATGCATTGAGACTACATTACTTCCTAAAAATTTCTCTGAATTTTATCTGCCTGTAGTCTCTGATTCACCATGGGATACTAACTTTGAGACTTTTTCTGACACAGGTGAATCATATATACTTTGGATACCTCAGGCGAATCAACGACAAACTTTTGATGAGGTACATAAGTTTCCCTGGCCATTCATGCTCCATGACATCAAAGTCTATTGCAAAAAGGGCTTTTGGATGATCCTGTTGAGAAACCTACTGAGAAATTTATCACGATACTGGCCAGAAGAGGAACCTTGCGACATGATCGATTAGTTTTTCCCTGTTTTCATAGGACTATGGTAGTTTGTTTTATGCTGTTCTAGGATAGACGGTTTTATGCCATTAGGTTAGTTTGCTCTCTACATTATTTGAGGATAGTTTGCTTTTATTAGTTTCTCTCTTATGCTGACTTGCTTTCATGCTGAGATCTTTGTGGGAAAGCTTCTTGATTCCTTCATCCAGGTACTATCTTCCCATCACTTCTCGTTTACTTTCGTTGTCCCATATGCATTACATACTCATATATCTTTTACATTAAGGACAATGTAGATTTCAGGTTGGGGTGGGAGATTTGGTTACGTAATCAGTGTTTTCTTTGTCTTGAGTGAAATTTGTGAAAAATTTTCAACTTTTTCTAGACTTTCATGTGAAATTGAAGTGATTTTGAAAGATAGTCGTGATTTGGGAAGTATAAGATACAAAATGTTGGTGATTTACAACTCTTGGATTTAGCTGTCTGATACATTCCACAGTTGTGTTTGAATTATCAATCCATGATTAGAAGTTTTAAACATTGTTTGAATTATGATTTCACATGTCACATCTCGCTTACACATTGAGGTTTCAGTCAATATTAAAGGATTCACTTGGTGACCACTAAGCTTGAAAGGAACCAACTTGAGAAATTGAAAGGATTGGGCGAATGGTCTTCACCATAGGTTTGCTCCCTATAGGTGTAGATTTAATTCCCCATGGATGATATGTGAAAAGGGATGGGTGTACAGTCTTCATCATAGGTTTGCTCCCTATAGGTGAGGATGTGATTCCCTTTCTTGGCGTTACTTCTAATGAAAAAATCAAAAGCTAAAAGAATGAAAGGATAATCTGTGAGGAAAGTTTTAAGTTAGGTTTTGGTTGTCATAATTTCTCTTGTTGGTCATCAACGTTATCATGTAAATTAACGATTGAACCTCTTAATGATGATAAGTCGAGACTAGACTATACACCCATGGAACTCGATGTTAAATTATTTTTTTTTCTAATTAATGGATTGATACTTTGAACATGACTATAAAGTTTACCGTGCACTGTTCACTCCCCAAGTATAGGGTTGTGATGTAGTAATAACTCGGTAAGATCGAGGTCGAATCCACAGGGACTGGTCGTCACAATTCAAATTTACGATTCTCCTTAACTAATTCAACAAATAAAGGATCAAATTGCTAACACAAATTTATGGAAAATAACTATTGAGAATAGGGAAGAAAATTTAATCAGAGAAAGAGAACTAGGACTTTCGAATCCACCCCTAATTATCCTAACCCTTGTTTTGTCTGTTAATTCACCTTAAATTAGATTGATCCACTTATCTAGAAAAAGCACAATCTGTGTCCTTAATTGGGCATACAGATTGTCTAATTCCTTTAAGCAATGCCATGAATAACATATCCCATGTCCAAATCGGGCATATGGAATATGCAGTTCAGTAAAGCACCCTGTTTCTTCCTCTACAGGAACCTGTTCATGATCAGATACAAGCACCTAGAATAAGCATCCAGACCACATCCATCCATAGACTCAAAAGTTCATAGATGGAGAAATATAGAATTTAAACCAATCAAGCACACTAGAGAAAGAAACAACCAATCTGATTAAAGTAAAATCAACATATGAGAACAAGGATTATTCGAATTAGGGGCTTCATCTCAGCCCTAGATAAAGAGTTTAGAAATCCATAAATCTAGATAGGAAAATAAAAACATAAGTTTGAAATAACAAAACCAATTTTCTTCTTTTTCTTTCTTTCTTCTCTTTCTTTCTTTCTTACTTTCTTTTCTCCCTTGTTGTAGATCTGGAATTCTCTGGATCTGAATGCCTTTCTCATGTCCAAGACTCTTCTTTTATAGCTGATGGAGTGGCTGGAGTGGTAAAAATCGGATCTGGGAAGCTGCCGCACGCGCAGCGAAAGCTTTTTCGCAGCTAAGTTCGGGGCCTCGAAATACCACACTTTCCTCGTTCAAATTCCAACAAACACCGTCCCTTAGGACTTTCTTGGGTCCTCTACATGATGGACGGTTCAGATCTGCCATATGATCAAAGATGGTGGCCCAAAATCGCCTGGAAAACTGGATTTCCAAATTGTGCGAAACCTTTCGCACCCTTTCGCTGTCGTGATCGGTGAGCCCCACAGAGGCTTTTTCGGGGAAATCCATCCCGTCCATTAGGTTGCCCTTGAAATTTTGGTAAAAAACGGACGGTTTTGGTTGTCCTTTGATTCGGTCCAGAGAGGAAATCACGCCAAGATCTATTTTTGACGTTGCGGAGGAGCCCTTTTTTGGCCTCTGTACTGAACACGTGTACACGCATGGATACAAACTGTCAGCATGGTTTTGAAGTTCACGAACCCATCTACAAGATAGACGGTTCGGATCATCTGGAAAGGTGATGTGTGGGGCCCACTGACGTCCGCAAAAACGTCCCGCCGCGCCGTTCGCTGCTGCCGTAAACGGACATTTCCGTTTTTTTAAAAATTCGGTCGCTGCTCGAATTAGAAGGCGGTCAGCGCTGCTGACCGATTTCGTGTGACGCTGGTACACGTGTACACATTATGTACACGCTGCACATAGGGGACCCACTGTAATGTTTTTCAGGAATCCATTCCGACCATATTTTTTCTCAGGAGATTTTAACCGCTGGGACTAAAATTGAGGCAGTTCCAGATATCAGGTGGGCCCAGAATCAACGGTTTGCGAGCTGATTTGTCAGTTGAGACACTTCCATAGTGATCCGAGGGCTGAAACTTGATATGTACGGTTAATTTATTGCCCTCATCTCATGTATGGAGTTTTGAACTGATCGGATGGCGGGAACCATGTGATTTTGCATTCTGGACCAATTTCGGGCCTCTTAAACGTGCTTTCCTCAGATCCCAGGCGTGTATATTCTTCACCATTGGTTTTCTGGAGTACATCTCGTGCTCTGGTAATTTTGGAGCGTCAAATCTATGCTTTTAACATCATTTTGTTATACACGCTCCTAATTTCCTCCTGTAACAAAAACACGAGTAAAATCTGGCATTAAATATTATCATGTATGTAAAATCAAGTAATTACTGGGGTCTGATATGCAATATTCGACCCTGATCACAACCCCCAACCAGCATTTTGCTAGTCCCGAGCAAAACATGCGAAAATAATTTTAGAGATAAAAGATAATTCCTGTAAACTCAAGTGACTTGTGAACAGATAGCTTGAGATGTGAAAATTCTAAGATTCATGATTGGTGTGTGGAATTTTTCTCTTGGAATCAAGCTCTCAACAGATTTCATAATCAAATTTAAAATATTAATCCATTAATTTGAACATTCCTAAACATTGAGTTCCACGAGTGTATAGTATATTCTCGACGTACAATCATTAAGAGATCCAATTGTCAATTTCATGATATCTTTGGTAAGTTGCCAAGCTTGAAACCAACACTTATCTCACAGATTAACTTTCATTTTATCAACCTTTGATTTTTTATTTATTTATTTTTTTTTTTTTATGAGCAGTAACACAAATGACGGGAATCAAATTCTCACCTATAGGGAGCAAACCTATGGCGAAAACTTGTCACCTAACTCTTTTTTTTTTTTTTTTTTGTCAATTATGAGGAATCGAATCTTCATCTATAGGGAGCAAACCTATGATGACGATTATGTGACTTAGCCTTTTAATTCTTCTTTTTACCAAGTTAATCATTCAGTTATCGAACTGAAAACTTAATGTGTAAGCGAGATGTGATATGTGAAATCATGGCTCAATCAATGTTTACAATTTCTAATCATGGATTATCAATTCAAAATGACTGTGAAATCAAGTAGATGGCCGAATCCAAGAGTCATAAGTTACCAACATCACATATCTTATAATGTTAAAATCACAACTATCCTTCAAAATCACTTTGAATTCAATAGAAATTCCAGAAAAAATTATAAAAATTTCACAAATTTTGCTCAAGACCAAGAAAATACTGATTAGGTACCCTAATCTCCCACCCCCAACCTAAAATCTACATTGTCCTCAATGTAAAAGAAGTAAGCATGCAATGCACATGGGACAGCGAGAATAAAAGATGAGTGATGGAAAGATAGTACCTTGATGGAGAATCAAGAAGCTTTCTCAAAAAATTTCATCATAAAAGCAAGTTAGCACAAGAGAGAGATCAACAGAAGTAAAAATAAAAGAAAAATAAAAGAAGATCCTACCTATACCACTTTCGCAGGTGCTCTCGATTGCATTTAGCGCATACAACAAGCCTTTAAACCCCTAGGTTACCCCTAGTGGACGAGTTGTAGTCTCGTGAGGGTTTGCAGTAATGTTACCCACAAACATTGAACTAACTAACAAAGAAATCAAAGAAATGCTGGGTTGCCTCCCAGGAGCGCTAAGTTTAACGTCTTCAGCCAGACCAAAAACGGACCATGAATTCATTAATCTTTAAGACCAGGGTCCGCCAAAGAACTTACCTCAACACTGTGGTTAACCAATCCCAGACAAGTGATGTGAGTTCCCATGAGCTGTGCTATCTGCAATGAGGTAACTGACACTGTCGTTAATTAAGTTAAGGACTTCTGCTCGAACAACTTCTTTCATGTTAGGATCATGCTTCCATTGCATTTTACGTGACATTTCCACAGCATGATCCTTACATACAGTGGGGCACACTCCTTGTATTTCTGCTATCTTCCGTTCAATTGCTGCCTTATATGTTTGAAGAACATTAAGCAACCTGTTCTCTTTTGCCTTTTCAGAGTTAGAAACTGTGCTGTCAGGAAGAGTCTCAGAGGGATGAAGAGGTTCCACTTTCGCTCTCCATTTTTCAGTCTCCAATATAGGAGTAGAGTCGAGCAGTGCATTGACTTCGTGGATGGGACTATCGATGTCAAAATCCATGCCCGATTGTGCTAAGCAGGTCTCAAGAGGATCTTCAAAAGATGTACGGAAGGAGTCCTGCACAAGGCTCTCGATCATGTCCACTTCAAATATGTCATCCAAATCTGCGGATTGTTGTCCTGCATTAAAAACATTAAGTTTAATATTCATGTTACCAAAGGACAACTTCATAACTCCATTTCGGCAATTTATAATAGCATTAGATGTGGCCAAAAATGGACGACCCAAAATGACTGGGATCTGACTATGAGGATTCTGAACAGGCTGAGTATCGATAACTATGAAATCCACTGGAAAATAAAATTTGTCAACCTGGATTAGCACATCTTCAATAACACCCCGGGGCACCTTGACAGATCTATCAGCTAGCTGTAACGTTATTTTAGTCGGTTTCAACTCACCAAGTCCTAGCTGCTCATAAACCGAATATGGTAACAAATTGACGCTCGCCCCTAAATCAAGCAATGCCTTCCCTATCTTATGATCTCCTATGCCGCAAGAAATGGTGGGAGCTCCTGGATCCCTAAATTTAGGAGGAGTGTTATGTTGAATCATGGAGCTAAGCTGCTCTGCAAGGAAGACTTTCTTATGAACATTCTGCTTACGCTTTTGAGTGCATAAATCTTTAAGAAACTTAGCGTAAGGAGGGACTTGCTTGATAGCGTCAAGCAACGGGATGTTGACTTGCACTTTTTTAAACACATCCAAGATTTCATCAAAGTTGTTTCTTTTCTTCATTGGTGCCAGACGTTGAGGAAAGGGTGCTTTGGGCACGTCAGCGGCTCTTGGAGAGTCAGAGAGTTTTTGGACTTTGGATGCATTGGTGTGTCTCTCTGCTTCACCTTGATTTGATTCATCCCTAGGTATCTCTATTTTGTTGTCAATCTGTTTGCCTGACCTAAGGGTAATGATCGATTTGGCTTGCTCATGATATTGCCCTTGGTTGGAATTAGAGCCAATCTCATACTGTCCCTTTGGATTAGCCACAGGTTGGCTAGGGAACTTACCCTTCTCTCTCTCACTCAATGTGGCAGCTAGTTGACCCATTTGTACTTCCAGCTTGGCAATGGATTGCGCATTTGCATGTAAGCTTTGCTGGTTGGCTAGTAAGGTTTGTTGGGTGTCTTTTTGGAATTGGAGAGAACTCTGCATAAAAAGATGGAGTGTATCCTCAAGAGATGGTTTCCTTGATTGTGCAGGCATTTGTTGATATTGTGGAAACTGCTGAGGTTGCATAGGAGGATTTCCAGATGGTCCTCCTTGTTGTGGTCCCTTTGCCTAAGAAAAATTTGGATGTCTAGCCCACCCTGGGTTGTATGTGTTCGAGTAAGGATCATTCCCAGGTTTTTGAAAAGTATTCATAGCATGTACTTGTTCAGAGAGAAGTTCTGGGGATGCTGCACCAGATGGACAAGACTGCATAGGATGGGCAGGGCTAGAGCATATGGCACAAGCCTCAGCTTGAGTTTGTGAAGGTCCATTATGCAACATCAGAGCATCAACCTTCTTGGTTAGGTCATCAATCTTGGCATGGAGGTCTGATGTGACTCCTATCTCATATATGCCACCTCTCTTTTGTGGTTGGAAATTTCTTTCACCTCTATCTGAATAGTCCCATTGCTGAGAATTTTCACACAAGGTTTCAAAGAATTTCCACGCTTCGGTATCGCTCTTGGTCATGAAGGACCCTCCACTGGTGGCATCAACCATGCGACGGTTCTGGGGTGTCAGACCGTCATAAAAGTATTGCACTTGTTGCCACTTCTCAAAACCGTGGTGTGGACATTTAAGAAGCAAGTCCTTCCATCTTTCCCAGCATTCATGAAAGTGCTCTCCCTCTTTTTGTGTGAAATTAGTGATTTCTCTACGGAGAGCATTAGTTTTGTGAACAGGGAAGAACTTGTTTAAGAACTTCCTAGACAATTGGTCCCATGTAGTGATAGACCCAACTTCTAGAGAATTCAACCATGCTTTCGCCTTATCCTTCAAAGAAAAAGGAAACAGGCGTAGGCGGATCGAATCGTCTGAGAAGTTTTGGTATTTAAAGGTGGAGCAAATGTCTAGGAATTCTTTCACATGATGATATGGGTCCTCCTTGTCTAACCCATAAAAGGAAGGCAACAACTGTATGACCCCAGTCTTGAGTTCAAAGTGTGCTGCCGTGGTGGTAGGCAACACTATGCATGAAGGCGCATTGAATTGGACAGGAGCTGAATAATCTCTAAGAGTTTTAGTTCCATTCTCTTCTGCCATTTCAACTGGGATGTCTTTCAATCTTCTATGGAATGTTCTTTCTATTTCAGGATCAAAAGGTGCTAGTTCTTTATCTAGAGATAAACTAAGCAACAACCTAAAAGAAAGAAAACTAGAACTAGAACTTATGCTATTCAAAAAAACAAGTTAAAACTATGTAAGTAAGAATGGGAAGAAAGAACCCGGAAAGGGAGATGATTGATGTTAAGAAGCTCCTCCTCACTTAGTAGGTTTCTTCCTCAATTCCTGAAAAATAGAAACAAAACAAATCAGGTTTCCTAAATCAATGATAATAAAAATCCTAAGCAAAGGTTAATTTCTAAAAAAGAAAGTTTCTAAAAAAATAACAAAAAGAGTTAGGGAAAGAAAAATTTCTAAAACTAGAAAATAAGAAGTTACTTAAGAGAAAAATCTAAATCTAAAAAAAGAATTTCTAAAATTAGAAATTTTCAAAAAAAGTAAAAACTTAATTCTAAAATAAAATTAAAAAAATAGAAAAAGTAAAGAATTTAGAAAGGGATTACCAAATTAGAAGTTTATCTCAGGACCCTACAAAACAGGAAAGAGGTTAATTTCTAAAATAAAGAAAAGAACTCTAA
This sequence comes from Magnolia officinalis, assembly GCA_021015155.1. Lineage (NCBI taxonomy): Eukaryota > Viridiplantae > Streptophyta > Magnoliopsida > Magnoliales > Magnoliaceae > Magnolia > Magnolia officinalis. The sequence goes on along the minus strand of JAJHSJ010000014.1, from coordinate 7,936,681 downwards.
GTTAGTAAAATCCTAAGCTATGAATTATGATAAGAGAGAATCCTAAATTCAATATGGACCGAAACAGTCCCCGGCAACGGCGCCAAAAACTTGTTCACTCCCCAAGTATAGGGTTGTGATGTAGTAATAACTCAGTAAGATCGAGGTCGAATCCACAGGGACTGGTCGTCACAATTCAAATTTACGATTCTCCTTAACTAATTCAACAAATAAAGGATCAAATTGCTAACACAAATTTATGGAAAATAACTATTGAGAATAGGGAAGAAAATTTAATCAGAGAAAGAGAACTAGGACTTTCGAATCCACCCCTAATTATCCTAACCCTTGTTTTGTCTGTTAATTCACCTTAAATTAGATTGATCCACTTATCTAGAAAAAGCACAATCTGTGTCCTTAATTGGGCATACAGATTGTCTAATTCCTTTAAGCAATGCCATGAATAACATATCCCATGTCCAAATCGGGCATATGGAATATGCAGTTCAGTAAAGCACCCTGTTTCTTCCTCTACAGGAACCTGTTCATGATCAGATACAAGCACCTAGAATAAGCATCCAGACCACATCCATCCATAGACTCAAAAGTTCATAGATGGAGAAATATAGAATTTAAACCAATCAAGCACACTAGAGAAAGAAACAACCAATCTGATTAAAGTAAAATCAACATATGAGAACAAGGATTATTCGAATTAGGGGCTTCATCTCAGCCCTAGATAAAGAGTTTAGAAATCCATAAATCTAGATAGGAAAATAAAAACATAAGTTTGAAATAACAAAACCAATTTCCTTCTTTTTCTTTCTTTCTTCTCTTTCTTTCTTTCTTACTTTCTTTTCTCCCTTGTTGTAGATCTGGAATTCTCTGGATCTGAATGCCTTTCTCATGTCCAAGACTCTTCTTTTATAGCTGATGGAGTGGCTGGAGTGGTAAAAATCGGATCTGGGAAGCTGTCGCACGCGCAGCGAAAGCTTTTTCGCAGCTAAGTTCGGGGCCTCGAAATACCACACTTTCCTCGTTCAAATTCCAACAAACACCGTCCCTTAGGACTTTCTTGGGTCCTCTACATGATGGACGGTTCAGATCTGCCATATGATCAAAGATGGTGGCCCAAAATCGCCTGGAAAACCGGATTTCCAAATTGTGCGAAACCTTTCGCACCCTTTCGCTGTCGTGATCGGTGAGCCCCACAGAGGCTTTTTCGGGGAAATCCATCCCGTCCATTAGGTTGCCCTTGAAATTTCGGTCAAAAACGGACGGTTTTGGTTGTCCTTTGATTCGGTCCAGAGAGGAAATCACGCCAAGATCTATTTTTGACGTTGCGGAGGAGCCCTTTTTGGCCTCTGTACTGAACACGTGTACACGCATGGATACAAACTGTCAGCATGGTTTTGAAGTTCACGAACCCATCTACAAGATAGACGGTTCGGATCATCTGGAAAGGTGATGTGTGGGGCCCACTGACGTCCGCAAAAACGTCCCGCCGCGCCGTTCGCTGCTGCCGTAAACGGACATTTCCGTTTTTTTAAAAATTCGGTCGCTGCTCGAATTAGAAGGCGGTCAGCGCTGCTGACCGATTCCGTGTGACGCTGGTACACGTGTACACATTATGTACACGCTGCACATAGGGGACCCACTGTAATGTTTTTCAGGAATCCATTCCGACCATATTTTTTCTCAGGAGATTTTAACCGCTGGGACTAAAATTGAGGCAGTTCCAGATATCAGGTGGGCCCAGAATCAACGGTTTGCGAGCTGATTTGTCAGTTGGGACACTTCCATAGTGATCCGAGGGCTGAAACTTGATATGTACGGTTAATTTATTGCCCTCATCTCATGTATGGAGTTTTGAACTGATCGGATGGCGGGAACCATGTGATTTTGCATTCTGGACCAATTTCGGGCCTCTTAAACGTGCTTTCCTCAGATCCCAGGCGTGTATATTCTTCACCATTGGTTTTCTGGAGTACATCTCGTGCTCTGGTAATTTTGGAGCGTCAAATCTATGCTTTTAACATCATTTTGCTATACACGCTCCTAATTTCCTCCTGTAACAAAAACACGAGTAAAATCTGGCATTAAATATTATCATGTATGTAAAATCAAGTAATTACTGGGGTCTGATATGCAATATTCGACCCTGATCATGCACTCAAGTTTAAGAGAGATTAATGCTCAACATTCACGAGTCTTAGAAGTCTCGTATCTAGATTATTTTCTTAATCACTCGAGTTCATAGAAATTCTCCTGTAATTCTCAACTTATTTTTCGCATAGTTTGCTCGGGACTAGCAAGATGCTGGTTGGGGGTTGTGTTGAGGGTTAAATATTGCATATCAGACCCAGTTATTGTCTGGATTTACAAACATGATACTGTTTAATGCCGTATTTTATTCGTGTTTATGATGCAGGGTGTATTTACAAGCTTGGACTGGAAAAAGGTGCTAAACGCATGGATTTAATGCTCTAATGACACTAAAGGTAAGGGACAAACCCCAGGGGACCAAGATCGATGGATTTACACGCCAGAGATCAGAGAAAATCGAGAAACTGAAGCTCAAGTGGCCTGAAAACCATCCAGAATGCAAGATCACATGGTTTCCACCATCCGTTTGGCTCGAAACTACACACATGACCTGAGGACTATAAATTAACCGTACATATCAAATTTCAGCCATTGGATCGCTATGAAAGTGGCTCAACGGACAAATCAGCCCATTGATCTGTGAATTGGCCGGGGCTCACTTGATCTTTGGATATGCTTCAAACTTGGGTTTGACCCCTTACATTATCTGAGGAAACGGATGGACGGAGAAGATTGCTCAGAACCATCGCATGTGGACCCCATCTGAGATGGGTGTGCATAACCTACCTGTGCACTCGCGGTACACCAATCCATCAAAGACGGTCATATAGCCTTTGGCCGATGTAAAAAATGAAAATTTCCGTTTTCATTTCTTCTTTCGCCAGCGTTCTTACGAACGGATGCAGGTGGGCCACCATCACCTGATATTTTGATGATCCACATCGTTCAATGAGTTCGGGTGGTCAAACCGACCACACAAGGATCCGCGGTCTGATTTTGAGCAAACAATGCATATACATGAGGTTCAAATGCCGGTCGGACGGTGGAATGAAATTATCCGTGGACCACACCAAATCCAGTCAAAACCATCCGTTTCCAGCTATTTTTTCTAGTAGAATGCAATGAACGGTGTGGATTTCTCAACCGTCGACGTTTATGGACCCCACTAACCATCACAGTGTCAGTCCGTGGGCTCTGTTTCCGCGCGTCTAGGACCCGACTGATGTGGGCCATTGTGTGATCACGGAGATGATCGGATCGACGATCCGATCCGTCCAGATGGAGCCTTGGTGGATTTTGACTGTCCCCAAGAAGTCAGATTGACGGATTTGGTCAGTCATTCACACCACAGAAAGGTTGATTGCAAACTGTTTTGCATAAGAGGTCTCGGCTGCGTACGTGTTCTGCAATAGGCTGCGTAAAAGCCTTTCGTTTTCGCGGAAGAAAGGGAAATTTCTAAATACATCTTCTCTACGCTCCGGGCCAACCTCCAGTTGCTATAAAGAAGAGGAGAAAAGAAAGAAAAAGGGGATTGAAGCTTTCACGGACGTGAGAGAGAGAGATTTGTTTACTGTTTTTGTTTGTTTGTTTTACTGATTTATTTTGAGAGATTAGCTTACTGATGTCAGGCTAAACCTCTTAGCTAGGGCTAAGATGTGAAGCTTGTAGTGAGATGGGGGATTCTACTCTATGCATTTAATTTAATTTATGAATTGAAGTTGATTTTAGTTGATTATTAAGGGAATACTTTCAGTTTTTAATGGTTTGTTGTGACTAAAATTACAATAGATTTGCGATGACTTTGAGTATTTCTTTCTTCTTTTTATGTGTATGACGTCAGGAAGCCCTGTTGTTCACCATCATCTCCTGGGCATGGTCGGATGACAGTACCCTTTCCTAACCCTCATAACATATTGATTGGTTGGTAATTAGTTTAATTCTGTTGTTTGCTTTGCCTCTTGGGCATGGTTTGGTGATGGAATCCATTCTAATTCATATACCTTTCATCTCTTGAAAACTATATCAACGTCAGTTCAGTTAATTTCTATGATTTGTGAAGTAGGTGTAAGATCTCCCTGATCTCTACAAGTGGATCCTCTGAATCCCTAGTTGCATACCTCTGAATTCATTAAGCTTTAGTTAATTATTTCACCATCATTCATTCAAATCATCCGATTTAGATTATATCTTATTCCGATTCTAGTTCTAGTCAGCTTCAGAAGACGTACAGGTTTCAGTCCCTGTGGATTCGACCTCGGTCTTACCGAGTTTTATTACTACATCACAACCCTATACTTGGGGAGTGAACAACAAGGTTTTCGGCCAAAAATAGTAAGTGTCTTATTTGGCTTCACCAAACTGTTCTCCTAATTATTCTAAGCTCTTTTCACGTTGGGCGCAACTCCTAAATCCCGACGGATGAAGAGTTATAATGAAACTAAAACTTACTATTTATAGTAAAAACGAAATTAAAGCAGGGAAACGACCATCGATTCAGGGTTTTTTCGCAATTCCGGGCGTCATAACCTGATGTAACGGGGTTGGTTGGCTAAAGTAGCTCGTTCTACCCCAAAATCATATATTTTACGTTAGGTAACTCATTCCGGATTGCGAGATATGCCCGATCTAAGGTCCGACGGTCCGGATCACTTCTGTCGTCGACCGGGCCTTTTCTGATCCATCTTGGCCATGAAACTGTCCGCGACCCGCTCTACATCAGTGGGCCACACATTTACAAGCCCGTGTATTGAAAACTGGACTCGAGTGGTTACAACAGTTGGAACTCAAGTCATATCTGGTCCAGTTTGAACCATTTAAGGGTTTAAAAATAGTGGGGCACTGATACTGCACAAATGTGCAGATGAGTAAGATTCGACTCCTCGGGAAAGTAGCCTTAGCATTTCATTTTTATTAAGAGCTTTTTTCAAGGCATATTAAGTTCATGAATTTGGCAAGGTTTTGATCGCCAAATTCAAACATTATGTAAATAGTAAGTCCCCAACCAAGCAAATGTAAATAAGAGGTTATCCCGAATACATGCCGCTGCATTGAAATAGGATATGTCGCGACTTTAGCATTTGGGTTTGGGCTCATATTTCAATGATCCAAACATTTATGTGATGGGATTCTTCTTGGATGGTAAGCAGTAAAGAAGATAAAATATCGTAGGTTGGAATATTTCAAACATTTGATCATCCGACTCATTACCTTTAGAGTATGGACAGTCTCTTTAACCTTTGAAGATTCAAGGATTAAAATATTTCAGTTTAGAAGAATTTTTAAGTGAGGTTTCCTCAAATACGGGCGTGGATTGTGCACTACCCTGCCAAGACCTAGCTGGAGATGGAGGGTCCTACCAGGGGATTTATGGACCCCACCGTGATGTATATGTTTTATCCATGCCATCCATCTATTTTGACAGGTCATTGTAGGGTTTGAGCCCAAATGAGGCAGATTGAAGGCTCTGAATCACACCACAGAAGCAGTGGGGATTGAAAGCTTACCATTGAAAACTTCTTGGGCGGTCACATAAATTTTGGATCAATATGATATTTATGTTTTCCCTTCATACAGGTCTATGTGACCTTATGAACAGGTTGGATGACAAATAAACATCACGGTTGTCTCGACGAAGTTTTCAATGGTAGGAATTTAATCCCCACTGCTTCCTATGCCGTTCAGAGCCTTTAATATGCCTCATTTGGGCTCATGCCCTAAAATGATCTCTTAAAATAGATGAACAGCATGGATAAGATATTTACATCATGGTGAGCCCCACAGATCCTCTGACTGGACTGTCGGTCTCTAGCTACGTCCTAGTGGGTTAGTACACAATCCGTGCCATATTGGAGAAAACCTAACCTAAAAAATCTGCCAAAACTGAAATATTTTAACCCTTGAATCTTCAAAGGTTAAAGAGAATATTGGGGCCATTTTGAAAGAAACAGACTATTTATTTATTTGATGAACCTCTTCTTATTAGGGGATGCCTAAAATCACTCTGAGATCAAATATTTCAACCCATTGATCATTCAAAGATTATGGTTATTATTTACGTTCAAAGAAAAAGGGCTAAATTACAAAAGTGTTTAGATAATTCAATTAAGAGCTTTTATTTGTTGCTTTTCTACTGTATAAAATGAGACTTTTCATATAAATGGTTTGGGTCATTGGAAGATTATCCAAATTCAAAGGTTAAAGTCCCAACCCATCCTAGTGCCATATGTTAGGATATTCCAGCAAATAAGATACCTTGGGCTTTAGACTTTGAAAGTAGGCCATCTTTCAATGATCTTGATTGTTTGCATGATGATCCTTTCTATTCAAACTGGATTCACTCAACTGTACAATTCAATCTAAGATTAATTCTCTCTTTTGATTAAGGATTTAGTGTTTAAATTTATTTGATTTTTTGTATATCTCTTAAATTAAATGAGTGTAAATCTGTTTAAGATGACCGATAAATGAAACTGGTGGACATGGAAGAATTAAGATTCAGTCATTTTGATTTTTAAAGTTTTTACCCTAAGTTATATAAGGACATTAAATCCTTAATCAAGGGAGAGAATCAATCTTAGATTGAGTTATAAATCGAGTTCGAATTGAGAGTAATATTGATTAACATAAATATAACTATTACTAATATAAAGAGGTCTTTTTAAAAATAAATAAATAAATAAATATAACTAATACTACGTCAGTTGGGATGCACTCTAGCAGACCTTATCAAGAAAGATAAGATGGACAGAAGAAGAATCCAATACCTTAGCAACCGTCTTTCCTCTTGCCTGGGCAATATCTTTCAGTACCTGACAGTCCATGACTTGAACTGTGCCCCACGGGGTCCCTTTCCCACCCAATAGAGAGTAAGCACTCACATGTATTCCCTTCGCGGCACAGAACTCCCTCAGCTTCTTTTGTTGCCAAAGTGGGTGCATCTCAACCTTACAAAATACAGCATCTATGATCATCATGTCCATTACTCCTGGATTAAAAGATGGTCGGTCCTTGCATCCAAGCATGTGCAAGCAAACCAAGTTGCAGGTATATACGCGTGTTAAAATGGTCACATTGATCAGGTGTACTGCCCCATAGTTAGAAAACAAAAAAAAAAAAACAAAAACTTGACTCGACCTGATCAGATTGATCAGATTTCACCATGTCATGAAAATCTCGATCTGGCCATGACTCGACTCAAATAGGTTTCTAGTCGAGTCGAGAGTTTTTTTTTGTTTTTAAAGTATGATGTGCCCCATATTAAATGAGAGACTGAAAAAAAAGAGGCTATGCCACAGTGTATGAAAAAATGAACAGTTAGAATCATAGTTCAAAAAACAAGCTGCATCAGCATCAGCATCATAGGGCAAGCTAGATAAACAGACCAGATCTTGCACAAGCAAGCTTCACTAGCATCATAGTTCAAAAACCAAAAAACCCGAGTTGACTTGGATCTGTTCAACTCAAAGACTCAGCCAAGTCTTTACTCGATTCGACTCAATATTTACTAATTAATAAATACTATAATAATTATATTAAGCTAAAATATATTTTATACTGAAAATGAACAATTATACAGCGTATGGTGGGCCGCTTGTTCTAAAAATTGAATCTCACGGGGATTGAGTGGGCTCAGCCGAATTCTGAGTCAAGTCATTGAGTTCACTACAAAAAACAAGGTTTTTAGCGACGAAACTTTTAGCGACGAAACTAATTTTCGTCGCCAAAAGTCACTTTTAGCGACGAAATAAAGTTTCGTCGCTAAAAGCTCACTTTTAGCGACGAAACTTTTAGCCACGAACATTTTCGTAGCTAAACATAGTGCATTAGACTTTTAGCAACGAAAATTTTCGTCGCTATATACTCCAAACATTTCGTGTGTTAATTGGGTAGATTTCTTTTAGCTGCGAAATTTTCGCAGCTAAAAATACTCTATGAGACTTTTAGCGGCGAAAATTTTCGCCGCTAAAAACTGGGTAGATTTTCTTAAACTTTTAGCGGCGAAGATTTTCGCTGCTAAAAGTCAGGCTTTTAGCGGCGAAAATTTTGGCTGCTAAAAGTTTTGTACTTTACGAGACTTCTAGCAGCGAAAATTTTCGCTGCTAAAAATAAACTAACATATTCAACAAAAAGTTTCGTCGCCGAAGGCTTCTTTTAAAAAAAAAATTTTCAATCCAAAATCCGTACAAAATTTCTGATATACACATGTTAACAATATATTTCATCATATTCATCCTAATATAAACATTTCATCATATTCACTCACATAAACTTTTAGCAGCGAAAATTTTCGTCGCTAGAAACAGTATTCAAAACACTAAGAATTTCTAAATATGTCTGTTTTTAGCAGTGAGAAGTTTCGCTGTTAAAACTAAACTAGCATATCTTTTAGTAACGAAAATTTTCGTCGCCAACAGTTTCTTTTTAAAAAAATGTTATAACTCAAAATCCATACAAAATTTCTGATATACATCTATACAAAATTCCTGATATACATTTGTTAACAATATATTCCATCATATTCACATTCACATCCATCTAAATCCAAACTACATAAAGTTTTAGCGGCGAACATGTTCGTCGCTAAAAAATACTATACAAGACACTTATCGCTACTAAAAATAAATTGACATATCTTTTAGCAACGAAAAGTTTCGTCGCCAAAAGTTTCTTTTAAAAGAAAAATATTCCGGCTCAAAATCCGTACAAAATTCCTGATACACATCGATTAACAATATATTCCATCATATTCACATTTACATTCATATCCATTTAAACCCAAACTAAATAAAGTTTTAGCGGCGAAAATGTTCGTCGCTAAAAAATACTATACAAGACTTTTAGCAGCGAAAAATGTCGCTGCTAAAAGTCTTGTACAGTAGACTTTTAGCAGCGAAAATTTTCGCTGCTAAAAGTCTTGTATAGTATTTTCTAAATTGAATTAAATTAAATTGATTAAATTAAATTAAATTGAATTGATTAAATACCCGTGGCACACATTAACTCAAATTAAATTGATTAAATTATAAACCCACTTTTGAATAGTAAAAGTGATTCGTTGACGATTATTTATTAAAATATGACCGTTTAAGTTTTTCATTTTATATGTTGAATAGATGTCCACCAATCCATAGTCAGATAACAAAAGGGTGTTATCGTCTAAACAATGCCACTTGTGCAATTTCTACAAGTGCCTGCTATTATCTTACACTGGCAGATTATCAAAGTTTCTCTTTTTTAGTGGTACAACTCACTCCATTTTAGTTAAAACAAGCTTGGATTATGTCGTTGGATCTGGGGGTCATTTTTTTTTTTTTGGTGATCCAAACTAAATAAAGTTTTTGCGGCGAATATGTTCGTCGCTAAAAATTACAATAGAAGACTTTTATCAGCGAAAAATTTCGCTGCTAAAAGTCTTGTACAGTAGACTTTAGTAGCGAAAATTTTCGCTGCTAAAAATAAAGTGACATATCTTTTAGTAACGAAAATTTTCGTTGCCAAAAGTTTTAAAAAAAAAAAATTCCCTCTTAAAATCCGTAAAAATTCCTGATATACACCTGTTAACAATATATTTCATCATATTCACATTCACATCCATCTAAACCCAAACTACATAAAATACATTCATCCAAACACAAACAATCTTATCTGCATCACATTCATTCACGCATAAATACATATAAACTTAACATCATAAACAAAAAATCACAAAGATGAAGACGGAGGTGGTGGGGCATCGGTGGGTAAGCGTGCAGCGAAAGCCTGAAACATCTCCGTCATCCGTCGCTCATGATCCACCCGCATCTCCGTCATCCTCCTCCCTCTGCCTCATCAACTCCTCCTCCATCCTCTTCTGCCTCGCCAGCTGATCCTCCATCCTCCTCTGCCTCGCTAGCTGATCCTCTATCCTCCTGTCCTGCTCCTCCCTCTGCCTCGCCAGCTCCTCCAGGTTTAGGTTTAAGTTTAGGTTTAGGTTCAGGTTATAAGTATAGGTTTTGGGATTTGAGAATAGGTTTAGGGTTTAGGAAATCGGGTTTGGATTCGGGATCGGGTTTAGGTTTGGATTTTCAAGTTTAAGCTTAGGTTAAGGTTAGGGAGTTGAGATTAGGATTAGGTGTAGGTGTAGGTTTAGGTTTAGGGATTTGAGAATACATTTAGGTTTTAGGTTTAGGTTTAGGTTTTATGTTATAGGTTAAGGTATAGGTTTTAGGTTTAGGTTACTGTTAGGTTATAGGTTATAAGTTTAGGTTTTGTTTAGGTTAAGGTTATAGGTTTAGGTTAAGGTTTAGGTTTAGGTTATAAGCTATAGGTTTAGGGAATTGAGAATTGGTTAAGGTTTAGGTTTAGGTAATCGGGTTCGGGTTCGGGATCTGGTTTAGGATTGGGTTTTCATGTTTAGGTTTAGGTTAGGGAGTTGAGATTGGGATTAAGTGTAGGTTTAGGTTTAGGGATTTGAGAATAGGTTAATGTTTAGGTATAGGTTTAGGTTTAGGTTTTAGCTTATAGGTTTAGGTTTTGGTTTTAGGTTTAGGTTAAGGTTATAAGTTTAGGTTATAGGTTAAGGTATAGGTTATAGGTTTTTGTTTAGGTTGAGGTTATAGGTTTTGGTTTAGGTTTAGGTTTAGGTTTAGGTTTAGGTTATAGTTTATAGGTTTAGGTTATAGGTCATAGGTTTAGGTTAAGGTTTAGGTTACAGGTTTTGGTTTAGGTTAAGGTTATAGGCTTTGGTTTATGTTAAGGTTTAGGTTTTGGGTTTATGTTAAGGGTATAGGTTAAGGTTATAGGTTTAGGTGAGGTTTAGGTTTAGGTTATAGGTTATAGGTTATAGCTTTGGGAATTGAAAATAGGTTAAGGTTTAGGTTTAGGAAATCGGGTTCGGGTTCGGGATCGGGTTTAGGCTTGGCTTTTCATGTTTAGGTTTAGGTTTAGTTTAGGGAGTTGAGATTGGGATTTGGTGTAGGTTTAGGTTTAGGGATTTGATAATAGGTTAAGGTTTAGGTATAGGTTTAGGAAATCGGGATCGGGTTCAGGTTCGGGTTTAGGCTTGGGTTTTCATGTTTAGGTTTAGGTTTAGGTTAGGGAATTAAGATTGGGATTTGGTGTAGGTATAAGTTTAGGGATTTGAGAATAGGTTAAGGTTTAGGTAATCGGGTTCGGGTTTAGGCTTGGGTTTTCAAGTTTAGGTTTAGGTTTAGGTTAGGGAGTTGATATTGGGATCAGGTGTAGGTTTAGGTTTAGGGATTTGAGAATAGGTTAAGGTTTAGGTATAGGTATAGGTTTAGGTTTTAGGTTATAGGTTTAGGTTATAGGTTTAGGTTTAGGTTTTAGGTTTAGGTTAAGGTTATAAGTTTAAGTTATAGGTTATAAGTTATAGGTTAAGGTTTAGGTTATAGGTTTTAGTTTTGGTTTAGGTTATTGGTTTTGGTTTAGGTTATAGGTTTAGGTTTAGGTTTTAGTTTATAGGTTTAGGTTTTGGTTTTAGGTTACAGGTTTTGGTTTAGGTTAAGGTTATAGGCTTTGGTTTAGGTTAAGGTTTTAGTTTATTTGTGGGCCACTAATCCCGTGGTTAGAATGTCTGATTTGCAAGATTTTCTTGGCATGCCATTCTTGTGGGTTCCATCATATCAAGGGTTGCAAGCTCTGAAGTCTCAACACATGGCCTTCACATACAAATTGGCACATCAGGACCCTTCACATTCTGATGCATCAACACCATATAGTTCCTCGTATAATCTATATAGTCTGCCAAGTACAGAACTATAACATCTATATTATTTCAATTAACAGTTTATCCTGCAAAATCAGTACCCAACATTATTTTTCGCATTAAAGAAGCTCGGCTGAATCAGAGAAAGTATTGTCTAAGACAGTACACACCATAACTTCACACCTATCATGACCTGACTCTCAGCCAATAACATGATTGAGCTTCTCCAAGTTGAATGATTGAGGTGCCAAACAAGTCATCTCACATGGAAGAAATATGATTCAAAGCATACAAATCTAGATGAAATCCAGACCCTATGGAAATTTCAAAAATATAGTAGCATATGGTCCTTGATTAAATTGGGAAAACAAAGAAGTCATTATATACAACAAAAGGAAACAGAACTTATTTATAATTTAAATAAATAAATAAATAAAAAGAGGCAAAGGTGAAATATGTATGAGGCTTACATGCTGCTAATGTTTTCAATGTCATCATTCTTAGACGACCCGGCCTTCTCATATGTAACCTGTAATGGAGAGATCAAATGGCGGTCATGCTTTCCTTCACCAAGATTAGGAGAAAAAAGGCCGGAAAAACATAGATCTCCTAATGAAGATTCAGACTGGCCATTTACGTCATCAGGGTTTGACGTAATATCCAGTTTTCTGCAGAGTTGAGTTCCCAGAGTCCTAGCACCACTATTCAAGGTTCCATTTGTAGGATTCCGATCTTTAGGAGGGGAAAACAAAAGCAGGTCATTTGAATCATGTTCGGCAAGGACTCCAGTAGAATTCTGCAACTGAGAAAGAAAAATAATGACGCTAAATTCAAATAGAATAATTCCTCTTGAGTAGAGAAAACATTTCTGGAACCTAAACACTCTTATTATCAATTTGGCTAGAATATTAGTTTAGTTTGCTAGGAGAAGTTTTGGACTGTTTTCAGGCTTGCTGTTTTCATTGGAAATTTTAGGGGGGTTTGAGGCTTCTTCGCCCCCTATAATACCTTCTCCAAATTTTTGTGGTTTAAAATTAATGTGTAAATCCCAGTAAGATATCCAAAATTGGATTACTCCCACTTTATTTAGTGAGTGATATGTTCCAAGTTGCAATTGCATTTATTTTTAGTTGGACTTGAAACAAAGACAATTGCAGCAATGTTGAGAGAAAACTGCATCTATAATCAGAAAATTGTTGCTATTGTTTATTTCTACTCTGTTGCATCTTATTATCTTAGTTGAAGTTTGTATGTCCAACCTTATTGTAGTTTTGCTTTGAAGAAAACTATGCTTGCATTGCAGTGTTTTAGATATTTTGTTCCTTTTCCTTTTTCGAAGTTGGATGTTGTATCTTGGATACCATTTCTCATTTTGGTTATTGGATTGGCATTATGAATGCAGATGGAAGGTCAATCCAGTAATACAAGATCCGTGAATTCCCAGTATGTTTGTTATCCTTGGGTTTTCATATTGCTTTATGGGAAGCTGTGCAGGTATTAAAATTAATTTACAAGATCCATGTTTGTAGTTTAACCTTTCTTGAAGAATTAGATTGCTTTGAGAGCTTATATAATCATCCCTAGCGATTTTTTTGCTATTTTTTCACTTGATTTTGCAATTGATGTGGTCTACTGTCATACAAGTTAACTAGATGGTACTTTTGCATGTATTTTTTTATCTGGGAATTTATAAGTCATAGAGAATCTAGTGTGCATGTGTATGCCAGAGTCTATCTTTATTAGTAGAAAAAAAGTGGTAGATGGCTCTGTCCATTTCTAGAGCCACTCCCTCTGAATGTTTTAGAGTCTGTGACTAGAACATATCTCTCAATAAGATTGGAACTATGCCCAACAATGGTGGCTTGCAACCAGCTTCTCCTTTGATGTCAGAGTCTATCTTTTTTCTTCTCCTGCTGTAAGTATCCATAAAATTACATGTCCTCTGAGATTTGGATGGTTATAAGCACAATTGAACTGGTATGCCCCACCATACATGGACTAAAAAAAATTACCTTCCTAGCACATTTGAAGTGTCAGCTATTAGGTCCCTAATAAAACAGTTTGTGAAGAACCATGGCGTGTGCATTGAATAAACTTGAGTGAGATGTGTTCAAGAAGGTCCTGCACACATCTCATTTAACCATTGCCAAGATTCCATTGACCTGATGTTCCAACAGGTTAAAAGCAGAGTTATTTCTGTTTTTGTTTTTGGGTTCAGTCACTTTCTCGGGTTGTAATAGGGAAGATAGCACGGGGAGTTGTGTTCATTTGACACATGGACAGTCGCACACAAAATTATTGATAATGGCGAGTTCTTCTTCTTTGCAGATGCTTTCAGACAACCGAACAAGCTGTAGTTGTTCATCAGCCAAGAAAAAGTCATACCCAAATCTTGCGTTGTGACTTTGTATTATTTGTGGAACCTAATGTTGTGTAATAGTTTGATTGAGTTTGTTTTGAAAACTTTAAATAGTAAACAAGTGAGATTGATTGTTTGATTGAGTTGTTAACTATTTTTTTGGTATTATGGCTTTCATGATTGATTGTTTCATGAGTGGATTGAATGAATGGATTAGTAGTTTAAATAAATATTTAAAAAAATTAAACATTTTTAGCCTCTATTTATAACCGAGGCTTGGATGGATTTACTAGTTTGGGTTTAGCTAGATGTGAATGTGAATATGATGAAATATATTATATAATAGGTGTATATTAGGATGAATATATATTGTTAACAGGTGTATATCAGGAATTTTGTGTGGGATTTTGAGTTGTATATTAAAAAACAAAAAAAAACTTTTAGCAACGAAAATTTTCGTCGCTAAAAGTGGAAGTTTTTTTACGGCGAACTTTTTTGCTGCTAAAAGTCTTTAAAAAGTTTTTGCGACGAATATTTTCGCTGCTAAAAAGTCTTACAAGTTTTTTGGTGGCGAATATTTTCGCTGCTAAAAGTCTTTAAACTTTTTTGCGGCGAATATTTTCGCTGCTAAAAAGTCTTACAAGTTTTTTAGCGGCGAAAATTTTCGCTGCTAAAAAAGACCTACAGTTCGGGAAAATTATTTGGCGGCGAAAATTTTTGCGGCTAAAAAGTCTTGGAAATTTTTTGGCGGCCAAAATATTCGCTGCTAAAAAGTCTTAGAAGTTTTTTTGGCGGCGAAACTTTTGGCTGCTAAAAGTCTTAGAAATTGTTTTGGCGGCTAAAGTTTTCGGTGCTAAAAATTTTTGGAAAATTATTTGGCGGCGAAAATTTTCGCTGCTAAAAGTCTTGGAAATTATTTGGCGGCCAAAATTTTCGGTGCTAAAAATTTTTGGAAAATTATTTGGCGGCGCAAATTTTCGCTGCTAAAAGTCTTGGAAATTATTTGGCGGCCAAAATTTTCGCTGCTAAAAAGTCTTTGAAGTTTTTTGGCGGCGAAAATATTCGCTGCTAAAAGTCTTACAAGTATTTTTTTGGTAGCGAAAATTTTCGCTGCTAAAGGTCCAGGAAATTTTCTTTAGCGACGAAAATTTTCGTCGCTAAAAAGCTGGTATTTAGCGACGATTTGAATTTTTTGCTGATAAATACCTTGCACTTCGGTCTTTTAGCGACGAATTTGGCAACGAAAATTGTCGTCGCTAAAAGTATTTAGCTGCGAAAATCTGGCTTTTAGCGACGAAAATTTTCGTCGCTAAAATTACTGTTTGTTGTAGTGGTTTTAGAGCTATAACCAACATGTATAAAGCATTCATAGGTCATCAACCATGGATTTAAGACTCATGGTGTTAAACCAGATTGGGTCCAAGTAAGATGACTCGCAAGTGACTTCTCAAGTCTTAAAAAACTATAAATTTATGGCATTCACACTAAAAAACTGGCCCACCTAATTAACGGAAGGAGGAGTCTCTGCAGTGGACAACAATTAATGGGTTAGCTTCTTGCAGGAGAAGTTGCTGACCCCAATGGACCTGGTGAGGCCCACCCTCTGGCACTCCTCCATTGCTGCCCATGTAGACTTGAAATCCATGGGCATAATGTCTCCCTTATTGAAGGGAAATTTATATTCCCCTGGCTTCAAGCTCACAGGCCAGTGAATGAGATAGAGATCAAGATACTCCAACCCTAGATTCCTACACCAGTGAGAATTATCAAATGGTTAATTAGTATAACACAAGAGTTATAAAATGGATTGATGACTCGTCCGACACAACATGGACTTGGTTGGAGTCATTTACAGGTGAGTCCTCAGCCAAATCAGGCCCTCATTCACCTGACTTGAGCTAGTCGCAACCCAACTCGAGACGGAATGAGTCAGCTTGAGTCGCCGAGTCTTAAATCCGATATTGTATTGTTGGTATTACCATACCAGTGTTTGAAAAATGTTCAGCTAGTGTTCTCAACGTGGATGGCTTATATTGCTAAACCCCACTAATTGGATATCTTGATCATATTTATGGACTAATGGGGAGGACATCTGATTGCTAAGATTTTTAGCTCGTGGCCCATCTATGGTAGGACACTCAAGATGAACGGTCATGACGGCTTTGTGGTGGGGCAGAAAGGGCAGTACTTCCTATTAGTTCCACATTACTTGAGTGTCTTCTCAAGGGCCGGCCGGACGCAGTCACCATGGGCGTCAATACACCACAGCTTAGAGGTGATGAAGAGCTCATCTCGCGAATTGATGAGCCCGAGCTATAGGGCTTTGGCGATGGCTTCGCCGAGTGGCTGCTCGGACTGGTAGATAGCGGCCATGTCAAAGTGCCGGTAGCCGATCTCGATCGCATGGAGGATTGCCAAATATTTCATGGTTTCTGACCCGGTTAACGGATACGCTGCGGTCCCCATGCCGATGACTGGCATGGCTAGCTTGCCTGAGCTCAGGCCAACCTCTGGAATGCATCCCATGTTTCTGTAATCCCTATTGCTTTCTGAGCCACATCCCACACTTATCCTCTCTTTATAGAGGAATCGAACGATCTTTGACCCGAGGACATGCGTATCTTCCTTCTTGAGTCGAATATAGTGTTTGAGTGATCCAGACCATTGAACTAGTGGTCCCTCAAATCAATGGCCATTGATGGGCCCTAGATGAGAGTTGCCTTTCGTGGGATTGTGGGTCTCTTTGCTGTTTGTCAACTGAATTGATCTAACGGTTGATGTTGATTGTTTGTTTTTTGTGATAGATACAGAAGAGCTAAAAGATTGGAGGGGATTTGATGGACGACGGTCAAAAGAGCCTGCGAGATACCTTTGCACGGAAGCGGATTGGTGGTGACCCAACACCACTTGGGCATTGTGAGGCCTACGTGATGTATGTGTTTTACATCCACGCCGTCCATCCATTTTAACAGCTCATTTACGTGCATGAGCCAAAAACTAAAGCAGATACGAAGCTCATGTTGACCACGCCACAGGAAACAGTGGAGATAATGATACCCACCATTGAAACCTTCGAAGCTCAACTGGACCACGCCGCAGGAAACAGTGGGGATAATGACACCCACATCCCCCACCGTTGAAACCTTCATAGGGCCCACAGTAATGTTTATTTTCCATCCAACCGGTTGATGAGGTCACCCAAAACTAACCCTAATGTTTCTGACCATCGAGTTTTATTGTTGAATGTTGATCATTGGTTAATTTTCTTCTCAGCTATCCGTTCGAATGCGGATAACTGACGCTCAGAATCATCATTCCAGCAACAGTTTTGGTCCATAGTCCATACACCAAAGCATCCAGAAGATGGACGGTGGGAATTTCCCAATCACAATTTCGTTTGGGCCACCTAGCCATATGGTGACAGCGCAACTTGGGTGAGACCCCAACCAGAGATGTGGGTGAGACCCTGATCGCAGGGGCCCACCTCGATATATGACTTATATATCCACACCGTTCATCCGTTTTTCGCTTATATCAGGTGGAACCACCGTATCAGATTAGCCGACCGTTTGTGCTTAGTAGAGGGTAGTGCCCTCTAATATCTCATTTGCTTTATGCCGACGATACATTAATCTTTACAAATGAGAGCAAATCCTCTCTCTAAGAGTTCAAGAAATTCATGGATTCCTATCAAGCTTCCTTGGGCCAAAGAATAAATCAGCGGAAATGTTCCTTTTATTGCCCCAAAAAGATGTTGCTTACTCGGCTCAGAATAATTGAAGGAATTCTAGATTTTGGTAAATCATCTTCTGCTTTAACTTATTTGGGGGTTTCTATAGCGGAAGGGTGTCTTAAAGCAAGTGTGTTTAAGCCTTTGGTGGACAAAGTAGTGGGTCAAATTAATGGGTGGAAGGCCCGTATTTTATCCCAGGCAGGGTGAGTGGTTCTAATAAAGAACATCCTATCTAGTATTCTGATTCATTCTATGGCGGCGGTCCATATTCATGCTCAGGTGCTAAAGTCTATTGAGAGACACATGGCGAATTTCTTTTGGGGCTGGTCAGAGGGGAAACGGAAGTGTCACTGGAAGGCTTGGAATTTGATGACTACGCTAAAGGATGAGGGGAGTATTGGTTTTAGAAAGCTTGATGACATAATGAGGGCTTTTCGCCTTAAAATGGATTGGACAATTAAATTTGGGAAGGAGGAGAATGTCTGGAAATCATTTATGACAGCGAAGTATCATCTCCACAAGTCTTCTGGTGGGTTGGATACGTCAAGCCGGCTTTCTTCTCCCCTGTGGAAGCGAATTAGGAAGCTTATTCCTACGGTTGAATCCCGTATCCAATGGCAAATCGGTGCAGGTAAATGCAACTTTTGGGGGGTGAATTGGACTGGTCTGGGCCCTCTCCATCAGCTAGTTGAAGCAGAAGTGCCGGTCGGGCTGCAGGGCGTCCAAGTATGTCAGGTGATTGGACCGTTTGGGCCTCTTCCCCCCTCAGCTGCGCTCCTCATCCTTCCCCATAGTGTCATTGATCATGTGTTTTAGGTCAGTTACTGTACCTCAGAGGAAGCGGATGTTCCTTTTTGGCCGTTAACGCCGTCAGGGGAATTTACCGTTAAATCAGCTTGGTCGATGTCCAGGGTCCCTAACCCAAGTCGGAGCTGGTCAAAATGGGTATGGCATACGAAGCTTCCTCCCAAAATTTCCCTCATCATCTGGAAAGCGGTTCAAGATGCAGTCCTGGTGGATAGTGTCGTGCAATCACGAGGAGTTCGGCTTGCGTCCAGGTGTGTTTGTTACAATAGTTAGGTCTCTCAAAACTTTGCCATCGAAACTTCTCTTCACTTGTTCGTTAACAGCACTTTGGCGCAGACAATTTGGTTGGCTATTGGCAGTTGGCCGGGGATTAGCGTCATGCCAGCAATCTCGATTGAAGCCAGGCTTTTTCAATGGTGGGCGGTTGTCTCTTCCATGCAGCGCAGATCGGTAAATCTTATGTTGATTCCTTGCATTATTATTTGGGAATTGTGGAAAGCTCGCAATGCTGCAGTTTTTTAATGTAGATTGGTGTGCTCTAATCGTGTGATTGCCGAGATCAAATGGTGGGCAGCCCTGCTCAACGGTTCTATCAGCGGTAGTCATGGGATTAAGACTTGGCACCCAAATATTGTCTCGCCGATTCACTCCAGAAGTGAAGGTCGTCCAGTTGTGATCAAGTGGGAGAGGCCATTGACCGGATGGGTTAAAATAAACGTAGATGGTTCCTCCATAGGAAATCCGGGGAGTTCTAGTGGAGGTGGAATTTGTAGAGGGAAGAGGGGTGACTTTATTTTCGCATTTTCAGCTGGTTATGGTTTCAGAACAAACATTGTTGCTGAACTTCGCGCGGTGCATGATGGCCTGTCTCTCGGTCTTCAGAGGGTTTTCTGCCAAATCATTATAGAGTCGGACTCACGACTGGTAGTTGACCTCATCAATGGACTGGCACAGCCAGGTTGAAAATGGAAGGCGTGGCTGCTTAGGACTAATCAGCTGAGGAGGAGGGGTAACACCAGTGTTGTGCATGTTCTAAGGGAAGGGAATTCGCCGGCTAATTTTATGGCTCGCTTAGGTAGTGCTTCCCAGTCTCGTGCTTGTTTCGAGAATCAATCCGAGCTTCTACGTCAAGTTCGAGGTATGATTTTTCTTGACAAAGTTGGTTTAGGATCGATTAGAATGGTGTGATCCCTAGTGGGGCCATTTTGTAAGTATATTGCCGTATTCCATGTTGGGTCTCCTGTTTTATGTAAGGGAGTTCCCATCTGTATAGGTTTTTTGATATGAATATAGACATAACTTTTTGAAAAAAAAAAAAGAACCGATAAAGCTGTCACATTAAAGGAAGTCATTTTATTTTCCCATCAACCAAACAGAAACAGGTATTGCTAATTGGCCATCACACATGCTTTATTCATTAAATCTAACATCTACATTATTGAACCTCTTAATGATGATAAGTCGAGACTACACTATACACCCATGGAACTCGATGTTAATTTTTTTTTTTTTTCTAATTAATGGATTGATACTTTGAACATGACTATAAAGTTTACCGTGCACTCAAGTTTAAGAGAGATTAATGCTCAACATTCACGAGTCTTAGAAGTCTCGTATTTAGATTATTTTCTTAAATCACTCGAGTTCATAGAAATTCTCCTGTAATTCTCAACTTGTTTTTCGCATAGTTTGCTCGGGACTAGCAAGATGCTGGTTGAGGGTTGTGTTGAGGGTTAAATATTGCATATCAGACCCAGTTATTGTCTGGATTTATAAACATGATACTGTTTAATGCCGTATTTTATTCGTGTTTATGATGCAGGGTGTATTTACGAGCTTGGACTGGAAAAAGGTGCTAAACGCATGGATTTAATGCTCTAATGACACCAAAGGCAAGGGACAAACCCCAGAGGACCAAGATCGATGGATTTACACGCCAGAGATCAGAGAAAATCGAGAAACTGAAGCTTCAGTAGCCTGAAAACCATCCAGAATGCAAGATCACATGGTTTCCACTATCCGTTTGGCTCGAAACTACATACATGGCCTGAGGACTATAAATTAACCGTACATATCAAATTTCAGCCATTGGATTGCTATGAAAGTGGCTCAACGGACAAATCAGCCCATTGATCTGTGAATTGGGGCTCACTTGATCTTTGGATATGCTTTAAACTTGGGTTTGACCCCTTAAATTATCTGAGGAAACGGATGGACGGAGAAGATTGCTCAGAACCATCGTATGTGGGCCCCATTTGAGATGGGTGTGCATAACCTACCTGTGCACTCGCGGTACACCAATCCATCAAAGACGGTCAGATAGCCTTTGGCCGATGTAAAAAATGAAAATTTCTGTTTTCATTTCTTCTTTCGCCAGCGTTCTTACGAACGGATGCAGGTGGGCCACCATCACCTGATATTTTGATGATCCACATCGTTCAATGAGTTCGGGTGGTCAAACCGACCACACAAGGATCTGCGGTTCGATTTTGAGCGAACAATGAATATACATGAGGTTCAAAATCCGGTCGGACGGTGGAATGAAATTATCCGTGGACCACACCAAATCCAGTCAAAACCATCCGTTTCCAGTTAGTTTTTCTAGTAGAATGCAATGAACGGTGTGGATTTCTCAACCGTCGACGTTTATGGACCCCACTAACCATCACAACGTCAGTCCGTGGGCTCTGTTTCCACGCGTCTGGGACCCGACTGATGTGGGCCATTGTGTGATCACGGAGATGATCGGATCGACGATCCGATCTGTCCAGATGGAGCCTTGGTGGATTTTGACCGTCCCCAAGAAGTCAGATTGACGGATTTGGTCAGTCATTCGCACCACAGAAAGGTTGATTGCAAACTGTTTTGCATAAGAGGTCTCGGCAGCGTACGTGTTTTGCAATAGGCTGCGTAAAAGCCTTTCGTTTTCGCGGAAGAAAGGGAAATTTCTAAATACAGCCTCTCTACGCTCCGGGCCAACCTCCAGTTGCTATAAAGAAGAGGTGAAAAGAAAGAAAAAGGGGATCGAAGCTTTCACAGACGTGAGAGAGATTTGTTTACTGTTTTTGTTTGTTTGTTTTACTGATTTATTTTGAGAGATTAGCTTACTGATGTCAGGCTAAACCTCTTAGCTAGGGCTAAGACGTGAAGCTTGTAGTGAGATGGGGGATTCTACTCTATACATTTAATTTAATTTATGAATTGAAGTTGATTTTAGTTGATTATTAAGGGAATACTTTCAGTTTTTAATGGTTTGTTGTGACTAAAATTACAATAGATCTGCGATGGCTTTGAGTATTTCTTTCTTCTTTTTATGTGTATGATGTCAGGAAGCCTTGTTGTTCACCATCATCTCCTGGGCATGGTCGGATGACAGTACCTTTTCCTAACCCTCATAACATGTTGATTGGTTGGTAATTAGTTTAATCCTGTTGTTTGCTTTGCCTCTTGGGCATGGTTTGGTGATGGAATCCATTCTAATTCATGTACCTTTCATCTCTTGAAAACTATATCAACGTCAGTTCAGTTAATTTTCATGATTTGTGAAGTAGGCGTAAGATTTCCCTGATCTCTACAAGTGGATTCTCTGAATCCCTAGTTGCATATACCTCTGAATTCATTAAGCTTTAGTTAATTATTTCACCATCATTCATTCAAATCATCCGATTTAGATTATATCTTATTCCGATTCTAGTTCTAGTCAGTTTCAAAAGACGTACAGGTTTCAGTCCCTGTGGATTCGACCTCGGTCTTACCGAGTTTTATTACTACATCACAACCCTATACTTGGGGAGTGAACAACAAGGTTTCGGCCAAAAATAGTAAGTGTCTTATTTGGCTTCACCAAACTGTTCTCCTAATTATTCTAAGCTCTTTTCACGTTGGGCGCAACTCCTAAATCCCGACGGATGAAGAGTTATAATGAAACTAAAATTTACTATTTATAGTAAAAACGAAATTAAAGCAGGGAAACGACCGTCGATTCAGGGGTTTTTCGCAATTTCGAGCGTCGTAACCTAGCGTAGCGGGGTTGGTTGGCTAAAGTAGCTCGTTCTACCCCAAAATCATATATTTTACGTTAGGTAACTCATTCCGGATTGCGAGATACGCCCGATCTAAGGTCCGACGGTCTGGATCACTTCTGTCGTCGACCGGGCCTTTTCTGATCCATCTTGGCCATGAAACTGTCCACGACCCGCTCTACATCAGTGGGCCACACATTTACAAGCCCGTGTATTGAAAACTGGACTGGAGTGGTTACAACAGTTGGAACTCAAGTCATATCTAGTCCAGTTTGAACCATTTAAGGGTTTAAAAATAGTGGGGCACTGATACTGCACAAATGTGCAGATGAGTAAGATTCGACTCCTCGGGAAAGTAGCCTTAGCATTTCATTTTTATTAAGAGCTTTTTTCAAGGCATATTAAGTTCATGAATTTGGCAAGGTTTTGATCGCCAAATTCAAACATTATGTAAATAGTAAGTCCCCAACCAAGCAAATGTAAATAAGAGGTTATCCCGAATACATGCCGCTGCATTGAAATAGGATATGCCGCGACTTTTAGCATTTGGGTTTGGGCTCATATTTCAATGATCCAAACATTTATGTGATGGGATTCTTCTTGGATGGTAAGCAGTAAAGAAGATAAAATATCGTAGGTTGGAATATTTCAAACATTTGATCATCCGACTCATTACCTTTAGAGTATGGACAGTCTCTTTAACCTTTGAAGATTCAAGGATTAAAATATTTCGGTTTAGAAGAATTTTTAAGTGAGGTTTGCTCAAATACGGGCGTGGATTGTGCACTACCCTGCCAAGACCTAGCTAGAGATGTAGGGTCCTACCAGGGGATTTATGGACCCCACCGTGATGTATATGTTTTATCCATGCCATCCATCTATTTTGACAGGTCATTGTAGGGTTTGAGCCCAAATGAGGCAGATTGAAGGCTCTGAATCACACCACAGAAGCAGTGGGGATTGAAAACTTATCATTGAAAACTTCTTGGGCAGTCACATAAATTTTGGATCAATATGATATTTATGTTTTCCCTTCATACACGTCTATGTGACCTTGTGAACAGGTTGGATGACAAATAAACATCACGGTTGTCTCGACGAAGTTTTCAATGGTAGGAATTTAATCCCCACTGCTTCCTATGCCGTTCAGAGCCTTTAATATGCCTCATTTGGGCTCATGTCCTAAAATGATCTCTTAAAATAGATGAACAGCATGGATAAGATATTTACATCATGGTGAGCCCCACAGATCCTCTGACTGGACTGTCGGTCTCTAGCTACATCCTAGTGGGTTAGTACACAATCCGTGCCATATTGGAGAAAACCTAACCTAAAAAATCTGCCAAAACTGAAATATTTTAACCCTTGAATCTTCAAAGGTTAAAGAGAATATTTGGGCCATTTTGAAAGAAACAAACTATTTATTTATTTGATGAACCTCTTCTTATTAGGGGATGCCTAAAATGATCACTCTGAGATCAAATATTTCAACCCATTGATCATTCAAAGATTATGGTTATTATTTACGTTCAAAGAAAAAGGGCTAAATTACAAAAGTGTTTAGATAATTCAATTAAGAGCTTTTATTTGTTGCTTTTCCACTGTATAAAATGAGACTTTTCATATAAATGGTTTGGGTCATTGGAAGATTATCCAAATTCAAAGGTTAAAGTCCCAACCCATCCTAGTGCCATATGTTAGGATATTCCAGCAAATAAGATACCTTGGGCTTTAGACTTTGAAAGTAGGCCATCTTTCAATGATCTTGATTGTTTGCATGATGATCCTTTCTATTCAAACTGGATTCACTCAACTGTACAATTCAATCTAAGATTAATTCTCTCTTTTGATTAAGGATTTAGTGTTTAAATTTATTTGATTTTTTGTATATCTCTTAAATTAAATGAGTGTAAATCTGTTTAAGATGACCGATAAATGAAACCGGTGGACATTGAAGAATTAAGATTCAGTCATTTTGATTTTTAAAGTTTTTACCCTAAGTTATATAAGGACATTAAATCCTTAATCAAGGGAGAGAATCAATCTTAGATTGAGTTATACAGTTGGGTAAATCCAGTTCGAATTGAGAGTAATATTGATTAACATAAATATAACTATTACTAATATAAAGAGGTCTTTTTAAAAATAAATAAATAAATAAATATAACTAATACTACGTCAGTTGGGATGCACTCTAGCAGACCTTACCAAGAAAGATAAGATGGACAGAAGAAGAATCCAATACCTTAGCAACCGTCCTCTTGCCTGGGCAATATCTTTCAGCACCTGACAGTCCATGACTTGACCTGTGCCCCACGGGGTCCCTTTCCCACCCAATAGAGAGTAAGCACTCACATGTATTCCCTTCGCGGCACAGAACTCCCTCAGCTTCTTTTGTTGCCAAAGTGGGTGCATCTCTACCTTACAAAATACAGCATCTATGATCATCATGTCCATTACTCCTGGATTAAAAGATGGTCGGTCCTTGCATCCAAGCATGTGCAAGCAAACCAAGTTGCAGGTATATACGCATGTTAAAATGGTCACATTGATCAGGTGTACTGCCCCATAGTTTAAAACAAAAAAAAAAAAAAAAAAAAAAAAAAAAAAAAAAAAACTTGACTCGACCTGATCAGATTGATTAGATTTCACCATGACTCAATAAAATCTCGATCTGGCCATGACTCGACTCAAATAGGTTTCTAGTCGAGTCGAGTTTTTTTTTTTTGTTTTTAAAGTATGATGTGCCCCATATTAAATGAGAGACTGAAAAAAAAGAGGCTATGCCACAGTGTATGAAAAAATGAACAGTTAGAATCATAGTTCAAAAAACTAGCTGCATCAGCATCAGCATCATAGGGCAAGCTAGATAAACAGACCAGATCTTGCACAAGCAAGCTTCACTAGCATCATAGTTCAAAAACCAAAAAACCCAAGTTGACTTGGATCTGTTCAACTCAAAGACTCAGCCAAGTCTTTACTCGATTCGACTCAATATTTACTAATTAATAAATACTATAATAATTATATTAAGCTAAAATATATTTTATACTGAAAATGAACAAATATACAGCGTATGGTGGGCCGCTTGTTCTAAAAATTGAATCTCGCGGGGACTGAGTGGACTCAGCCGAATTCTGAGTCAAGTCATTGAGTTTTAGAACTATAACCAACATGTATAAAGCATTCATAGGTCATCAACCATGGATTTAAGACTCATTGTGTTAAACCAGATTGGGTCCAAGTAAGATGACTCGCAAGTGACTTCTCAAGTCTTAAAAAACTATAAATTTATGGCATTCACACTAAAAAACTGGCCCACCTGATTAACGGAAGGAGGAATCTCTGCAGTGGACAACAATTGGGTTAGCTTCTTGCAGGAGAAGTTGCTGACCCCAATGGACCGGGTGAGGCCCACCCTCTGGCAGTCCTCCATTGCTGCCCATGTAGACTTGAAATCCATGGGCATAATGTCTCCGTTATCGAAGGGAAATTTATATTCCCCTGGCTTCAAGCTCACAGGCCAGTGAATGAGATAGAGATCAAGATACTCCAACCCTAGATTCCTACACCAGTGAGAATTATCAAATGGTTAATTAGTATAACACAAGAGTTATAAAATGGATTGATGACTTGTCCGACACAACATGGACTTGGTTGGAGTCATTTACAGGTGAGTCCTCAGCCAAATCAGGCCCTCATTCACCTGACTTGAGCTAGTCGCAACCCAACTCGAGACGGAATGAGTCAGCTTGAGTCGCCGAGTCTTAAATCCGATATTGTATTGTTGGTATTACCATACCAGTGTTTGAAAAATGTTCAGCTAGTGTTCTCAACGTGGATGGCTTATATTGCTAAACCCGACTAATTGGATATCTTGATCATATTTATGGACTAATGGGGAGGATATCTGATTGCTAAGATTTTTAGCTCGTGGCCCATCTATGGTAGGACACTCAAGATGAACGGTCATGACGGCTTTGTGGTGGGCAGAAAGGGCAGTACTTCCTATTAGTTCCACATTACTTGAGTGTCTTCTCAAGGGCCGGCCGGACGCAGTCACCATGGGCGTCAATACACCACAGCTTAGAGGTGATGAAGAGCTCATCTCGCGAATTGATGAGCCCGAGCTGTAGGGCTTTGGCGATGGCTTCGCCGAGTGGCTGCTCGGACTGGTAGATAGCGGCGGTGTCAAAGTGCCGGTAGCCGATCTCGATTGCATGGAGGATTGCCAAATATTTCATGGTTTCTGACCCGGTTAACGGGTACGCTGCGGTCCCCATGCCGATGACTGGCATGGCTAGCTTGCCTGAGCTCAGGCCAACCTCTGGAATGCATCCCATGTTTCTGTAATCCCTATTGCTTTCTGAGCCACATCCCACACTTATCCTCTCTTTATAGAGGAATCGAATGATCTTTGACCCGAGGACATGCGTATCTTCCTTCTTGAGTCGAATATAATGTTTGAGTGATCCAGACCATTGAACTAGTGGTCCCTCAAATCAATGGCGTGCAAATAGACAAGTTGCAGTCTACATTCAATGGAAAAGGCCAAACACTGGATAAGACTGATTTTCCAATCTAAGGTGTTTCTTGGGAAAATCTGAATTCCCGGACCCGGGTTGATCGGTTCGGGATCTTTCCTGGGTATGGGTAATTTCAGGTGGGCTCTTGTTTCATGGACCCTGTTCCGATCAGGCTCCGTAATCATCAGGACTTTGGACCTTTGTATCAACTCAGGTTACATGTTAGATCGATGTTAAGTAGGGATGTTTACATGGACAGCCCCACATGAATGGTTGGATTAGATTCACTTGGGCCACTTCAGCAATTGCAGGGTGTGGATGGCCTTTCTCACATGTTTGGACAGCTTAGAAAGCATGGCTAAGGGCCTGTTCGGATACCATCCCTAAAAAGTTGGGTTTTTCTATGCGGCTGCCTTCCTTATTGGCTATGGACCAAAAACATCCTGTTTTAAACTATTTCCCACAACATGCCTGCCTATTTCAAATACACTCAACTGCGCCCAGATTCTCAAGGGATTGAGCCGTTTTTTTTTTTTTTTTTTTTTTTTTTTTTTTTTTTTTTTTTTTTTTTTTTTTTTTTTTTTAAGGCAATTTGCATTAGAAAAGAAAATACTTACATCATCTGCTTTTGAGAAACTAGGAAAAAAATGACCTGGAGGAACCTATCATATGACGGGAAAGGAAAACAGACAAAAACATAGGAAAGAAAAAGTTCTCCTTGCAAAAAATATTTAAAAAAAAAAATAGTACAAAAAAAAAGTAAACAAGTGGGACAGCGAGTCCGGGCCGGATCAGGCTGTTTTTTTTTTTTTTTTTTTTTTTTTTTCCCTGTTGTAATCCCATCGTTTTTTGTGGGTCCCATTATGATGTATGTGTTATATCCAAACCGTCCATCCATTTGGCGAACTCGTATTAAGGCTTGAGACGGAAAATAAGACATATCTACCTATCAAGTGGACCACACTGTAAGGATTGAACGTCTACCATTGAAACCCTTTTATGGGTCAAAGAAGTTTTAGATCAATATGAAATTTGTTTTTCCTCTTCGTCAAGGTCTTTGTGACCTTATGAATAGATTAGATGGAAAATATATGTTATGGTGGGCCCTACGAAATTTTTAACAGTGAAAATCAAGTTTCCCGCTGCTATTTGTGGTGTGGTCCAGTTGATCTTTGGATATGATTCTTTTTTCCAATAATGCTCTGAAATGATCTCGAAATATGGATGAACGGTGTGGATATAATAAATACATCATTGTGGGCCCATGTCGAGGAGAGTCAGCGCCCGTCTTCGCACACCGGCCAATCGGCTTCCGGAGGGAAGGAATGACGGGGTATTTTGTTCCATCGAAAAGTCGTCCATACGCAGGGGAGTATTCTTGGAAGCTTAAAATGAAGCGGGCTTAAAATAGCGGGTGTGCCATAAATGGGTCGTACAGTAGGAAATTTCTCTTGAAAATATCCCAATTTAAGTGGGAAGGGGATTGGCTGGCGTACCACACACCACCGATTTAGCCGGTGTGTTGACGTCATCAAGTTCTATGGGTCCTATCATGAGGTATGTGTTATATCCCGACTGTCCTTCCATTTGGCGAGCTTGTGGTAAGGCTTGAGCCGAAAAATAAAACATTTCCAAGGATCAAGTGGACCACACTGCAAAAATTAAAGTAGTGGGGGACTGTACGCATACCATTGAAACCTTTTCAAGGTTAGGAAAGTTTTGGATCAATGTAATAATTTTTTTTTCTCTTCATCCAAGTATTTGTGACCTTATGAACAGATTGGATGGAAAATAAATGTTACAGTGGGCCTTATGAATGTTTTAATGGTGAGAATTATTGTCCCCCTACTATTTTTGGTGTGGTCCACTTAAGATTTGGATATGAATCGTTTTTTGAGTCATGATCTAAAATGATCTTAAAAAATGGATGAACGGTGCGAATATAATAAATACATAATTTTGAGGGTCAGGTAACTCTGATCTCCTTTGAACCGTTGGTACAACTCGGAGCAGCTTGTGGAGTGGCAACGCTCATCTTCGCACGAACACATACCCACACCAGCCAGACTGGGCGAATTTCCAGAAAATCAAGCGTAATCACCAAGTAGACACAAAAGAAAGGAATTAAAAAAAAAAAAAAAAAAACAAAACAAAAGCCACTATCCTTACTAATTTTCTTTTCAACTTTACTTAAAAAGCCCAAAAACAAAAAAAAAAAAAAAAAAAAAAAAAAGAAAAAAAAAAACCTTCAACATTAGGCATATCCAGCCTTCGACCTCTTTCTATTGAATGTGGACCGCAGCTTAACTATCCAATCTCAGGCCACTGATTCGAGGGACCCATCAGTTCAATCATATGGATCGATCACCAAACATATCCTCAGTGAGTGCGGATCCTCTGTTTCCAGCGCACCCTGGCTTCCAGTATTCTGGAATTTAATTGGTCCACAGCACACCACTTTAATAAAATAAAAAACACTTTACAAAATACTGCCTGTCTAGGGAGAAAGGTTACGATTTCCAGCAGCTGATTCAAGGGTAAACGGATTAGATACTGACGGGTTAAGCAGCGAGACTCGCTACTGAAATGACGTCACCAATTTCTGTGGGCCTCACCATCATGTATGTTTTGTATCGACACCGTCCATTCATTTGAACAGATGATCATATTAAGGCATAATCCAAAGAATGAGTCAGATCCAAAGCTTGAGTGGACCACCACAGAAAACAGTGGGGAGAGTGACGCCCACCATTAAAAAGTTCTAAGGGCCACAAAAGTTTTCGATCAAAGCTGATATTTCTGTTATCCCTTCTTTCATGTTGCTTTAACACATGAACAGGTTGGATCTGAAATAAACATCATGGTGGACCTGCAGAAGGTTTCAACAGTGGGCATCACTCTCTATGGTGGGTCCACTCCAGCCTTGGATCTACCTCATTCTTTCTATCATGCTCTATAATGATCTCTCAAAATGTATGCGGTGTGGATACAAAACATACATCATGGTGGGCCCACAAAACTTGGTGACATGAAGTAGCGAGCCTCTTACTACTCCACCTGTAAGTAGCTAATTGGCGGATTCAATGGCCTGTAGCTACCACCCAGGATAGGTGACGTGAGTGACGTTGGTGGGACCTGAGCATGGCCCACCTGGATGTATGCTTTATATATCTATGCCCTCCATCCGTAGTGTTTTTTTTTTCTTTTTAATAATTCTTTGTCCAAAAAACGAAGAAGATACAAATCTTAGATGGACCGGTAGTCAAAACCGCCGGCAAAAGGCCTAGAAAACCGCCGCCAAAACCTTTGCCCGCGGTTTGCTAACAGCCGGGAAAGCCTCGGTCGGTAAAGGTTTTACCGGCGGTCAGAACCTTTACTAACGGATGTGCTGGACGCCGCTAGATCGTCAGTTTTTGCTGAAAAACAGGATCAAAAGCTACGGACAAAATCCGTAGCTAAATATGATGTCCAACAGTATGACCGTAGCTATTGGTATCGTACCTCTTTAAAATGTTGCTACGGATTTAATCTGTAGCCATAGATCTCATGGCCACCTACAACCCGTAGCCATAGAGGAAATCTTTATAAAAAAATTAACAAAAAAAAAAGACAAGAAAAGGTGATCCACACGTATACTGGTTTATTTATTATTATTATTTTTTACACCAGTCTAGCAGCTAACATACCTTGGTTAGTGTCAATGATCTCCTTGTTGCCAATGATTGCCATTGTTTCTAAGGGACTGGTTTATTCTGTCGATATTTGGTGAACTGTGTATCATAGCCATTGATGATGTGAAAAGAATGAAAGCATGACCATCACTCTTCTTCATTCCGAGTCAGCTGTGAAATTAGGTTGCTCACCTTGGCACATATACTCATCACAAACCAAAGCTAATCCCCAGTCCTTCCGGAGCCGGAATATGTCCTCAATGAATGTCGAGCCCGATGACCCAATGAAGACATTCGACATGGCACAAATCGTCTTATGCAGCATGGCTTCAACCTCGGGGACAAAAACGCATACATATAGCTTAAACCCAGGTAGGTGCAAGGATACTTCCCAACAAAAATCACCCATATAAAAATGCAGTTATGAGAAGGTTTCTGAAATTCCACACATTATGTTATGAGAAAATCTGAATGGCTGATTTGTGAGTCCGCAGATAATAAATAAATAAATGTCGGATCATGTCACAGACTCAAGACATTCTGACTCAAAGTTCAGTCAGGTCAGGAATGAGTTCTTCAAGCACTCCTTTGTCACCAGGTTCTACAGAAACCTAGTGACTGCCTGACCCCAAGTCTGCATTGAGTTGATTATATGCTTATGAGTAATTGATCATTATAAATCTTATTTGGGTTTGTTTAATTTGTTTCCTTTTATCTACTCTTTAGTTCGTAGAAAGAAATGAGTAAAAAGAAGCTCTCCTTTTTACAACAATGGATCCCATTTTAAGGAGCTGTGATCTGGCCTTTTCACTAGAGGTATGGTCTTGCTATTCTGCATGGTTAGTGCCTGTAGAAGATCAGTTTCACTTTCAGCTGCATCTGTAGACAGATAAATTACTGGCACATTGGCCCTCTCCACCACTCGGAGAATGCACTCTTCTGCCTGAGGACCTGGAAAAAAGCAGCTCTCCTTTTTCACATTGTTCATGAGGAGTATAATACTTTTGACTGGTGAAAAGGAAGACACATGAAAAGAGTAAAGGCATCGTACGGCAGCACAGTCAGAAATACCTTTGGCTGAGCTATTCCAAAACTCTCAAACAATTCAGGGTGCTTGATTGGAAGCTCAATAACCTAAAAACAATGAGATGCTTAACTGGATCCATCAATACAAATTAATTACCTAAAATACATGGATCGTGAACTCGGTGCTTTGTGAAGAATTACCAAATCAAAGAAGAAAAGCAGATATATATCATTGGGATATGCTCTCCAACTGCAAAAATAAACTAAGGGCCTGTTTGTTTTTCCAATTACCCCAGTAATGTGAATTTGAATCTGAAAAAAAGGTGCTTTTCCTTTAATACAAGATAATTCCACTCCCCTTTAATCTCTTCATCTACCATTGACCTTTTCCTTTCCACAAAATCTGGACTAGTGGTCGCATGTAATTATCTCACCCATATCCTCATCATCAAAGCCTTATCCCAACTAATTGGGAATATGTGATTACCTCGGGACAATAAAACATAGAGGTGAATGCTTATACTACCAGGGGAAAATATAAGCTAGCTTCCAGTGAAGTTGAGCATTTTGGATTCATATTTCATAACCATAGATGGCATTCCTCGCTACTTTAACCGTAGGCATTCTTTTACAAGTCATAAACGGAAAACGGTAGCCTTATATCTTTTAGATAGCAAGCCCAACATTTGAAACAAACATAATCTGGTGTCAAAAGAAAATACTAGAGAACATATGAAAGGAAGAACCAAACCTCGCCTTTGCATTTCCTCTAGCACCAAATGTTAACTGTTTAGGCTCGCCATATGACGAATTCAAAACATGCAGCTCATCATCTCTTACGTAAGCGAGCATACTTTCCATCTGGAGAGAGATGGGGATCAATAATTGGCGAACCTGCTGAGCCTTGCAGCTTAAGTTCTGGTTTAGAACAGGAGACATCCTTAAAATAGATCTGTTGATTGAGTGCAAAATCATGTCATTATTAAGTTTAAGCCATGTGTAAAAGGAATAAGTAACTGTCATACTTTCAGAGGATCAAATCATCAAAACCAAAATCATATATAGACGAAAGGCAACAACCAAAAAATGAATGAATTGTTTGAAGTAGGACAATAGCAGTAGGATTTCACAACATTGATGACTAGCATGAATTGATGTCTTGAGTCTGCAAATTGAAATTGAAAAGCAAATATGAAGAGTGGAAACTTGCATCTCAAGAACTGACACCTAAAATTTTAGGACTTTGTTTTTTTGGCCAATAATATGAAGAGCGGATTCTGAGTTTGCTGAATGTTCATAGAACATCAACTGCTAAGTACAACAGCATCGTACACTAACTATGATTTTTAAATTTCTCCCTAGACTTAAGTTGCTTCGATGCATAAACAGAAGAATAGCTCCTTGTGCCAACAACCCAGCAATTTCAGGTGATCAATAATGTAGACAGTACAGGCTAACATGCTTATACATACACTCCCATGTTATACAGTCAGACCTATGACATTGATACTATAATTTGGAACTGTGGATTTAGAATCTACCTTAATCTTCTGCGATATCATAGCAAACAGTAAGCTGATCAAAGGTGAATTACCTGTTCTTAACCTTGCTCTTCTTTCTGTAAAACTAAAACACTCCAAAAGCAATCTCTGCAGTATTATTGGCAAAACTGAAAGGAACCATAATATATTATAAGCCATAAGATAGGCAACAATTATAATTCATGGCCTGAGCTGCTGACCAAAATATCTCTCGCAAGAAACGTTATAGATCTTCTTCTTTGCCTCTTCCTCACTGATAAAACACTCCTAAAGAAAGAAAGAAAGAAAGAAAGAAAGAAAGAAAAAAGATGAATTACCTGTTCCACAAGACTTTCACTGAAAAACCAAATGCATCTTAAAGTGGTAGCATTCAACACTAACAAGTAAAATGTAAAATGTAAAAGTACATAATCTTTTAAAAGAAAATATTAAAGTACAAAGGTGAATTACCTGTTCCACAAGACTTTCACTGAATGTAGTTTATTGCAAGACCAAAAGCAAACTCTGCAGTATTATTGGCAAAAAAAATAATTATTAAATGACATAGGAAAGGAACTTGCATATAAGAAAACATGTGAGATCATTTACAAATTATTCATGTACGGCTCTCAAGGCATTATATGATCCTCAACCTTAGGCTTTGCACAGAATTCCCAGGTTTTCAATTCTCAAGGACATATTTTGACACAGGCCCTCACATATCTAGCTTCTCTATGTTGGCATTGATAACTAAATCCTCAATTGGCCATAGTTCAAGATGAACTGTATAGTCCAAAGCCTCAACAAACATACATTTTGCTAAGGCTTTCACAGTCCATGCATGTGGGGCACATAGTTTGGTGATTGAGTTGTTGACTTGACAGGTCCCATCGTTTATGACACCCACAATTCTCCTAGATTGGAAGATCCTTCTTTCAGTTGGATTTGAGTAGTGAGGGAATCAATTGCAATCTGATCATGCCTTGAGGGAAGCAATTGCAAAACAATATGAAAGCCAAAAAACTTGAAATTGTCTCATGATAGGTTACTATCTTTGGATGAAAACAGAGCCAAATACTTGAAAACACAGTCATACAACCTCCCTCCCAAGAACTGAGCAACCTCAGGATGCTTCGCTTGTCCAATATGAAAGAAGAAAAACACAGTCATACACCATTCCCTCCAAGACAACTAGGTTTGCATCCTGGATTCCATCATCCCCATGGTTATAGATAACTGCCAGGAATCTAGTGAGTCCCTATTTGTTAGAAGCCTAAAAAATGAGTTGATCTCATTTTAGCTAACAGTAATTATGTATTAGAAATCTTGATTTCTATTAATGCATTAGAGATTAAGATCTTCATTAGTAGCAAATTATACTAATGAAGCGGACAAAAATACCCCAAGATTTAGACACAGCCTAATTAAGCAAGCAAGTCTTCTCAGTTCAGATAATTCAGCTATAATACTGACAAAGTTGGGAAAATAAATGTATTGAAAACCAAAACAGTTGATTGAGTTACTCTGGATCCGTGGCTTTGCTCCAATGGATGTTCATGATTTGGAGGGATGTCCATTGATCAAGGCGAACGCTCTGCCTTCCCATGAGAGATGTCCTCATCCAAGCAGAGCTTTCTTTTTTGGATGATGTCTCACTTAGCTCATTCCCACTCACTGAAAATTCCACAAAGATATGCCATGATTCGCAAACTATACACAAGCACCTAGAAAGAAACAAAAATATAATATAATGCTTACTGCAGGAAAATACACAAAAAGAAAAGACTGCATTATTCTGATCTAGTTGTCTACACAAGTAAATTTGCCTGTATTGTACTACAGGCTGTCCACTTCTTTAAATGGACTATCTTTTTACCAAATGATATTCCAATCAATAAATATGGGTAAACTAACCACAGTTCAAGATCCATAAACAACAAATCAGCAAATAAACTTACAGAGATCAAGATAGGATCTCAAACATCTTTTATTAAAAGAAAGGCATAATAAAATCTGATAAATCAATTTTAGAGGCATTAATCTCAATAATAACTAAGTAAAGAAATGGTAGGACTCAAACTTAAGAAAACGCATCCTCACAACCATCAGAAATAAAACAAACCAAAATTCAATGCTTGCGTCCCATCGTGGGGCAGAAATCAGACACCTATGTATGCACATTGCATTATCTGGAATAAAAATCACTTTTCATCTTTGCATCATTCATCGACAATCCCTTCGAAACCATGTACCTATCATCCAAAACTTTTCTCTGTTATGGAAGAAAAAAAAAAGTCAGTTTTTTTTTTTTTTTGAAAGAAAAAATCACTTTTTAAACAAAACCATAGAAAAACTAACCATGGAACTCTTTTAAATCTCAAGACAATCACGCAAGTCCATTAAAACATTAAGGGTTAGCGGTGAAATTCAATAAGGGTAATCAGATGGTGCAGATCATCCAATCAGCATGATTTTTAGGCTGTGCTCCATCCACAATAGATCCACGATTTGCCATCCAACCTATTGATTAGGTCAAATAGACCTGGACGAAGGGATCCAAAACTTTTCTAGCCCCATATCAGCATCTTCATGCAAATGAACCTCTGATACATGACTGTCTTCTCTTAGACAACACCTCTACACTAATCCGCGATTAGGGAATCGACACTACAAATCCCTCATTAGGGATTCGAAACTCAAAAAATCCCAATACACAAATCATTGCACAATGTTACTTGAAGGATTTAAAAAATGAAAAAAAAATGCCCAAATTGATATGAATAGATAAGGAGAGAGAGAGAGAGAGAGAGAGAGAGAGAGAGAGAGAGAGAGAGAGAGAGAGAGAGAGAGACCTGATGTTGCAGCAGAATACTCCTTGATGTGCGGTAGATCAAGCGGAGAGAGAGATACCTAATGTTGCAGCAGAGGGCCGAGGAGATAGAGAGAGAGAGAGAGAGAACAAGGGTTTTGAGAGAGAGAGAGAAAGGGAGAGCGAGCGGAGAGGGAGAGGGAGAGGGAGAGGGAGAGGCAGAAAGAGAGCGGAAGAGGGAGAGGGAGAGGGCCGGAGATGGAGAAGGAGAGGCAGAGAGAGGGAGCGGCAGAGAGAGGGAGGAAGAGCGAGCGGCAGAGCGAGGGAGGGAGAGGGAGAGGGAGAGCGAGGGAGTGAGAAGGAGAGCGAGCGGCAGAGAGGGAGAGAGGCGTGCGATAGGATAGGTTTTTTTTTTCTGTTATATATATACGGACCTGCTGGCAGCCGTTAAAACTAGCCGTCGACAAACGGTTAGCCCATCGGTCGGCTAAGGCCCATTTTTTTGTAGTGATTCCACAACGAAAAGGATTTCCCTGCGTGTCGTTCGTCTCGGATGTTGGTCCATACAAAACACTGGAGGAGCTATGGGATGGTGAGATATGATGAGGAATGCTAATTGCACTCACGTGCAGTAGTGAGGCACACGTACATGTCTGTAATCAGAGCCATTCGTTGGGAGGTTTTCAATAGTGTAGATGATAGATTTAACAAATGAGGCATGTATAATGGTGAATTATCCATACTTGTTTCTTATTTGTTTATAAGTCAGCCTTGGAAACTAAAATGAATTCCTTTAGTTTTTATTTATTTATTTAATTAACATCTATACGGGCAGCCAACCCCCCCCCCCCCCCCGAAAAATAATAATAATAATAATAATAATAATAAAAGGACCACGCAAGCCTATCATCCAGACAACACAACGAAAATGTCAAATGCTGGCAGTCAGCACACGTCGCCAAAAGCTATAGTGGGGGTTGCCTAGCAGGGACTATTTGCAGGGGCTATTTGAAGGGGTAGACTGCAGGGCTGAGTAGTTTGAGGGATGGAATGCTTGGTATATGGTTGTCCTGGAAGTTGATCTTTTGGGTGGCTGGTCTTGTGTCATCAGTGAAAGGACTTTCATGGAGTTGGTTGGGGCCAATTGGTTTGTTTGGCGGGGCTCCGTCTAGCCCTAGTTTTTGTTTAACTCACTGCACCTAAATCGTCATTTAGGAATGGTTTTAAACCGTTCTTAAATGCTTCATGAACGGTTTAAAACCGTTCCTAAATGAGGTGTCGCAAAAAATCAGGAACGGTTCAGAACCGTTTTGGGTACCATTTTAAAATTTAGATATGGAATTTTAGAAACGGTTTTAAACCGTTCTAGTGCCAACGGTCATATTTCAGAACAGTATTTTTTCTTATTTCGGAACGATTTTAAACTAAAAAACCTCCTGTAAAAAAATAAAATAAAATAAAATAAAGAAACAAGTATATTTAAGCCATATTCATTTAAGAATCAAAAGATAGTATAAACAACCATGATGTAATTTGAAACATTATCTATCTGACTTACAAACCTGACAGTAAAAAATAAAATCTACAATGGAAGACTTCAAAATAAAAAGACATAATTCAATGAAAGTCCGTCAAGTAGATGAAGAGCTCCACAATGCGATGGCCTTTTATGTACCTAACTAACAAGCAACAAGTAAAAAATAAGAACAAAAACATGTGAATAGATTGAAACAACAACAATCAACTATCAAAACAGTGTGAAAAAAATTGTGACATTTGAACATACATATGGGGGATTGTTATTAGTTGACTCACCTGGTTTTTGGATATGCTTGATGCCCTCCTGACCCGAGGGGAGCTCGTTCTAGACCAAGCGGGGCTACGAATGGTAAGGGAGACATAATCAGCTCAACCTAGGGAGATTCTGAATCATCCAAACAGTGTGAAAAAAAATTTGAATCTAGGTGGATTAGTATCATCCAATCAGTCTTATTTTTACATGGCACCCCTTGAAATATGTTCTAAACTCAATGAACTGTTTAGATCATTCAATTGAACTGTACAAATTACATGATGCAAGTAGGAAAACTATAATTCACTAGTTTTGTTGTGGCCGTCAGTGAAAATGCGAAGAACTGGCCTAGAACTCATATCTAGTTGAGCAAAGAACTTCCAAACAAGGAAATCAGCAAGCTTGCACAAATTACGAATTAGTAGCTATTCATTAAGAACAGAAAAGTAACGTTTCACCAGCAAGGAAAGTGATAATGCAAGTATACCACGAATTTTAAAGAAAAGATAGAACATGCATCAGATTCCATCTGCAATCTAAACAAACAGTATTTTCTCATATGTATTATACAACGCTTATTTAAAACAATATGCTGCTGTCTGAATCTTGCTAGAAGATCATCTCCTCTACCAAAGAAACTCAGATGCCCAGTTAGTCAAAACCTGATCAAAATGAAGGAAATGCAAGTTCTTAAAAGATAGATTGTTCAAAGTTCCAAACATCACATGCCTCATATGAAGGAAGAACTTCCTCTCTCCAAGGACCGAAAACCCATGTAGAGAGAGATTTCAAAGGAGACTAAACAAAATGAGTAAGATCTAGAATACCCCAGCGAGAAGATTCACAGCTATTGAGAGCGCTGCTCCAGTGATGGCGCAATGAATAACCTGCTCATGAGAGGTGTCCTCGCAAGTGAGCACCAATGCCGCTCCTGTCAACGCCCCTACCACCACACTATTTTTCTACAGGAAATTCACTCCTTTAGTCATTGCATGTAATTTGTAGTTCCTCTGGGAAGTGGACTACTTGGGAGCTTGTTTTAGACTACAGAGTCTGTTCTGTATGAAAGCTCGAGCTTTCGAATTCTAGTCTTACTTTTTTGGAAGCTCCCAAATTCATGTATAGTATGCGTATTATGTGTGACCATATTTTTTTTGTATGCCGAATTGCTAACTATGGTTAGGTCTAGCAGTGGACTTCACTAGACCATTGAGCTTCTAAGGCTCGTGCACCATGTTTTCACTATGTCATCAACTTTATTATATGAGAATACCTACTAATTACAATTATAAAAGGAAGAAATAGACAAGTAGCTACAAGGATCTGATTTTGGGAGCATTATTAAGTAGTGATAAATGAATGTAGTTTTCATGATGACTTACTTCATGAGATTCAGGAATTTGCTGTAATAATGAGTCGTTTATAATGTAAATGATTGGTATAACGTAAGCAAAAGAACCACTCACTACAGTTGGCAATCGTGTTCCAACCGATACTTGTAGAAGTGTATTTACATCAGATACAAATAGCAGAGTTTGTATGACATGTATCTTGTCACCCTGTGATTCATCACAAAAAATTTAAAAACTATCTAAACAAGTCAAGAATAAAAAGAGTTGGAAAGGACACAATTAGTGAGGATATATGCTATATAAACTAAGATCTGAACTTACATTGGTTCCTCCCATTGCTGGAACATGCATTGATGGAATCATTACGCTAGTTCCCATCATCAAGATCTCGTTTTGAAATGCCAATAAGATAGTTTCAGCTGAAGGAGAAAGCTCAAGCATAAATAAATATAATGATTGAAAGAATTAACTTATCAAGCATGCTTTCAAGCCTCAATAGTCCCATAAGAGATAAATATGGTTTGGCATTACAATACATGCATGTAATTAGATATGTCTACGCATTTTCACATTCTGTACATAACAAACCTTAAGAGACAAAAATAAATAAATTGTATATTCTTTTGAGAGCTCACTCTAGATGTCAAGTGACATTAGGGCAGATGCCACTTCAGATAAAATGACATCATTCTTAAGGTAATAGTTATCAAAGAGGTTTTTTTTCTTGCCTAGGAAGAAATTAACCAACTTTTACTTTTTCACATCAAGGTTGATGTATGGCCCTCTTTCCTTCTACAATGTAAATTTATTAGTAACAAAAGAAAAAGAGAGAATATATGAAGTTAATGGATAAGAAAGGCTCATGGAGAACAACACATAAAACATCATTATCTAATTCTGAACCATGAAACTAAATGAAGGGTAAATGCCTTAGAAATGAAACATCAATTTTACATATAAGCAAGGAAACAAATGCAGCATTCAGCACAACATCTGACAGATGATTGAGAGAACAACCAATTACTCAATAGGGACACTAGTGAAACTGCCATATATCTAGTTAAAGAGAGCAAGGAGAGGCTCACTCGTCCGCTATTCACTGCCCATCCCTTTAAACTTTATAGCTCTATTTATCTAATAAAGGCAACAAACTATAATCACTAGCATAATTAATGGCACAACTAAACAAGCTATGCATCAGAGAAGGGCCTTTTCAGCACTCAACAAATTACCTTGTCAGACAGAGAATCACCATTTTTCTCACAAAGGTATGTAAAAGATGACAGCGTGGTTTTCCGAACCAAGTTCAGCAGACCTTTTAATGTTGTCCAAGAGATTGTTTCTATCAGACATTTCATCAAACAGGCAACGAGCATTGTCAAGCTGGCACACTTGGACGTAGCTAGAGATCATCCAATTCCATGCAACGAGATCAAATCCATCAATCTGATTGAAGATGTTATCGACATCAACAGATCTCTTCAAATTCTAGTACATGATGAGGAGCCTGGTTTCTATAAATCTGTGGGATGAGTTTCATGGGAGAAGTTGGAGACATGTAAGAATCTAGTATCAAACTTGAGAAAAGAACAAGATCTCCACTATTTTAATTCCAAATCAGATTATACAAATCTTAAATAAATAAATAAATAAAACTAAACATTTGTCACAGAAACTCCTGAAACAGAACTTGCCCTTCAAGTTTGACTTTAAACAAATAGCGCCACTTGAAATTTGTATCTGCTTCATTTTTGGAACCAAGCTTCTAGGCATGCGTTGTGCCAAAAGACCAGATGGTGAATAGTATACTTCCATTTTACAGTATAATCATCAGAGGAAGAGCTATCCGAGCGAAACTTACAATGAGTCCAGCGTATACAAAAAGTTCTCTGAATAAGAAAGGTTGCTCGAAGGAAGAACTGGTGGCCTTCTAGCCATCCTCAAATATGCTAGCTGCTGCTGCAATTGTTGGTGCCTGCATATATAAAATACATTTTACAACATTATATTGGCAATTATCAAATAAAATCGGACCATAAAACTCTGGCAATTGTGCTTTATTCATGCTGGAATTATTCAGCTATTTGCCAAAGAGAAAGTTCACCAGCATTGCATGAGAATCAAGATCCCTACACACCAAACATTCATAAAGATTTAATATTTTTCAATGAGAAGAACATGTCAAACATACCTTTCCAAGTATGCGAGCAATTTTCTTCTCTCTCACTTGCTTTGATTGGTAAAGATCTTGACCCTATGAGAGCAAATAGGCGTCTGATCAGAAATGATGGAAGACATCAAGGTATCACATTATGTATAGAAAGGGCCAGTTATTAAAACAACATCAGATCCAAATCTAACACACCTTAGGAGAACCAAAAAGAAATTGTTGGGAGAAGAGCTATGATGATGATATCAATCTAAACAGGATAAAGAAACAAGCTATCGTACCTCTTTAGGAAATTGGGTTTTTAAGAATTTGTAAAATAATGTCTACTTCAGTTTTGAATTCAAAATTCTCATTAATCAATTAATCACACCTAAATCTCACTGTTGCACAGTATGAACTTGTACCAAGACACATAAGAGGGTTTTTCCATATCTTCTTTCCCGAAAATAGATGCATTTATCCTTCTTTTTTTCCCACTACAACACAACACAGTTACCAATTGGGTACGCCAGATCTTTATATCTAATATTGCAATTTATTAGTATATATGAAAATATCAACCAAGCTTGTGCTTTCGCCTTTAGCTTGTGCTTCTGCCTTTAGCTTTTTTTTTTTTTCAAAAAACCTGAGATATATTCATTCTGGACATGAAATATAATGATTCAGGCCAACCTTCGAAAAAAGACCAAAGGGATTCAGGCCAAGCTTGTGCTTCCGCCTTTAGCTTGTGCTTCTGCCTTTAGCTTGTGCTTCCACCTTATTCGGTAAGTGTTTCTACAAATGATAAATCAATATCAATCATTATATACCAACAAAACTATATATAATCTACGACATAGTGCATATGTAAATATATACGTGTTTACCAACACTTTTGCCGGACGCCCCTAAATCATAAGATTTTACTGTACTACCACAAAAGCGGTAAAAAACTATGGAGAAAATTCGTAGCCATAGAGCTCATAGCTATCGAAAATTCGTAGCCATAGAGCTCATAGCTACCGAAAATCCGTAGCTAACATACCTTGGTTAATGTCAATGACCTCCTTGTTGCAAAAATCAGAAAAGTTCGGAAGATCTAAACTGCAAAAATTCCATAGCATGGCTTCCAGTAACTACCTAGCCTTGACAATGGCACTAATGGTATCCTGTTCTTGTGGACTTAAATGGCCAGGATCCATGTCCACACATCAGGTCTCCTACATTAAGTGTGCATAAAGAGCATCAGTATTGAGCAGCCAAAACACTGGAGTTATGACAACTATGAAAAGAAAGTCATTACATGGTCATCCATTTGGGAAGAAACTAAAAACTCCTGGTCATGCGTTGATGCTACAAGACAAAGATAAAGACAATCCTTAGTCCTAGAAATTTCAAATATTCTTCCCAAGTTAAACACTGCCTTGCAACTCCTCCTTTGTATCCACCAGATAGAACTTACAACCCATGAGTTAAGAGCCCAAAGAAAAGCAAAGTGAAAGTTTCTAAATACTTCAAAGAGTCTTAGAAAGATCAAATGCCTTAACCATTTCCATGCATGACAACTAATCCCCATGAGGTGGTTCCAGAGTCTTGCGAAGACAAGTTCAAAGTTTAGAACTAATTATGATTGAATGAGATGTAGACAAAAAGGAAAATAAAAATAAATTTTAAAAAACAAACAAAAATATATCATTTAGAACTAATTATGATTGAATAAGATGTAGACAATAAGGGAAATAAAAAATATTAAAAATCAAAAAAACAAAAATCTATCGTCACAAAATGATGTGATTTTGAACATGCAGCACATGCCAACATCTTTTACAGCAAGTTAAACCATAATGCTGCAATGCTTGAAACATTGCTCGAAAAGAATTTGCATGAAAAACAAATATATATATATATATTAGCAGGGCTGCCACATCTTTCAGAATATTCAAAGTGGCAATGAAATGAGGCGAAAAAGAAAAGGTCAGAAAGGCTGTATCACAATTTACAGAAAAGAAACAAAAATAAAAGGAGAGATATCAAACAGAAAAGATATCATTTTAGTCAATTTTTTTTTTTCTTTTTTTCAGGAAAAACCACAAGGGGCAGTGCCTTACTGCTGTGTCAGCATGGGACTGACCAAATTTGCATTTATTTTTATTTTTTATTGGTCCAAATTTATGATTTTTGAAGATAATATTTTTCAAAAAATTTTTGAGTCCAGGTGGCATGTAAATTGTTACCAAGTTAGAACATGGAGAAAAAAAAAA
This sequence comes from Magnolia officinalis, assembly GCA_021015155.1. Lineage (NCBI taxonomy): Eukaryota > Viridiplantae > Streptophyta > Magnoliopsida > Magnoliales > Magnoliaceae > Magnolia > Magnolia officinalis. The sequence continues at coordinate 7,892,866 of JAJHSJ010000014.1, read as the reverse complement.
TGACAGACCACCTGAATCCAAAATCTCTCGGATGCAAACTAAAACGCTAGTACCCATGAAAAAAGCTATGAAATTTTCCTATATGAAAGCTATATTCTTCGTTTCAATGGATTTTATCCAATTTTCATATCAAAGGAACCTCCCCTCATGTTTCTGGAAGTTGTTATTAAATTACTAATCAATTCAAACAAGAAAAATTACATTGAACATATGAACTAGTCAAAGAGGTAATTCAATCTGGGGAGCAATATGCAGAAGAGTTTCAGCAACTGTTACTAGCAACTGGGGTACAACTTTTTATATTTCTCCTGTGATTAATAACCACATCAGGAAAACATACATGGGTAAAGAAATGTAGAAATTGATAGTGATAGGATTCCATAACATTCTTTTTGAGAAACCGAAGTCTGGATCCTACCACTGTGTGCATTACCGGGGGTGTGAATCAGGACAGTCCAACTACTAGATCCTACAACACGTTGGTTCAAAAACCAAAGAAACTGGACTTCCTAGCCTTCACTTTTCTGCACTTCTCCCAACTGAATGCAGATTGTTCACCAATTGTGTTTTCTTACAATCAATTTGAAGGCCACCAATCCTACAACACCAGTGGGTTTTTTTTTTTTTTCAAACATCAACAATAGTAATATTACATTACATACACTAGCAAGGAGAAATTATAGGATTCTCGACCCTAGGTTGTACAAACACTACTATGTGATCTATCCAATGGCCATTCCCACCTTGCTTCTGACCCAGCCACATGGTGGCCCATGAGATCAATGGAGATTGCGTATTAGTACATAACAGTACACCTGGGTGCTGCTTGCTACACCATACAATCTGGTCTTGAAAAAGTAATGCAGCTTTTTTGTGGCACCATGATGTGAGTGAGACATTATCACGGGGGCACACTTTGATGTCTGTGGTGTATATTTATGTTATATATTTGTTTTGCCAGCTCGTTTTAAGGAATGGAAAAAAAATAAAATGAAACAGATGCAAATCTCGACAGATAAACATAACCGTGGACATTAGGAAGTGGTGACCAATGTTTACTGTGATGTAGTCCACCTAAGATTTGTATCTTCATTATTTTTTGGAGAATTAATGTAAAAAAAAAAAAAAAAAAAGAAAAGAAAAACGGATGGAGGGTGTAGATATATAAAGCATACATTGAGGTGGGCCATGGTCAGATCCCACCAACGTCACCAAAATCGGATTGCCTAGTGAGTTACTCAGTACGCGCTTATCTTACTGAGTAAACTTAGTTGGGCCCACCTTGAATGTATACGGGCTATCCACGCCATCCATCCGTTTTTTCATCTAATTTAAGGGGTTGATTCCAAAATTGAAGCATATCCAAAGAACAAGTGGATCATACCACAAGAAACAGTAGGTATAATGATTTCCACCGTTGAAACTTTTCTATGCCCTACAGTGATGTTTATTTGTCATCCAACCTGTTCATGAGATCATAAAGACATGGATGAACAGTAAAAAATATAAGCTTGATCCAAAACTTCCGTGGCTCTTGAGAAGCTTTCAATGGTAGGTAGACGTTCAAATCAACTGTTTCCTATGGTGTGGTCCATTTAAACATTTTATATAATTCATTTTTGGGCTCAAGCACTAAAATTACCTGGGAAAATGGATGGAATGAGCTGATAAAATAAATAAAACAAGTTAGACCTCAGCTATCCTGGGTGAGGCAGGGACGCGGATT
>JAJHSJ010000014.1:7774637-7891040 GCA_021015155.1 Magnolia officinalis | reverse complement strand
TTTGCCCTAAAATGATCCGTAAAAATGGATGAACAGAATGGATGAAACACATACACTCATGGTGGGGCCCACAGAGTTGCGACCACCAGCCACCGAGCTAGTGGCGGGGGGAAGTAGCCAATCCGTTTCCAAGTCGGAGTGAATCGGACAGATAAGACAGGATTCATATATATGACTCGTGGTGTGAAATTGGATCAGGTCCAATGACTCTGACCGAGTCCGAGCTGACTCGGATGAGTCACATCAGACTCATCCAAGTCCATCAATCTATATTACTAACCATTAATTTGATAATTATCGTTTGTGTAGGAATCTGGGATTGGAGTATCTTGATCTCTATCTCATTCATTTTCCAGCGAGCGTGAAGCCAGAGGCGAATGTCATGCAACTCAACAAGGAGGATATTGTCCTCACGGATTTCAAGTCTACATGGGCAGCCATGGAGGAGTGTCAGAGGGTGGGCCTAACAAGGTCCATTGGGGTCAGTAACTTCTCCTGCAAGAAGCTGACCCAATTATTGTCCACTGCAGAGATTCCTCCTGCCGTCAATCAGGTGGGCCAGTTTTTTTGTTAGTGATAATGTCATGTGTTGCCTACTTGCAGTTGAGCCATTGAGCATCTTTGAGCACTGACCCCTTGCACATGTTGATCATAGTTCTTAAAATTCCCTGACTAATCCCTCCATAAATTTTCTTTTTCTTTTGGGGAAAATAGAAGTTAATAGATCAGTTTATTTAATTTCACAAAATAGGCTCTTTTTTTGTTTTTTTTTTTTTTTTCAGAAACTAATCTCCAGTACTTGAGGATAAAAACTTTACAGGACAGACATTTGGAGCTGCCACAGGAAAAGAAAAAGGAAATATGGGGCCGCCTATCATATCCATTTCGGGCTGAACAGATGGCTCAAATAGTTGCTTACCCACCACGAACATTGGATACCCCTGAAATAACTGCTATAACCATCATGTGGGCTACCAAGTAAATATGAAAACCTTTAAATGACTGTCCATTGTATTCAATATAAGTCTGATTTTTGCAGCATCCCCATTATGGTAGGGTTCAGGTGATGCATGAGATGGTAATCTTTAAATCGAGTTGAGTAATGAAACGAGCGATTCCTTGAATTGACCCATCCCAACTCAGTCTGGAGTCAAGTTAGGCTTTTTGGTTTTTGAACTATGATGTTGGTGCAGTTTGATTGTGCAAGATTTGGTCTATTTATCTAACTTCCCTTAATGGTCATGGTTAAAAGACCCCTGGGTGACCGGGGAGACTAGAAAAAATGAAAATGCAGTGATAGTCTCAATCAGAGTAAGAGCTCAGGTGGGATCTATCAACATCCCCGGCTCCCCGCGAGATGCTAAAGCCCCCGGTTAAGTGTCCGTTTGTTTGTACAATCGAAGTTTGAAAGAGAACGGATCCCTCGGGAGTTAGAAAAACTAACCCCTGCACTTTGGCGGGCCAAATCATTCCATCTCGAGTTGCCCAAATCAGGTGAATTGGCCGAGTTGTCTGAGTCGGGGTTGAATTGTCTAGATGACTAATGGTGTTGAACGATATTTGGTTGCAACTCGAGCCTGAGCCGACTCATACAATTCACAAGGAAGTCGGAGTCTCAAATCAATGCCCACGGTGAATGTGCCCTAGGCAAAATATCAGGCTGGTAAGGAAGGTTGCACGAGTCATTGAGTATGGGCCATATATTATCAGCTCCTCTTGACCGTACATTTTTCCATACACTTTGGTCCAGTTGAGAGTGGATCAGCTTGATTTCAGGTCTCACATCTAACATGGGGCACACCTGATGAATGTAATTACTTTAACACGTGTAAGCACTTGCTTGGTATGCTTCCACATGTGTGGCTGCAAGAAGCCTACATCTTTGGAAGCGGATTGGCTGGTGTACCACACAACAAATATTGCTAGTGTATTGACGTCAGCAAAATCTGTGGGTCCCATAATGAGATATGTGTTATATCCAAACTGTTCATCCATTTGGTGAGCTCGTCTTAAGGTTTGCGCCCAAAAATAAGACAGCTCTACCATCAAGTGGACCACACTGCAAAAAGCAGTGGGGGATTGAACTTCTACCATTGAAACCCTTTTGGGGGGTTTTTGGATCAATATGATCACATTGGATGGAAAATAAAAGTTATGGTGGCCCTACCCTACGAATGTTTTAACAGTGAAAATCATTATCCCTCCTGCTATTTATGGTGTGGTCCATTTGAGATTTGTATATGATTTATTTTTGTGGCTCATGTACTAAAATGATCTTGAAAAATGGATGAACGGTGTGGATATGATAAATACTTTATTATGGGGCCCATGTAACTTTGATCTCCTTGGAACCGTTGGTACAATTTGGAGCTAGAGGAGCATCAGCGACCATCTTCGCACGACACTTACCAGCACCAACTATATCTACTTCTTTTCGTCCACAAATAATGCACATGATGACGATGACAAGTTGTATTTTGCAAGGTGGAGATGCACCCGCTCTGGCAACAAAAGAAGCTGCGGGAATTTTGTGCCACAAAAGGGATACATGTGAGTGCGTACTCTCCGTTGGGTGGGAAAGGGACCCCGTGGGGCACAGGAGAAGTCATGGACTGTCATGTACTGAAAGATATCGCCCAGGCCAAAGGAAAGACTGTTGCTCAGGTGTTCCATCTTATCCCTTATCTCTGCTGTTATTCATACCCATGTATTGAAATAAGATATTCGAGGACTCTAGCCATTAGATTTTAGCCTTTGTTAATGGCACCAACCGTTTATTTGATAGGGCTACCCATGGATGGATGATTTCCAAACAAAAAAAGGAAAAGAAAAAAAAAAAAAAACTAGGTTTATTGATCATACAAAAGGTTTATATATATGTTGTTGGGATTTGATCTGCGAAATTACACAGATCTAGATCTAGGATAACAATCTAAGAGCACCAAGCAAACACAAAAGAACACAGTGATTTAATGTGAAAAACTCTTGCGGAAAAAAACCACAGCACAAAACGACAGAAAATTCCACTATAAAATCACATATTATAAAGATGGAGGACTTACCCGGCTTGAGCAATCCTCAAACCTCACCTTCTTTTCATCCCTTGAAACCCTAAAACTCTTTTAGAAATACTTAAAACCCCTTAGAATAGCTCCTAGTCCCATATACATGCCTATATATAGGTTTAGAAAGAAACCTAAGCAAAATCGGAAACAAAATTCACAGAATCTGCATTTCCGCAAACGAATTTGTGTAAACCTTCGATGACATCAAAGAACAACCAAAACTATCTAGCGACCAGGGGTGAAAAATCTCAAAAATACTTGATGACATCGACCAACTTCGATGTCATCGAACCCTCATGTTAGATTAAAGACATCTCTGATAACAACAATCTCCACCATGTTTTCAATATTTAAATATGTAGCTCCATGTCCTCTCTTCTTATCTCTGCATCACATCATAGCTTTATCAACGCTTTTTGTGCACACTCAATCATTCTTTTATACCATCATCAAACCCAGATAAGTTGCGCACAAAACTTGAACTCCTTTGTAGGAGTTTCAACATCGGGTCAAGGGTTCGAGTACCCACGGTGGTGAAATCCCATGGCGTGTATGTGTGGGGTGTGTGTGCGTGTCGACATGCGTGTGTGAGTGTGTAAGCGTGTGTGTGTTGGGTGTGTAAAAAAAAAAACCTTGGCGAGCATGTCTGCTGGATCTGAATCCACATGCCCTACCTCCTTTGCTCCATGTCTTCTCAAAAGTAATACGTAAACCTTCGTACCTCGAATGTATTGAAGTAACCATCTCACTGCATCCTAATGTTGCTAGCCGGGGTATTTTCTACCCTGTGAAATAACCGGTCTAATATAGACCATGACATGTACTGTCATCCGCATTCGAATAAGGCCCATGAGATATTCCTACTTTTCCTTATCTATTTTAGGACATAACCTGAGGAAAACTTGAAGAGAGTCGCGTAGGGAACGCTCACCAGCTTTGCCTAGTCCATCACATACTTGATCAATACCTACTCAGGGTATTCTTCCTGAGATAACGAAAGCCTACTCCTCTTTCAGTCTTTATGAATATCAATGCTGAGAACTATCTTTGCAGGCCCCCGATCCTTCATCTCGAATGTCCTACTTAACCGAGTCTTTTTTACATTGATTTCAAACATATCATGATTGACAATCTACATATCATCAACATATAATTCCTGACTCACCATGAAGGAATCAAAATTTAAAGCACTGCCTAGGCGACAGGTCGTACAATGACCTCCTGCAAACCTTTGTTCTCTACCCCTTTAACTTCGAACCGATCTGGTTGCTTCATGTAGAACAGTTCTTCCAATTTCCCATGCAGAAGTGTTATCTCTACATCCTTCAGTTCCAGCTCAAGATCACATTGGACAACCAGTGCCAATACGGATTTAATAGACACCTACTATACCGTCGTCTTGAATATCTCTGACAAGTCGATCCATTCTCTCTGAGCATGACCCTTCGCTACAAGCCTCACTCTATATCTATGTTGAATCCCCTTGAAGATCCACCTGCTTCCAATCACTTTTCGGCCCACTTGAAGCTCCACCAGCTCCCATGTGTCGATATGGTACAACGAGTCCATTACATCACCCATAGTCACCTTCCACTTCTCAGCACCAGGCTCATCTAGAGCCATCTGAATAGTAGATGGATCCCTCTCGTCTTTAATGAGAGCATATGTGATGTTAGAGTCGTCCATGTACCTCGTCGATATCTCTGCGATTATGTTGTATAATTCTTCTCACAGGTGGCTGCTCCACTTGATCTGTATCTTTGTCCATGCGTCTCAGCCTTCAGGCCCTGCCCGCTCACGTGGCCATGACTAGCATGCCACACACGTGTAGAGGTGAAATCCGCTACAGCCATTGCAACTCCACCTTTTGAAGTGCTCTTGATTAACCTATAAAGATTACCGAGTCATTGTGCTTTCATGATAACACATGCCCCCTTAGATACTTTAAGAGCACCATCAATACCTGTGAACTTGCAGTCCGTTGCCTCAAGTACACCAAGAGAAATCAAATTCTTCTTCAAATTAGGAACATGCCTAACATTAGTTAAGGTATGCTCCACGCTATTAAACATCTTTATGTGCACCCTACCAACAGACACAATATTACAGGCAATGTCATTGCCCATAAACACCCGTTCACCATCGCACTTGCGGTAGCTGGCGAACCAACTCTGATGATGAGTCATGTGAAAAGATGTCCCTGTGTCTAGAATCCAATCGCCCCTACGATCATTGTATGGGTGTCTGATCGTAGACACAGACAAGACATCACCATCACATCCACTCGATTCATCTAACGTGACAGCGTTGTCATCTCTGTACGAAGCCTCAAATTCTTCTCTCTTAGATTTAGGGTTTTTAGAGTAAAGGCGCCTGACTTCCAATTCCTACTCGACAAGGTTCTCAATCATATCAGTGGGTGGAAGTCTAGGCACCTATCTCAAGGTGGCCAGGCCACCCTCATCAGGCACGTCCTCAGTAGCATTCGTTTTTGGCCTATTTTATATGATAGGCATAACCCGGTTTCTTTTTGTCGGGGCCCGCCCAAAAGGATGTATAACCCAGTTTCGCAATCAGTACAATCTGGTGGATCTTTCGACCTTTTATTAATTTTTTTTTTTTAATTTTAAAAATTTAGGATTTTTACAATCTTTCTTCATGTGTCCTTTCATCACACAATTCCAGCACTTTAACTTACCTTTGCCTTTGCCCATGGATTAGGTCTTGACCTTGAAGATCCTGTACATTTCTCAAAATTTTTGTCCCTCGTAATCAGTGCATCGGAAGATGTCCTCATGTCGTTGTTTAGCTTTCTCATAGCCTTCCCTTGAAGGGCTGAGATAACGATGTCTACACTCAGAGTTTTGTTTACGGTGCACATTGTGTCCTTGAATGACTCATACGACACAAGAAGAGAATTCAACACTAGACATGCTTATTCCTCATCTCTGACTACTTCCTCCATATCTAGCAATTTACACATCAATTTATTAAAGTTGTTAATGTGGGCTTTTAAATCTCCACCCTTTGCTATCTTGAAGGTACAACACTGTAGCTTTAAGTGTAGGCAATTTTCAGAGGACTTCTTAGCATAGATGTTCTCTAACTTCGCCCACAAACTAGCCGCAGTTTTCTCCCTCAAAACATTATAGAGTACCTCATCTGTGAGATATAAACGGATAGAGGCTAAATCATTACTATCAAGGTTTTTCCATTTTTCATCTTTCATGATAGATTTCCGCTCGTCAAGAACCTTAATCTCGTCTTGCTTGGTTAATATGATAATCATCTTAACCTTCCATAACTTAAAATTATTTTTTCTGAGTATTTCTCAATATCAAACTTGGCGTTACCCATTATTGTTAATCCTTTACATTCAGATCTGTGCCCCAACGATTTCTCTGATACCACTTGTTGGGATTTGATATGCGGAATCACACAGATTTAGATCTAGGATAGTAATCCAAGAGCGCCAATCAAACACAAAAGAACACAGTGATTTAACGTGGAAAACCCTTGCGGGAAAAAATCATAGTACAAAGCGACAAAAAATTCCACTATGAAAGCTCAGATTACAAAGATGTAGGACTTACCCGGCTTGAGCAATCCTCAAACCTCACATTCTTTCCACCCTTTGAAATCGTAGAACCCTTTTAGAAATATTTAGAATCCCTTAGAATAGCTCCTAGTCCTGTATATATACCTATATATAGGTTTAGATAGAAACCTAAGTGAAATCGGAAACAAAATTCGTAGAATCTACATTTCTGCAAATGAATCTGTATAAACCTTCGATGTCATTGAAGGTCCTTCGATGACATCAAAGGACAACCAAAACTGTCCAGTGACCAAAGGTGAAAAATCTCGAAAATACTCGATGGCATCGATTGGCTTCGATGTTATCGAACCCTCGTGTCAGATTAAAGACATCTCTGGGAACAACACATGTGACCATTTTATGGTCTAAGAAAAAGAGCTAAACAATCTAAGGGTTGTAAGAAGATTCAAAGGCTAGTCCCGACTCAGTGTATTGCAATACATCAAGATGTATTGAAGCAAAACTCTCATATGATATATAATGGAGTAGCTTTGAACATTTATAAACCTGTAGTTAGTTTTTGGATAAGGTAAAGTTTTGTTTATTTAAGGCAGGTGTAAAGGAGAAGTGGCCGTTTGAACTTTCGGGCAAGTTTCGGTTAAAACAGTTTGGAACATTATTCGCCGCTTTGATCAGGCCCCTCCCTGGTACAAATTCGTCTGGCTTTCCTGGATCCCTCCAAAAATTTCCTTATGCGTTTGGAATCTGCCGGGGAATGAGATGCCTATTGACTCTCTAATCCAATCGAGGGGTGTTCAGATGGTGTCTATGTGTAGTTGCTTTTCGAGCAACTCCTTTTGGGTTAGCAATTGAGTCTCTGATGTAGAGCGGGTCGCGGACAATTACATGGCAAAGATGGATCAGAAAAGGCCCGGTCGGCGACAGAAGTGATCTGGACCATCAGACCTTAAATCAGGCGTATCTGCAATCCGGGATGAGTTAGCCGACGAAAAATATATGATTTTGGGGGTAGAACGAGCTACTTTAGCCAACCAACCCGCTATGCCGGGTTGCGACGCTCGGAATTGCGAGAAACCCCTGATTTGATGGTCGTTTCCCTGTTTCAATTTCGTTTTTACTATAAATAGTAAGTTTTAGTTTGCTTATAACTCTTCATCCGTCGGGCTTTAGGAGTTGCGCCCAACGTGAAAAGAGCTTAGAATAATTAGGAGAACGGGTTGGTGAAGCCAAATAGGACTTACTATTTTTGGCCGAAAACCTTGCGCACTAGTAGACATCACGACCGTCTATAAATAGTAAGTTTACTATTTATAGTAAGTCGCGAATTCTAGGAGTCCTAGTTGTAGTTTGATTCTGATTTCTTTCCATTGCTTAGTACCCTTATTTAAAGGGTTGTGAACTCGTTTTTATGAATAATTAAGCTATTTCGAATTTATTTAGAATTTATTTCTATTTTCTGCTCTCTTTTCTCGTGGATTCGAGAAGTCTCTGTGAGGAGTCCAGAGAAGTTCCGTGGATTCGGAATAGTTATCCTCTTGAGGAAGACGGTGCTCGACCTCACGTCCTCCCCTGCGTCAGTTTGGTATCAAAGCGAGGTTTCTCCTCGGGTCGATGGCTTCTAACGACGGGTCGGGCAACAATCCCATAGGCGGTGCTCCAGGAAATTTTCCTTTAACGGCGGCAACTTTTCAAGCAGCGCAGCAAGAGAATCGACAAGCCATGCAAGGGCTGCAGGCTTCCATGGACCGCATAGCGAATCTCTTGGCAGAAACCCTAGGGCAACTCCGTGTTCCTGGTGGTAATCCTCCACCACCAATTGCTGAAACCCGTAATCGCCCTGATCGCAGGATAATACCAGCAGTGCATCCAAGGGCCGTCCCTGAGGACGGGGGTTCCAGTGAAGAGGAGATCGATGACATGATCTTCCAACACCCCAGGCAAGGCGGCGATCGGGTAGATCGAGACTTCAAGATACGGGTTGATATTCCTAACTTCAATGGCCAGCTACACATTGAGGATTTTCTCGATTGGCTTTCTGAAGTTGAGCGATTTTTTGACTATATGGACATCCCTGAAACAAAGAAGGTCAAGCTTGTGGCCTACAAGTTGAAAGGAGGAGCTTCAGCTTGGTGGGAACAACTGCAACTCGCACGAACAGGCAGAGATGAAAGCACCAATCCGCACATGGCAGCGAATGAAGCAGCTACTACGTGCCCGATTCCTCCCTAGCGATTACGATCAGGTATTATTCCAACAATACCAAAATTGTCGACAGGGTAGTCGGTCGTGTGAGAGAGTACGCAGAAGAATTTTACCGCCTAGCGGCGCGCAACGATTTGGTCGAGACTGAATCGCAGCAAGTCGCCCGATTCAACGGTGGATTGCGTATGGCGATCCAGGATCGGGTCCAGATGCAGTCCGTCTGGACGATGAATGATGCGATCAAGTTGGCTACTCGGGCAGAAGCGCAACTTGAACGTTCTAACACACGGGCCTATCCTACTGCGAGGATCACTGCTGGCAGGTCCACCCCAGGGAGCTCCACAGCCTAAGGGGAAGGAGCCCGTAGGAGCACGCACTCAACCTCCTATGTCTGAGAACCGAGATCAGGGAAGCGGGCAAGCTAGACCCCAAAGGGGCGTATCGACTGCTGCTGGCACAAGTACAATCCCGAACCCTTATGCTCGGCCAAGGCCCAACAACTGCTATCGTTGTGGCCAGCCCGGCCACCTGTCAAATACTTGTCCCCAGCGAAAAGTGGCAAACCTCGCCATTAATGATGGTAGTGCTGATAACGCTTATGAAGATCCAGATATTGAAGAACAGGAGCATATCACCGAGGACGAGGGTAGATGATTCAGATTGGGTTCAGCAAGATCACGGCGAGTCGCTCGTCGTGAGGCGGCTATTATATGCGCCAAGAAAAGAAGTGCATCCACAGCGGCATAACATCTTCCGCACTAGGTGTACGGTGAATCGAAAGGTTTGTGATGTGATCATTGACAGTGGAAGCAGCGAGAACATTGTCTCCAGGGGCATGGTGGAAAAATTGCAATTGAAAACAGAGCGTCATCCCTCTCCATATACAATCGGTTGGATCAAGAAGGTCAGCGAAACAAAGGTAACTGAACGGTGCACCATATCTTTTCAATTGGCAAACATTATAAGGATGAAGTAGTATGCGATGTGGTTGACATGGAAGCATGTCACATACTACTCGGTCGACCCTGGCAATCTGACGTGACGTGACGCCACTCATAAAGGGCGAGATAACATATATATCTTCGTCAAGGACGGCCGGAAGACCATATTGGCCCCTATGGATCCAGAAGGACCACCTGAAACTTCTAAAGTGGAGGGTCATTTTCTCTTAACCATTCGGGACTTCGTGGAAGAATCCAAAGAAACAGGACAGACTTATGCATTAATTGTAAAAGGGGAAGAACTCGAGCCTACCATCATCCCTGAAAGACTAAGGCCCTTGTTACATGAATTCCAAGAAATCTGGCCCGAGGACCTTCCCGATGGGTTACCCCCTATGCGAGATATCCAACACCATATCGACCTTGTCCCTGGGTCCAGTTTACCTAATCGTCCTCATTATCGAATGAGCCCGAATGAGTGCGAGATTCTGCAGGGACAAGTGGAGGAACTGATCCGTAAGGGTCTTATTCGAGAAAGCATGAGCCCATGTGCTGTACCAGCTCTGCTAACTCCAAAGAAAGATGGGAGTTGGCGCATGTGTGTCGACAGCCGGGCCATCAACAAGATCACCATAAAATACAGGTTTCCTATACCACGGTTGGATGATATGTTGGATATGCTAGAGGGCGCAAAAATATTCTCTAAATTGGACTTAAGGAGCGGCTACCATCAGATTCGAATACGGCCGGGTGATGAGTGGAAAACAGCCTTCAAGACCAAGGAAGGATTGTACGAATGGATGGTCATGCCTTTCGGTCTTTCTAATGCGCCTAGCACATTCATGAGGTTGATGAACCAAGTTCTGAAACCTTTCATTGGGCGGTTCGTTGTGGTTTATTTTGATGATATTTTGATATACAGTCAAGACGAAACCACCCATATGGAGCACCTCAAGAAAGGTCCTTCAAGTGCTCACTGAAAATAAACTGTACCTCAATTTAAAAAAGTGTAGCTTCATGACTGATAGCCTATTGTTTCTGGGTTTTGTGGTTACATCCACGGGCATTCGAGTGGATGAGGAAAAGGTGAAGACAATCAGAGAATGGCCGGTTCCCAAAAATATTCACGAAGTACGAAGTTTCCATGGACTAGCGACATTCTATCGTCGGTTCGTGAAAAATTTCAGTAGCATTGTGTCACCGATCACAGATTGCATGAAGAAAGGGCAGTTTCAGTGGACTGACGAAGCCGACAGGAGCTTTGCCGAAATCAAGCGCAGATTATCCACGACCCCGGTTCTTGTACTTCCCAACTTCGACAAACTGTTTGAAGTCGAATGTGATGCCTCATATGTCGGGATTGGAGGAGTTTTGTCTCAAGAAGGTAGGCCGGTAGCCTTCTACAGTGAGAAACTTAGTGATGCACGCAAGAAGTGGTCTACATATGAGATCGAGTTGTACGCGGTGGTCCAGGCACTGCGACACTGGCGACATTATTTGATTCAAAGGGAATTCATACTTTACACGGACCATCAAGCCCTCAAGTTTATTAATAGTCAAGCTAACATTAACCGTGTGCATGCTAGATGGATCTCATTTTTGCAGGAATTCACATTCGTGCTAAAGCATAAGTCAGGGCAACAGAACAAAGTAGCCGATGCGCTGAGTCGCCGTGCAACTTTGTTAGTCACGATGAGCAATGAAGTTGTCGGGTTCGATCGCCTCAAAGACATATATGCCGACGACGATGACTTCAAGGACGCATGGGTTAGATGTCAGGAAGGTCACCCCGGTGATTTACATATACAAGACGGGTTCCTTTTTAAGGGAAATCGACTATGTATCCCAAAGAGTTCGCTAAGGGAGCAGATAATCCAAGAGCTACATGGAGGTGGCCTCAGTGGACACCTTGGGCGAGACAAGACGCGAGCTCTTGTGGAAGGACGGTATTACTGGCCGCAATTGGTACGTGATGTGGGAAAGGCAGTCCAACGCTGTTATATTTGTCAGACTTCCAAAGGGCAATCTCAGAATACGGGCCTCTACACCCCGTTACCCGTGCCTGACGGCCCTTGGGAGGATTTATCTATGGACTTTGTGCTTGGTCTCCCACGAACACAACGCGGCATGGATTCGGTGTTCGTGGTAGTAGATCGTTTTTCCAAGATGGCGCACTTTATTCCATGCAAGAAGACTCTCGATGCAACACACGTGGCAAATCTATTCTTCAGAGAAATTGTGCGGCTACACGGGGTTCCCAAGACTATTACTTCTGACCGTGACACGAAGTTCATAAGCCACTTTTGGCGGACTTTGTGGACTCGATTCGATACACGCCTTCAGTTCAGCAGCGCGTACCACCCACAGACCGACGGTCAAACTGAGGTTGTGAATCGCACGTTGGGAAACCTCCTTCGATGTATTTCAGGAGAAAAACCGAAGCAGTGGGATTTGGCCTTGTCTCAAGCGGAGTTTGCATTCAACAACATGGTGAATCGCTCGACGGGAAAATCGCCGTTCCAGGTTATTTACGGACGAGTACCTCGCCATACACTAGACTTGGTCCCTCTGCCCAAGCTCCCAGGCATGAGCATTGTAGCAGAACATATGGCAGACAAAATCATGGGCATTCATGCGGAGGTACAGAACAAGCTACATGCCTCAACGAAAAGTACAAGGAGCAAGCGGACAAGCATCGGCGACAGAAAGTGTTCGAGGTGGGCGACCAAGTAATGGTCCATCTGCGCAAAGAAAGATTTCCGACCGGAACGTACAACAAGTTGAAGAATAAAAAGATTGGACCGGTACCAATCATCCGAAAGATCAATGACAACGCTTATGTTGTTGATCTTCCAGATGATATGGCGATCTCACGAACTTTTAATGTTGCGGACCTGACTGAGTATCATGAACCAGCGCATAATGATAACTCGAGGACGAGTTCTTTTAAGTGGAGGAGACTGATGTAGAGCGGGTCGCGGACAATTACATGGCAAAGATGGATCAGAAAAGGCCCGGTCGGCGACAGAAGTGATCTGGACCATCAGACCTTAAATCAGGCGTATCTTGCAATCCGGGATGAGTTAGCCGACGAAAAATATATGATTTTGGGGTAGAACGAGCTACTTTAGCCAACCAACCCGGCTATGCCGGGTTGCGACGCTCGGAATTGCGAGAAACCCCTGATTTGATGGTCGTTTCCCTGTTTCAATTTCGTTTTTACTATAAATAGTAAGTTTTAGTTTGCTTATAACTCTTCATCCGTCAGGCTTTAGGAGTTGCGCCCAACGTGAAAAGAGCTTAGAATAATTAGGAGAACGGGTTGGTGAAGCCAAATAGGACACTTACTATTTTTGGCCGAAAACCTTGCGCACTAGTAGACATCACGACCGTCTATAAATAGTAAGTTTACTATTTATAGTAAGTCGCGAATTCTAGGAGTCCTAGTTGTAGTTTGATTCTGATTTCTTTTCCATTGCTTAGTACCCTTATTTAAAGGGTTGTGAACTCGTTTTTATGAATTAATTAAGCTATTTCGAATTTATTTAGAATTTATTTCTATTTTCTACTCTCTTTTCTCGTGGATTCGAGAAGTCTCTGTGAGGAGTCCAGAGAAGTTCCGTGGATTCGGAATAGTTATCCTCTTGAGGAAGACGGTGCTCGACCTCACGTCCTCCCCTGCGTCAGTCTCCCTCCCACCTGTTCATGGAAGGAGAGCTGGCCAGCTTTATATGGAGAAGTGCAGCTAATATGTTCGGGATCCCTCTGTTTCATCACTCTTCTCTTCTAGATCGGCTCCATTGGTGGTGGCTTCGTCCTTTGCCTTGTCACCTTAACCCTTTGTATTTTCAAGCTGCCCCTACTTTTATAATTTGGGAGATCTGGAGAGCTAGGAACTCAGCCAGATTCGACAACAACCTGCCCACGACAGAGAGAGTTTTCTCAAAGGTGAAATGGTGGTTGAATTTGATTTTCCTCGACTTCTCTAGTGATATCCTCTCCCCCTCTCAGGCCAGCCCCTCTTTCCCTAGGCGGCGTGGTTACCTCCGGTCCTCTCGCCTCACCTCCGTTGAGAGATGGATCAGGCCAATTGTAGGATCTATCAAGCTTGATGTGGACGGTTCCGCCTAATCCAATCATGGCCCAGCTGGTGGAGGCAGGTTATGTTGAAACCACCTTGGAAATCTGGTTTTCGCATTTGCTAGTGGCTACGGGGAAGCGTCCAACAATTCTGCGGAATTGCGAGCTATTCATGATGGTCTTCGGTTTTGCCTAGGTCTTGGGTATCAAAACATCACTCTAGAATCGGACTCCAACTGGGCTATTAGCTGCTTGCGAGGAAATTCTACGTCCTCCTGGAAATGGACCTACTGGTTGTCCAGAATCAGGGCTCTTGCTGCTGGCCGTTCTGTTTCGTTCGCTCACATCCATTGCGAAGCTAACGGGCCGACTGATAGTCTAGCTAAGATGGGTAGCAAACATCAAGCTCACTGCTATTTCTCTGATGTCTCCTCCCTCCCCCGTCTCATCCGGGGTCAGATCTTGCTGGACAAATCTGGGATAAGGACAGTCAGATCTCGCCCCTCCTCCCATCTGCGTTAGTGCCTCCCCCAGCCTTAGTGATCCTTTTGCTGGGCGGTTTGTCTCTTTAATTTCTTTGTACAAATTATGATAGGCGAAGCAGATTGTTTTTCTCTGTTCTTCGCTAGAATGGGCTTCCTGTAATGTTTCTTATACTTGAATGAAATGTCTTTAAAAAATTTTTTTTTAAAAAAAAAGAAAAGAAAAAAAAAGCATGTGTAAAGGGGTTTTGCAAAAGAACCAAGATTTGGGGAATTTCCAATTCTCACAACTGCCAAACCACGTTTGACTACATTGTAAATTTTATTTTATTATATATATATATATATATATATATATATAATTATATATATATATATATATATATATATAGATATATTGTTTTTAAAACTTTTTTTTTTTTTTTTACACACCCACGTTGTTCATTTGATTTTCTAAGTAGCTGAATTGGAGATATATAGCTAAATGAAAACAGTCAATAATATAAATTCAACAAATAAATATTTATTAATTAGAGTTTACAAACACTACATTATTACCAAATTTGAAAATTAACCTTACCAATTTGAATATTAACCTGCCTAGCTAATGTAATTCCGACGTGATCTTGAATGGTTTGATTGGGCTAATCTATGCCACACAAACAATTCAAAAGTGCCAAGGTACCAAACCACACACCTCTTACACTCCTGGCTCTATCTTACATCTTTCAGACCACTGCCTCTTTCTCCCCGTGGATGTACCCGCTAGTATTTCTTAATGAGCTTCGCTAGGTTACATCCCAACATCATGGATTTTGGATCAGGGTCTTTTCTAATGACCCATACCTTGGATGGTGTATCCTGAAAATAATTCTCATATAGAAATATTAACCCTTCATTTTTCTTATTTTAAGACTGTCCATATTCAAGGAAATGGTCAAATGATTAAATAGTTAAGCTTGTCTTATCGTTCTATATCCCATACAAGGTGTGGACCGTCATATCTCCTTGCCCAAGATCTTCCAGACACTATCCTGGGTCCCTCATGCTGGACCGGGTAGGTCTAGATTGCATTCGAGAGGGGCTTCACAGCCCGATTGCTCCCTTCTGATTATTGGAAAGTCCAAATCAAACCAATCCAGAATCATCCAATAGATTCATTCTCCCTGGTATTTTTTAATCCATCCTTTCTGTCATTTTCCAGATTCATCCAGCAGATTCATCCTTCCTTCCAATTTCCAGATTTATCCAGTAGGTCCATGGAGTCTGTTGATTTCTCTAGAAAACTGTTTGGCTGCCTGAAAAAACTGACAGGAGCAGTAATGTCTTTTGTAAACACTAGCTAATCCAATAATTTGTTGTGTTGTAATCCTGTCGCAACAGGAAAAGGAAAAAAAACAAGTGCCTGTCTTTACAGCAGTAGCAATCTTCGGTGAAAAACATAATAGAGTATATTTTATTTTTCCTTTGTACGCCGAGCTGCACTTACAACCGTCTGGGTTTTATAAACCCAACGATTCCCAGCATATTTCCCTTTCCATGAGTATGTGATAGGCAGGCTTTTGGCTGTTTTTGTGTCCTTTGTCCTGCCGGAAGTCATTTCCTTCCTGTGTTCTCTGTACGGCCTTTATTTTTCAATATAGACGTTTCTATTTAAGAAAAAAAAAAGGTGTGGAGTCTGGATCATGGAAAGGTGAGTCCAGATTCAAAGGCTAAATGGCCGACGTACCTTATTGCAATACATTTGGATGTATTCTAGTAAACCTGAACCAAACCGTTTTTACTACTGGTCCACCTCTAAAATTATTCACTGTGAAATTTCAACTATTTTATTACTCAGACGTTAAAAAGGTCTATATTCAAAGGAGAAAAACTCTATATTCAAAGACTGATCGATGGTTGAAATATATATATTCTAGAGATTTTATTTTTGGGTACCATCCACCATCCAAAATTTATCTCGTGATATAAATGGTTCAGATCATTGAAATATGACCAAGGACCCATGCAAATGCAATTGCAATGCTAAGGCTTCTTGCCTTGGTAGGACGAGAATCCCACTCATCTGCACAATTGTGCGGTAGACATGCCATTCATCAGGTGGGCCCTATTGTTTTCAAACCCTTAATTAAAATGGTTCAAATTGAACTGCACCAGATATACTAAGGGTCCTAGTTTGTGTATATGATAGGCGGGCTCAGTGTTTTGATGTGGGTCCGCTGGAATATAGAGCGGTTGTACAGTTTCCCATGTCTCTTATTAATAAAAGAATTCTTCCTTTAAGGACTGAGTTCAGATTTTCAAAACATTGGCTTGTACATGTGTGTGGCCACCCAATGAATGGTCCCGATCTCTCACAATTATGCTAAGATGGCACTTGGGATCTTAACAAAGCCACCTATTTGGACGAATGTGTAGGTTTCCTTGAGGTGGGTACATGAGCAAGGTGTGAGCATGCTAGTTAAGAGCTTCAACAAGCAGCGGTTGACAGAGAACCTTCAAATCTTGGATTGGTCACTGAGCAAGGAAGAGCTGCACATGATTGATCAGATTCCACAGCGAAAAGGATTTCCCTGCGTGATGTTCGTCTCGGATGGTGGTCCATACAAAACACTGGAGGAGCTATGGGATGGCGAGATATGATGAGTAATGCTAATTGCACTCACGTGCAGAAGTGAGGCACACGTGTCTGTGATCAGAGCCATTCATTGGGAAGTTTCCAATATCGTAGTTGCTAGATTTAACGAACGAGGCATGTATAATGGTGAATTATCTATACTTGTTTCTTATTTATTTAGAAGTCAGCCTTGGAAACTAAAATGAATTCCTTTGGTTTGTTTTTTTTTTTTTTTTTTTATTTTTTATTATCCTTTAAGAACATAGGTGGGGGTTGCCTAGCAGGGACTATTTGCAGGTTCTAAGAAATAGTTTAAAAGCTGGAGGTTTTAGGTCCACAGCCCAAAACGTAGGTGTACATACGAAAAAAAAAAAACCTTTAAAAACATTGTAGGTAGATCGCTTGTCTTTTACAAATAGGTAAAAATAATAATAATTTAAACAAAAATAAAAATTAATGCTACTAATTTATTCCAAATGACTTCCTGTTTTCAAAGCTATATATACCCTATTTCAACTAGGTAAAGTGCCGTTAGGTGTTTTAGACCATGAACTCAAAATTGAAGTAGATTTAAAGCACAGTTGAACCACACCACAAACCATGGGAAACAATGATCATTGAACATCAAAATGATTTATTATTTTATTTTTTTAAAGCCGAACATCTATAGTTGAAAACTTCCGGGTGCCACGAAAGTCACGAATCGAGCTGATATTTGTATTTTCCCCTTCATCTAGGTCAGCATGACTCATCAACATGTTGGATGTCATGTAAACATTAAGGCCGTTGAAATTTTATAATGGTAAGCATTCAATGAACACTGTTTCCTGCAGTACAGTGGTCCACTTGCATGTCGGTTCTGCTTCATTTTTGGGCTCATCGCCTAAAATGAGCTGGAAAAAGTGATGGACGGCATAGATTAAACACACATATCACGATAGGCCCCACAGAAAATTCGCACTACACTATTGCACGTGGTGAGCTCCTTGCCATGCAATTGGCATCCCTCTGTATCCTCTCCGTCTCTATCCGAAATCATGCGTTTTAAAGGCACGCCAAGATGGAGTATCGCCTGGTGGTGTTTGAGAAAATTCAGTCCGTCTACATATGATTTTCCTGTGTGGGCCCAAATACGATGTAATCCAGAATTCAGGTTGGCTATACGGCTGAAAACAGTGAGTCTTAACTGCTCAACGTTGAGATATTAAAAGGGGGGTCATAGAAGTTATGGATTAGGCTATTATTTTCACGTTTTAAAGTTCATACCATTGGTAACATCTATGTCACAAATGGCATATCAACGTGGCATATAAACATCATGTCGGAGTCCGAAAGATTTTATGTAGAGTTGCATACACTTTTATGTTCAAGATGGATCAGAGAAGGCCGGGCCGGAGGTGGAAGTCATCAAGACCATAAAAACCTTAAAACATATATATCTTGCAAATCGGAATGAGTTACTCGATGTACCATATATGATTTTGGGGTAAGACGAGCTACTTTATCCCCACACCGAATTTGTGAGATTCCATCATATCGACGGTCCAATTCCCTATTTATTTCCATTTTTATTATTTTTAGTAAGTTTTAGTTTTATCGTAACTTTTCATCCCTTGGGCTTTAGGAGTTGTGTGCAATATGAAAAGTGTTTACAAAAATTAAGAGAATAACATGATTAAGCCACATAGGACACTTGCTATAAATAGTAAATTTAATATTTATAGTAAGTTGCGAATTTTAAAGAGTTTTAGAAGACGGTGATCGAACTCATCACATTTATGAGACCCGTATCCTATCCCGTACCATTCCGTAGGCTTCCGCGGTCCTCCCGGTCGAATTCTGACGACCCACGATGCGTAAATAGCAGTGGCGCGCGATCCTGAATTGTGTCCAGTATTTTAGAGTCGGCTCGACCCGAGACTTGTACCCTAGCAATCGCGTCGTTGCCACAGTTCCGACGCCGCGTCTCGCGCGCCGAGGCGATACCCAGGCCAGGAGATGTGGGCCCGCGTTCAGTTCGAGAGAAAACACTGCACATTTGTAAACTCAAGAAAGATTTCAAATCATGTCCCATCAATCCCATCAATCACACCTCATGTCAAGTACACATCACCCCATCCCCAAGTAACCCCTAAAGTCAACACTCTCTTACACAAGGTACACCCATCACTCACTTCACCCATAACCCCATCACTCACTCTCTCTCTCTCTCTCTCTCTCTCTCTCTCTCTCTCTCTCTCTCTCTCTCTCTCTCTCTCTCTTACACCTCTCTCTCATCTCTCTCATTCTCCAAGCAAACATCCCACATCCAAGCAAGCTTCCATGGGAGAGTTTGTGTGGCCCACCTTCCTACCACCCAATCCAACCCTTGGATCATCATCTCAACCGTCGAAATTGTCCACTTGGAGCTTTAGATTGCATAGGCGGAAGGAGTTGATCTTGAGGTGGGTGCTTCTCTCTCTCTCTCTCTCTCTCTCTCTCTCTCTCTCTCTCTCTATTCCCCTTATGTTATGGACCCCATTGTGATGTATGATCCACGTCGTTCCATCGGTGGGGCCCACCCCGCTGGCATGTCCACCGGGACAGATCTAGATGAAGGAAAATACAAAATCAGTTGATGTGGAATGTGGACCCACCTTGATGGCACATGTGGCCCACACATACATGGGACCCACCTTGAATGCACGTGCCTTGCATCCACCGTCAGTCCAGCCCGTCCAGAAGATCTTAATGTTGGACTGGGTGGTGTGATATTATATTATAAATATTATATATGTAATATGTAATATGTTATATTATATATGTATTATATGGATGTTAATAGCATAATATATATTTGGGTAGGCCGCTTTCATGTGCGACCCACCTTTAGTATGTAAATCTGCACCTGCAGATTCATTTGGACGGTGGCTTCTGGGCAGCCTCCTGCCATTTTTTTTTATCCATGTACCATATATAATATTATATAATATATTATATTATATTATATTTTAATAGATGTGATGGTGGGCAACTCCCACGTGGGGCCCACCTTTGTGACGTGCTGAGTACAGCACGTGGACCCATGATGCATGTTTTTCATCCACTCCATCCATCATCCTGCGGGATGCATGGACCGTCCACAATCCAGCCAGGTGGACGGTGGTAGCCCACCATGATATATGTGTTATATCTAAACCTTTCAGATGGTGGGACCCAGCTGCTGACTGTCGTCAGCAAGATCTGTGGGTCCCACATGATTGCATGTGTTGGATCCCAACCGCCCACCTGCTGTGGGGCCACGCGGTGATGAATTTGTTTCATCCACACCGTCCAGACCTCTGGACGGTGATGGACAGATTGGACGGCCCCGTGGGGCCACGCCATGATGTATGTATGCACGTGACTTGTACCTACGCCGTCCGTGTTGAGTACAGCACATGCGGCCCACCTTGATGATGTATGTCCACGCTGTCCACGCTGGACAGGGACCCACCGTAATGTATTTGTTTCATCGACACCGTCCAGACCTCTGGACTGTGCTGGATTAGTTAGACGGTGCCAGGCCACCATATATATGTGTTTCACCGTCCGTCGGGACGTGGCCCACCCCACACGCGTGGGTGGGACCCACCTTGATATATCTAGTTTATATCCACCGTCCACTTTCCCAGGATGGTGAGACCCTCCGAGTGCATGTGTTTTATGCATGCCATCTGTCCAGCATCCAGACCTTGACGCTGGAGTTTCCTTTCAAAACAAAATAAAAATAATATATATATATATATATATATATATATATATACATGTCGTATGCCCATGTGGGACCCACCTGTGTGTGTGGATTTCATCCATAACGTCCGTCTATCTGGACGGGACCCACTGGATGTGTGGATAGAATCTATACCGTCCATCCCATTTGGTGAGCTCGTCCTACAGCTTGAGAGAATGAGGCAGCTCCAAAAATTTAATGGTCCACACCGCGAGAAATAGTGGGCTGGCACCCACCGTTGAAACCCTTTGAGGCCCACCTGCTGTATGTGTAGGGCCCACCTTGTTGTATATACACACAACCCATCCATTTTGCCAAAACATGGGCTGACTTGTGAGGCCCACTATGATGTATACATGGGTTGTCCATCCATTTTCTGGGCCATGGGCTACCCTATGAGGACCTGTTATGATGTATGTGTCACACATATTGGCCCACCATGATATACATGTTTTATCCCTGCCACCCATTCGAGAGGCCCACTTTGATATACTTGTGGCCTATCTATGAGACCCGCCTTGATGTATCTTAAGGCCCATGAGTGAGACCGGATGTGTTGTATATAAGGCTCACTGGTGCGGCCCATGGATGTAGCCCACTTGATGTATATGATGGCCCATTAGTGCGGCCCATTGATGTAGCCCACTTGACGTGTATGAGGCTCATGTGCAGGGCCCACCCGTGATGTATATTGGGCCCATGTATAGGGCCCACCTATTGCGTATTTGAAGCCCATGAGTTGTGGCCCATTGTGATGTATTTGAGGCCCATGGGCGATGCCCGATGTGATGTATGTGTGGCCGTTATGTTGCGTATGGATCCCTTATGTGGGCCACTCATTGGGAGCAATGTTGGTTAGATGTCCACATTGATGGGCAATGATGGTTAGATATCCTCATTGTGACCTTCCCTTAGGCCTTGTTAGGCTCATTCTTACCAATCCCGATTGACGTGGCCAATTGCCGATTAGCAATCGAGACCGATTATCATGATCGATTGTCGTGATCGATTTCCTGAGTCTGATTATCGATCGATTCTGATTTTCGTGACCAATTACCGACTCCGATTGTTGTGACCGATTTACTGATTCTGATTATCGATCGATTTTGATTGTCGTGAGCGATTACCGACTCTGATTGACGTGACCGATTTACCGATTCTGATTATCGATTGATCCGATTGTCGTGACCAATATGCTAATTCTGATTATCGATCGATCCCGATTGACGTGGCCGATTGCCGATTAGCAATCGAGACCGATTATCATGATCGATTGTTGTGATCGATTTCCTGATTCTGATTATCGATCGATTCCAATTGTTGTGACCGATTACCGACTGACGTGACTGATTTGCCGACTTTGATTATCGATTGATCCCGATTATCGTGGCCGATTGTCGATTTCGATTGACGTGACCAATTTTTCGATTCTGATTATTGATCGATTCTGATTATCATGATCGATTGCCAATTCCGATTGACGTGACCGATTGCCGATCCTGATTGACGTGGCCGATTTGCCGATTCCGATTATCGATCGATTCCGATTGTCATGGCCGATTGTCGATTCCGATTGACATGACCGATTTGTCGATTCCGATTGTTGATCGATTCCGATTGTCGTGGCCGATTGCCAATTCCAACTGACATGACCGATTTGCCGATTCCGATTATTGATCGATCCCGATTGTCATGGCCGATTGCCGATTCTGATTGACATGACCGATTTGCCGATTCCGATTGACGTGGCCGATCGTCGATTACAATTGACATGACCGATTTGCCGATTCCGATTATTAATCGATAGCGATTGTCGTGGCCGATTGCCGATTCCGATTGACATGACCGATTTACCGATTCTGATTGACGTGGTCGATTGTCGATTCCGATTGATGTGGCCGATTTGTCGATTTTGATTATCGGTCGATCCTGATTGTCATGACCGATTGTCGATTCCGATTGACGTGACCGATTTGCCGATTCTGATTATCGATCGATTCCGATTGTCGTGGCCAATTCGCCGATTAGCGATCGAGGCCTATTATCATGACCGATTGACGTGACCGATTTGTCGATTCTGATTATCGATCGACTCCGATTGTAGAGGCCGATTGTTGAGGGCGATTGTCGAGGCCGAGTATCGAGGCCAATTCTGATTTGTCGAGGTCGATTCCGAGTGTCGATTCTGATTGTTGAGACCGATTTCGTTTGTCGAGCCCGATTTCGATTTGTTGAGGCCGATTGTCGACACCTATGTGATGTATATTCGACCTGTAGTTGAGGCCCAGTGTGATGTGTATTCAGCCCGTGTTTAAGGCCCAATGTGACGTATATGAGGCCTATATAATGAGACCCATTGTGATGCATTTGAAGGCCAGGTGATGGAGCCCATTGCAGTGTATGTTAGGCTCATGTGAAAGGCCCATCGTGATGTGTATTAAGCTCTTGAGCGAGGCCCATGGTGTTGTATATTAGGCCCTTTGTGAGGCCATGGGCCCATTATATGTTTGACCCTATGTGGGCCACCCCTTGGGGGCAATGTTGGTTAAATGTCCACATTGTCGAGGCCGAATGTCGATGCCGATTGTTGAGGCTGGTTATTGATACCGATTATGAGTATGTGACAACATAGCATCCTAATACATGCCCATACGCATCATCTGCATGTTTGTTATGACATGTGATTGATCATTGCATATGTCATAGGGCAGGTTGTTCATGGGGCTCCCTGATAGGCGGAGTTGCCTTACATGAGAGCACAGCATACGCAGGATTGATGCATGATTGGACTGCGTGACTCATGCATCTTGCATTTGTGTGACATGACCACCGTACGCCTTAGCGACATCAGGGCCGTAGCCTCCATAGGCATTTCGTGAATGGCCAGATGGGACACCGGAAATCTGTTATACATGGGGTGCTATAGATATCCCTGGGTGAAAGTCCTTAAACCCTCTTGGTTCCAGAGGTTGCTCCAACGTCTAGACCGAGTGAATGCATTAGCGCATGAGGGCCGTATACCGTTAGGCCGCGTCTCTCACTATGTCGTGGTCGGTTGGAAGGAGATACGACCTTACCTGCTGGAGAGGAGGGGGCAATGCTAGGCTGAGTCTGACCAGCTCGAGGAATGGGTCCGCTATCGACGAGTCGGGCCTGATATTGGCAGGCGGATAGTGAGGTCTCTTCCACTCACTTTGTTGTGTGCGATGAGGCGGCAATTTGGTTTGGAGTGTAATAGACCCCAGTGATTTTTCCCAGAGAGGAACCGTACTGATATGTAGACTTATTGAGCAGGGATTTTAAACTCATTCATTCATTCATTCACTATCCACTCGGGTTGGTGGTGCGCAACCATTTATTACGTGTACCCTCGCATGGCCAGGATTTCGGTTGGGGCGCGCGACTAGCCTGAGATAAGGAGTTTACCACATTGGGTCTGACTATCCAAATCTAGGTATGGGACTGGTTTGGATAGAAGTCCCTTGTGATGGACCTCGTAGCCTGCGATACCACGTACTATCATTCCGACTTCACACTCCAGCATGGTCATTCCATTTGCAACGCATATTGCATTACATTTGCGACATATGATATTTTGGGTTACCTGTGTTTCTGCATTTATATGGTTTAGATACGACATCTAATATTTGACTCTTTATGACTCCTCATTTGTGTAGTTGATCTGTATCGCGTATTCTGATATTGCTTGACTCATGGACTTGCCAGTATTTTCGCTTACTCTGATAACATATGATTCGTGACCTTGCACCTATTTCGACATTGTATGATTATGACATTGCGTTAAATACTTGGCACTTACCTTGTGCACACACTTACACCACTCTCTAGGCTTTCTATAAGCTTATACACGATAAATGCATGCAGGTGATATTAAGTTGCAGCAGTGTTGAGCTTGGAGCGTGCAGCGGTCTTCTAGAGCTTGATTTTCGATTTATGTATTTCCCTTTCAGCATTGTACTCAAATGATTATATTAGTGGATATGTGATGATGATGTTGCCTTTGTGAATTGGGTAATCTTGTGGTTATGTTCATTATGAGTTAAATATACATTGGAAAATCCTCCTTATAGGATCCCAGGATCGGAATCTGGCGTATGGACGCTAGGAGCCGAGAATGGGGTACTATGGAGGCTGTTGGCACCGGATTCGGCGATCGGGATTCCTGTGAATCCGATTTCTGGATTTGGGGCGTGACAACATTCATCCCTACATCATATTTCAACATTTGGCATCTGCAATTCCACTTCTTCCTGTCATAGGACCTACCGAGCTTTGGACCTGTGACGCAGGGGAGGACATGAGGTCGAGCACCGTCTTCCTCAAGAGGATAACTATTCTGAATCCATGGAACTTCTCTAGACTCCTTACAGAGACTTCTCGAATCCACGAGAAAAGAAAGCAAGAAAATAGAAATAAATTCTAATAAATTCGAAATTGATTGATGAATGAAAAAAAAACAAGTCCAAAATCCTTTAAATAGGGATACCAAGCAATGACAGAGAAATCAGAATCAAACTACATCTAAAACTCCTAGAATTTGAGACTTACTATAAATAGTAAACTTACTATTTATATACGGTCGTGATGTCTACTAGTGCGCAAGGTTTTTGGCCAAAAATAGTAAGTGCCCTATTTGGCTTCACCAACATGTTCTCCTAATTTTCTAAGATCTTTTCACATTGGGCCAACTCCTAAAGCCCAACGGATGAAGAGTTATAATCAAATTAAAACTTACTATTTATAGTAAAAACAGAATTAAAATAGGAAAATGACTGTCAATCTAGTAGTATTTCACAAATCCGGCTTGTGTAACCCAGCATAGCAGGGTCGGGTGGCTAAAGTAGCTCGTTCTACCCCAAAATCATATATTTTACGTCTGATAACTCATTCCGGATTGCGAGATACGCCTGATTTAAGATCCAATGGTCCGGATCACTTCTGTCGTCGACCGAGCCTTTTCTGATTCATTTTGGCCATGTAACTATTCGCGACACTCTCTGGATCAGCCTCCTTCACTTCAAAAGAACTCGTCCTCGAGTTCTCGTCTTGATCTAGTTCATGATACTCGGCAGGTCCGCGACGTTGAAAGTCCGTGAGATCACCATGTCATCTGGAAGATCAACAACATAAGCGTTGTCATTGATCTTTCAGATGATTGGTACTGGTCTAATCTTCTTATTCTTCAACTTGTTGTACATTCCGCTCAGAAATCTTTCTTTGCACAGATGGACCTTTACTTAGTCACCCACCTCGAATACTTTTTGTCGCTAATGCTTGTCTATTTGCTCTTTATACTTTTCATTCGAGACATGTAGCTTGATCTCTACCTCTGCTAAATGCCCATGATCCTGTCTGTCATATGTTCTGCTACAATGCTCATGACTGGGAGCTTGGGCAAAGTAACCAAGTCAAGTGTGTGGCGAGGTACTCGTCTGTAAATGACCTGGAACGGAGATTTTTCTGTCGAGCGGTTCACCATGTTGTTGAATACAAACTCTGCTTGAGACAAGACTAAATCCCACTTCTTCAGTTTTTCTCCTGAAATACATCGAAGGAGGTTTCCTAACGTGTGATTCACAACCTCAGTCTGCCCATCAGTCTCTGGGTAGTAAGCGCTGCTGAATAGAAGTTGTGTATTAAATCGAGTCCACAAAGTTTGCCAAAAGTGGCTAATGAAGTTCGTGTCACGGTTAGAAGTAATAGTTTTGGGAACCCCGTGTAGCCGTAGAACTTCTCTTAAGAATAGATTCGCCATGTGTGTTGCATCGAGAGTCTTCTTACATGGAATAAAGTGCGCCATCTTGAAAAAATAATCTGCTACCATGAATGCCGAATTCATGTCGCGTTGTGTTCGTGGGAGACCAAGCACAAAGTCTATAAGTAAATCCTTCCAAGGGCCATCAGCCACGGGTAACGAGGTGTAGAGGCCTATATTTTGAGATTACCTCTTGGAGATCTGACAAATATAATAACGTTGGACTGTCTTTCCCACATCACGTACCAATTGCGGCCAGTAATACCACTCTTCCACAAGAGCTCGCGTCTTGTCTAGCCCGGTGTGCATTAATGGCACCTCCATGTAGCTCTTGGATTATCTGTTCCCTTAACGAACTTTGGGGATACACAGTCGATTCCCCTTGAAAAAGAACCTGTCTTGCATATGTAAGTTGTCGGGGTGACCTTCTTGACATCTAACCCATGCGTCCTTGAAGTTGTCGTCGTCGGCATATATGCCCTTAAGACGTTCGAACCCGACAACCACATTATTCATAGTGACTAACAAAGTTGCACGGCGACTGAGTGTATTGGCTACTTTGTTCTGTTGCCCAAACTTTTGTTTTAGCACGAACGTGAATTCCTGTAAAAACGAAATCCATCTAGCACGCACATGGTTAATGTTAGCTTGATTATTAATGAATTTGAGAGCTTGCTGGTCTGTGTAAAGTATGAATTCCCTTTGAATCAAATAATGTCGCTAGTGTCGCAATGCTTGGACCACTGTGTACAACTTGATCTCATATGTAGACTACTTCTTACATGCATCGCTAAGTTTCTCACTGTATAAGGCTACCGGCCCACCTTCTTGAGACAAAACTCTCTCAATCCCTACATATGAGATATCACATTCGACTTCAAACAGTTTGTCGAAGTTGGGAAGTACAAGAACCAGGGTCGTGGATAACCTGCGCTTAATTTTGGCAAAGCTCCCGTCAGCTTCGTCGATCCACTGAAACTGTCATTTCTTCATGCAATCAGTGATTAGTGACACAATGGTACTGAAAATTTTCACGAACTGACAATAGAATATCGTCAGTCCATGAAAACTTCGCACTTCGTGAATATTTGTGGGAACCAGCCATTCTCTGATTGCTTTCACCTTCTCCTCATCCACTCGAATGCCCGTGAATGTTATGACAAAACCCAGAAACAACAGGCTATCAGTCATGAAGCTGCACTTTTTAAAATTGAGATACAATTTATTTTCAGTGAGCACTTGAAGGACTTTCTTGAGGTGTTCCACATGGGTGGTTTCGTCTTGACTGTATATCAAAATATCATCGAAATAAACCATAACGAACCACCCAATGAAAGGTTTCAGAATTTGGTTCATCACTCTCATGAATGTGCTAGGCGCGTTTGAAAGACCGAAGGGCATGACCATCCATTTGTACAATCCTTCCTTGGTCTTAAAGGTTGTCTTCCACTCATCACACGACCGTATTCAAATATGATGGTAGCCGCTCCTCAGATCCAATTTAGAGAATAATTTCGGGCCTTCAAGCATGTCCAACATATCGTCCAACCGTGGTATGAGAAACCTGTATTTTATGGTGATTTTGTTAATGGCTCGATTGTCGACACACATACGCCAACTCCAATCTTTCTTAGCAGTTAATAGAGCAGGTATGACACATGGTCTCATTCTTTCTCGGATGAGACCCTTACGGATCAGTTCCTCCACTTTCCCTTGTAAAATTTCACACTCTTTCGAACTCATCTGATAGTGAGGACGATCTGATAAGCTGGACACAGGGACAAGGTCGATATGGTGTTGGATATCTCTCATGGGTGGTAATTCATCAAGAAGGTCGTCAAACCAAATTTCTTTAAACTAGTTCATCAGGGATGTTGGTGGGATCGAGTTTTTTCCCTTTCACAATTAGTTCATAAGTTTGTTTTGTTTCTTTGGATTCCTCCACAAAGTCTCGTATGGTTAAGAGAAAATGACCCTTCACTTTAAAAGTTTCAGGTAAACCCTCTAGATCCAGGAGCCGATATGATTTTCCGGCTGTCCTTGATAAATACATACCTTATCTCACCCTTTGTGAGTGACATCATGGTTAGATTGTCAGGGTCGACCGATTAGTATGTGACATGCTTCCATGTCAACCACATCGTATACTACTTCATCTTTATAATGTTTACCAATAGAAAATGATATGGTGCACTGTTCAATTACCTTGGTTTCACTGACCTTCTTGATCCAGCTGATCGTATATGGGGAGGGATGGTGCTCCATTTTCAATTGTAATTTTTCTACCATTACCTTAAAGATGATGTTCTCGCTGCTCCCACTGTCAATAATTACATCACGGAGTTTTCAATTCACCGTACGCATGGTTTGGAAGATGTTATGTCGTTGTGGGTGTACTTCTTTCCTTGGCGCATATAATAGTCGTCTCATGACGAGCGATTCGCCATGATCCTTCTGAACCCAACCTGATTCATTCGTTTCGTCTTTTGTGGCGTGCTCTAGTTCCTCAATACTTGGATCCTCATTGGCGTATTCAGCACTATCATCATTAATGGCGAGATTTGCCACTTGTCGCTGGGGACAAGTATTTGATAGGTGACCTAGTTGGCCATAACGAAAGCAATGGTCCCCCCTTGGCCGAGTAAAGGGGTTCGAGATTCTTCTTGGGCCAGCAGCAGTCGATACGCCCCTTTGGGGCTTAGTTTAAACGCTTTCTTGATCTTGGTTCATGGGTGCAAGAGGTT
This sequence comes from Magnolia officinalis, assembly GCA_021015155.1. Lineage (NCBI taxonomy): Eukaryota > Viridiplantae > Streptophyta > Magnoliopsida > Magnoliales > Magnoliaceae > Magnolia > Magnolia officinalis. The sequence goes on along the minus strand of JAJHSJ010000014.1, from coordinate 7,861,823 downwards.
AAGTGCGTGCTCCTACGAGCTCCTTCCCTTTAGGCTATGGAGCTCCTTGGGGCGGGCCTGTTAAAGTAACCCTAGCGGTAGGATAGGCCTGTGTGTTGGGACGTTCAAGTTGTACTTCCACTCGAGTAGCCAACTTGATTGCATTGTTCATTGTCCAAACGGACTGCATCTGAACTCGATCCTGGATTATCATACACAATCCACTATTGAATCGGAGAATTGTTGCGATTCAGTTTCGGCCAAATTGTTACACGCCTCTAAGTGGTAGAATTCTTCTGCGTAATCTCTCACTGTCCAACTACCCTGCCGACAATTTTGGTATTGTTGGAATAATACCTGATTATAGTCGTTAGGGAGGAATCATGCGCGTAGTAATTGCTTCATCCACTGCTATGTGTGAATTGGTGCTTTCGTCTATCTCGTCTGTATGAGTTGTAGTTGCTTCTACTAAACTGAAGCTCTACCTTTCAACTTATAGGCCACAAGCTTGACTCTTTTTTTTTTTGCTTAAGGGATGTCCATATAGTTGAAGAATTGCTCAACCTTAGAAAGCCAATCAAGGAAATCCTCAATGTATAGTTGGTCATTGAAGTTAGGAAAATCGACCATCATCTCAAATTCCAGATCTATCCGATCGCCACCTTGTCTGGGATATTGGAGGACTATGTTGTCGACCTCCTCATCGCTGGATCCTCCTTCCTTAGGATTGATTCTTTGATTCGTTGCTAGCATTATTGCGCGATCAAGGTGAACATGAATTCCAACAATAGGTGGTGGTGGTGGTAGGTGATCACGACTTCCAGCAATAAGTGGTGGTGGATTACCACCATGAACACGGAGCTGCCCCTAGGGCCTCTGCTAAGCGATCCACCATGCGATTGATGGAAGCCTGCAACCCTTGCATAGGTTGCTAATTCTCTCACTGCACCGCTTCGAAAGCTGCCGCCATTTCCCTAGAGCACCATCCATGAGATTGTTGCCCGACCCGTCGTTAGAAGTCATCGATCCGAGGAAAAACCTCGCTTTAATACCAAACTGACGCAGGAGAGGACGTGAGGTCGAGCACCGTCTTCCTTAAGAGGATAACTATTCTGAATCCACGGAACTTCTCTGGACTCCTCACAAAGACTTCTCGAATCCACGAGGAAAGAAAACAAGAAAATAGAAATAAATTCTAATAAATTTGAAATTGATTGATGAAAAAAAAATGAGTTCACAACCCTTTAAATAGGGATACCGAGCAATGAGAGAGAAATCAGAATCAAACTACGACTAAAACTCCTAGAATTCACGACTTATTATAAATAGTAAACTTACTATTTATAGACGATCATGATGCCTACTAGTGCGCAAGGTTTTTAGTCAAAAATAGTAAGTGTCCTATTTGGCTTCATCAAGCTGCACTCCTGATTTTTCTAAACTCTTTTCACTTTGGGCGCAACTCCTAAAGCCCAACGGATGAAGAGTTATAATCAAACTAAAAGTTACTATTTATAGTAAAATTGGAATTAAAATAGGAAATTCAAAATCAAGCTGCATGAGCATCAGCATCACAGGGCAAGCCAGATAAATTACAGACCGGATCTTGCACAAGCAAGCTTCATCAGCATCATAGTTCAAAAACCAAAAAACCCGAGTTGACTTGGATCTGTTCAACTCAAAGACTCAGCCAAGTCTTTACTCGATTCGACTCAATATTTACTAATTAATAAATACTATAATAATTATATTAAGCTAAAATATATGTTATACTGAAATGAACAAATATACAGCGTACGGTGGGCCGCTTGTTCTATGCTGAAATATCCTAGCTAACATATGGCACTAGGATGGGTCGGCATTGGATCACAGAATTAAAAGCGAGTGACTCAGCTCGAGTCACTGAGTCGTACAATGCCGATAATTCTGTGATCTAATGAATGACTCATGCCAACTTTAGTCAACTGAGGGTTACATTGCCAACTTTAGTCAACTCAGGATTGAATGTAACCGAGCCTGAGTTGACTCAGCCGGCTGAATCTGAAGTCATTGAGTTTTAGAACGATAATCAGCATGTATAAGGCATTCATAGGTGATCAACCAGCAAAGGCAGCGCCAAGCGCACAATCCACCTCCCACAACATCCGGCAATGAAAGCCTTCACAACAGGTGGGGACCATTCAACTAATTTTACGATAATGTTGGAGGATGGTGTCAAGTTTGTTTTATTATTATTATTATTATTATTATTTTTTTAATTTTTATGAAAAAAAAAAAAAAAAGCTAAAAAGCTAAAAAATCTGTGTACAAGGAGGCAACTTATTGGGGCCCACAGAATAGCTGTAAGTGGCCCACCAATAAGCTTCTTTCAAAGCTCTTGAAGTTCTAAAAGCAGTCAAATCAAAACCCTTCAAAAATGGGATTATTAATCCGATCTCATTAATATATTATATTAATTCGTTTCAATTAAATTTTCACTAAACTATTTCATTAATCAAGTTAATTGATAGCCATTTTTTTGTATATATATTTTTTTTGTTTTTGAAAAAAAAAAAATTTAATCGGATGAAATTTAGAGAACTAATAGAAGATAACTACCATGACGATTAACTTGATTAATGAGGTTTCTTGATCAAATGTTAGTTTATAGGGGTTTTTATGCAAAATTTTCAAGGAATATATTTTTTTCCAAAATAATGCTTCGAAGATTAGAAATTACGTGGAGGTGTTTTTCAAGGGAGATGACATTTCTAAAGCCAGCAAACCCCCTGAAACTCAAGATTTCTAGGGTCCAGGTGGCATGTATATAACATCTAACCTGTAAAAGTATGCACCATATATAATATGGTAATATCATGAATAAAACAAGTCAATTAGATCATTAGATGGGCTATGCTTAAATTGGGATAGTTTGATTGGTTTACATTACTTTTTATAGATTGGGCCATGTTATGATCAGGTTTGCCGTATTATTTGTTCATCAAATAATAATGTTGGTTTGCATCTGTTTGATGGATTGGATATGAGACAAATATCATGTGGGCCCGGTAACTTTTGATTTTCTACTTTATTGCAAAGGAGGGTAATAATATAATTTCTCATCTCAAAAAGCACGGCTGGGGCAGGACGCATTGTTTGGTAAAATCCAATTCCTTTGGGGGTTGTAATTTTAGGTCCTTTGGGGGTTGTAATTTTAGGCGGAAGTGGTAGTAAATGGTGGGGATCCGAAGGTAAATGCATAAGGTAGGTGTGTTTGGAGAGTGATATGGAGGTGGTAAATGTGTTTCAGATTCCTTGTCTAGAGTTATACTTTCAAATCCTATTATATATTAGGATTTACCGTGGATGACATTAGCATCAAAATCAGCACTACACTTGCTCCAACAATTGGTGGGCCTTACTGGCATGTTTACATGAAATTCACCCCGATCAGTAAGTGTATCCCATCAATTTAACCATAGAATCAATTCAATGTATGATTCAGGTGGGCCGTACCAAGAAAAAAAAGTCAAGAGATACACCCACCCTTGATTTTTGAGGGCCACCATAATGATTATATAAAATCCACTCCAACCGTTAGATATAAAGCTAAAATGTAGGCATGCAGACAAAAATTCAGGTCCATTCTCAATTCTTATGGGGCACATGAAAGGAAAAAGTTTAGAGGATGAGGGTTACCATTTCTCTTCGTATGGCCCACTTGAATCAAAGAGCAATATAATATTTGGGCCTTACTATTCAAAATAAGCAACACACTTGGTGATTGGGGTAGATTTTACATAAACATCGTGATGGTGATGTCCCACTATATATTTTAAGGACCATATGGTTCACGTCAAGAGTTCTCGGCATGAAAATGACTTGGTTGGATTGAAGAATTAGCATACCCCGCCTTAATATTTACATGAAATATACTCTGGATCATTACATGTGCCATTCCATTTTAGCCATAGAGCTAAAAAATTGGCCCAATGTATGATTTAGGTGGGCCATAGGAAGGGAAACAGTTGGGAAAGGTATCCCTAGTATGTTGTTTCCAAACGTGAGATCCATCTGAATTACAGACTGAGATGAGTTTTGAGCCCTACAACTAATATGGAGTGACGCACTTAGTATTCAGAGTGGATTTCACATGAATTTTATGGTGGGATATTATTAAGAATGTAGCGAAATGTAGAACTGGGCACGGGATGATTCAAGTAGCCTGACTCTTTTTTTTTTTTTTTTTTTTAAATTATTTTAATAAACACACGCACACTCACCCCCCACACTCGCATGGTAGTGGGATTTCACCACCTATGGATACTCCAACGCTTGACTGGGTGTTGAAACTCCTTAACAGTCTACCACCCTAGCAAGAGTAAGGATCCAACTAGCCTCTTTTTTTTTTTTTTTTTAAATTAAAATTTTTTTAAAATTTATTTTTATTACACACGCACACACCACACCATCACACACACTCACGTCATGGTGGGATTTCACCACCTATGAGTACTCGAATCCTCAACCGGTGTTGAAACTCCTGAGAGCCTACCACCGGAGTAAGAGTAAGGACCCAGGATCCAACTAGCCTGACTTAACTCGTCTAACTTGTTCAGACCTGGCCCAACCCAGACCGAATGGGTGAGTCAGTCCAAACCGAGTAATCTTAGTCCAATCCAAATTCAAACCGAGTTGGGTTCAAGTTACCCAGTAACTCGACTCGAAACTCATCCGGTCAGACTCGACTAGTATTGCTGTCGGTTGATGGATGGTATCCAGCAGTGCACAACACTCCTGATCACCATGGAACGTACAGTTTGCTAACATGCACCATTTCTTACGTAGGTCAGGTCCAAACAACTAATCTGACCAGTCCCGGCTTTTGGATCGATGAGGGTATGCTGCAGATATCTTTCAGAATAGGATGGACTCTTTGCTACGATGGCCCACCAAAAGACAGCTAAGGAAGAAAATTAAATAAAGCAACGGTTCTCATTCCGCATAGAAAGGGAAAAATACATACTGGACGCGGATTGCCTAGTGACACTGCTCACAACTGAATGGTGCTCTGTGGGCCCCCACCATATGTATGTGTTTTATCCACTCCATCCATCCATTTTTCCAGCTCATTTAGGGCATGAGCCTGAAAATGAGGCCGATTAAAATCTCAGGTAAACCACACACCAAGGAAATAGTAGTGATTGGAGCCTACCGTTGAGAACTTCTTGGGGCCACAAAAGTTTTGGATCAAGCTGCAATTTGCGTTTTCCCTTCACCAAGGTCTTTATGACCTACTTAACCAGTTGGATGGAAAATAAAAGTTACAGTAGACCCTTGGAAAATTTTAATGTAGGCATTCAATCACCACTGTTTTCCTGTGTTGTGGTCCACCTGAGAATTAGATTTATGTCATATTTGTGATCGTGCCCTCAATTAATTATCCAAAATGGATGGACGGCATGGATAAAACATATACATCATTGTGGGGGCCACAGATCATAGCTGTTTCAGTACGCAATCCACGTCCCCACCGGATGGATGATTCCATTCATGTGGAGGGTGCCCTTCAAAAGGAGGTCGAGATTAAATAGATTTAAAAACCAATGGCCAGGATCACCAGTTTATTGCGATTTTCAACCTGATACGTATAATGTAATGTAGACTAATGCCACTTCCATGTTCAACACGTGGGATAAAAGTAATCCTCAATACAAAATATCACCAAAGGCATGTGGACAGAAGGACATAACCAACGGTTCATCTATGATATACCATGAGATCTTCCATCGCACATGATATGGAAGTGGAAACTAGCCATACGTGTGTAACATCGGACCCGCTCTTAACCGTCCATCGATAGGTGTACATGTGGTTCACATGATTGTAACACAGACCTGGTTCTTTATATCTAGCGTCTACAATATTATTGGGATCGCCAGACTTATGGCTCTAATCTCAGACACGTGTGCTTCACTTCCACATGCAAGTGCAATCAGCACTCATATCTCACCATCCCACAGCTCCTCCAGTGTCTTGCATGGACCACCATCCGAGACGAACTCCCGCCAGGAAATCCCTATCGCTGTGGAATCTGTCTGACCAATCATCTGCCGTTCTTCCTCGCTCAGAGACCAATCCAAGATTTGAAGGTTCTCCTTCAACCTCTCCTTATTGAAGCTCTTAATTAGAATCCTTACTGGGGCAGGTAGCCTTCCCATTTTATTGTTTGTTAAGAGCATGTTTGGATACACTAAAATCATGAATTTGGCAAATTTTAGGTATTTATATTCTACCAAATAAAGCCTCACAATTTTCAAGGTTGAAATTACTAAAAAATATTCTTATTTATATTTTTCATTGGCACACATGGTATATGTATAACATCTAACCTATTAATAGAATGCACCACACCATGGGTATTAGCACATACAAAACTTCAGATCAATCACTCATCAGATGGGTTACACTTGTATTGCAATATTTCAAATGACGTACATTATTTTATATAGATTGGCCCACCTATTGATTGAATCTATCATTTATTTTATTCATCTAATAATATTATTATTATGCATCTCACGAGTAGATTGGATGTGAGATACATAGTTGGTATGTTGATCTCTGAGCTGTCAGGCAGAAGCAAATTGGCTGGTGTACCACGCACCAGCGAATTAGTTGGTATGTTGACGTCAGCAAGTTCTATGGGTCTAAGCAAGTTTTGTGAGTCTCATCTATTTGGTGAGTGATGCAGGGGAGGACGTGAGGTCGAGCACCGTCTTCCTCAAGAGGATAACTATTCCGAATCCACGGAACTTCTCTGGACTCCTCACAGAGACTTTCTCGAATCCACAAGAAAAGAGAGCAGAAAATAGAAATAAATTCTAATAAATTCGAAATAGATTAATGAATGCATAAAAACGAGTTCACAACCCTTTAAATAAGGGTACTAAGCAATGGGAAAGAAATCATAATCAAACTACAACTAGAACTCCTAGAATTCGCGACTTACTATAAATAGTAAACTTACTATTTATAGACGGTCGTGATGTCTACTAGTGCGCAAGGTTTTCGGCCAAAAATAGTAAGTGTCCTATTTGGCTTCACCAAACCGTTCCCCTAATTATTCTAAGCTCTTTTCACATTGGGCGCAACTCCTAAAGCTCGACGGATGAAGAGTTATAGTCAAACTAAAACTTACTATTTATAGTAAAAACGAAATTGAAATAGGGAAACGACCGTCGAATAAGGGGTTTCTCGCAATTTTGAGTGTCGCAACCTTACATAGCAGGGTTGGTTGGCTAAAGTAGCTCGTTCTACCCCAAAATCATATATTTTATGTCGGCTAACTCATCCCGGATTGCGAGATACGCCTGATTGAAGGTCTGATGGTCCAGATTACTTCTGTCGCCGACCGGGCCTTTTCTGATCCATCTTTGCCATGTAATTGTCCGCGACCCGCTCTACATCAGTCTCCTTCACTTCAAAAGAACTTGTCCTCGAGTTATCATTATGCGCTGGTTCATGATACTCGGTCAGGTCCGCGATATTGAAAGTCCGTGAGATCGCCATATCATCTGCAAGATCAACAACATAAGCGTTGTCATTGATCTTTCGGATGATTGGTACCGGTCCAATCTTTTTATTCTTCAACTTGTTGTACATTCCGGTCGAAAATCTTTCTTTGCGCAGATGGACCATTAATTGGTCGCCCACCTCGAACACTTTCTGTCACCGATGCTTGTCCGCTTGCTCCTTGTACTTTTCGTTCGAGACATGTAGCTTGTTCTGTACCTCCACATGAATGCCCATGATTTGTCTGTCGTATGTTCTGCTGCAATGCTCATGCCTGGGAGCTTGGGCAGAGGGACCAAGTCTAGTGTGTGGCGAAGTACTCGTCCGTAAATAACCTGGAACAAAGATTTTCCTTTCGAGCGGTTCACCATGTTGTTGAATGCAAACTCCGCTTGAGACAAGGCCAAATCCCACTACTTCGGTTTTTCTCCTGAAATACATCGAATGAGGTTTCCTAACGTGCGATTCACAACCTCAGTTTGACCGTCAGTCTGTAGGTGGTACACGCTGTTGAACTGAAGGCGTGTATCGAATCGAGTTCACAAAGTCCGCCAAAAGTGGCTTATGAACTTCGTGTCACGGTCGAAAGTAATAGTCTTGGGAACCCCGTGTAGCCGCACAATTTTTCTGAAGAACAGATTCACCACATGTGTTGCATCGAGAGTCTTCTTGCATGGAATAAAGTGCGCCATCTTGGAAAAACGATCTACTACCACGAACACCGAATCCATGCCGCATTGTATTCGTGGGAGACCAAGCACAAAGTCTATAGATAAATCCTCCCAAGGGCCGTTAGGTACGAGTAATGGGGTGTAGAGGCTCGTATTATGAGATTGTCCCTTGGAAGTCTGACAAATATACAACGTTGGACTGTCTTTCCCACATCACGTACCAATTGCGGCTAGTAATACCGTTCTTCCACAAGAGCTCGCGTCTTGTCTCGCCCAAGGTGTCCACTGAGGCCACCTCCATGTAGCTCTTGGATTATCTGTTTTCTTAGCGAACTCTTTGGGATACATAGTCGATTTTCCTTGAAAATGAACCCGTCTTGTATATGTAAGTCACCGAGGTGACCCTCCTGACATCTAACTCATGCGTCCTTGAAGTCGTCGTCGTTGGCATATATGTCTTTGAGGCGATCGAACCCGACAACTTTATTGCTCATAGTGACTAACAAAGTTGCACGGCGACTCAGCGCATCGGCTACTTTGTTCTGTTGCCCTAACTTATACTTTAGCACGAATGTAAATTCTTGCAAAAACGAGATCCATGTAGCATGCACACGGTTAATGTTAGCTTGACTATTAATAAATTTGAGGGCTTAATGGTCCGTGTAAAGTATGAATTCCCTTTGAATCAAATAATGTCGCCAGTGTCGCAATGCCTGGACCACCGCGTACAACTCGATCTCATATGTAGACCACTTCTTGCGTGCATCACTATGTTTCTCACTATAGAAGGCTACCGGCCTACCTTCTTGAGACAAAACTCCCCCAATCCCGACATATGAGGCATCACATTCGACTTCAAACAGTTTGTCGAAGTTGGGAAGTATAAGAACCGGGGTTGTGGATAATCTGCGCTTGATTTCGGCAAAGCTCCTGTCGGCTTAGTTAGTCCACTGAAACTGCCATTTCTTCATGCAATCTGTGATCGGTGACACAATGGTACTGAAATTTTTCACGAACCGACGATAGAATGTTGTTAGTCCACGGAAACTTCGCACTTCGTGAATATTTTTGGGAACGGGCCATTCTTTGATTGTCTTCACTTTTTCCTCATCCACTCGAATGCCCGTGGATGTAACCACAAAACCCAAAAACAATAGGCTATCGGTCATGAAGCTACACTTTTTTAAATTGAGGTACAATTTATTTTCAGTGAGCACTTGAAGGACCTTCTTGAGGTGCTCCATATGGGTGGTTTCGTCTTGATTGTATATCAAAATATCATCAAAATAAACCACAACGAACCACCCAATGAAAGGTTCCAGAACTTGGTTCATCAACCTCATGAATGTGCTAGGCGCATTAGAAAGACCGACAGGCATGACCATCCATTCGTACAATCCTTCCTTGGTCTTAAAGACTGTTTTCCACTCATCACCGGACCGTATTCGAATCTAATGATAGCCGCTCCTTAAGTCCAATTTAGAGAATATTTTTGCGCCCTCTAGCATATCCAACATATCATCCAACCGTGGTATCGGAAACCTGTATTTTATGGTGATCTTGTTGATGGCCCGGCTGTCGACACACATGCGCCAACTCCCATCTTTCTTTGGAGTTAGCAGAGCTGGTACAGCTCATGGGCTCATGCTTTCTCGAATAAGACCCTTACGGATCAGTTCCTTCACTTGTCCCTACAGAATCTCGCACTCATTCGGGCTTATTCGATAATGAGGACAATTAGGTAAACTGGACCCAAGGACAAAGTCGATATGGTGTTGGATATCTCGCATAGGGGGTAACCCATCGGGATGGTCCTCGGACCAGATTTCTTGGAATTCATGTAATAAGGGCCTTAGTCTTTCAGGGATGATGGTAGGCTCGAGTTCTTCCCCTTTCACAATTAATGTATAAGTCTGTCCTGTTTTTTTGGATTCTTCCACGAAGTCCCATAGTCACCCGACTTGTAGGTTGTGAAGAAGTCCCTGCGTGGAGTCGCAAGAAAAGAAGCTCCCGAATCTATCACTCAGTCGGTGTCTTGACTCGTAGCCATGAGACATACATCATGATCTGAAGAAAGAATAACTACAAAGTCACCATCTAAAGCGACCGCAGTGGAATCTAATTAATCTTCCTTCCCTTTTTCTTTCTTGTCGTTCTTCTTACCACGACATTCATGCTTGTAGTGACCCTTCTTGCCACAATAATAGTAATCAACATCTTTCCTGTTACTCAACTTGCCTCTTGATTTATCTCAAGCCTACCCGCCCTTCTTGTTCTTTCCTCTCCCACATTCCTATGTCACAAGAGCCTCTTGTTGAGTAGACCCCTGAGACTTCCTCCTTGTCTCCTCATTGAAGAGACAACTAGTTACCTTTTCCATGGATATCTTTCCGTCTGGCGCGGAGTTACTTAGAGACACCACCAATGTCTCACAACTGTCAGGCAATGAACTAAGCAATAGTAAAGCCTGCAATTCATCATCCAGAACCATCTTCATAAAGGAGAGTTGGTTCACTATATTGCTGACCTCATTCATGTGCTCGATCACAAAACCACCATCCTTGAACTTGAGATTCACAAGTCGTCTTATCAGAAAAATCTTATTACTGGCTGTCTTCCTCTCATACAGCTCTTGTAATTCAGTCATAGGCTAGCGGCTGAGGTTTCCGTAAACACATGGTGGAACACTGAATCATCCAACCATTGTCTAACAAACCCCACCGCCTTCCGGTCCATCTTCTTCCAATCATCATCAGTCATATCTTTGGATTTTGCTGATATGCCTAAAATTGGAGAATATAGGTCTTTGCAATAAAGCAAGTTCTCCATCTTAGCCTTCCATATGGTCCAGTTAGAACCATTGATGCTGATCATCCTTGATGAGCCACCTTCCATAATTCAAACTGATCCTATCCATTCAATGAACTTAGCTCTGATACCACTTTATTGGGGGCCTTGCATAAAACCTTAGGATCTAGCCCTCCAGAACAAACCAGAATTATGGATAATAAAGCAATGAAAACAATCAATGCATCAATCACACACCCACACAAGAGATTTTTACGTGGAAAACCCTCAAAGAGGTAAAAACCATGGGACCTCATCCAGATCAACAATCCACTATGAAGTAGAACGTTACAAACTTCTTCACTCAAGTAGGAGTGGATAAACAATAAGAGAAACAAAGAAACGGAGAGATCTAACCGATTACGAGGACATCAAAGCGCTGAGATATAGATTGCACAATAGATAACCTCCACGAGCAGAACCTCCCTTCTATAAGCTTCCTCTCTCTCTTTTCTTCTCTCTCTCACCTTTGATAGCCCTAAACCCTTTAGCAAATCCCTTGTAAAGCTTTAGGAAACCCTCTTGTCGTACCTAGAAAGCCCTAGGAACTCCTATTTATAGTTTTAGGAAACTCCCTTCCGCATCCCAGTTGCGAAAGGACTTGCGACACGAATCTACGTAACTTCTACTGGTCGAACCGAGTCCATGACCGGTCGAGAGCCACCTTTGACCGGTCGAGCACCTCCTTCGACTGGTCGAGCACCTCAGAGAAAAATAGTCCACAGTCGCTGGACTTTGAGTCGTGCCACGGCTCGACTCCTACGACTGGTCGAGACCAGCTTTCGACAAGTTGAGCAAGGCTCACGACCGGTCGACGACGGGTCAAAAAACCCATTAGTTTCTTTTCTTTCAGTTAAGATGTCAGATCCATGTGTGTTTTTAGGTCATTGATCTTTCCCTGACTTTTTCTTCTTGTATACATTGAAGGCACAATCATGACATTTCCTATATTTACTGGGTAACCGAAATTTATCTCTTCTAATTTTGCAATTAATACATGTTTAGAAGTCCACAGAATAAGACTGACCGACAAATCTAGTGCTCTATTGTGTATCAAATGCGTCCAAGGGTGTTTCTAACTTTTTCCTATTTGTCGTTGTTCTCGGGCGTTTGGTATTTACAGATGTTAAGTGTTCCTTTTTATATTTAGGGATGTAAAATTTCTTAAACAACAGAAACACCCACGAACAATGACAAGCAACCAAAGAAATAGACAAGGACAAAAATAGACGAGTTCTAGGGAACTCTTTCTCTTCAGCCTTTCTACTATATGCAGAACACAGGAAAGGAATGCACTATCTGCTCAATCAAGGAAGTAGTAGTTTAGATTTTCAAAGAGCCCAAAAAAATTCCCAACATGGGGCAGTCTGTTAGCTTGATGGGAACCCAACAGAAGTCCCATCCATAACCATTTGAGGGTAGAAACTATTTATTAAAAAAAGTCAGTTTAAATATTTGAGATACCAATGAGTCAAGATGATTTGTTATAGTGGTGCAAGAACAGAAACTGGGCTATTAATACAAATTCAAGCAGTAGTGGTTCACTGAATATGCTGAACATTGATTCTAAACCCCATCTGTAAATCTGGAGACCTTGCGTCCACCCAAAAAAGAAGAAGAAGAAGAAGATACCTTTCCTTTCCATTATGCTAATTCGGAAAGAGCAGACCAACGAAATAGTCTTTCTTTTCCCTAATGCTCATTTGGAAAGAGCAGACCAACAAAATAGTCTCACAAAAGGAACATGTGCATGCGTAACTGATGAGGGTCAAATATTGCATATCAGACCCCGATTATTACCTAATTTTACGTACATGATAATGTTTAATGCCATATTTTAATTGTGTTTTTGTTGCAGGGAGTAATCAGGAGCATTTACTGAAGAAGAGTATTAAAAGCGTGGATTTGATACTTCAAAGTAACCAAAGCAAGGGATGGACCCCATGGGACGAAGATAGATGGATTTATACGCCAGGGATCTGAGGAAATCAAGCCGTTCACATTAAAGAGGCCCGAAATTGGTGCAGAATACAAGATCACATGGTTCCCTCCATCCGATTGGCTCGAAACTTCATACATGGCCTGGGGGCCATAAATTAACCGTACACGTAACATTTAAACCATTGGATATCTCAGGAAGTGGCCCAATGGCCAGATCAGCCCCTTAATTCATTAAGTGAGGCCCACCTGCTATCTGGATATGCCTCAACTTCGACTTCAACGCCTTAAATGAGGAGACCAATTAAATGGATGAATCAGATTTATCACAAACATCATATGTGGACCTCACATAAGACGGGTGTGCATAGTGCACAAGTGCAGTAGCCGTGCACGGCAAAGGCAGAGACGGTTTAACCGTCTCTGACCGAAGAAAAAAAGGAAAGAAGGAAATTTCCTTCTTCCTTCCGTTTTTGGCAGCGCGTAACCGGCCGCTGGTCAGTTTTGCGAGCGGTTGTGGGTCCCACCCATGGCCCGTACGTCCGATCCAATCCATTCATCTTGTAGAGGGAGAAAACCCTTCAAAAACATGCTGATAATTTACACCCATCTGTGCACACATGTGCGTTACAGAGGCCACAAACGGACTGTCCTGCAACGCTCAAAAGTGATTTTATTGTGATTTCTCCTCTGAGCCGCATCAATGGACGTTCAAAACCACCCATTCTTGACTGAAATTTCATCCTAAATCCAATGGATGGGGTAGATTTCCCCGAAAACACTTCTGTGGGGCCCACCGATCACGACAGCGAAAGACATCCGCGAAATCTAGTTTTCCAGGCAGTTGTGGCCCACCATATTTGATCATATGGTAGATCTAAACCGTCCATCGTGCATACCATCTCAAAACGTCCCAGGAGACGTTGATTTCACGGACATCAGGTGAGGAACACGAGAGTTATGAAGCCCCGAACTTGGCTGCGAAAAGGCTTTCGCTGCGCGTGCGACAGTTTTCCAAATCCGATTTTCATCACTCCAGCCACTCCAGTAGCTATAAAAAAGAGATGAAAAACGTGGAGCTAGGGGAGAACGCCAGGAAGAAAGATCCAGAGAGGGAGGAGAGTTTGGAAGAGAGAGAGAGAGTTTATTTTTATTTCTTTTATTTTTATGTTTTTTCTAGCTTAATCATGTTTATGCTAGGTTAAATTCATTAGCTAAGGCTGAAATGAAGCCCCTGATCTGAATAACTCTGGTTATATGTTGATTTTACCTTGATTCAATTGGTTTGTTTCTTTCTCTAGTGTGCTTGATTGGTTTAAATTCTGTACTTCTCTATCTATGAACTTGACCATAGTTTATATATGGATGTTGTCTAGATGCTTATTCTAGGTGCTTGTGTCTGAACATGAACAGGTTTCTTATAGAGGGAGAAACAGAGTGCTTTAATGAATTATACACCCTATGTGCCCGACCAAGGACATGAGATGTGTTATTCATTGCATTGCTTTAGGAGATTAGACATTCCGTATGCTAGACTAAGGACACAGATTGTGTTTTCTTTATATAAGTTGATCAATCTAGATTAGGGTGAATCAACAGATAAAACAAGGGATAGGATAATTAGGGGTGGATTCGAAAGTCCTAGTGCTCTCTCTGATTGAATTTTCTTCCCTGTTCTCAATTGTTTTTCATAGAACTGTGCTTAGTAACTCGCTCCATTATTTGTTGGATTAGTTAAGGAGAATCATAGATTTGAATTGTGATGACCAGTCCTCGTGGGAACGATCTCGTAATACGTACTGTATCTACATCTGATTCGTATACTTGCGAGTTTAAAAATCATTTAAAGTAACTTTAAGCAATTCCAATCCAGGTGAATCATTACTTTGAGCAATGCAATATTTGATGTTGACAAAAAGATTTTTATTTTTTTAGGTAATTCTAGCCTAAATTTATTCTCCTCCTCTAACCAAATGTGGGCCATTGACCATTTTTCTTTTGGCGACTATTAGTTTAGAATTATATGATGGCTAAAAGCACAACTTATGGGGGTATTTATCGAATCAGTATTGGGTCTATACACAACATATGTGGCATTTGTAATGCTTTCCAGACAACTAAGATTGCCTGAAGGTATTTGAGCCAAGAATGACGAGGAAAAAGCATGTACATACAAACCTGCTTCTGCTTCTTCTTCTACTGCTTCGGTGACACCTTTAAGAAGCAAGCTTAAAAAGGTAGAAAAAAGGTAGAAAAAGATGAAAGTGAGGTTAGAAAAGTCTTCACAAGCTATTCTGCATCAACATCAAGCAAACAAATATGCACTTTGGAACCCCCAGCTCATCTCCCACTCCACAAAATATGCGCTAAAATGCTAACCTGACAAAAACCAATAAAATTGGTTGTCACCAAGTCAGACCAAAGAAGCAGACTTGAAATGTCCCTTCCAGAAACTCCCCTTTGAAGAAGTGTATCCAAACAGGACCTTGGGAACGCTAGAAGGGATCAACCAAACAGGGATGGGTTGTAACACCCCATACTTTTCAGTACTCGGGTGTTACCGTGTAATCTAATTTAGTATAAATACAAGCCTGACTTAAGTAAACATTCACATCATTCTAGTCTAAATCCCACCATTGAAACTAGTCCCAATCCATACATCAAGCTCTCTATCCGTCGATTTCCAAGATGGGTCATCTGACTTCACATCCAACTCCCAGGCCACACTTAAACATTCCTTAAGATCCCAGGGTTTTGTTGTCAATCCAATCATTGGATCCGCTCAGTAAACAGTGAATTGGAAAGTAGGGGTTCACATGGTACAACTAATCCAAGATAACCTAAGAGTTAGGGTAGGTAGCTGAATGACGCACGACAAGTAGTCTCACATCCTACATGGGTATACTGATAATAATGAACAAATAAATAAATAGCAACACATAGTGATATTGGTTAAAAATTAATAATATAAAATCATGAAATGGGTAGTCCTGCAGAGCGGGACCCACAACATGATTTGAAGGTGCATGCATATGTGAGGAAATAATAACAAAATAAAGGTGAAAGTGATAATGATAATAATGGCAAAAATAATAATATTAAGAATAATAATGGTAAAATAGTAAAAACAATATTAAAAATGATAATGGTAATAATAAATAATATTATTAAAGTAGTATAACATGATGCGTAGTGTTATAAACTCATAACAGGCGATATACCCGTAAACTGACCATTGGTTCCTAGCTTGAATGGTCCCTTAGACCACTTTAACCATTGACGTTCATTTTGAGAAGATCTGACTATTAGATTGGCAAAAACCCACAGTGGAACCCAATCTGAGTTGTGGGCGCCACCTAGAACTTAGATCAAGCCGAACCAACGGTCAAAGACCCTGAAATAGGCCTCCAAAGCTAATGAACGGTGTGGATTGGTCCTAAACATCACTGTGGACCCCCGCCATATGCGGAATGTACCCGCATCGTGCGTGTAGCTGAGGGGCACCGAACCTAGGGTCGGGTCAAAAGATCTCTAACCCGAAATTTCCCAAAATGGGAGGATTCGCGCCTGTAGCCGTTTGAAAGAAGAGATGTATTATGTTTCTCTTCTTGTATCTTATCCGTATGTGGGCCGCCATATCATTCCAGCTGGGAGATCCAAACCGTTCATCTGATCATGGAGGTGGGCCCGAACTTATCCACGCCGTCCGTACACGTTCATGTGTTCGTGCGTGTGCACAATCCCTTGTGCAGCAGGTGCATGCGTGCAGCTGTCTTGCCTAAAATGGAAAAATTACGTTTCTTCTTCTGTCTGCCACCTTGGCAATCCACGTGAGGGGAGGATCCCTCCAATCCTAGCCATCCACATAATGCTTTCTCGGCCTTCCAAATGAAACTGTGGGTCGGTTTCAGCTTCTACCAGCTGTTTTGAGAAGCGGTTTCCACCAGATCTAATATGGGGAGTTCGTTGAAGATCCAACGGTATGGGAACACTAGGGTAGTGCTAATAAAGAGAGGATCGAGCAATGTTTCTCTCTCTCTCTCTCTCCACCTATTTCAGCCGCTTGAGAAAAAAAAAACCCATCGTTTCCTTCTGTTAGCAAACCCACCAACCAAAGCTTCTCCAAGCTCCAAAAGAGCTTGTTTGGGAGCTTTCTAAGACCCATATGAATCATCTGAAAGAAACAGATTTGAGGAAGAAGCCCTCATTTGCAATCCGCCATTACCACCCACTTCATCTTCCTCACAGAAAAAAGACTCCCTACATGGTCATTGTTTCGGCTCGCCGAGTTGCTGTGATTCCAAGCTGGTTCAACCCCGAATTGGAGATGGATGGAAGGAGGAGAAAGAAGGAGCAGATGGTGAGGGTAGAGCGGAGGCAACAGTGGTGCAAGTTGACTGTTGCACTCGCGCTCGAGTCGGGACTCACTGGCATCACTCCACTTGGTTTATGTTGGGCTGAGTCGCTGCCCAAACGCGTCCGGATCCTCCTCGGAAGAGAGGGAAAGCTGAGATGAAAGGAGAGAGATCAGGAAGAAGGGAGAGAAAATCAGGAGACAACTTTAGTGCTGCACTGAGCTATCCATTGCTGTTAGACTCAATCTGAGTCTGTCGAGTTTAGGCTCATCCGCCATGCAAGGACTGGAAACAAAGGGTGAGAAAGAGATAAAAAGAAGGAGAAAGAAAAAGAAGGAGAAGGGAACAAGAGAAAGAAGAGAGAGAGGCAATGGGTTCCGGTAGCAATCTGTCGTTGCTGAGTCGAGTTGGACTCGGTCCTGGTTCGTGTTGGGGGTTGCTGAAGTTCCAGCAAGAGAAGAAGAAAGGAAGAAGAAGAGAAAAGATGAGAAGAAAGTGAGAGGAAGAGAGAGTTTCGGCTTGGGTTATGGGCTGACTCGTTGCCGAGTCAACCGGGTCAAGTTCGGCCTGAGTGGGCCTGTTTCAGTCGGGTTGGGTCTAGTATAACCCAGCCAGTTGTTGGACCTTAGATTTTAGAGGGAAGAAGAGAGAAGAAGGAGAGTAGGAGAGGAAGGAAGAAAAGAGAAAGAAAAGAAAGAAAAGAGAGAGAAGGAAGAAGTGTGGGTTGAACCGAGTCAACCCGGTTTGGGACTGTGTTAGATGGGCCGAGTCGAGCATGGGCCCTCACTTTTATACTCAAGGGAATGGAGGAAACAACATGCTCATTTAGTGAGAAGAACGTGCTCGGAAAAGGAGGAAAATCAACCGACTCGACTCTAACTGAGTCGACTCACCATTGAGTCAACTTACATGGGTCGGCTTTCTCTCCTAGCCTAAATTGTTTAATTCACTAATTATCATTGGTGCTATTATAACTATTGTGATTACTAAATGCGATTAGCTACTAGGAGGTTATTTGTGCTAGTACTAATTGCTACAAAACTACAACGGTTGGATGTTAAATATTAGTATTTATTTCTAAATATTTCCATTTATAATAGATCACACAATGTATTACCATTTTTACCCCTATTCTATGAGGATTGATAACCTTAGGTACGATTAGCCATTGGTAAAGTATTTATGCTCAACCTAGTTATCATAAACAAGCTTTAGTTATTTCATAGTAGAACTTCATGTAACCCTCTTAAACATCATTCTTAACGGTAGATCATAATACCCGTGACTAAATCCATTACGGATAACTATTATTATTAATATTATCATTAGCAAATATTTATCATTCTCCTTGTGGGATTAGTATAATCTTTGCTAATATGATTATAAGTATAAATCCTTATTATATCAGTGTTGGTAAGGGAATCTTATTATTATTACTTGCCCTATTAATCAATCATGGATAATATCGGTATGTTTAGATATTAACTTGTGCACCTTCATCATTAATACGGATGGATTGATACTCCTACTACGAATATTAATTGACCCCTTTGTACAATAATAATAATAAGTTAGGATTCAAATCCTAAAATCTAAGTATGGGGCTAGACCCTAGGATAAAACCCTAAAACCCTAAAAGATAACCCTAAGCTATGATCTTAAACCCTAAGTGGTATGTAGAACTTAGATCTAATTGTACATCCTGATTTATGGTAGGATTTGATTTTAAGGGAAAGTGCATTCCCTAGCGATGCTGGTAGGCGAAGCAAACTATAAGGTGATGATTCTTCCCTTTGAGCTTTCCATCTTCTCATTAGCTTAAGTTATAGTTTTTATTTAAATTCATAATTGACACTCCCTTTATAATTACATGTGTTAGCTGGTGGAAATTGAATTGTTGTATTACATACTTTACGATTATCTTGTATAATTGTTCATGTTTGTGGATTATTTGTGGATTGCTTACGGAACTTAAATTGGTACATTAGTGGAAAATTCCCATATATAATGTACACCCATACTTGGGATGTAACTTGACTAGTTGTGATCGTAATGGACCTTCAACTTGGTGGTTATTGAGCGGTGATCTAGATGGATCATTGATGTGGGCTTACCATCCAGGGTTGTTGTGCCCAATAGTTTTTAAGGATTCTCTTTATCGTATGGTTTTGATATTCACCCTATG
This sequence comes from Magnolia officinalis, assembly GCA_021015155.1. Classification (NCBI taxonomy): domain Eukaryota; kingdom Viridiplantae; phylum Streptophyta; class Magnoliopsida; order Magnoliales; family Magnoliaceae; genus Magnolia; species Magnolia officinalis. The sequence goes on along the minus strand of JAJHSJ010000014.1, from coordinate 7,842,294 downwards.
TGGCATATTTTGATACTCGCCCTACGCGGTTTTATTTGATATTTTCCCTACATGGTTTCAATGTTTTATACTGTGCAACCATGCGATGGTAAGCCCCATATACTGTAATATGATTGGCCACTAGTCGATGGATTTCCATTAAACATCCTAAAATGGTAGCCTCATGGGCCGGGGATGGTAGTCATGGGATACTATGCCCGACCTATCGGCCTACGCTGGGCCATGTGCTCCCCGTAGTGACCTTTGAACTTATCTAAATTGTCTGGTTGTAAATAGACTAATAATGACTTGGCTAATCATGCATACATGGCACGTATTGTTCCGACTGGATGATGTTTCCCAGGTTCGATGATTCCGACTGGATGATGTTTCCCAGGTTTGATGATTCCGACTGGATGATGTTTCCCAGGTTGATGATTGCATAGGTGACAGCCCACCGTCCGCACGGATGAGCATCCCCGGGGCGTAATTGCATATTTCATGCATCCATGCACCTAATAAGACCTACATCATGTATTGTTTTGTATACTTTGTTTTATAACTATGCTTACCTAATGCGGCGGTGTGTAATCTTGAGGAGAATTAACACTGAGTTGACCACTCATCCATCAAATATAACCGTACAAGTAGCACAGGTGGCTTAAGTGATTTACAGGTTCAGACTGACGAGGAACTGGGTACAAGTATTGGGGATGCATGACTGTATCGTCAAGAGGAGTTGTGCGGTTTTGCAGCTTATGTTTAAATGCATTTTTATACTTCTCATGTATTAAATTTTGTAATTCTTGCAGTTGTTTCATTGAGACATTGGTTTGTATAAGTCATTATGGGCAACCTTTGTATATTCTAAATTTAAATGCAAATTTCCCTTTATGCTTACTTGTCCATTCTACGCTCATCTGCTTACTCCGATAGATGAAAAAAATATATATACTTGAATTTGACCATCCTTTAAGGTTAACACTCGGGTTTTGGGAAACGGGTCATGTACTCGGGTCCTGAAAAGTCGAGGCGTTACATGGGTCCTCCGACAGTCGTTGAACATAACTACTATAGATGAAACATTGTTAGTATCCCCTTGAATGCATCTATTCTAAAATGTATAGTACGCATCAGTAATAAGTAATAACCACATAAAAAACTGGATTATTAATCGCACAAGTTGCAACACAATGAAATACAATCCATTAAGATTCAATACATAAGAATATCAACATACATGTTAAAAACGCACAAATACACATGATACAAAAAAGAAGAAAACAGATTCTGATGTTTTTACATTTTTTCCTATTTCTTTTTTTTTTTTTTCTTTGAAAGATAAACATTATGTTTGGATATGTCATCAAATGAATTAAAGGTGCAATTCCCATGTCTGGATACATTATTTCTGTATAATTTGATATCTAACATATACCACGTTTCCACCATTTTATACTAGATTAATCTGGAGCCAGCAACTGGATGCCTTCAAATGCATGTTCAAACTAGGAGATGCACTTCCATTTGTTAGTTTCTCAAAAGATGGCAGATTCAAGCCCCAGATCTTTATCAAACAGTCCTATCAATGCAATTTCTAATAATATGAGTAAGAAATAGCTGAAATTACCTTATGACTAGATGTGGTCATAGATAATCTGCTAATTGCTCCAGAGAAAACCCCAGATTTGTATCGAAAATCTGTTGTAGCTTGAGAGAAAAATCCAAATCCGTTTTGGAAAGATCGAGAGAGAAAAACCTAGATCTGGTCTGCAAAAGAGAGAGAGAGAGAGAGAGAGAGAGAGAGAGAGAGAGAGAGAGAGAGAGAACCCTAGAGGAGTAGAGGTGGATTGAGAAAGGGGAAACAAAGAGAGATGGTCGATTGAGAGAGGAAAAAGGGGAAATAGAGAGAGAGGGTCGATTGAGAAAGGGATGGTAGAGGTGGAGATGGCGATGGTTGTCGCTGCATCTAAAGGGAGAGAGAGAGAGAGAGAGAGAGAGAGAGAGAGAGAGAGAGAGTCAGGACGGAAAGAGAGTTAGAGACAGAGCGTCGGGGGCGGTGAGAGGGAGAGAGTCGGGAAAGGAGAGAAAAACAAGGTTAGGGCTTTTGGTACGGTATATATACCCGATCGCTAATCAACGCCCATTTTAATTAGCGCCGGTAAATTAGCCACATAAATCGTCGGCTAATCCAGTTTTTGTTGTAGTGCGTCTGTACCACTCGTAGCTTTAGCGCTCGTCTTCGCACGACATGTACCCACACCAGCTATATCCGCTTCCCACACAAACCTGGATGAAGAAGAAAAACAAATATCATATTGATCCAAAACTTTTGTAACTTAAAAAGGGTTTCAATGGTAGACGTCCAATCCCTTAGTACTTTATGCAGTGTGGACGACTTACCTTTGGATCTATCTTATTTTTTAGCTCAAGCCTTAATACCAGCTCAGCAAATGAACAGACGTTTGGATAACACAAACCTCATGATGGGACCCACAGAACTTAGTGACGTCAACACACCCGTCAGGTTGGTAGTGTATGTTACACTAGCCAATCCGCTTCCTCTGTATCCATAGAATATTCAAATTAAGGGTTAAATTATTTCAGTTTGAAATAAGATTCATCATTGAATAAACAGTTTTAGTCACTGAAAAACATCCTGACACAGGGCAGTTGAAATATGTTGAGGGTCAAATATTGCATATTAGACCCTAGCTATTACCTGAATTTACGGACATGATACTGTTTAACGGACTATTTTAATCGTGTTTGTGCCGCAAGGTGAATTTAGGAACCTGGACTGAAAAAGGGTACTAAAAGCATGAATTTAATGCTCAAAAGTCACCAAGGCAAGGGACAGACTCCAGGGGATCAAGATCGACGGAATTACACGCCAGAGATTCGAGAAAATCGGGAACCTGAAGCTTAAGTGGCCGAAAATTGATCTAGAATGCAAGATCACGAGGTTCCCACCATCCACTTGGTTCGAAACTTCATACATTGGCTGAGAACCATAATTTAACTGTACAAATAAAGTTTCAACTATTGTATATCTCGAGAAGTGGGCCAACGGACAGATCAGCCCATTAATCTCCAATTTAGGGCCCACATGATATCTGGAATTGCCTCAAATTTGGAGTCAACGCCTTAAATGCGGAGAATAACTGATTGGATGGATCAGATTTCTCAACTACATCACAGTGGGCCCCACCCGAACAGCATGTGCATAGAGCACATGTGCAAGAGCGTCACACCGGACCACTCAAGTTGGTTTGACTCGGTTTGACCGAGCCTTCTTCACAAAAACGGAAGTTTCCATTTTCTTGAAACAGCGTCTGCACATGCCGTCCGTCGGTTTCTGTTGTGGGCCCCATCCATTGTCCAAACGGACAATCCAGACCGTTCATTCGTTCCTTGGGGTAGCCAAAACCTATGTCTAGCTGACAGAATTTGAAGAAGTGAAGTTCTTGGGGATCTCAGCCGTTCAAATGCAAACGGACAGTAGAGCAGGAAATCACGTGGGCCACACTGAAACAAATCCAAAGTTACCCATGTCCGACTGATTTCGAAGGGGAAGCCAGTGGTCGGGTTAGATTTTTCATACGATGCTTATCAAGGGCCCACCGACTTCAACAGCGTAAAACAGTTACGCAGCGGGATTTTGCGTCCGGAAAACACGGGATTTTCGGGCGGTTGTGGCCCATACCTTTGATCGGATGGATGATCCAAACCGTCCATAGTATAGCTCGTTCAAAAAGGCTACAAGGGACGTTATTTCTTTGAAAAAAAATGTGAGGGAAGTGAAAGTTGTTTTCATCCGTTTCTAGGCTGCAAAAAGACCTACGCACCGACTTCCCTTATGCATGAAGATTGCGGAAGTTTTCTCCACCGCCTTTATGGTGCGAAAGCACCATCCAGCCGACCAGCAACAATGATAAAAGGGAGAGAGAAGGTGAGGAGGAAGGTTAGCTTTTGTTTTGAACGTGAGAGAGAGAGTTGAGGCCTTTTGTTTTCTTTTTTTTTTTTTTACTATTTTTTATCTTGGAGTGTTTTAGTCGAATCATGTTGGGCTAAACCTCTTAGCTAGGGCTAAGAGGTGAAGCTTGTAGCGTGATGGATGATTTCTACGGCCTAGATTCATGCCTGAACTGATGTTGATTCTCGTTTGATTAATAGGGTTATTCACAGTTTTTAATGGTTTATTGTGACTTACATTACAGTAGATCTGCGATGGCTTGAGTATTTCCTTTTCCTTTCTTGTGATTATGAAGCTAGGACACCCTGTTGTTCACCATCGCCCCTTGAACATGGTGGAATGACGGAACTCTTCCTGACATTCATACATCACTCAGATTGGCTGTTGATTGGTTTAATTTCGTTGTTTGCTTTATCTCATGGGCATGATTTTGTGATGGAATCCATTCTAATTTACACCTGTTTGTTCTCTTGAAAACTAGATTAAATGAAGTTCAGATTGATTTTCATGGTTATATCTTCCAACTAGTTGAAGATGGGACTTGAAGTCCAGTTGAGTTCATGAATCGACCGTAGATCTGCTTGATCTCTACAAGTGAATCCTCTGAATCCCTAGTTTTTAACCTTTAAATTTCAGAAGTTTTAGATACATATTTTACCATTATTCCTCAAATTCACTTGATTTAGATTGCATTTTATTCTAGTTCTAGTTCTGGTTAGTTTCAGATTACGTAAAGGTTTCAGTCCCTGTGGATTCGACCTCGGTCTTACCGAGTTTATTACTACATCACAACCCTATACTTGGGGAGTGAACAAAATACCACATTATTTTAATTTTGACTTAACCTTTAAGTACGATAGGATGTATTCTAGCAAACCTCATCAAAGAAGATAAGACGGAGGAGCAAGGATCCCTCACCTGAGCAACAGTCTTTCCTTTGGCCTGAGTAATGTCTTTAAGTTTTACATGAGTCATGGCCAGATCGAGCTTTTCTAGAGTCACAGTGAAATCTGGTTGAGTCAATCAACTTGGGGGTGTGGAGTCGAGTTTTGTCGTTTATAAACTATTCTATACACATGATGAGAATGTGGCCACTTTGACATGTGTATGCACATGCAACTTAGTTTTCTTGCACATGGGTGGCAGCTAAGAGTGTCCATCTTTTCATCAAGAAGTAATGGACATGATAATTACAGAACATATTTTGTTAGGTGGAGATGCACCCACTTTGGCAACAAAAGAAGCTGAGGGACATTTATACTACAAAAGGGGATACATGTGTGCGCGTACTCTCCGTTGGGTGGAAGAGGGATCCTGTGGGGCATAGAAAACGAAAAGGCCAACTTGACTCAAAGATTAGACTTCACAAAACTTGAATGAAACTAAGTAATATTAGCACACGTCACAACTCAGCGACTGTGGCCTCAATCAGTGGAGGTGATAAGGCCTTAATCAGTGGAGGTGATGAGGTTGGTGATAAGGCCTCAATCAGTGGAGGTGATAAGGCCTTAATCAGTAGAGGTGATGAGGTTGGTGATAAGGCCTCAATCAGTGGAGGTGATAAGGCCTTAATCAGTGGACGTGATGAGGTTGGTGATAAGGCCTTAATCAGTGGAGGTGATGAGATTGGTGATAAGGCCTCAATCAGTAGAGGTGATAAGGTTGGTGATAAGGCCTCAATCAGTGGAGGTGATAAGGCCTTAATCAGTGGACGTGATGACGTTGGTGATAAGGCCTCAATCAGTGGAGGTGATATGGCCTCAATCAATGGAGAGACGTTGAAGCATATCCGCAGCAGTAGATTTTATGGAGATTCTTATTCATGTTTTCATGTTTAAATTCCTTGTCTCTATAAACGCCTAAAGTAAGTGTTCACGTTGCAATCAATTGAAATTAAAAAAAGGTATTTTTTCTTTATGGTATCAGAGCCATTGTGAACACTTGGCATCGTTACCACGGCAAAGCTTCATTCTCTTATCTTCCGCTCTCTTCTTCCGTCATGGCTACTCTATCTCTCAACGTTGGTAACTTCATTGCACTCAGACTCACCTCAAATAATTATCCCTTGTGGCGTGAACAAGCCTTGGCCCTTGTAGAGAGTCAAGAATTGGTTGGCCATCTCACAAATGAAGATCCTACTCCCATTAAATACACCACACCAAATTCAAATAGTTCCACAAATGCAGAAAATTTTATTCCACAGTTAACAGATGCTTTCATAGCCTGGCGAAAGTTTGATCGTCTCCTTCGTGGGTGGATTATCGGAACACTCTCGGACTCGTCATTGGTCTCGACACAGCTCATGTTGTATGGGAAGACTCAAGAATGCATATGCCCAAGACTCACAAGAACGAGAATTTACACTACGGCAACGGATAACTTATCTTTGAAAAGAAGATGACAAAACCATTACAGAGCACATTCGTACATTCAAAGGCCTATGTGACAATCTAACAGCTATTGGAAAATCTGTTCCAGACCAAGAAAAAGTCTTCTGTCTTCTCACCAGTCTTAGTCCTCAATATGAAACTTTCACAATAACTATGCTGAAGCCCCCACGACCATCATACTCTAAGTTGGTTTCTCAACTCCGAAATTTTAATCAAAAGCGCAATTGGTTTTCTAGCCATTCAAATGTATCAACCTCATCTATCACTCATCAAATAACATTCTATGGTCAGCAGCAGCAACGATCTCAGCAAACTTCCTCAGGCTATCATGGAACCCCACAAAAGTTCACATCCAGTGGGCGTGGATTCCAGGCACAACAACAACAACATAAGGACTCCAATCGGAGCTACAAAAACAATCCTCCTTTTGCCAGTTCACAGCGCCGTCCTCCACCACCAGGTGAGCGTCGCATGATTCCTGTAGAGAGGGACAAATACCGTGACCAACAGTGTCAATACTGTGGGATAATGGGTCATGTTGCAAAGATCTGCTGGTGGGTACCCAAAAAATTTACTCATCATGATGAAATCCCACAAGCACTTGCAGCACTTACCTTGGACAACACCATCGCAAATACAGAATGGACAACAGACACTGGAGCTTCCAATCATATGACAGGTAAGCCAGGTATGTTAACCAATATTCGTAAATATTCTGGTACTGACACAGTTCTAATTGGCGATGGATCTTCCTTGCCAATTCTTGCAATTGGTGACTCGTGTATAAAAAAAAAAAAAAAAAAAAAAAAAAAAAAAAAAAAAAAAAAACCTGTTTTACCTCTACATGATGTCTTACTAGTTCCAGATTTAAAAAATAATTTACTCTCTGTAAGCCAGTTAACTAATCAATTTTCTGTTAATTGCGAATTTTCTAACGCTGATTTTTGTATTAAGGATCGGGAAACCGGACAACCAGTGATAACAGGGAGACGCAGGGGTGATCTTTATGTTCTATCATCTTCGCCAGAACTATATTTTTCTCATCGCTTCAAATCCGGCACTGCAGAAGTTTGACACCAACGCTTAGGCCATTCTCAATCTTCTGTTTTACAGTTATTAAAAAAATAAGGGGCTAATTGATCTTTTAGGGGCAACAAAATCTCAACATCTTTGTAATAGTTGTTAATTAGGGAAGCTTAGTCGTTTACCTTTCTCTTGTTCTAAACATTCAAGTTCTAGTATTTTTGAAAAAATTCATTGTGATTTATGGGGACCTGCTCCTATTTTATCTATTGCAAAATTCAGATATTATGCTTGTTTGGTTGATGACTTCTCTAAATATATATGGATTATTCCCTTACGTCATAAATATGATTTTTTTTTTAATGCATACTTGGCATTTGAAAAATACGTTGCTAGACAGTTCAACAAACAAATTAAAATTTTCCATTCAGATGGAGGCGGTGAGTTCATCAACTCCAATCTTTCAACTCACTTTCTTTCCACAGGAATTATTCATCAGATATCTTCCCCGTATACACCCGAGCAGACTGGTATGGTTGAAAGACGACACAGGACTATAAGAGAGCTAGGTATGACTATGTTATTTCATTGTGGTGCTCCTTTATTTCTATGGGTAGAAGCTTTCACTACAGCTGTCTACCTTATGAATCGACTGCCTACATCTGCCCTTAATTTTGAAACCCCATATTTTGCACTACATGGAGCTCATCCTATTTACTCTTCACTTCGTACCTTTAGCTCTAAATGTTTTCCTTACACTTGGGACACACGACATCACAAGTTTGATCCAAAAATAATTATCTGTATTTTTGTAGGCTACAGTGATAAACACAATGGATACAAGTGCTTTCATCCTTCAAGCAAATTTTTTTTTATCTCTCGGCATGTTGTTTTTGATGAGTTAGTCTTTCTTTATAAGACTATTAACAGTTCTCGCATCACATCTACTAAGCCACAGGTCATTAGCATCTTTGATTCTTGGTTACCACACACTGACATGCGCTTCCCTGTTGGACCTTCTTTGTCATCTTCAACACCACCTTGTTTGAGTCCCTTACCAGGAACAGACATCCATCATCCAACCCCACTATCCCACCATCCCAGTTCCACTGACCTACAAGATTTTCCATCCTCCTTTTCAGAGACTTCCGATATGCTTACCCACAATCATAGTTCAGCACTACCTGAAACACCTCCACCGCACGAGTCTCAACCAGCGCCGCTTCTACAACTCATGTCTGAACCATCAGAGTTATCTCACCTTACTCCAGTTTCTTCAACACCAATATCCCATTCTATAGTCACTCGGTCTAAACTGGGTGTGATAAAACCTAATCCAAAGTATGCTTTGATTACAACCACATCTATCCGTGTACCTCGTGAGCCACACAATATTAGATCTGCCTTGGCACATCCTGGGTGGAAAGTTGCCATGCATGAGGAACTTGAGGCATTACATCACAACCAGACCTGGAAACTTGTTCCTCGCACATCTAACATGCACGTTATTGGATCTAAATGGGTATTCAAATCAAAACTCAAACCCGACGGTTCTCTAGATCGACTCAAGGCTCGTCTTGTTGCAAAAGGCTATCATCAAATTGATGGTGTAGACTACACTGAAACATTTTCTCCAGTTATCAAATCGGGAACAATTCGCATGATCATTACTGTAGCTCTTGTTCAGCGGTGGCCTATTCGTCAGCTAAACGTAAAAAATGCATTCCTGCATGGTCTAATCTCTAAAGATATATACATGCAACAACCTCTAGGACTGACGGATTTTCAACACCCAACATATGTTTGCAAACTCCAAAAAGCTCTCTATGGTTTAAAACAAGCACCTCGTGCTTGGTTTGATCGTTTCAGTACCTTTCTCCTTAAATACGGGTTCTTTTGCAGTCTAGCAGATCCTTCCTTATTTATTTTTCACTCTGATTATGGAACACTAATTTTGCTTCTTTATGTACATGATAGACTGCTCACAGGATCCACTCCATTACTTGTTTCAAATTTCATTCAACTACTGAGCAGTGAATTCGCAATGAAAGACTTGGGAGCAATTCATCATTTTCTTGGCATAGAAATCTCCCCAACTTCTAATGGTCATCATCTGTCCCAGCCACGCTATGCTCTTACCACACTTGAACGATCCAACATGGTAGATTGCAAACCCATGAGTACACCTCTCGAAGCTAAGACAAAAACCTCATCAACTGAAACTTTTATGGAAGACCCTAGTTACTATCGCGGACTTGTTGGAGCATTGCAGTACCTCACATTAACACGCCCTGATCTTTCATTTAGTATTAACTATGTTTCTCAATTCATGCATGCTCCTACCTTGGCACATTTGAAAATGGTTCGACGTATCCTACGATATGTCAAAGGAACCATTGACATCAGACTGCATTTTTCTTCAAACACTACACTTAATCTATTTGCTTTTTCAGATGCAGATTGGGCAGGGTGTCCTACTACAAGACGTTCCACTACTGGCTACTGTACTTACCTTGGAGGAAATCTCATCTCTTGGTGTGCAAAAAAGCAACATACAATTTCTCGATCAAGCACCGAAGCAGAGTACTGAACTATGGCTAACATAGCAGCTGAACTCACATGGATGACCTTCATTCTCAAAGATCTCTGCATACCAATGACTTCTCCTCCCATACTCTACTACGATAACCTTAGTGCTCTTCATATGACAATTAATCATGTGTTCCATGCACGAAGTAAACACATTGAGTTGGATTATCATTTCGTTCGTGAACGCGTTGCGCTTGGTCTACTTATCACTCGACATATCTCCATTGCTAACCAAGTTGCAGACCTCTTTACTAAGCCAATGTCAAAGGTCGCCCTTCATTATTTTTGAACCAAACTTTGCCTCCAACCCCGACACAGTTTGCGGGAGGATATTAGCACACGTCACAACTTAGCAACTGTGGCCTCAATCAGTGGAGGTGATAAGGCCTTAATCAGTGGGGGTGATGAGGTTGGTGATAAGGCCTCAATCAGTGGAGGTGATAAGGCCTTAATCAGTGGACGTGATGAGGTTGGTGATAAGGCCTTAATCAGTGGAGGTGATGAGATTGGTGATAAGGCCTCAATCAGTGGAGGTGATAAGGTTGGTGATAAGGCCTCAATCAGTGGAGGTGATAAGGCCTTAATCAGTGGACGTGATGACGTTGGTGATAAGGCCTCAATCAGTGGAGGTGATATGGCCTCAATCAATGGAGAGACGTTGAAGGATATCTGCAGCAACAGATTTTATGGAGATTCGTATTCATGTTTTCATGTTTAAATTCCTTGTCTCTATAAACGCCTAAAGTAAGTGTTTACGTTGCAATCATTTGAAATTAAAAAAAGGTATTTTTTCTTTAAGTAAAACTCTATGTGAATTTTTGAGAAACTTGTGAAGTTTTTGAGTTCACCTAACACAACTAGGTTTCTAGTCGAATTGAGATTTTATGTTTTGAAGGTATAATGTGCCTAATGCGAAGTCATTTTAACACCGAGCTCGAGTGGGGTGGCTCGTGGGATGCAGGGGTACATTCGAGGTGGGTGGCCCGTAGAACCCATGGATTTGTGGCTCATGTGAGGTAGGAGGTCTCGTGTTCGATACTCCTTATTGGGGGAGATTAATGTGGGGGCATTTTCACACTGGCTAGAGTGGGGTGGCTTGTGAGATGCAGTGTCACACTCCAGATGGGCAGCCCGTGGAACCCATGGATTTGGGCACCGTATGAGGCGGGTGGCTTGTGTGAGGCGGAACTCATGGATTTGAGGCCCATGAGGGAGTGGATTCCATAGATTTGAAGCCTATGAGGAGGGTTCAACCGAGGACCTAACTCATAAATTTAGAGTCTGAGCTAAGGTAAAAGTACACCGCAATCTGTAGGTCTCATATTGGTGCGTGTAAACAATCCAATCTGTCCATCATGTACGTTTAACAATGTTTTCTTTAGATACATTCCAATCCAAATCTCAGGTGGGCGATCCCACAGGGGACAACACTCCGACTCTTATTTACTCATTGAATGGGCATTTGTATTTTTTTGCAAAAAGCACTATAATCTAAAAATTCACTGTTGTCAGCATTTACACGCACGCTGTTCTTGCCTTTTATTTTATTTTATTTTATTTTATTTTATTTTATACCATGGAAACTTGTTTTCAACCTGAAGCTAGTGGGGTCAGCTGTGATGTTCGTGAGAAATCCACCCCGTCCATCCATTTTCCTAGATCATTATAGTACATGGGAGGAAAAGTGAGGTAGATCCAAAACTGAAATGGGCCGCACAACAGGAAACAGTGAGATTAAATGTCCACCGTTGAAACATTTGTAAGGCCAGAAAAAAATGGATAAAGCTAATATATTTGTCTTTTCAGTTCATGTAAGTAGTAATGACCTTGTGAATGGTATGGATTCAATATAAACATCACGCTGGACTCCAAGGAGTTTTCAATGGTAGGCATTTCTCTACCCGCTTCTTCCAGTCGTGCGGCCGACTTTAGTTTTAGATCTGCGTAATTTTTTGACTCATGTCATAAAATGATCTGGAAAAACGGATGGATGTTGTAGATTTGTCACAAAACAAAGGTGGGCCCCCACAAACGCTTGGAGTAGATCCGGCCTCTACCCATGTGACATGACGCGGATGGCTGGAGGTGGATTTCCTTCCTGTGCTGAGATGGTTGATGGAGCCTGTCGTGATTCAGGTGAGAAATCCACCCCGTCCATCCTTTAGAGAGATCATTTTGAAGAAATTAGACAAAAAAATGATGTGGATCCAAAACTCAAGTGGGCCGAAAACAAATGCCTACGTTGAAACCTCTAGCTTGATTCTTACATGCGATACAAACCGTTTCTAATGTCATTACCATTGGGATGAAGGAAAACACAGAAAACTTATCGTAATGCAAAACTTTTACGGCTGTAGAATGTTTCAACAGTGGTCACTGAATCCTCACTTTTTCCTCTGGTATGGCTACTTGAGTTTTAAATCCATCTTAATTTTAGTAGCATGTCCTAAAACGAGCTCGCAAAATGGACGAACCGGGTGGATTCCTCACCAACATTACGATGGGCCCACCTAGCATCCTAGCGTAGGCAACGGGCGAGGTGGTTTTGGACAGTGCTTTGTGGGCCAACTTGTTGCGTTTGTTTTATCCGTGCGGTCCATCTATTTTTTCAGGTCATTTCAGGGCCTTAGCAAAAAAACGGTACATATCCAGACCTCAAGTGGACCACGCTGTCTATCTATTTGTTTTATCCACGCCATTCATTTCTCTATTTTCTTTATTACAATAATGCGATCGAGCTGTCTGTGACGTGTAGGTGCCATCCAACCTGTCCACGACCACTTATTGGGCCCGGACTCTGATATGCGGGCTAATTCATAACTTGGGTGAGCCCTAGAATCTCTCCCAATCCACTTTCAAAGTAAATACAGGTACATGGGCTAAATAGTAGGGATTGAAGCTGCCTAGAAACTGATATTTGTGTTCCCATCATCCATGTCTGTGTACTTGTGGACATGTTGGATGATAAATAAACAACAATGTGGGCACTAGGGAGGTTTCAACGGTATACATCATGTTCATACTATTTCTTGTAGTGTGGCCTAATTGAGCTTTGGCTGTGATATCAATTTTCATGCTTGTCCATCTTTTCTCCCATAGCATTATGCAAAAAAAAAAAAAAAAAAAAAAAAAAAAAAAAAAAAAAAAAAAAAGAGAAGAAAAAAAGCAAAAAAAAGAAAGAAAAAGAGGCAGCTTTATAACATAAGTGGACCACATCATAAGGTCTGCTTGTTTCTCACAAAATGATCTTAACAGACGTTCATCATTTTTTTCCATTGGTGTGGTCCACTGAAGATTTCAATCAAGTGATACGTTGATATATCATACTCAAATAGCCTAATGAAATAGATAGGCAGTACGGATATGCAACACGTTCATCAAGTCATGCCTCGTCGAACGCACGCCGATCTAACTTAAACTGCAGTATCCTCAAACGCAGGTTGAGCGCTTTCACCGAACTAAGAGTATTGCGTATACACCTGAGAAGACAATGCATCAGGGTACGAAGACTTTAGAAACAATGGAACCCCACATCGTCGGCACACCGACCCACATTGAACCTCTAAATTAGCATTAATCAACTCTAACTTGCATTATAGCCCCATTAGAATGCAGTTGGAATGCATTCACTAAACTACGAGTGAGTGTGTATCCACTTAAGAAGACGTTGCATTAAGGTACGAAGACTCCAGAAACAATCAAACCCCGCATTGAAGCACATCAACCCACACCAAACTCTTAAAATATTGTCAATCCTCTCCGACTTATACTTCAATCCATTCGAAAGCACGTCAAATGCTTTCAACGAACTACGAGGGGCTGCATATCCACCTAAAAAGACACTGCCTCATGCTGCAGATATTTTGAAAATACTCTAACCCCACACCAACGAACACCTAAAGTAGCACCGATCCACTCAAACTTGCACTGCAACCATTTCGAACGCAGGTCGTACGATTTCACCGAACTACGAATGGGTGCGTATCCACCTGATAAGATGCTACATCAAAGTATGTAGACTCTAGAAATAATTGACCCCAGACTGACGCACACCAACCCACACCGAAAGCATAAAATAACACTGATTCACTCTTACTTGGACTGCAGCCCCTCTAAACGCATGTCGAATGCTTTCACCTAACTACGAGTGGGTGCATATCCACTTGAGAAGATGTAACATCACAGTACAAATACTTTAAAAACAATAGAACCCTACACTGATGCACACTGACCCATACCGAATCCCTTAAAACAACACTGATCCTCTTTGACTTTCACCGCAGTCCCTTAAAACGTACATCGAACACTTTCATAGAACTACAAATAAGTGCATATCCACCAAAGAAGAAGTTACATCAAGGTATGGAGACTCTGAAAATACTCTAACCCCACACCGACAAACATCGACCCACACCGAACAACTAAAATAACACTGATACACTCCAACTTGCCCTTCAACCCATTCGGACTCACATTGAACGCTTTCACCGAACTATGAATGGGTGTGTATCCACTTGAGAAGATGTTGCATTAGGGTACAGAGACTCCAGAAGCACTCTAAGCCCACACCAACGAATCTCTAAAATACCATAATCCACTCCAACTTGCATTGCAACTCATTCGAACATACATCGAACGCTTTCACGGAAGTATGAGTGGGTGCATATACACCTGAGAAGATGCTGCATCAGGGTATGGAGACTTCAGAAAACAAATTGAACTCCACACTGACACACGTTGACCCACACCAAACTTAAAAACTAGAGTCGATCCAATCCGAGTTATACTGCAGCTCCTTTAAATGCACGTCGAATGCTTTCACTGAACTACGAGTGGGTGAATATTCATTTGAGAAGACACTATATTAGGGTAAGGAAACTCTGAAAGTACTCTAACCCCACACCGACAAACGTCGACCCACACTGAACCCCTAAAATAGGACCGATCCACTCCTACTTGTACTTCAACCCCTTCGTATATATGTTGACCACTTTCAGCAAACTATGAATGAGTGCATATCCACCTGAGAAGATGCTACATCAGGGTACGAAGATTCCAGAAATAATTAAATCCCATATAAACGCACACTGACCCACACCAAACCCCTAAATAGTGTTGATCCACTTCGACTTGCATTGCAGTCCATTCGAACGCACGTTAAACGCTTTCACTGAACTTTGAGTAGGTACATATCAACCTGAGAAGATGTTGCATCAGGGTACAAAGACTCCGAAAATACTCTAACCCCACACCAAAGAACACCGACCCACATTGAACTCCCCAAATATCATCGATTCACTCTGACTTGTATTGCAACCCATTCAAGCGCATGTCGAACGCTTTCACCAAACTACGAATGAGTGTGTATCCACCTGTGAAGACACTACATTAGTGTACGAATACTTTGAAAACAATCGAATCCCACACCAATGAACACTGATGGACACCGAACCCCTAAAATAACACCGATCCACTTCTACTTATACTGCAACCCCTTTGAATGTGCATCGAATGCTTTCATCAAATTAAGAGTAAGTGTGTATCCACTTGAGATGATGTTGCATCAAGGTACAAAGACACTAGAAATAATCAAACCCCATACCAACACACACTAAACACCTAAAATAACATCAATCCACTCTGACTTGCACTTCAACCCCTTCAAATGCAAGTTGAATGGTTTTACCAAACTATGAGTGCAAGCGTATTCACCTAAGAAGATGTTGCATTAGGGTACAGAGACTTCAAAATTAATTAAACCCCACAATGACATACACCGACACATACTGAACCCTTAAAATAACGCCAATCCACTCATACTTACATTGCAGCCCATTCGATCCCATGTCAAACGCTTTTGCCGAATTATGAATTGGTGTATATTGAATTGAGAAGATGTTACATGATGGTGTAGAGACTCCAGATACACTCGAACCCCACACTGATGCACATTAAACCCTTAAAATAACATCGATCCACTCCGACTTGCACTGCATCCCCTTCAAACGCACATTGAACACTTTCACCAAACTACAAATGAGTGTGTATCCACTAGAGAAGACACTACATAAAGTTATGGAGACTCTAAAAACACTCTAAGCCCACACCAACAAACACCAACCTACATCGAACCCCTAAAATAACACTTATCCACTCCGACTTGCACTTCAATCCCTTCGAATGCACATCGAATGCTTTCACTAAACTATGAATAGGTACATGTACACTTGAGAAGACACTACGTTAGGGTACATAGACTCCAGAAGCACTCTAACCCCACACCAATGAGCACTGACCCACAACAAACTCCTAAAATAGCACCGATCCACTATGAGTTGTACTCTAACCCATTCAAATACATGTTAAATGCTTTTACCGAAATACGAGTGGATGTGTATCTACCTGAGAAGATGTTGCATCAGGGTAGGACACTTCAGAAATAATTAAACTCCACACCAACGCACATCGACCCACACCAAACTTAAAAAATAGTGTCGATCTACTTTAACTTGCACTGTAGCCATTTCGAATGTAGGTTGAATGCTTTTACATAATTATGAGTGGGTGCATATCCACTTGACAAGCCGCTACATCAGGGTAAAGAGACTACAAAAGCACTTTAACCCCACACCGAACCCCTAAAATAGCACCGATCCACTCCAACTTGTACTTCAACCCCTTTATATGCATGTCCAATACTTTCACTGAACTACAAATAGGTGCATATCCACTTGAGAAGATGTTACATCAAGGTATGAAGACTCTAGAAATAATCAAACCCCACATAAATGCACACTTATCCTCACCGAACCCCTAAAATAGTATCGATCCACTTCGACTTGCCCTTGTTGCCCGTTCGAACACACATCAAACACTTTCACCGAACTTCGAGTGGGCATGTATCCACCTGAGAAGATGCTGCATCATGGTACAGAGACTCTAGAAACACTCCAACCCCACACCGATGAACACCAGCCCACATCAACGAATACCGGCCCACATCAAACTCCTCAAATAACACTAATCCACTATGAATTTCACTATAACCCATTCGAACGCATTTTGAACGCTTTCACCAAACTATGAATGGGTGCGTATCCACTTGACAAGAAACTGCATCAAGGTATGGACACTTTAGAAAAAATCGAACCCCGCACTAATAAATATTGAAGCACACTAAACCCTTAAAATAGCACTGATTCACTCCAACTTACACTGCAACCACTTTGAAAGTACATCGAATGCTTTCATCGAACTAAGAGTGGGTGTGTATCTACTTGAGAAGACATTGCATTAGGGTATGAAGACTCTGAAAACAATCGAACCCTACATCACACCAACCCACACCAAACACCTAAAATAACATCGATCTACTTCAACTTGCACTACAGCCCATTCAAATGCACGTCGAAATGGTTTCACCGAAGTAGGAGTGCGTGCATATCCACTTAAGAAGATGCTACATCAGGGTACGAAGACTTCAAAAATAATTAAACCCCACATTCACAAACATCAACCCATACAAAATCCCTAAAATAGTGACAATCCACTCATACTTAAACTATAATATCTTCGATTGCACGTTGAACGCTTTTGCCAAATAAGGAATTGGTGTGTATTGAATTGAGAAGACGTTACATCATGATGCGGAGATTCTAAATAAACTCGAACCCCACATTGACACACACTGACCCACATCGAACCCCTAAAGTAGCACTGATCCACTCCGACTTGCATTACAAGTACTTTGAATGCATGTTAAACACTTTATCGAACTACGAGTGGGTGTGTATCCACCTGCGAAGATGTTGTTGCATCATGGTATGAAGACTCTGGACACACTCAAACCACACATCGACAAACACCAATCCATACTTACCTGTACTGTAGCTCCTTTAAACATACATCAAAATGCTTCACCGGACCACAATGAATGCATGTGGTTTATCCACACCGTCCATCTATTTTTATCTTCTTTTATGGGTGTAGCCCAAAATTGAAGCATATTAAAAGCTCGAGATGAACACACCAGAGAAATTTTTAGAATAATGATTTTAGTAGTAGATCTTTAATGAACTCCTCCTTATGGTGTGGTCCACTTAAGCTTCATCTATGCTCTTTTTTTTTTTCTTTTTTTTTTATCTTAGCTAAAGCTCTAAAATTATCTTTAAAATGGATGAACGGAGTGGATAAAATACATAAATCAATGTCGGCCCCACAATTTACTCAGTGCGTTGAGTTACTCGTATGTAATTTGTATCCTTCATGGACTCACCAAAGACGGTTGAACCCTTACCATGGGCCACACCTTGAAGTATTCATCATGTATCCACATTTTCCATCCATTTTTCTAGCTCATTTTAGGGCATTATCCAGAAAACTCAAGTAGATCCAATTATAAGGTGAGTCATGTAATAGGAAATAGCGGTGATTGATTGTTAATGTGTCCAAAAAGTTTTGGATGAAGTTTATATTTGTGTTTTCCCTTTATCCATGCTTATGTGACCTTATCAACCATGCTTATGTAACCTTATCAATGGATTGGATGAGACATCAACAATTAAAATAAAAAATAAAAAAAAATAAAAAAAAACATTTACGTGTGCACTACAAAGTTTTTAAGGGTAGTACGTTCAATAACCACTATTCCTATGGTATGGTCCACCCGATAACTAGATATGCTACATTTTTTGAATAATACCCTAAAATTTTCTTTAAAAAGGTATGGACGTTGTGGATATAGAATACATACTACAAGGTGGGCCCCATGGAAAGGGTTGCACCGTCTTGGGTAAGGCTATGGTCTCACCTAGCTGTTGAGTCTAAAGGGGGATTACTCACACGTCAAGGTGGGCCTAGACTGTGGGCCCACTATTTGTTTAACCGATGATTTATGCTGTTCAAACGAATGTATAGATTATTTTATGCCGAGCCTTTAAAAAAATGAGGCAGATCAAATAATCAAGTGGTCCACATCGTCTTAGATTACATTTAATGGTCCATAGTTTACCCACTACTAAGACTTTCCGCGGCTCAGCTACCACTTAAATCCGCCTTGTTTTTGGTCCAATAATATAAAAGGAGATGGGAAAATTGATGGATGGTATCGATCAACAAAGTTAATGCACATGGGCCCATTTCAGCCTTCTAAAGGCCTTACCAATTTCAAGGCTAACTTGCAATAAAAGAACTGAACAAGGGAAACATGATCAATTTAGAAACTGATTGAGATTGGAAAGAGCGCACCTTATAAGTACATTTTAAAATTTTTTTAAAAAAAATTTGTTCTTTGTGACTTCTTTGTTAAAAGACAAAAAGTAACCGCAGTGTACTTTTAACTTATTTTATAAAGCTGTGTAGTTGATCGGGACTCTTAATACAATGTGGCCCATCGCTTGTTTTTATGCTTTCCAACCAGTATGAAAGGATCGATCTGCACCATGATGACAGTATTTCCAGAAAATCAAGCGTAATCACCGAGTGGACCCAAAAGAAAGAGAGGGAAAAAAATTTAGCAAAAGCCACTGTCTTTTTCTGTTCTTTTCAGTTTTACTTAAAAAAAAAAAAAAAAAAAAAAAAAAAAAAAAAAAAAAAAAACCTTTCAAGAATAGACCTATCCAGCCTTCGGCCTCTTTCCATTGAATGTGGACCGCAGCTTAACTATCCAATCTCAGGCCACTGATTCGAGGTACCCATCAGTTGAATCGTATGAATCGCTCCACCATAGAGCCCCGTTATATCGATTCAAGACTCGAGGATACCAAGCATGTCCTCGGTCGAAGATTTGTCATTCTTCTTATATAAAGACATGATGAGTTGTGCAATGTGGCTCAGAAAACTGGAGGGACCATAGAAAGATGGCAGGCATTCCAGAGGTGAGCCTCAGCGCAGGCTGCCGAACCATGCCCCTCATAGGCATGGGCACGGCAGTGTACCCCTTCGCCGGGTGCGAAACCATGAGATCGGCGATCATCCATGCCATTGAGCTTGGCTACAGGCACTTCGACACGGCTGCTCTCTACCAGACAGAGCAGCCGCTCGGCGACGCCATCGCAGAAGCCCTACAGATTGGGCTCATCAATTCACGAGACGAGCTCTTCATCACCTCGAAGCTGTCGTGCAACGACGCCCACAGTGACCGTGTCGGATCGGCCCTCGAAAAGACACTCAAGTAACGCGAGAGTAATAGAATCTACTGCCCTTTCTGCCCCACCACAAGGCCATCTTGACCCGTTCATCTCGGGTGTCGTCTTACCATAGATGGGCTACATGGTAAAAATCTTAGTGATCAGATATCCTCTCCATCAGTCCATATATTTGATCAAGATATATAATTAGAGGGGTTTTGCAATACAAGCTGTCCATGTTAGGAACACTAGATGAACGGTTTGGATCTTGATATGGTGGAACAGAAGGGCCTTCTCTATTTGTAACACTTGTCTGTAATACCAACGTTATCATATGGTATCGAGTCGAGTAGTGACTCCCCCAAGTCGTGGTGAATCGGACTGATATGACTGAGGATTCATATATATGACTCGTGGTGTGAAATAGGATCAGGTCCAATGACTCTGACCGAGTCCGAGTTGACTCGGACGACTCACATCCGACTCATGCAAGTCCATTAATCCATATTACTGACCATTAATTTCATAATTATCGTTTGTGTAGGAATCTGGGATTGGAGTATCTTGATCTCTATCTCATTCATTTTCCGGTGAGCTTAAAGCCAGGGGCGAATATCATACAATTCAACAAGGAGGATATTGTCCTCATGGATTTCAAGTCTACATGGGCAGCCATGGAGGAGTGTCAGAGGGTGGGCCTCACAAGGTCCATTGGGGTTAGCAACTTCTCCTGCAAGAAGCTCACCCAATTATTGTCCACTGCAGAGATTCCGCCTGCCGTCAATCAGGTGGGCCAGTTTCTTTTGTCTTTTTAGCATGTGTAAACACTTGCTTGGTGTGCGCCACTGCTACAGCTAAGACAGCAGCACGACTACTGAGATAATCTGGCAAGATGTGCGCCACTGCTACAGCTAAGACAGCAGCACGACTACTAGCCGAAAGGCACATGGGAAAGAAACTGCATCTTCCAGCGAGCACCTCCACTGGAAAATAAAAGTTAATAGATCAGTTTATTTACAAGTTCTCACAAATTAGGCTTATTCAAGTGCTGAACATATGGCTCAAATTGTTGCTTTCCCACCACGAACATTGGATACCCCTTAAATAAGGCTGCTATAACCATCATGTGGGCCACCTTATCCATTTGAAAACCTTTAAATGACTTTCCATTGAAATCAATATAAGCCTGATTTTTGGGGCATCCCCATTATGGTAGGGTTCATCCCGGTTATGGTAGGGTTCAGGTGATGCATGAGATGGTAATCTTTAAATCGAGTGAAGTGATGAAATGGGCGAGTCTTTGAATTGGCCCATCCCAACTCAGTCGGGGGTCAAGTTAGGTTTTTTGGTTTTTGAACTATGATATTGGTGCTGTTTGATTGTGCAAGATTTGGTCCATTTATCTGGTTTTCCTCATAGTCATAGTTAAAAGACTTGGCGTCTCTGGCCAAATCATTCTGTCGAGTCGATTTGGAGTTGCCCAATTCGGGTGAATCGGCCTGAGTTGTTGGAGTCGGGGATGAATTGTCTAGATGACTCGTTGTGTCGAACGATATTGGTTGAAACCCGAGTCTGAGCCAATTCATGCAAGTCACAAGGAACTCAAAGTCTCAAAACAATGCCCATGGTGGATGTGCCCTAGGCAAAATATCAAGCTGGTAAGGAAGGTTGCACAAGTCACTGAGTATGGGCCATAGATTAACCGTACATTTTTGCATACACTTTGGTCCAGTTAACGAGTGGATCAGCCTGATTTTAGGTCTCACATTTAACATGGGGCACGCCTGATGAATGTGGTTATTTTAGCATGTGTAAACACTTGCTTGGTGTGCTTCCACATGTGTGGCTGCAACAAGCCTACATCTTTTCGTCCACAAATAATGGACATGATGATCACGACAAGTTGTATTTTGCAAGGTGGAGATGCACCCACTGTGGCAACAAAAGAAGCTGCGGGAGTTTTGTGCTACAAAAGGGATACATGTGAGTGCGTACTCTCCGTTGGGCGGGAAGGGGACCCCGTGGGGCACAGGCGAAGTCATGGACTGTCATGTACTGAAAGATATTGCCCAGGCGAGAGGAAAGACTGTTGCTCAGGTATTCCATCTTATCTCTACTAGAGGTTTGCTCTTATACATCCCTATGTATTGAAATAAGATATTTGAGGACTTTAGTATTGTATTTGATGTCTTAAATCTAGTCAAATGCAAGGTTTGTTGATGTCATCGACTGT
This sequence comes from Magnolia officinalis, assembly GCA_021015155.1. NCBI lineage: Eukaryota > Viridiplantae > Streptophyta > Magnoliopsida > Magnoliales > Magnoliaceae > Magnolia > Magnolia officinalis. The sequence continues at coordinate 7,819,977 of JAJHSJ010000014.1, read as the reverse complement.
GTGTTTCGATGTCACCTTTGATGACATCGAACAATGCTCGATCCATCGAACTTTTTCCGGATTTCCTTTGTTGGTTGTTGAACATATTGTTGCTATTTTCGATGACATCGAAGAGCTTTCAGTGACATCGAAGACATGTTCGATGCCATCAAAGCTGGATCGACCAATCAAGAATTTCTGCAAATTCCATGTTTCGTTGCTGGACTCTTTTGGCGCGTGTTCGATGTCATCGAAGGTCGCTCGATGACATCAAACGATTTACGCAGATTTTTTGCGGGTCCGTGGGATTGCGAGGTATATGGGTGTACGTAATTCATTTAAACTTCTTTCCAAAGCTATATATATGAGTGTAAACGGGATTGCGATGTATTCTAAGGCTTCTTAAAGTACTCAAAGGGTTTCTAAAAGGAGTTCTAAGGTTTCAAAGGAGGGGAGCAAGGGAGAGATTTAAGGTTGTTTGAATCGAGTAAGTCTTCTATCCTTGTAATTTCTGCTTTCATAGTGAAGATCTATCACTTTGTGCCATATTTTTTCCCAAAAGGGTTTTCCACGTTAAATTTTTGCATTCTCTTCAGTTTGTTTGGTGCTCTTGGATTCCTATCGAAGATTCATTTCTGTGTGATTCTGCAACACAATCCGCAACATTTAGCTATAAGGTTTTAGCCATTGAGAATGACACAAACCATTTATTTGATAGGGCTACCTTTGGATGGATGATTTCTAAACCAAAAAAAAAAAAACAAAAATAAAAAAATAAAAAAACCTTTTGGGCTCATATATAGTCAAAGAAAAAGAGCTAAATGATCCAAATGACAGCTTTTGCATGTTGTCTTTCCATATACATGGTGAGACTCGCCATATAAACGATTTGAATCATTTGAAGAACCAGATACAAAGGCTAGTTCCGACTCCTATTTTTTTTTTTTTAAAAAAAAAGGGCTAGTCCCGACTCATTGTATTCCAATACATCAGGATGTATTGAAGCAAACCTGTCATGTAAAACATAATGAAGTAGCTTTTAACATTTATAATTCTGTAGTTAGTTTTTGGATTAGGTAAAGTTTTGTTTATTTAAAGGATATGTAGAGGGTTTTTGCAAAAGAACGAAGATTTGGGGAATTTCCCATTGTTACAACTGACCAACAATAAGTTTGATTACATTGTAAAAAAGAAATTGGTTTTTTTTTTTTCCATGCTCTCACACCCACATACACTACATGGGTACTCAAACCTATGACCTCAGAAGAGAATTAGCTGAAATTAAACTGCGCAACTTGTGAATTTAGATTCATATGGATTTTCCATCAAAACATATGTCGATTTGATTTTCTGACTAGCTGAATTAGAGATATATAGCTAAATGAAAACAGTCAATAGTATAAATTCAACAAATAAATCTTTATTAATTAGAGTTTACAAATACTATATCAATACCAAATTTGAAAATTAACCTGCCTAATGTAATTCCCACATCTTGAATTGTTTGATTGAGTTAATCTATGTCACACAAACAATTCAAAAGTGCCAAGGTACCAAACCACACACCTCTTACACTCTATCTTTTATTTATTTATTTTTAATTATTTTTTAATTTTTAAAGAAAGGTGGGATGGAGCCACCAAAATTTCATTCATCTGTCAAAATGTACAATCATTCAGGCAGGTCCAAGCAATAGGTTGGACCACACCTATCATATGAAGGAGAAAAGCTAGGGCTGCACAAAAGAGTGGCTCTATATTACATCTTTGAAACCACTACCTCTTTCTCCCCGTGGATCTTGAAAATAACTCTCATATAGAAATATTAACCCTTCATTTTTCATATTTTAAGACTGTCCATATTCAAGGGAATGGTCAAATGATTAAATAGTTAAGATTGTCGTATTGTTCTATATCACATACAAGGTGTGGACCATCATATCTCCTCGCCCAAGATCTTCCACACACTATCCGGGGTCCCTCATGCTGGACCGGGTAGGTCTAGATTGCATTCGAGAGGGGCTTCACAAGCCCCATTGACGCATGGATGAACATGATGAGGATAACTACTCCGAATCCACGGAGATTCTCTAGACTCCTCACAGAGACTTCTCGAATCCACGAGGAAAGAAAGCAGAAAATAGAAATAAATTTTAAGAAATTCGAAATTGATTAATTGATCATTGATAATTGCCTAATGTGTCTCCTTACACCATTAATATAGAAAAAAAAAAAAAAACTAAAATTCGTAATTACCAAAAATAGCAAAATTCTAACTCTAATAAAAATCCTAATTCTAATAAAACTCTTTTAAGGCCTAATTTCTAAAAATAAAAATTGCAAATAAACTTTCTCTAGAAGAGTCCTAGTATAACTAAAAGTTATTTCTATAAGGAAAGAAAATCTAAAACTTTAAAAAATATTAAAAAATCAAAATTACTAAAAATAGTAAAAGTTTTCTAAAAATTCATTTTTGAGCTGAAAGCGCACGTTTTCTGAAGAAACAGACAGATACGACCCACAATGTGGGTCAGTTCACCTCGGATGGCCCGTTTCAGTAAAGATTGATAGGTTGTACGCCCTGTAACGATACCCGGATCAAAAGTTATGGTCAATTTGCGGTCCACCTCCTTTTGGCTCAACCATGCTGGGAATATCTCTGTGACACGTTTTACATCAGACCCCTCCACTTGAAAAAAACTCATCCTCGAGTTACGCAAGAGACTTGGCAAATGAGTCTGAGATAACTTCTGACGCCGATGTTCATTAGCCCTTTTTTTGTACTTGACATTAAGCTTTTGAGCTGACACAATACATGTACTCATGCTTTCCTTGACTTGACTAATATTGATCAGTTCCTTCACATCTGACACAATACATGTACTCGTGCTTTCCTTTTTTTTTTTTTTTTTTTTTTTTAAAGGTGGAAATTCGCCACCAAAATTTATTAAAAGGAAGAAAGATACATACAGGACACCTCTTCGGGCGGGGTCCCACAAAAAGATTAGGAGCTCCACCTATCATATACGAGCACGACTACATAACTTTAGACAACAAACTAAGGCCAACACACGGAGGCCCAGACAGCAAAAGGAAAACGACCCCCACCAGCGAAACAGAAAGGGAGAGAGGCAGCACCAAAATCAAGCTCTCAAATAGCCCAATCCTGCTTTGTCAAGAACCAAGAGACCTCTAATGGTCCTACTAGGCAGGTCCGAGCGAGACCGAAAAAAAGAGTTGGCACATCCATTACTTGCCATCCTGGCTAGCGCGTCTGCCACTGAATTACCCTCTCGGTAGATATAACTAAAGCGAAGGTTGAGCCTGGGGCTGAAGTTATGAATGGCTCCCAACCTGTACTAGATGTTCCAAGGGCAGTGGGCTGAAGGGTCTGCAGCAGCCTCCACCACCAGATTGGAGTCGGATTCAACGACAATATTAGAGAGCCCCAATTTGCTACAAAGAGTAATTCCATCCAACATAGCCTGGGCCTCAGCGATCGTGTTGGAAGCACATCCATAATTCCTGTGAAAAGCAAAAAGTACCCGACTGTGGGAGTCCCTGGTGACACCTCCTCCGCCACTCTCACCTGGGTTCCCGTGGGAAGAACCATCCACGTTCAGCTTTACCCAGCCGGGGGGGGTCTAGACCATTTAACAATCGTAGGGAAAGGAGCGGGTGTCACTCTGCAGTTGTCCAGATGGAGAGCCTGAATGGTTGCCGACTCCCTAAGAGATTGATGACCGTTGTGTGGCAAGGGGTTGCCAATATCCTGCATCCATCGAGAAACTCGAGCAATTACCTTAAGGGCCGACATCTTAACCCCTTCAAAGCGCGAGTCGTTGTGGCTCAGCCATAGTTCCCAAGAGATTAACGCAGGAGCCATACCAAGCAACCGCTTGATGCGAGAGGAAATCGATGCTTTTGAGGACCATAATTCAATTTTCTGTTGAATGGACTGATTAGGAATGTGAGGAACATCAAATATTCTATAGAAATGCATCCAAACTGTTCTTGCAACTGACCCAAAACAGAGGAGATGGTTTAAGCTCTCCACACCATGAGCCCGGGGGATGGAGATACTGTTGTTGTTCGTGGGTGGATTGCGATTGGAGAAGGCCTCTCTCCGACCATGGTGGGGAGGATGAGAGTCATCAGCAATGGGAAGAGAGAGCGGACCATGAAGAAAAGAAACATTGGAGTCCACAACAGGGCCCCTGACCTGAGAATGGTCATGGACAGATCGGGACTGGAGATATTGGGCCCATGTGAATCTGTCTGAGTGGTCCTCTTCCGAAGGGCTAGATGGGGCTAGTTGCAGCAATCTTTGAAAAGATCTTCATAATGCCGTAATGTATCTCCCCTTCACAAAGGCCCCCTGTTCTCCGTAATGTATCTCCCCTTCACAAAGGCCCCCTGTACTCGTGTTTTCCTTGACTTGACTAATATTGATCAATTTATTCACATCTGTCTTTAAGATCTCATATTTTTTCTAATAATGTGGGCAATTAAGCAGACTTGCCCCTGAGACGGGATCAACGTGATTTTGTATATCTCGTATGGGAGGCAAATTATTGGGGGGGTTCATCGAGCACAATCTTCTTAAACTCCTACAACATTGGCTTCAAATCTTCTAGGATATTCATAGGCTCCATATATTTTTTCTTTTCAACTAATGGATATATATGTCTTGTTTCCTTAGATTGTTTAACAAAAGCTTGTTCAGTTGTAAGAAACTGTTCCTCAACTTTAGAAGTCTTGGTTTGGTTCCCCCTTCCCATAGGGCCGAGGATAATCTTTTTACCATCTTTAATAAAGATAAATAAGTTATCCTGATTCCTATGTGTAGCATTAATATTATTTTGTCAGGGTTGACCAAGTAACATATGACAAGCTTCTATGTCGACCACGTCACACATTACTTCATCCTTATAATATTTACCAGTGGAAAAAGATATACGACATCCTTCAGTTACCTCTGTTTTGTTGACCTCCTTCATCCATCTAATCGTGTATGGAGATGGGTGTCTTTCTGTTTTCAGTTGTAGCTTTTCCACCATTATTTTTGACAAGAAATTCTCATCGCTCCTAACATCGATGATCACATTGCAGACTTTTTTGTTTGCAGTGCACCTTGTTCGAAAAATGTTGTCTTGTTGTAATTCTATTTCTACCTTTGGCATGTATAACGACTTCCTTATAATCGAAGAGGTGGCCTGTGATTTACCATCATCTGATGATGCTTTGTAGAAATTGGGGTTGTGTCGTACAGTGGTCACGGGCAGTTGAGCATCACTTTAAGCTCGAGGTGGAATTAGCGCATCCGCAATACGGTTGAGGGTTGTTTGCAGCCCTTGCATGGTCAACTGACTCTCCTAGTGGAAAGCTTTCATTCTTTCCAAAAGATAATGAATCCTTAGATCACCGTCCAAAGGATTTTGATTCATACCTTCATTGTTTGTCATCGGTCCGAGGGGAAACCTCGTTTTGATTACAATTGACGCAGGGATGAACGTGATGAGGATAACTACTCCGAATCCACGGAGCTTCTTTGGACTCCTCACAGAGACTTCTCGAATCCATGAGGAAAGAAAGTAGAAAATAAAAATAAATTCTAAGAAATTCGAAATTGATTAATTGATCACTGATAATTGCCTAATGTGTCTCCTTACACCATTAATATAGAAAAAAATAAACTAAAATTCGTAATTACCAAAAATAGCAAAATTCTAACTCTAATAAAAATCCTAATTCTAATAAAACTCTTCTAAGGCCTAATTTCTAAAAATAAAAATTGCAAATAAACTTTCGCTAGAAGAGTCCTAATATAACTAAAAGTTATTTCTATAAGGAAAGAAAATCTAAAACTATAAAAAATATTAAAAATTCGGAATTACTAAACATAGTAAAAATTTTCTAAAAATTCGTTTTTGAGCTGAAAGCGCGCGTTTTCTGACGAAACGGACATATATGACCCAAGATGTGAGTCAGTTCACCTCGGATGGCCCGTTTCGGTAAATATTGATAGGTTGTACGCCCCGTAACAATACTCGGATCAAAAGTTATGGTCAATTTACGGTCCACCTCCTTTTGGTTCAACCATGCTGGGAATATCTCTGTGACACATTCTACATCACCCATTCACCCCCTTCTGATTCCTAGTCTACTCCGCTTTCTAGGAGTATATGATAGGCAGGCTTTTGGTTGTTTTTGTTGTATTTTAAATTATTTTAAAATAATTTGGTGTTTCAAAATATCCGTTGGAATGGACCATGGCTATGACCATAGGTGCGCATGTGCCCTATGGATGTGTCTTTTCATTGAAAGGTTATATCTTTTCAATTTTTGTTTTGAAAAGTTGTGTCTTTTGAAGCCTAAGGGACACACCACTTGAGTTTAAACCCAATAGTCACAACCCTTTGTGAAAGAGTGTCTTTACACCCTTAAGGGTGTTTTCACAAAGTCTATAAATAGACTTCTAATTTTAAGTTTTGAAATGGATTAGAAAATTGGTTTTCTCTTTAAAAATTTTGTTTAAGTATTTTTCTAGTTTGGGTTAAGACTACAAGTGGCTCGAGCCCATGTACAATGAGTGCATCGATGGGACCGGGTCATAGTCGTCATTGTATCCTGGAGGTCGATTGCTCTAGAAACCTACTGCACTTGGGACATTGTCCGAGGGGAGCAAATTCGATTTCAAGTCGAGTGACTCACGTCACGCCTCGACTTGTACAAACTGATAAGTTTTCTATTTTCTCATTTTAATTTTAATTTTAATTTATCCAAATAGTTTTCCAAACTCCATATATCCAACAGTTTTTGTGTTCTTCGGCCTGCTCGAAGTCATTTCCTTCGTGTTCTCTCCTTTATTTTTCAATATAAAGGTTTCTATTTAAGAAAAAAATAAATGGCTTGTACATGTGTGGACACCGGATGAATGGTCCCGATCTCTCACAATTATGCTAAGATGGCACTAAGGATCTTAACAAAGCCACCTATTTGGACGAATGTGTAGGTTTCCTTGAGGTGGGTACATGAGCAAGGTGTAAGCATGCTAGTTAAAAGCTTCAACAAGCAGCGGTTGACAGAGAACCTTCAAATCTTGGATTGGTCATTGAGCAAGGAAGAGCTGCACATGATTGATCAGATTCCACAGCGAAAAGGATCTCCCTGCGCGATGTTCGTCTCGGATGGTGGTCCATACAAAACACTGGAGGAGCTATGGGATGGTGAGATATGATGAGCAATGCTAATTGCACTCACGTGCAGAAGTGAGGCACACGTGTCTGTGATCAGAGCCATTCATTGGGAAGTTTCCAATAGCATAGTTGCTAGATTTAACGAATGAGGCATGTATAATGATGAATTATCTATACTTGTTTCTTATTTATTTAGAAGTCAGCCATGGAAAAAAATGAATTCCTTTTTATAAAATTAAAAATAAATAAATAAATTCGGGCAGCCACCACCCCCCAAAAAAAATAAAAAGACGGACCACGCCCGCCTATCATCCACACAGCCACAACGAAACTGCCAAATGCTGGCAATCAGCACACATCACCAACCAAACCAGCCACCTATCCAGATAAGATACGGCGGAGAAACTCGATCGCACAAAACCAAACATGCAGACATGGGAGCTAATTGAACATGGCCTCTAAATTGAAATAAAAGCTGCCTTTCGAACCCCAGCACAGGTCAGGTGAAAAGCTCCTTACCTCACATCATGAAATTGACTGAAAACAGGGCTACTTCAGGAGTGTCTGAAGTTCGAGCCATGGGTTGAATGCAAAGCCATCTGAATGCAGCTCAGCCACTAAACAGCTTCGTTCCTTAACTTGCTCTGTGGAAATGAATGAAAATGGTCATTATGCAGGTATTGAACAACAGGGGTGAGGTAGATCATGTAAAGCATCTCAAGTAGGTGCTTAGGATATTTACAAAGAGTAAATTATACCTTAATCTAATAAGTATAATTTTCTGACCAATAACTTATTATTTTGAGCTTTGTGGTGACATCCATGGGAATTTATGTGGACGAGGAGAATGTAAAAGTAATGAGTGATTGACCCGTTCTAAAAAATATTCATGATGTGCAAAGTTTCCATGAATTGACGACTTTTTATCCCCTGTTCTTGAGGAACTTTAGTATTATTGTCACTCGTATTATTAGTTGAACTTAAAAATAAAAGTTTCAATGGACTGAGGAGGCACACTGAAACTTTCCATAGATCAAGGAGAGATTATCTACCACCCAGTCTTGGTGCTTTCTAGTTTTAACAAGTTATTCAAGGTAGAGTGGAACCAAAATTCGATTAAGAACATAATTAGAAATAATCTAAATAGAAATTCAGAAATCCAGTGGGATAATTAGGGTTAAAATATTAAAAAACAATTAAAGATCCAAAAATTCCAATTAACAAATTCTTACATAATTCATCTAATTCAACTAGAATCGAATATTGATTCATTCTAATCGAAAGATAATTATGCAAATTCCATAAACAAATCCCAATTAAGATATATGAATCGAGATAGATTGATCTCTCATGAATATCAATGAATTTTACAGATAAATTACTTCCCCGAACTAAGAATTCAATCAACACAATCAAAATTCAACATTAAAAACCCATAAAATTGAATTAAATATAAATTAAATATAAGAATTCATCAAGAGGTTCATCCCTTAGCCTTAGGCAAGAGATTAGCCTAACAAAATCATTTAAAAATTAAGAAAAATAGACTGAAAGATTCAGGAAGAAGAACGACGTCAGAGAAGCTCTGTCTTCACTTTCTCTCTCCCAAACACTAATTCTTGTTCTAAACACACCTAAAAGCTCCATTTATATAGTGATTTTTCACACCAACTTAAGAATTCTTGAACTTTCGCACTTGTGCAATCCATCGATAGGAATCTTCGATCCAATTGACAGCCATTAAACTCCTTCAATCGAATTGAAAATACCTTCGATCGAATCAAAATTGTCTGCAACCGTCCAGCAATGTTTTTCAAAAAATCCATTATTTTATTGATCGAATTGAAGATGGAAAAAATAGTCTAGCAACCAACTTGGAAATTTTGGATTTTCTCGATCGGATCGACCTCCAATTGACTCCCATCAATGGTTGTTCGATCGAATTAAAGGATCTGTTGGTTGAATGAATAATGTTGATTTTCTTCCTTTCAACTGCACTTTGATCTTCAGTCTCCATCTCAACTTTGGCACTTATTTCCTATTGGAGGACTGCGAAAGGAAACCCTAAATTCGGATTACACAACGATAAGCGAATGCAAACAAAGCGTGTACAAGTACATACGAATTTTATGTTGAGAAAACACTCACGGGAAAAACCCACAACACAAAGCGACAATGATCACTATGAAAATGACAAGTAGAAGAGATAGAAAAAGTTACAATTCAGAGAACCCTCATTTTCTCCTCTCCACAATTATATATATATATATATATATATATATATATATATATATATATATATATATATATATATATATATATATATATATATATATATATATAAGACCTGGAATAGGAAACTAATCACATAATGACATAAATTTACGGATGTCGTTAATCTAAGCATTGATCAAATGACACCGATCGATCTCCACATGTTTGATTCAAAATTGTGCCTATGGCATAATCGGATTACCACGGCTATACTTTGCGGAAGCTTGGCAAAGCTACTGAATGAATGTTATATCCTAAAGGGGGGGTTATTAGGACCTAATTAAAATTCAAATTACCTAACTTAAACTAATTAACAATTAAATTAAGCAAGGCAATATAACCCTAAGGCTTCCAAGCTAATGAGGGTCAAATCACATTGACTACAAGAGATATGCAAATAAGCAACTAGTCTCTATCAAGATAGTATATATGTGTGTGTGATGTGTTAACTATTAATACTAAGCATTCATCTATTCATGCATACATAATTAACTATTCAAGCACATAAGCATAATTAAACAAGTGCGTAAATGACAATCCCAAATACAATCATATATAGTGGTTCGGCTACTTACCTATTACACTCTCGGCGGACGCACTCAACCCATGAGTGTACCGAATTTCATTATCAGATGTTTTAAATCAGGTTCAACTTTAACATTTACAGCCCTACACTAGGACTCTAAGATTTATGCTTTAATCCTGAGCCAAGGTCCTACACAAAAACTCGAAGATTTAGGCCTTTTTTTAAAAAAAATTATTTTAACAATCATAGCCATACACCTTCCATTCACATCATGCATGACCCAAAATGCAAAATTCCCCATACAATGTTTACATGACCATTACCAAAAAAAAAAGATCAAAGGCTATGGACCATACTAGTTTTTAACTACGGACATAGACCGTAGCTAGTTTGCTACGGCTTAAAACAATAGTTGAAAGGTAACACTTCTAAACATTTAATTAGCCTGGGATAGCCCCATAAGGGACTCTACGAGGCCTATTAAAATGTGTGTGCTCCGTCTAATACATCTATCCATTTTGCAAGAGAATATTAGGGCAAGAGTCTAAAAAATGAAGTAGATCGAATGCTCAAGTGGACCACACGGTAGGAAATAGTGGAGATTAATACCTACCATTGATTGATGGTGTGGTTCAATTGAACCTTCAATTTGCCAGATGTTAGGGTCATTCCCTATTTTTAAAAATTACAAAATTAATGGACGGAGTGGATATATAAAATGCATCACGATGGACCCCACAAAGCCCTCGACAAGACCGTCCGTCCAGCACCATCAGACGTGGTGTGAACGTGGAGGGGCTACGAAGGATGGTACAATGGCTACGGTCCAGAGGGTTTTTAGCTACGGTCTAAAACCGTAGTAGGACCGTAACAGGTAAAAATGCGGAATTTGCGTTACCTTTTTCTTTTCCCCATCTCACGAAACGTTTCATTTCCCTCCACTCCTTGGATCTCTCTCTCTCTCTCGATCTCTGTGCCCCTTTTTCTAATCTCTCTCTCTCTCTCTCTCTCTCTCTCGTTTGCTTCTCATTTATAGTGATCTAATCGGATCTGATATTCTGTCTTCCATCTCTTTCTTTCCTTTTGTTTGATCTGATCATCTCTATATTTTTCTTTTTTCGACTTTGGATTGTAGGTGAAAATGGGGCTCACGTTTACGAAGTTGTTTGATTGTCTATTCGCAAAGAAGGAGATGAGGATTTTGATGGTCGGTCTTGATGCCGCCGGTAAAACAATCATCCTTTACAAGCTTAAGCTTGGAGAGATCGTCACCACCATCCCCACTATTGGTATCAGATCTCACCCCTGTCTCGCTCAATCTTGGATGCTGGATGGTTTTTGTATCTTTTTAAACCTGGATTGTGTAATTCTGCATGTTTTTGGTGATTAATTGATGTCTGATCTGGTTTTCATGCTTTTGGACTCAATTAGATCCTTTCTCTATCTGTAGAATCGGAACTGGGTTGTTGAAGCAAGTATGTTTCTGGATCTGTTCATCTGTTTGTACAGTTAGGTTTCTTAGCTTGATTCTATTGGAACTTGTCTGCATGCCATAGATTCGTACATTGTATAGTTGAAATCTGAAGATGTGCTTGTGGAGAATGAGAGATCTGTACTTGTTGACTTTAGCCGGGGCTCTGTGTTCATGGCTCCATAGGTGAGAGGTTGGGCTCAGACTTATGCTAGTTAGCCATTGTCTACATGGTTTTAAGACTTACACCAACTCATTTGGTCTTAAGATGAGTTGTACTAGAGTTGGGGTGACTCAGCTGAGTCATCACCATGTTTCTCAAAATAGAAGGAAAAATAAAGAAATATATAGAATTTAAAAAATGGCACTTGGGGTAGTTTTATGATAAAATCTAGTTAATGTGTGACTTTGAAATGCACTAAATATCAATTGACTGTGTGAAATGTGGATAGGTATCTAATTGATTTCTTTAGTAATAGATCCACACCATTCAGGAAAACATGTTTCTTGATGGTAGTTGTAACCTACATATGTGAAATAGTTCATCTTGACCATGGTAGCTGGAAACACCCTGGAGCCATCTGAAACGCATTTCAGAAAAGGCAAATTTGCATTTCAAATGTTTTGTCAGAATTGAAATGCATTCCCTTGGGGAACGTTTGTGAAAGGCAATTTTGAAAAAGTAATAATTTTGCACTTCGAAATTTCTTTGAAACACTTGTGATGCATTTGTAAAACATAAGAGAAACTCATTTCAGACTTCTTTTTCTTTTCATTTCTTTTTCTTCTTCTTTTTTCCTTTGTCGGCAACATAAGCAAACCTCTTGTGAAATGTTTCTCAAGAGTAAGTAAAACATGAGCGAAACAACTGTGAAACTCAAGTAAAACATCTGAAATGATAGTGAAACTTTAAATTAATACATTATCATATTTTCTTAGTTTTCTATAAAATTCCCCAAACAATTTAAATGTGTTTCTAATTAATTTAAAGGTTTTCTTATTATTTTTGAGACATGGGTAGCAAGAGACCATTCAGCAAATAATGTTCATGCTTAATTCAATTTCGATCGTTAAAGTTACACAATTCAGTCAAAGAAACAAAAATGCTAGGAAATCAGCTTTTGAAGGAACAAGGTGATGTTTAGGACTGTACTTTATTTCTTCACAAATCTCTGTCTATTAATTATTATTGAGCTCTCTTACTCTTTGAAGTTTCTTCTCCAAACTGTTAGAACTTCTACAGTGAAATTTCCAATGAATGTTGATTACAAGTCTAAACTTATTCAACTACTCTGCAAGTAGAATTCAACTCAACTTGGTAAGACTCAGCTTTTGAAAAACCTGGTGATATCTGATGAAAAGTTGCCAAGCACTTGAAAAACTCTAGTGATTTCTTCACAAATACTTTTGGACTTTCTGAGGCTTGGATATGGTCACAATCAACCCTCAGTCACACTCATCTATCCCTTTTACACTTTAGTCCTTAATTTTTCCCATCGATATGATTTTCTTGTCTTTTTTTCCTTTTCTAACCTAGGCAAGAAAATCTTCTCTAGAAGTGTTTAACAACCCTTTCGTTTTCTCATGCCATAGTGGGGCTTGAGGGAACTTTAGGAATTCCAGCGACAAATTCGCTGATTTTTTTTAAAGAGGAAATAATGTGGATAATTGCCCACCAGAACAGGGGCCTGTTCGGGTGAAGAATCAACAGTAGGAAAAAACTGAACAAGAAAAATGTTTCCATATGCACAATAATTTTGTATTGCTATAAGCCTATAAGATGTATTTCCTCCTCATGGAAGTGGAATTGTACATAATACTGAATTAGTTGAGGTGCTTTACTTCCATGTTTTGCCTTATTTGTTGCTTTCTCAGTCTGGTTAGTCTATTTGATTTAGATTTGTTTGGACTCTATCTTTTGAAAGAACATATAGAGTTGCATTGGGATTGGTAAGGCACTTTCTTTGATTTGGTATTTGTTCTCCATACTTTCAGCATTGTAGGGATATAAGCTTTTTGAAGCCTTATCTAGTTGTTTGTTTTGGTGTTACTTATCATGTTGCAACATAGGCCAATTGTCTGATTGCCTTAGAAATTTCAATTACTCCTTTTAATTTTATTCGATAAGCAACTGCTGTTGTATTTTACTACAAATTCACATTAGAAAGTACAATGTAATTTCATCAATTCTTTTCTTATTTTTGTGGCTAAAGATTCATGTTTCACGGATGCATGATGTGGGAGTAGCAAGAAGGAAGAAAAAGAAATTAATAATCACCAAAGAAATTCTAATCTACAATAGAGTATCTATGTTACCTACTTAATTGTACATCTTTTAGGGCTTTTAACAAAAAAAAAATAATAATAATAATAAATAAGGAAAAGGGAAAAAAGGAAGAAGAAGTTAAGGCTGCATTTGGCTCATGGCTATATTGAAAATGGAGAAAGATAATTTGTGGTCTTAAAAAATTTGTTCTTTGTAGAATTTCAAAAAATTGCGAAATGGGGTTCTTTCGTGTTGTATTGGAAACAAAGTTGTTTTAGTTTTTTCTTGTTATCAATATATTTCTATTTTCTATTGTGTGTGCACACCTTGAGTTTCTTTTTTCTTTTTTAATTTTGGCAGGGGTTTCAATGATGCCATCAATGGATTCCATGATGATGGCTGGTCAGTGTTGGATTCAGATGGAGTCGAAGATGTAATAATTGCAATTAATTCAACCAAGAATATGGGCACCCATGTCACTAATGCAAATGCTCTCCCACTGCTTGAAGGCATTCTCTATGCAAAGGCCTCCATGTTACTCGAGGTAAGCTCTAAGCTTATTACAACATTTTTCTCTGCCCTCCTTTTTCAAATGATAGTGCTTCATCATCAATTCCATCACACAGTTAACAGTTAGTGTTGTTGTCAATTCTTATCGCATGATGAGAAATCAATTGAGGCACTTCATTATAAAATAACGAATATGTAGAACTCAATGGTCAAAAACTTACAAATGGATTTCTGTATTGTTTTTCCTACTCTAATTGCTATTTGTATAAATCTACTGAATGGATGTTTCCTGAATCTCTTATTAAACTAGATGATATTATTTTTCTCCATCTATTTTCTGTATTGTTTTTCCTGCTCTAATTGTTATTTGTATAGGACGAAGTGCAGGATGGCTTAAATGCACATCAGACCTTGGATTTGGCATCCAGTCTTGAAGCAGGCTCTGCAGTGAATCGCACAAGTGGAGATGCTTCTACAAACACTTCTATCTTACGTTCTGTGTTGACAATCACCTTCCAGTTCCCTTATGAAATCCACCTTCGGGACAGTGTTGTGACCATGGCTCGACAGTACTTGCGGAGTGTCATTTCATCTGTACAGCGGGTTGCCACAGTCATATCTCCCTCTTGATTTGGATCACATATGGGGCCAAAGCTACCTCTGGGGTCTCCAGAAGCTCTTACACTTACTCGTTGGATCTGCCAGAGCTATAGGCAAGTTCTACCATACTAACTTAGTGTCTCTACCTTAAATGATATGCAAAAACCCGTTGTTAAAATTCCCCCTACTTGTGGTTGATCAAAAACTCACTTACGCTTAGCATTCGCTAGCACTGAGCATTTCTTGCTACAAGCATGTCTTTTTTTTTTTCTTTTTCTTTTTCTTTTTTTGCCTGCTATCTAATTACCTAAATTTCCCTCTATGCAGCTGTATTTTAATCCTGTTACTGTGAAAATGCTGAGCAACCAGAAGGTATTGTTAACATATGGATTGTCTTTGACATTGTGCTTTGCGATGGTACTAGCTATGACATATTTACATATTTTTCAATAAATTGAGAAAATTCAGCTCTTGAGATGTGCACCGTGGATTTGAAATCCTCCTATTGTGTTAGGCACCCTGGATTTGAAATCCTCATGTTGTGTTAGGCACCCTGGATTCAGAATCCACAGTATAGTTACTAAGGTTTGAATTTAATTACTAAATCAACTTTAACAACTCTAATCATTGAGCATATGTAATGTTTCACGTGTTTTCTAAGCAGCCATTGTTTAAATTAAATCCAACTATTACAATGCTACGAAGGCTCTTTCTTCACCCAAACCCAAAGACCTAACCTGAGTTTAGGTCAGGTTGTCAAGTTCCTCGGGCTGGAAAATGCCAACCTGATTTGAATTTTGGTTGGGTTCAGGTTGAGCAAATTTGGGTCAGGGTAGGTAGGGTTGGGAATGATTACATGTATTTGGGTTGGGTAGGGTTGTGTTCGATTAGGTTGTGTCAAGCATAGAGGATTCTGGTTGGGCACCTTGGGTTGGAATTCAGGTTGGGTCAGGCATAGAGGATTCCAGTTGGTCACCTTGAGTTGAAAGTGCTTGAATATTGATTTTCTGTATGACGAAGATTGTTTGAGTAATATTTGTTGGTCTAGTTCATGATGGCGAATGTACTCTAGTTTGGGTTCTTATTCATACGGATGTTATAAAGTACCTAAGCTTCAAAGCTGTGGACGAGGGCTATGTATTTAATAAAGGAAAGATAACCCCATGTTTGTTCATTAAACTTCAATGTGTTGATGATCTGTTCTGCCATCACTTCGGCTTTCAGCAGTTCTTACACCTACACTTGCTGATCGTTGCAACAGGTTCACAAGTTTCCAGCAACAGACATGGAGGCCCTCAAATCTCCATTGATGGGCTTATTTGAAAATCGTCGTGCTTGTAAGTTTTTCATCTATGTCCAAAATTATGTAGAAAATGATCCCAAGACACATGAAGGGATGGACCTTACAAGAGTGATGACTAGAGAACTTATCGCGTATGTTCCTGATCTTTCACTTGCATATACAAAATTATTTCATATTGAGAATACTTTGTTATAATAATAGAAGTATCTAATATTAAGTTTTGATTTATGTGCCTTGAATTGAACAACTCACATTCTCACATGGATTTTTAAGTTCAGACCAGTCTGTATGATTTTGTCATGAGGCCGATCCACTACAAAGCACTATAGGTTAAACTTAACCTACTATGCAATGTGTGGAGCCCCATTGTGATGTGTGCATGACATCCATCAGTGCATCATGTGTTTGCCCCTTCATGTTCTCCTTGGCTCTCAAAAATAGGTTGATCCAAAAGTCAAGTGGACCATACCGTGTAAAATCATGCTCAAAACATAAAAAATCACATGGTGTGGCCCACCTTAGCTTTGGAATGGCCTGATGTTTGGGGTGTCCATTCATCTCATTGGTGCATCCTCTGAAATATACAAAAACCTGTGGACCCCACATGCAAGGTGGAATTGGAATTACATTATTGTCAAGCATAATTCAAAAGCCTGTAAGCTCAGCTTGACTTCATGATTTAATATTTAAGTTAGATAATTGGAAAATGTTTGGGGTAACATGTGTAGTATTCTGGTTGAAGGCATTACTCTCCCCACTAAAGGTGGGAGTTTTGAAGCACCCTAACTTTTACTAATGGACACCTTGACCATGTGAATGACTCTACCCAAGTCATTGGCTGAGTTTATCTGAAATGGTTGATCTATTCTGTTTTTGCAAATTTAGTTGGTATTGTTATACTTATATTAGTTGGTATTTTGAATAGCTTAATGTTTATTTTGTCTTTGGCTGTTGCAAATTTTGCTTGTTCAGAAATAAGAAGATCAATGTATGCTCCTGAGTATTGTCTTTCTTTTTTATGTCATCTTATCATCATTTTTCTCTATAATTTAGTTATTCAGTTTTGGGGCATAACTTTTTCATATCACTACATTGTTTGTATGATGAAATTGATTTTCAGCCATGTGCAGTAAGCTTTCAGATCAAAGCAAAGCTGAGAATGAGGTGTTAGTTGATGGAGAATTGATAACCAGTAGAGGCACATCCATGGAGTTCTCGCTTGCGATTGCTGAGAAGTTATTTAGTTGCAAGAAGGCATTGGATCTTGCTGTCACTGAGAACTTTAAATAGACATATAACTATTATGTTGCCATTATACTTTTGTAAATGGATTAAAATGAATGATTGTATTTTTGATTGAATGAATGAATAATTTAGCCATGAAGTATTTATCTGTATTAGCTTAAATGAGTTGATCTATCAGGGCATGTACTACAATGGTAAGATATGCCATTATTATATTTTATTTAATTAATTATTTTTATTTTTTTTAAAAAAAAAGGCAGTAGCTACGACTATTAATCGTAGCCCTTTATCTCAAAACTGTAGTTGTTACTAATTTCAGCCTATTGCTACGGTTTTTACTTTTAGCTACAGATATAATCCGTAGCTATATATACTTTAGAGCTACGGACAATATTGCAACGGTTTAAGCCGTACCTATTGTTTCTATGGCCACGGATTAAATCCGTAGCCATAGCTTTAAGACCTATGGCTACGGTACCAATGGCTACGGCCATGCTACGGACTATAACCGTAGCCATAGGCCTTTAGCTACGGCTTTTATTCGTAGCCTTTGCCCAGTTTTCTAGTAGTGGCCATTCACCAAAATTTTGCAGTGTTGTGATTCAAGCAACATCAAAAAGAAGGAATGATTGGTCCCAACAAGATCACGACATTTCTCCTGTGTAACACCATCCGCTTTTCTCATTTACTCTTTCCTTGCTAATCATACAACTTCAGTGCTTGAGAAGCACGGACCCATCTGCCATTAATCCAGTCCTGATGAAGCCTCAATTCAGAGTGTTGAAACTCAAGCTCTTCTTTCAAATGTCAGAAATAGACAATGTACTTGGAGCCTTTCAGAACTTCGAAATCACTCCTACCCACCACGCCTCATTGTACCAAGCATCAACTTCTTCGAGCCGAGCAAAACTTTTCACCTTCGAAGTGTCAGGAGGGATGGGCCAGATGAGCTTGGAATCCACAGTTTCTCTCAGGGGCTCGGCCTCATCATCCGTTCTCAAGTTTTGGTACTCCATCGAGAAACTGTTCTTCCCAGTTGGATTAACAATCACTGCAGCGAACCAAGCGCCACAGAAACCTTCTTCATCACTACTTACTTCGATAATCATCCCATCGCTGAACTTTGTCTCTAATTTTCTCTACAGAACCGTCTTATCCTTCAAAACCCATTTCCCATCAATCCAATCCAGATAGTGCCGCAGGTCCGATGTCCCAAACTCCATCTCCTCACTCGTCCTCGAGAAATGCACGACGTACTTCGAATCCCCAACAACCTCCTTGATTGTGTCGTCCCACCACCCATCATTGTAGAATGCGTCGACCTCATTGCCCGGTTCGAAGGCTACTACGGCCTCAACAGGTGAGAGAGGCCGGACGTGGGCGATGTCGACGACCACTATCAATGCCTTGGATTCGTCTTCTTTGGACATGAGGCTGCGGTACTGGATGGAGACACGACCAGTCGTGTACCTGAAGCGAAGGACAATAGCCATGTACCAGGAGCCTTCGAAGCCAGGCTCTTCGCTCCGAACTTTAACCTCTATCCCTTTGCTGAACTTCACCTCCTCCGCCATTTTCTTCTCCCTATCTCCTTCCACACACACACACACACACACACACACACACACACACACACCACCACACAGAGTCTTTTGCAGAGATTTAGGCCCTATGCAAGAGCCAAGGTCCTACACAAAAACTCAGAGATTTAGGCCTTACGCAAGAGCCAAGGTCCTACATACACAAGAACCTGGAAACGCTACTCCAAAGTTAAGGTCCTAAATAAGAACCCAATGATTTAGGCTCTACTCCCGAGCCAAAGTCTTACATAAGAACCTTGAGATTTAGGCCCTACATAAGAACCAAGGTCCTATACAAGAACCTAATTCGAGTTTGGATTTACAAGCTCTTACCCTTAATCCTATACAAGGAAAGAGAGTAAACTTAGACTCTTATAATTGATAATTTAATTGTCGGACTAATCCCCTTTTATAGCGCCTTCTTGGGTAGCTTGATCGTCGCTCTCCCATGCTTCAATCAGCTCCCCGATGGTTCCCTGATTATGGTGTCACTGCTTTGCCAAGGATTTAGCTCAAAGATCAACCACCTTGCATTCGATGCTCCTCCGAGGTGACCAAGATGATGGGAGGTTGGTTGAATCTCCTACAATTGGTGGAAAGTAGTTTTTCCAAAGGAATTCGCTTAGACGGGTATCATAGATTATTTGAACAATGGTATGTCAAGATCGCTTAAGTCCAATCTCTAGAAAATGGAAGGGTTCAAGCACATCTTCAATGTAGAGGTTAGAATCCCCATATGAGTGTAATCTCAAGGAATAGTACTTAGAACACCATGAAATAGAGGTTAGGGATGAGGGATATGAATATGAAATCACCCTACCTTCTGTTACTCCAAAAATTCATCCAAATGCTCAAGAATCGAATGCCCTTTATAAAAAGTTCGAGCTCCAACAGTAAAATAAAAAAAAAATTAAAAAAAAGGCAGAAAATGACTTTGTTGATGTCATCGAAGGTCCTTCGATGTCATTGAAGATACCTTCGATGTCATCGAACAATCCAAACAATATATGGTGATTTCTTGCTAGACATATCTGGACCAGTTTCGATGTCATCGAACTGTCTTTCGATGTCATCAACATCTAAGTTTCGATGTCATCGAAAGGTCTTCGATGTGCCATCAAGAAAGTCAGAGAAAAATTCAATTTCTTGTTGGACAATTCTGACTCTCAATCGATACCATCAAGGTATTTTCAATGTCATCGAAGGGACCTCGATGCCATTAAGAAAATCAAAGAAAAAATCCAGTTGGTTGTTGGACATTTCTGACTCTTAATCGATGTCATCGAAGGTTGTTTGATGGTAACTCGATGCCATCGAACATCAATCAAAATTTGTTGTTTTGGGTTATCGTTTACACAACAGATTCGCACCTCTTCTAGCCTTATTTATCATGTTTATCTTGGTCTCCTAAGACTAAGGGATGATCAATAAGATATTCCTATTAGGTCTAGATCATATAGAGGTCTATGGGTTATTTTGGGTTAAGGGTTAGGATCACCGAGACAACTCGATACACTAAGATATGTAACACTTGCATTGTTCGACTTCTCTAGATATGGCGAAAGGTTGATGAAGATGGAGTATTCACAAAAAGTGACAGCGATGGTAAAGTTATAATGGAGGCGATTAGAGATGTCTTCAATTTGTACATGAAACATGGGTTCGATCGATTGACCACCCAGGTCAATCAATCAAGAGCACACTGAATTTAGACGGCGCAGCTTCGGGCAACCTAGGGTTATCAGGGGGAGGCGGTATTTGTAGAGGGTCGACCAGTAATCTTCTTTTTACATTCTCTTTGGGATATGGGAGTGGAACAAACAACAGGGCTGAGCTCTGTGCGGCACACGACGCTATGGTATTATGTGTCGATTTTGGATTCAATCAGGTAATGCTGGAATCGGACTCTAAGTTTGTGGGGGATACCCTCAGGGGCAACTCCAAGCCACCGTGGAAGTGGAGATATTGGGCATCGAGGATCGAACGCCTTAGAAAGAGGGGTAGATTTGTAATTTCTTTCATCCTTAGAGAAGGGAATGGACCGGCTGATGGGCTGGCAAAAGACGGGGTGGATAAGCAAGGCAATGTCCTATTCAGGTTTGTGAAAGACTTACCAACATGCACTAGAGGTTTGTACATGTTAGATAAAATTGGTTTGGGTTCGATTAGAGAATCCAAGGTTGGTACCTAGCCTCTAATCGGGGATTACTTTGTATATGGATATGATAGGTGGCCAGGGTGGTATTTTTTTTGTTGTCCAGAGGCCGACCGAATTTGTAATGGTCTCCTTGTGATATATAAATATAATTTATATTTCCAAAAAAAAAAAAAAAAGCACACTGAATTATACGAATTGAATGTCCACAGTTGAGAAGTTCATGGGGCAAATCCACTTGGTTCATCTGTTTTGACAACTCATTTTATGGTATGGGCCCAAAAATATGGCCAATATCAAGCTCAAGCGGGCAACACGAAGGGGAACAGTGGGATTGAACGCTCACCGTTGAAAAATTTTGGGCCCATCATGGGCTCACTTTGAGAGTCGAAATTTTCTCATTTTTCTGCATATGCCCTAAAGTGAGCTAGAAAAACAAATGGACGGTGTGGATTTCTCATTACCATCAAGGTGGGTCATGCACAATCGAGGTTAGGTTGGCATGACAATCAACATTAATAAAGGTATTTCGAGAGGTTCCGGGCCTTTTAACTTTTTAAGTCCAGACCGCGAGGGTTGCCCGACATTAGGTGGGGCCAGCATGATGTTTGTGATAAATCCACTATGCCCATTGGGTTTTTACATATATCATTTTAAGGCCTGTGCTCAAAAAATGAGGCTGATCCAAAGCTCGAGTGAGCCAAATGAAAGAAAAGAGTGAGGATTGAGCCCCGGTTGTTGAAACATTTCGTGGGGTCACATATTGTTTGTGACAAATATACCCTGTTCATTTGTGTTTCCAAATCATTTTAGGGCATAGGTTTAAAAATGAGGCAGATCAAAAGCTTAAGTGGCCCACACGATAGGAAATAGTAGGATTGAACACCCACCGTTGAAACATACTGGGCCGTTGGGGCCATTGAGGGGCCAACTTTGAGCTATGGATTTGGCTCATTTTTATTATTATATTTATTATTTTTTTTGCAAATACTTAAAATGAGCAAGAAAAATAGATGGATAGGGTAAATTTCTAACAAACATCAAGCTGGGCCCCACATATGGTTGAGGTTAGGTTGGTACCACTATCAATGCCAATCAATGTTCCTGGTTTGGAGGAAATTAAGTCAAAAGCAAGGGTTAGTTGACCTTAAGTGGGGCCACCAGGATATTTGTGATAAATTCATTCTGTCCATCGGATTTTCCACCTCATTTTAGGGTATGGGCACGAAAATGAGGCCAATATAAAGTTCAAGTGAGCCAATGGAACATGAAACAATGGGGATTGAACGGCTGCTTTTGAGTACATTTGTGAGGCCATGGAATGTTTATGACAAATCCAGCCTGTCCATCCGTTTTTTCAGCTCATTTTATGTCATGGGCCCAAAAAGGAGGCGGAGACCAACATCCAATGAGCCACACAATATAGAAACAGTGGAATTGAACTGTTACCCTTGAAACAGATTGGGTTCATCTTGGGGCCACGTTGAGCTTCAGATCTGTCTCACTTTTGGGCCCATGTTATAAAATGAGCTGGAGAAACATATGAACAAGGTGAATTTGTCACAAACATTAAGATGTGTTTTACCTGTGATCAAGGTTAAGTTGGCACGTGATCATGTGTTGAGAGGAGATTGCTGGGTGCGGCAATGGCATGGCCTTAATACGAAAATACAAAATTCCATTCATATAGGTAGTTGACAATAGGCTGTGCAATGTTTAAGGGTGAAAATTATGGGCAGATTTCAGGAAATAGTTTAAAAGCTGGAGGTTTTAGGTCCATATCTCAAAAGGCAGGTGTACATATGAAAAAAAAAAAAAAAAAAAAAAATCCTTTACATTAAAATACTGTAGGTAGATTGCTATATATATATATATAGGCAGAATAACCTCCACCTGATCAGATATATTGCCAATTGCAAGTATACATCCTGTAGGTAGATCGCTTGTCTTTTACGAATGGGGTAAAAAAACAAAATAATGCTATTGATTTACAATGCTATTGATTTATTCCAAATGATTTCCTGTTTTCAAAGGTATATTATATACCCTATTTCAACTAGGTAAAGTCAGTAACGTTAGGTGTCCAGCTCATTTTAGGCCATGAGCTGAAAAATGAAGTAGCACAATTGGACCACACCATAGGAAACAATGATCATTGACATCTATAGTTTTTTTTTTTTTTTTTTTTTTAATTATTTTTTATTTATTTTAAGCCGAACATTTATAGTTGAAAACTTACCGGGCCACAAAAGTTTTGAATCGAGCTGATATTTGTATTTTCCTTTTACTCTAGGTCGGCACGACTCATCAACCGGTTGGATGTCATGTAAACATTAATGCCGTTGAAATTTTTTAGTGGTAGGTATTCAATAAACACTATTTCCTGCGGCGTGGTCCACCTTCATTTCATTTCTGCTACACTTTAGGGCTCATGGCCTAAAATGATCTGGAAAAATTAATGGACGGCATAGATTAAACACACATCACGATGGCCCCACAGAAAATTCGCACTACACTATTGCACGTGGTGAGCTCCTTGCCAAGCAATTGGTATCCCTCTGTATCAGTTGAATATCAATGGTTTTTTAAATAATAAAAAATGAAAATTAAAATTTTTAAAATTTCGAGATTTTCCTGCCAAAACGCTTTTTGAATTTTTTGAATTAAAAAGTGCGGTATGTGTGCTTTGTCCCACATCGTAAACGAGAAAAAAACTTTTGTGGTTTATATGTGGACTTGTGAAGAGTATTCTTACTTGGAGTTTTTGGAGGAGGTGATGCTCGGGTTGCGTGTTCTAGTGCGTAGTACTGGAACACGCGCGTTCGGGCTCGGGCATGGGCGAGGGTTTGAGCAGTGAGGCAGTGTGGCTGCAGTGGCACTAGATGGCGCACTTTGCACTTCGCACCGAACCGTTGCGAGACGGTACAACCTCGGTGCGATCGCGGTGCGATAGGTCTGGTCTATGCCTGTGTGCAGAGGGTTTGAAATGGTCTGAGTTTTATAGAAGACTGAGAACGGTCGGATCATAAATCCGAAACGTTCAGCAGTTTCTGAAAAGGACTCTCTGCCTTGAAAGTCAAACGGTCTGAAAACGGACGGACCATGATGATCCAACGGTCAGATCCTTTGATCCGACGACCAGAAACTGCTGGAGTTAATGATCAACGGTCAGAAACGTAATCCAAATGTTCTGAACCATTAATAGCAGTCTAGCAACAGTCCACTACCTGATGCCTATATAAACTGGACCATTCTAGTCCGATTTCATCATCTCAACACATCTCTCTCCCTCAAATCAGATACAGAGCAAATATCCATTATAGAATACTTTGATCATCTCTACCGTCTAAGTCTGCCAGAAGATTTGCTGCGTTAAAACTGTTCCACAGTAGGACCAATCGTGATTGTTGCACGCTGGATCCTGATAAGACTTGTCTTATCTTGGAATCAATTCGCATGTAACCCATCAGCAGTTGATAAGGGGGCAAATCACGCTTTAAGGACAGCGTATTTTATACGTGATTCAGCCTAGTGAAATATATATTTTTTCAATTTAATTTTATTTTTTTGGTGCTTATTCCCAACAATCTTAAAGCGTGATTCTATGGACACCAAAAGTGTTGCATCAGTCAAGCTAATGAACCAGGATCTGATCCGATTGGACCGATTCGATAGTTCAAATTTCACTAGATGGCAGGACAAACTGAAATTATTGCTGACCCCTTTGAAGATCTTCTACATCCTGGACCTGACTCTCCAGCCTCTGCCTGAAGCAAAGGACACTGACACTACAGAACAGATTGCTGCTAGAATCAAGCGACAAGAAGATGAACTGTTGTGTCGTAGCTACATCCTCAATGCTCTCTCTGATCGTTTTGTACGATTTGTACATGGGGACCACATCACCAAAAGAAATTTGGAGTGCGCTGGAATACAAGTACAAGGCTGAAGAGGAAGGTACACAGACATTTCTAATTGCCAGGTGTTTCGACTTCACGATGGTAGACAATCTACCGCTGCTTGCCCAAATCCGAGAACCGTAACTTATTGTAAATAAAATAAAAGCCATAAAAATCGATCTTCCTGAATCCTTTCAAGTCGGAGCTATAATCACAAAGTTGCCTCCGACCTAGAAAGACTATAGGAAGAAACTACTACATAAATTCGAAGAGTTCACCTTGGAACAAATCCAGAAGCATCTTCGTATTGAAGAAGAATCTCGTAACCGATACAAAAAAGGATGACGCTAATGTTGCATCCTCATCTAAGGTGAATGCAGTAGAACGACCATCTCAAAATAATACCTATGAGAAAGCTGATTCCTCTTAAACCTAATAAAGATCAAGGAAAATTCAAGAAAACCCAAAAGAAGAAAAATGGCAAACCTAAGGGATCTTGCTATGTCTGCGACAATACCGGACATTTCGCCCGAGTCAGGGACCGAAAAAATCCTAAGAAAGAGGCTAATGCAAATGAAATCGTAGTCATAGTCACAGAAGTAAACCTAGTTCAAAAGAAAATTCCTGGTTGGTGGTATGATACTGGTGCCACAGTCCATGTATGCAACGATCGATCTGCCTTCAAAACCTATGAAGACGAGACTAATGGTCAAGACGTTCAAATGGGAAATGAAAGACGGTTGAAAGTTGTAGGCAAAGGAACCGTGGAATTACTCTTTACCTCTGGAAAGAAGGTAATCCTGACCAACGTACTGCATGTCCCAGACATAAGGAGAATCTTGTCTCAGGGGATCTCTTAAGCAAACCTGAGATTAGGGTTGTGTTCGAATCAGGCAAGCTGATCTTGTCTAAGAATGAGAACTTTGTGGGTAAGGATTATGCTTGTAATGAGATGATCAAACTTTCTTTGAATGAAAAGAATTATTTTGCTTACATGATTGAGTCTGTAACACTATGGCATGGTAGAGTAGCCCATATTGGCTACAGCACCATAAAACTCATGGCTAAGAACGGCCTCATATCATACAATGATAGTGACAAAGATAAATGTGAAGTATGCATATGATTTAAAATAATCAAGAAACCATTCCCTAGCGTTGAGAGATCATCTCAAATATTATACCTAGTGCATACTGACATATGTGAACTAAATGACGTTCTTACTCGTGGAGGTAAAAAGTACTTTATACCGTTTATAGATGATTGTTCAAGATATGTATATGATATCTGTTAAAATCGAAAGATGAAGCATTTAATGCATTCAAGATCTATAAATCTGAAGTAGAAAATCAATTAGACAAAAATATTAAAATCTTTTGTAGTGATCGAGGAGGAGAATATTTCTCTAATGAATTTTCTAACTATTGTGAAGAACACGACATAATACATCAGTGCACAACACCTTATACACCACAAAAAAAATGATGTAGCAGGGACAAAAAAATAGGACATTAGTAGAAATTGTCAATTCAATGCTAATACAAGCATAGTTGCCATTAAACCTATGGGGAGAAGCACTGTTAGTTGCATGTCATGTTTTAAACGAATTCCATCTAAGAAAATCCAAGACCTCTCCATACGAAATATGAAAAGGAAGAAAACCAAATATAAGGTATCTCAGAGTGTGGAGGTGTCTTGCATACTGCAGAATACCAGAACATAAAAGAACTAAGTTAGGATCAAGAGCTATCAAGTGTGTCCTTGTAGGATATGCACAACATAGTAAGGCCTATAGACTTCTAGACTTAGACAACAATGTAATCATAGAGTCTAGAGATGTAGAGTTCTTTGAGAATTCTGTATTCACAGAGAAAAAGAATGATGAGATTCAATCTCCTAATGAAACTATAAATGATACACTAATAGAAGAGAAAACTCCTAGTGAACATTGTAGGAGTCGAAGAACAAGAATAGAAAAGAGTCTTAATCCTGATCAAATAGACTCTCAGCGACTCTCTTTTCATCTAGTTGAGGGTGATAGAGAGAAGGCGATTAGGAAAATACATATGGTTTTAACTATAGAAGATGAATCTAAAACCTTTAGTGAAGCTATGACTTTAAGAGACTCCGCCTTTTGGAAAGAAGCCATTAATGATGAAATAGATTCCATAATATCTAACCAAATATGGGAATTGGTAGATCTACCTCCAGGTTCTAAATCAATAGGTTGTAAGTGGGTATTTAAGAAAAAATATCACACAGATGGTACAATTCAAACCTTCAAGGTAAGATTAGTTGTTAAGGGTTTCCAATAAAAAGAATGAATCGATTATTTTGACACTTATTCACCAGTAGCTCGAATAACATCGAATAAGATCTTATTCGCCCTAGCATCTATACATCATCTTCATATCCATTAAATGGACGTGAAGACAACATTCTTGAATGGTGATCTCGATGAGGAGGTTTACATGAAGCAACCAGAAGGGTTTGTTCTACCGGGAAATGAAAGAAAAGTGTGTAGACTTGTTAAGTCTTTGTATGGATTAAAACAAACACCAAAATAGTGGCATGATAAATTTGATTCTAAATTAAGTTCTGTCTTATGGTTTTGAACATAATATTGCTGATAAATGCATATATTCAAAAGTATGTAATGATTATGTTGTAATCATATGCTTGTATGTAGATGATATGTTAATAATCAGTAATAAAATGGAAGTGTAACTGAAACAAAAAAAGTTTCTCTCTTCAGTTTTCAAAATGAAGGATCTTGGACAAATGGATACCATATTAGGTATCAAAGTTAAAAAATATAGTGAGGGTTTTGCATTATACTAGTCTCATTATATTGAGAAAATAATAAACAAGTTTAATCACTTGAAAATTAAAGAGGTAAAGACCCCGTTTGATCTAAGTATCAAGTTAAAAGAAAATAGTGGAAGAGCAGTTGCACAACTAGAGTATGCTAGCGCTATAGCCGGTCTTATGTATGCAATACAATGCACAAGACCGGATATAGCATACGCTGTGAGTAAATTAAGAAGGTTTACGAGTAATCCAAGTATTGAACACTGGAAAGCAATAAATAGAGTTCTATGTTATCTTAAAGAAAAAAAAAAACTAAGGCTATTTTACTCAGAATTTCCAGCAATACTGGAAGGATATACCGATGCAAGTTGGATATCGAGTGCAGGGGACAACAAGTCCACTACAGGGTGGATATTCACCCTAGGAGGTGCAGTTGTATCTTGGGGATCCAAGAAACAAACTTGCATAACGCACTCAACTATGGAATCTGAGTTCATAGCTTTAGCTGCTACAGGCAAAGAGACTGAGTGGTTAAGGGATCTTCTTTTAGAAATCTCATTCTATGCGAAGCCTATATCGGCTGTTTCACTTCATTGTGATAGTGAAGCTACTCTAGCGAGAGCCTATAGCAATACCTATAATGGGAAGTCCAGACACATAAGTTTGAGACATGACTATGTAAGGCAATTGATTCAATATGGAATCATTGTGATCTCATATGTAAAGTCAAGTAATAACTTGGTTGATCCTTTTACTAAACCTCTAACGAGAGAGGTAGTAAGGACAACATCTAGATGGATGGGTTGAAACTCTTTACTTAAAGTTTCACCAGTGAAAGAAACCCAACTCTAAATTAGAAAATTTCTAAATATTGGGTTTAATGGGTAACAACAATATATTGATAAGTGAAAAGTTTCAGCACTAAATAAATTAATAACCTCATCTAGGATGATAGTGATGACCGTTTTAAAAGAGGGATGAGTATTAAACTCTTAATGAAGTCCACTCAAACAGGACAAATGTTTTGACGAAAACGCTGGAAGGATTTCACCTATGTGAACGTAGAAGTGGTGTCGCTTCTCATGAGAGTTAGAGTTATCTCAGGATCGTTCATGAAACAGGATAAGCACATGGCTATTAAAAGTACTAAGCGAGATTATAAAGGAACACCTAATGCATGATCTATTATGTGTGTGGTATTTTCGGTTATATCATATAAAAATAACTGGTTCAATGTTGCGACAACCAAAAATTTCAAAATAACTTTAAAATACTTACACTAAGGAAAAATTCAAATCGCAAGATATATTTCTTTATGCATAATAATTGTTATTATTCTAGCAGAGTTTTCATTGTTTTAAAAAACAAGTGGGGGATTGTTGAATATCAATGGTTTTTTAAATAATAAAAAATTAAAATTCAAAATTTTCAAATTTTCGAGATTTTCCCGCCAAAACGCTTTTTAAATTTTTTGAATTAAAAAGTGCGGTGTGTGTGCTTTGTCCCACATCGAAAATGAGAAGAAAACTTTTATGGTTTATATGTGGACTTGTAAAGAGTATTCTTATTTGGAGTTTTTGGAGGAGGTGATGCTCGGGTTACGTGTTCCAGTGCGTACGCACTGGAACACACGCACTCACGCACGTGCGCACTCGGGCTCGGGCACAGGCATGGGCAGTGAGGCAGTGTGGTTGTATTGGCATTAGATGGTGCACTTTGCACTTTGCACCGAACAGTCGCGAGACAGTGCGACTTAGGTGTGATCACGGTGCGATAGGTCCGGTCTGTGCTTGTGTGCAGAGGGGTCTGAAATGGTCTGAGTTTTATAGAAGACTGAGAACGGTCGGATCATAAATCCGAAACGTTCAGTAATTTATGAAAATGGCTCTCTGCCTTGAAAGTCAAACGGTCCGAAAACGGACGGACCATGATGATCCAATGGTCAGATCCTTTGATCCGATGACCAGAAACGGCTGGAGTTAATGATCAACAGTCGGAAACATAATCCAAATGTTCTGAACCATTGATAGCAGTCTAACAACGGTCCACTACCTGATGCCTATATAAACTGGACCATTCTAGTCCAATTTCATCATCTCAACACATCTCTCTCCCTCAAATCAAATACAAAGCAAATATCCATCATAGAATACTTTGATCATCTCTATCGTTTAAGTCTACCAGAAGAGATCTACTGCGTTAAAACTGTTCCACGGTAGGACCTATCGTGATTGTTGCACGCTGGATCCTGGTAAGGCTTGTCTTATCCTGGAAGCAATTCGCCTGTAACCCATCAGCAGTTGATAAGGGGGCAAATCATGCTTTAAGGACAGCGTATTTTATACGTGATTCAACCTAGTGAAATATATAATTTTTCAATTTATTTTATTTTTTTGGTGCTTATTCCCAACAGTATCCTCTCCGTCTCTATCCGAAATCATGTGTTTTAAAGGCACACCAAGATGGCGTATACCCTGGTGATGTTTGAGAAAATTCAGTCTGTCTACATATGATTTTCTTGTGTGGGCCCAAAAATGATGTAATCCAGAATTCAGGTTGGTTATACGGCTGAAAACCGTTGAGATACTACGTGGGGTAATGGAACTGCCTTAGGAGCCTTTCCTTTCTGAAAAAAATTGGTGAATCTATTCCCCATTCTGGACAGAAATGTCCAATGGGAAGTGGGTCGTGGAAGCTGCAACATGTGGCAGAGCAACTCAAATGGGCTGGGCCCCTTACAATCCATCCCTTCGATTGATATCCCAACAGATCTCAAAGGTCTCGAGATTGTTGATTTTATTGGATCTAACGGTCTGAAGTAGGAGGTTCCATTTGTTCTTTTGGCCTGGATTTGAGCTCATATTCAGCATGGAGGATTTTGCACTTCGGACTCTGAGGGTAAACTTAATCTGGCCACTTGACCCCTCGGGGCTTTTCTCCATTAAATCTGCTTGGGGTGTGGTTAGGGAATGCGGGCAGAAGAAGAGCTGGACTAAATGGGTGCGGCACCCATTAATTCCTCCTAAGATCTCCATGTTTTTGTGGAGCTTAATACAGGGCGCAATGCCAATTGATGAGAGTATTCGAAGAAAAGGGATTTATCTAGCCTCGAAATGTGAATGCTGCAATGTGGGTCGTGGTTCCTTCCCCCTCCCTGAGACGTTAACACATCTCTTCTTTGAAGGAATCCTTGCAGATAGTATATGGAATCATCTTGCTAGCCTGATCAGAATTACTTTGGTTGGCCACTCCTCTATCCAGGAACATCTCCTCTAGCGGTGGCAGCAGACGTTCCCTCGTAGGTTTATCGCTATTTCCCTCCATCTTGCCGCTGCCTTCCTGCTTTGGGAAATTTGGAGAGCCAAAAATGGGGCTAGATTTGACGATCAGAGCATTTCAGTCCGAGGAGTCCTTTGTAGAACTCAATGGTAGATGGAGTCCCTATCCCTTCGGCTCCTGTCTCCTCCACAAGCTCCTACAGCCCCTATTGGTCCTTCATTCATCTTGCAAGCCTACCCGCTCCACCTGGCCTCCTACTACGATGTCGTTAAATGGACTAGACTCACAGAGGGCTGGCTCAAGCTTAATGTCAACGGTTCTGCGTTCGCTAACCCCGGGCCAGCGGGGGGTGGCGGGATCTGTAGAGACAGCAACAGCCTTCTCCTATTTGCTTTTGCTAACGGTTACAGTATCGCATCCAACAACAGGGCGGAACTGCAGGCCTTGCACAATGGAGTGGAAATGTGCGTCAAGCTCGGATTTTATAACATCCTCATTGAATCGGACTCCAAATGGGTAGTGGATTGCATTAATGGGATGTCCTTGGAAATGGAAATATTGGCTCCCTAGGATTAAAAGCCTATTTCTTAGGGGCTCCTTTAGGATCTCCCTCATCACCAGAGAAGCCAATGGGTCAGGTAATAGTTTCACTAAACAAGGCAGCCTGTCCCAAGAGAGCCGGTCCTACCGAGAGGTATCTAACCTCCCCCGTCGAGTCAGAGGTAGATTTCTTCCAGATAAAAAAGGGCTAGGAGCTGTTAGAAAGATTAAAAGATCTCAGTTGTATAGGTTATGATAGGCGGGCCAGTTCTTTTGTCCCTGGTCCCCGCCCGAACATCCGCAGTATAAATTTTGCCATATCAATGAAATTATTTTGCTGGAAAAAAAAATAAAATACATAGGGTAATAGAAGTTTTGGATTAGGTTATTATTTTCACGTTTTAAGTTCATACCATTGGCAATGACATCAATGGTGCGGATGACATATCAACGTGGCATATAAACATCATGTTGGACTTCAAAAGATTTCAACGGTAGGCATCTGCCATTCCACTTCTTCCTGTCATGGACCTACTGAGCTTTGGACCTGCCTCAATTTTTCTTCCTCACATGGGACCCACCCACTTAAGCTTTGGACGAATTTTTAGCTCAGGCTATAAAATGACCTGGTGATGTAAACATCACCGAGGCGGCCCCACCTGGACTAGCTAGTTGCATGAAATGACGTTATCAGGTCTCTCACTGTCTCTTGCAGGTATGGGAAGCCAAGTGTTAATGATGTGGGTGGTCGATGGTAATATTTGAGAAAAAATCCAATTTGCTCACTAGTTTCTTCAAATAATTTCAAGGCATGTGCTTGAAATGACGCAGATTGAAAACTCAGGTGAACCACATATCTAGAAACACTGGGTATTGAACGCTGACCATTGAGACACTAGTAGGGCTACAAAAGTTTCGAATCAGGTTACTATTTCCATGTTTTAAGTTCGTAATAATGGAAATGGCCGTATGAACAGTTTGATAAACCTTATTAATGATTTAAAAAAAAAAAAAAAAAAATACTTAGGCTGCTTGTATTTCATGAGGAAATGAGCCCAAGGCTGTACAAAGTGTGGTTCGGGAGGGCCAGCGACAAAAGGGAACTGGCCCCCCTATCATGTACTAAAACAGAAACTGGTTAAAAAAGAGTTATTAGGTTGCCTGAGGTGCACAAGGACAAATATCTGATGTGCGCCCATTGAATCGAGCATTCCCTCTACCGCCAAATTCCTTGGTGCATTCTGCCGAGCACATGGGGGACGTTTGAATGCTCCCTTACCCACCCGTATAGATGCATTTTCGCAAACACCTGATGTGCGCTTGTGGCCCCTGTTAGTGACTGCTTCCAAAAAGGACATGCTACCCGGGCCTGAGTGTTGCTGGGTTGAGGGACGCGGACGTTGGTGAAATATCTTCCCTTGGTGATAGGAGGGTGATGCATTAACCGCTCGTCCCATGGCCTTTTCCACTATGAGAGTTCTTCCGTCTACCAACTTCCCATTTAGGGATACCAATGCTGCCTCAGCATCCTTCTCATAGCGGAAACGGATGAAAGTGAATCCCCTGGGTCTTCCAAGATTATGATCCCATGGCTTGAAGATATCAACTATCTTCCCAAATCTACGTAAGATTCTGTGCAGGTCTGCTGTGGAAGTATCGAACGACATGTTGGCCGTGAACGTGAACAGGGTAAAACGCTTGGGTGTGGAATAGCTGGAGCGAACTTCCGTCCATTCTGAAGCCTTCCCACCTTGGAATCCCTGGAGCGAATCTCTGGTTCATTAGCTTATCCCCCTGAAGCTCCGCTAGTTACTTTCTAATTTTAGCTTACTACATTCAATGATTTATATGGCATATAAACATCACGTTGGATGTCCCACTTTTTCTTGGGGTGGGACTTGTTGGGATTTTGGCCTGCGGAATCACATAGATATAGATATAAGATAGTAATTCAATGGCACCAAGCACACACAAGAGAACACACAAATTTAACTTAACGTGGAAAACCCTTTCGAGAAAAAACCACGGCACAAAGACACAGATCTTCACTATGAAACAGAAATTACAAAGAGAGAGGACTTACCCGATTCAAACAACCTCGAATCTCACCCTTACTACACCCTTTGATTTCCCTAGAACCCCTTTAAGAAGCCTTAGAATACTTTCCCATTATCTAGAAAAATCCTAGGAACACCTAATTATAATTTAGCCAACTTTCCTTCCGCATTCCAGTTGCGAAAGGACACAGATTTCCGCAATCCGCAATATCGCGGAACGAATCTGCGTAACCTACGACTAGTCGAAGGGGAGCTACGACTAGTCGGGCTACGACTGGTCGAACAATCCCTACGACCAGTCGAAGGGCCCGGACACTAAAATCCCAAGTCGCTGAACTTTGAGTCGAGCGAGCTAAGACCGATCGTGAGGACCCCTATGACCGGTCGAGCAATCCCACAACCAAGGCAATGAAGACTTTTCTCACAACAGGAATCACTTGAGTTTTGGATTTTTCTCTTTCCTTTTGTGGGTTTGTGTTGTTGAAATCAAATATTTGCAGTTGTGGCTGCACAAATTTCGAGAATTGCTTTGGTGAAAAAAGACCTGTCTTGTTTAATTTCTCAAATCGATAAAGCAGTCACAATAATGGAAGTGATTTTATTTTCCGAATAACCAAACAGAAACAGGTATAGCTAATTGGCCATCATACATGCCTTATTCGATAAATCTAGCATCTACATTATTGGAAACTTCCCAGCAAATGCGGCTGTGATCTCAAAAACTTGTGCCACACTTCCACATGTGAGTGCAATTAGCATTCCGCATCATATCTCACCATCCCATAAGCTCTCCACAGTTTTGTATGGACCACCATCCGAGACAAACATCATGGCTGGAAATCCTCTTCGCTGTGGAATCTGACCAATTAGGTGCAGCTCTTCCTTGCTCAGTGACCAATCCAAGATTCGAAGGTTCTCATTCAACCTCTCCTTGTTGAAGCTCTTAACTAGCATGCTCACACCTTGCTCATATACCCACCTCAAGGAAACCTACAAATTCTTCCAAGTAGGTGGTCTTGTTAAGATCCATTGTACGTGCCATGTGGCATAATTGTGAGAGATCAAGGCCATTCAGCTGGTGGGCCACACATTTACAAGCCCGTGTAATGAAAACTGGACTGGAGAATTCCAAGTCCTATCGGGTCTAGTTTGAACCATTTAAGGATTTTAAAATAGTGGGCCCACATGGTGAATGGCACTGATCATGCTGCACAAATGTGCAGATGAGTGGGATTCTACTCCTAGGGAAAGTAGCCTTAGCATATCATTTTTGTTAAGAGCTTGTCTAAGTGCCTATTAATTTCATGACTTTGGCAAGCTTTTAGTCACCAAATTCAAACATTATGTAAATAGACAGTGCCCAACCAAGCAAACCTCAATAAGAAGTTATCCGGATTACATGCCGGCCGCTAATCCGGCCGCTGCATTGAAATTAGTTATATATATATCTAGTTGGATGATGATCTTTTC
Organism: Magnolia officinalis; assembly: GCA_021015155.1. Taxonomy (NCBI): domain Eukaryota; kingdom Viridiplantae; phylum Streptophyta; class Magnoliopsida; order Magnoliales; family Magnoliaceae; genus Magnolia; species Magnolia officinalis. The sequence continues at coordinate 7,784,814 of JAJHSJ010000014.1, read as the reverse complement.
CGGTGACTTTAGCATTTGGGTTTGGGGTCATATTTCAATGATCCAAACCAATTAAGTGATGGGATTCTTCTTGCATGGTAAGTAGTAAAAAGAACAAAAAAAAAATCTCTTAAATTTGAATATTTCAAACCTTTGATCACTTCACTCATTACCTTTGAGTATGGACAGTCTCTTCAACCTTTGAAGATTCAAGGGTTAAAATATTTCAGTTTGGCAGACTTTTAGGTGAGGTTTCCTCAAATATGGGCTCGAGTGTGTACTACCCCTGTGAGGACCTAGCTAGAGACAGACGGTCCTGCCAGTGAATTTGTGGGGCCCACAGTGATGTATACATTTTATCCATGCCATCCATTCATTTTGACAGATAATTGTTGGAGACAGCCCAAATGAGACAGATTGAAGACTCAAGTTGACCATTCTGCAGGAAGTAATGAGGATTGAAAGCTCATAGTTGAAAACTTCATGTGGGCATAGAAGCTTTCAATCAAGATGATATTTATGTTTTCCCTTCGTACCATTTTATGAGAACTTATGAACAGGTTGGGTGGCAAATAACCATCATGGTGGCCCCTAGCAAATTTTCAATGGTAGGAATTTAATCCTCACTGCTTCATGTGATGTTGTCGGGAGCCTTCAATTTGCGTCATTTGGGTTCATGCCCTAAAACAAATGATCTGTCAAAATAGAACAATGGCATGGATTAAACATATACATGAGCATGGTGGGCCCCACAGATCCCTAACAGGACCGTCCGTCTCTTGCCGTTGGGTTTGAGCCTTTTTCAAGGAAACGAATTATTTATTTGTTTGATGAACCTCTTATACCCGATGCCAAAAATCACTCTCAGATCAAACATTTCAACCCATTGATTATTCAAAGATTATGATTATCATTTATGTTCAAAACAAAAAGGTTAAATTACAAAAGGGTTTAGATAATTCAATTAAGAGTTTTTATTTCTTGCTCTTCCACCATATAAAATGAGACATTTTCATATGAATTGTATCAGGACGTCGTTGGAAGATGACCCAAATTTAAAGGCTAAAGTCCGGACATACATAATCTAATGCTATATGTCAGGTTATTCGCCAAACCTTCACACGGGATAACCTCCTTTGAGTTATTCCCCAATCCTTGGGTCAGGTTTAGTTAAGACTTTGAAATTGGCCTCATCTTTCAATGATCTAGCCTGTTTACCTGGTGATCCTCACCTTGGATATTGGATAAAAGATGAAGGAATAAAAAATATTTATTAACTTTGAAATTGGGCTCATCTTTCAATGATCCAGCCTGTTTACCTGGTGATCCTCGCCTTGGATCTTGGATGGAAGATGAAGGAATAAAAAAAATAAATAAACTCATAACAATGTTAACTCTTTTAACTGGAAGTGTATTGTCTGGTGTACCGCACACCAGCAACGTAGCTGGTGTGGGTACGTGTCGTGCGAAGGGGAGCGCTGACGCTCCTAGATGGTCCGAGTTTTACGGACGGTTCAAAGGAGATTAAAGTTACGTGGCCCTACAATGATGTATTTATCGTATCTACACCATTCATCCATTTGGTGAGATCATTTTAGACCTTTATCCCAAAAATGAGTAATTTTCAAACCACACCACAATGATATATTTATCATATTTACACCGTTCATCCATTTGGTGACAATGATTTTCACCGTTAAAACATTCCTGAGGCCCTTGTAACGTTTATTTTCCATCCAATCTGTTAATAAAGTCACACAGACCTAGGTGAAGAGAAAAAGCAAGTATCATATTGATCCAAAATTTCCATGACCCCCAAAAGGGTTCCAATGGCAGGCATTCAATGCTCCACTGCTTTTTACAGTGCCATCCACTTGATTTTTGGATATCTTATTTTCCCTCTCAAGCCTTACAATGTGCTCAGTAGGTGGATGGACGGTTTGGATATAACTGATACCTCATAATGGGACCCACAGAACTTGGTGACGTCAACACATCAGCCACATGGGTGGTGTGTGGTCCACCAGCCAATCCGCTCCCCTTTTAACTCATATAGTTGGTTTTGGTCACTGGAAAAGAGCATTATCCAACGGTGAAAATCTACGTACGTTGGGATGTATTCCGGCACACCTCACGAAAAAAGATATCGTAGAAAGAGTAAGGGGATCAATTACCTGAGCAACAGTCTTTCCTCTGGCCTGAGCAATATCTTTCAGTACTGTACAGTCCATGACATTGCCTGTTCCCCAAGGGGTCCCTTTCCCACCCAATGGAGAGTACGCACTTACATGTATTCCTTTCGTAGCACAAAACTCCCTCAGCTTCTTCTGTTGCCAAAGTGGGTGCATCTCCACCTTGCAAAATACAGCATCTCATGATCATCATGTCCGTTACTTCTGAATGATTTCCTTGCAGCCTTGCATGTGCAAGCAGACCAAGTTGCAGGTGTATACTTGTGTTAATGTGGCCAGATTCATCAGGCGTGCCCCATGGTTTTAAAACTCGAAAAGACTCGACTCAACTCATGGGAAATATTGACTCGACTTTATCAGATTTCACCATGACTCAAGAAAAACTAGATGATTTTTGACTCAACTCGACTCAACTAGTTTTCTAGTCGAGTTTTTGTGTATGAATTTTTATTTTTTATTTTTTATTTTTTATTATTATTATTTTTTTAAAAGACAATTTGAATTGATAATCAACGGTTCACACTCAAATGACAATTGTGACCCTGCTGCTAAGTGGATCAGCCTGAACTTTTTCCTATGGAACATCCTCCGTGGGTCAAGCCAAATAAACAGATCGGATCTTGCACAAGCAAGCTGCATCAGCATCATAGTTCAAAAAAAATATATAAATATAAAATCCAAGTTGACTCGTTTCTGGTCGTTCGTGTCAACTCGAAGAATCACCTAAGTCTTAACTTGACTCAAGTCAATATTTACTGATTAAACTAAAAACATTTATCCAAGTAATAAATACTATAATAATTATACTACTTAAAATGTATTAAACACCTAAAATGAACAAATATACAGCTTATATATGGTGAGCCTCTTATTCTATGACGAAACTCACAAATATTTTTCATCTTTCATTTAAAAAAGCTGTTTAAAAGTGAGCAATTGAGCTCGAGTCACTATGAGTCGCACAGAGTCATAAAGTCTGAGATCTGAGCCTCAGTCAATTTCTGAGTCAAGTCATTGAGTTTTAGAACTATGATCAACATGAATCAGGCATTCATAGATTCTCAACCAGGGCTTTAAGACTCTGTAACTTGCATCACCATGTTGAGTCTTGAGTCAGGATGACCCGGCCGAGTCACAACTATTTTCAATTTTGACTCATGGTGTTAAACCGGATTAGCTTCAAGTGAGATGACTCGCAAGTGACTTGTACGAGTCTTAAAACCATGTGTTCAACTGTAGGTAGGTATTGCTCAAGTAAAAGTATAATGGCATTCACACTAAAAAACTGGCCCACCTGATTAACGGAAGGAGGAATCTCTGCAGTGGACAACAATTGGGTTAGCTTCTTGCAGGAGAAGTTGCTGACCCCAATGGACCGGGTGAGGCCCACCCTCTGGCACTCCTCCATTGCTGCCCATGTAGACTTGAAATCCATGGGCATTATAATGTCTCCCTTATCGGAGGGAAATTTATATTCCCCTGGCTTCATGCTCACAGGCCAGTGAATGAGATAGAGATCAAGATACTCCAACCCCAGATTCCTACACCATTGAGAATTATCAAATAGTTAGTAAAACACAAGAATTATGAAAGGGATTGATGACTCGTCCGAGTCAACATGGACTTGGTTGGAGTCATTTACAGATGATTCCTCAGCCAAATCAGGCCCTCAGTCATCTGACTTCAGCGAGTCGCCGAGTCATAAATCCGATATGGTATTGTTGGTACGTATATTACCATACCAGTGTTTGAAATGGAGATTGGCCCTTTTGTCCCACCATGTCGTGATCATAAAGGTTCATCTAGTGTTCCCAACGTGGATGGCTTATATTGCTAGATATTTTGATCACATTTATGGACTAACAGGGAGGATATGTGATTGCTAAGAATTTTACTTCGTGGCCCATCTATGGTATAGGACACTCAAGATGAACGGTCACTATGGCTTTGTGGTAGGGCAGAAAGGGCAGTACTTCCTATTAATTCCACATTACTTGAGGGTCTTCTCGAGGGCCGGCCGGACGCAGTCACCATGGGCATCACAGCACCACAGTTTAGAGGTGATGAAGAGCTCATCTCGCGAATTGATGAGCCCGAGCTGAAGGGCTTCTGCAATGGCTTCGCCGAGTGGTTGCTCAGACTGGTAGAGAGCGGCCGTGTCGAAGTGCTTGTAGCCGATCTGGATCGCATCGAGGATTGCCAATTTCATGGCTTCCGACCCGGTGAACGGGTACACTGCAGTCCCCATGCCGATGACTGGCATGGCTCGCTTGCCTGAGCTCAGGCCAACCTCTGGAATGGATCCCATCTTTCTGTAATCCTTATAGTTTTCTGAGCCACATTCCACACTCATCCTCTCTTTATAGAGGAATCGAACGATCTTTGACCCGAGGACATGCGTAATATAATGGTTGAGTGATCCAGACCATTGAACTGTTGGTCCCTCGGATCAATGGCCTGCAAATAGACAAGTTGCAGTCTACATTCAATAATGGAAAAAGGACAAAGACTGGATAGGACTGATTTTCCAATCCAAGAGATATTTTGGGGAAATATGAGTTGTGTTGATCGGTTCTGAATCTTTCTAGGGTATGGATCATTTCAGGTTTTCATGGACGCTGATCCGGTCGGGCTCCATAATAATCAGGACTTTGGACCTTTGTATCGAGTCGGGTTCATGTTAGATCCATGTTAAATAGGGACGTTAACATGGTCAGGCCCACATGAATGGTTGGATTAGATTTGTTTATACTCATTTTCAGCTACGTCACCGTAGACCAATAAAAGGTTGCCATTTGCTGATACCATTGTGGCTATTATTATTAGAAATCCTACTATTGGGCCCCACACAATAATAAGCCTATTCTACAAATGGCGGAGAGTGACCGGCCTCTAAATGAAACAATTTTGCTGGTGCATGAAACATCATTTTCCCCAGACAAGTAGAAGCATTCAAGCTAAAGAAAGCAGGTACGTTGAATAAGCCCAAATGGTGGGCCCCACATGCATACGAGTGATTTTATTTTATTTGATGGTATCAACGTGAAATTAAAAATTAAAACAGCCATTGATTACACTAAAGTAATATTAATAGCCACAGTTCACGCAACCTGTAGTTTTTTTCTTATTTTCTTCTTGAGCTTAGCTAAGCGCACAGGCACGTGCAATGAAGGTCATGTATACGCTATACATGTGCCAACATGGCATGATATGTTCAAGATCCAATCCATCCATCATAAAGGACCCACTATATTGATGTCCTAGCCCAATTTTCAGGTCCAAATAATTCTCAGGTGGGCCACAGTTTACATAACAAATGTACAGCTGTGAAAATCTTGAGTGAAGATTTCTGATATTGGGGTCCACATGCTGAGTGGACCAGATTTGTTCCTGAGAAAACATGTAACATGTCGTACCAACATCATGGATGGATTGGATCTCGCACCTATATATATATACCATGTTGGCTCGTGTGGGGACACGTACAGGAGCTTTATTAAATACGTGTGCTTAGCCAAGCTCTTTATTTTTTAGGGTTATTGAATGAAGTCATGCAGAAATATCTTGGGTAGGAAAAGATATTTTTAATACTTTGAGAGTAGATTAATATGTGGTTCTAGTGAGCTGATGACTAGATGGCTCCAATCCATGAGATTCAGCTCTATAAATGTGAGGTGCATGTTTATCTGGTGGGACCCACAGAGATCAGCCATGGCTCAAAAATATCACCTTTCTAATCTAATAATTCTACATGCGGAGGACGGAAAAAGAACCTTTGCAACTGTCTAACTGAAAGTCTAATCAGATGGATAAGATCATCTGACGCAGGGGAGAACGTGAGGTCAAGCATTGTCTTCCTCAGGAGGATAACTATTCCGAATCCATGGAACTTCTCTGGACTCTTCACAGAGACTTTCTCGAATCCACGAGAAAAGAGAGCAGAAAATAGAAATAAATTCTAATAAATTCGAAAATAGATTAATGAATGCATAAAAACAAGTTCACAACCCTTTAAATAAGGTACTAAGCAATGGAAAAGAATCATAATCAAACTACAACTCCTAGAATTTGCGACTTACTATAAATAGTAAACTTACTATTTATAGACGGTCGTGATGTCTACTAGTGCGCAAGGTTTTTGGCCAAAAATAGTAAGTGTCCTATTTGCTTCACCAAACCGTTCCCTAATTATTCTAAGCTCTTTTCATGTTGGGCGTAACTCCTAAAGTCCGACAGATGAAGAGTTATAGTCAAAAAGTTACTATTTATAGTAAAAACGAAATTGAAATAGGGAAACGACTGTCGAGTCATGGGTTTCTCGCAATTCCGAGCGTCGCAACCCAATGTAGCTGGGTTGGTTGGCTAAAGTAGCTCACTCTACCCCAAAATCATATATTTTACGTCGGCTAACTTATCCCGATTGCAAGATACGCCTGATTGAAGGTCTGATGGTCCAGATCACTTTTGTCGCCGACCGGGCCTTTTCTGATCAATCTTTGCCATGTAATTATTCGCGACCCGCTCTACATCAGTCTCTAAAGGGTGTAACCAGCCTAATGGGTGGTCAGATCTCATTCATGTTTGCATGCCATGGGTTAGGAGAAAGTGCTCGAAGAAGTGTCCTCAATCCCTCGAGTTATCATTTCTCATGGACGTGGATCGGCTGCTACCCTGCCCGTCCGGAGCTCGGTACAGGCAGGGCTCTAAGGTCCCCGCCGTGAAGTTTAGGTTCTATCCACACCGTCCATCCATTTTTGCATCTTTATTTTAGGACACGAACCCAAAAATGATGCACATATAAGGCTTAAAACCACACCACCCAAAGCGGTAGTAATAGTTGAAACCTTCGTAAAGCCCACTGAGATGTTTATTTGCCATCCAACTTATTCAAAAGGTCCCGAATAACTAGATAAAGGAAAGCAAAAATATCACCATTGATCGTATAACTTCTACAGCTCACAGGAAGTTTTTAATTGTGAGAATTTAATCCCCACTGTCTAGTCCACTTGGGCGTTGGATCTTCCTCATTTTTTGATTTGTGCCCTAAAGTGATATGAAAAAATGGATGGACGGTGCGGATGAAACCCATAAATCACGATGGCCCCTCAGAACTCGTCCATTTCTCGTGGTTAAAAACAAAAGAAGCGTCAGCCATCTGTGTAGCAATCTGTCCCTCCTCTGCCAATCTAGTCAGCACAATTGTCCGATAGTTCAACTTTTTGATCGAGGCACATGCATGGTGGGGCCCACCATGTGGCATCTATGATCACCATGGTCATTCAAAAAATGATGTGAGCACTACCAAGTTGGGGAGGAATCCTATTGTGATGAGTAAATTCAGCTGTGCCCACCGTGAATGTGTGCAGTCTCCACGCCGTCCATTCGTTTTTCCGGATAATTCCCAAAATTGAATCATATCCAAAGATCAAGGGGATCATACCACAGGGAAACAATGGGAATAATGATTTCCACTGTTGAAACCTTGACAGGCCCCACAGTGATCTTTATTTGTCATCCAACCTGTTCATAAGATTATAAAGACATGGATGAAGTTAAAATACAAATATAAGCTTGATCCAACATTTCTGTGCCCCCATGAAATTTTCAATGGTAGACATTCAATTCACACTGTTTCCTATGGTATGGTCCATTTGAGATTTGGATATGCTTCATCTTTGGCCTCAAGCCCTCAAATTATCTGGTAAAATAAATGGACGGAGTAGATAAAATTAGAAAATCATAGTGAACTTCACAAAGTCTACTCAGTATGCTAGCGTATCATAGATAACGGACCTGTCAAGGTTTGCCTCCAGTCGGATTGCCTCCGCCATATCAGTCGGATTGCCTCCGTCATATCATAGATAACGGACATGGTGAACTTCACAAAGTCTACTTGTACAAGTGGCAGGGCGATGCATCATAGATATGGAGCCGTCCATCTAGTGGTTCTATCATGAGTGGCCCATATTCCAAGATCACAGTACCCCTTAGACGATCTATCAATTTCTTCTCTTTTACCACATGGACAGTTGAACATTTTCACTTTTCTACCACGGGAGGAATAATATGATCCATGTCCTCTAGCTCACCTGAACTAGGCTGGTTCTTTTCTAGCTTACCAATGTCTTTTATACACTGATCTTCAAAGAAAACCACATCTTTGCTCCTAAAGAGCTTCTTCTCGGTTGGATCCCACAATCTGTAACTGAACTTTTCATTACCGTACCTCAAGAACACGCACTGCCTGATCTTCATATCGAGCTTGGACCTCTCGTCCTTTGGTACGTGAATGTGATCCTTTAATTGTTTCTCGGCCCACGGTGTCAACGGTCCAACGAATGATGATTCTGATTCTCTTCTCTTATAGAACATCTTTTGAATTTTCAATCTGATCGTCTCTATCAGCATAGTCACGGGATATTCTCGCGCTTCTTTGAATAGAGCATTAACACACTCAGTTATGTTTGTAGTGACTAAATTAAATCTTTTTCCTAGGAAGTGCGATGATGCCCACTTTTCATACCCTATTTCCCTCAACCATGCATGTACCGGGGGATTGACAAATTCGATATCATGCATCAACTTTTCGAACTGAGCCCTCCTGTAAGTCTTTACAGCTTGCCAGTAGTATATTTCTAATGACGTGTCCACCAAGTTGCGGTATATATGGTAGGCGCAGTAGCCATGGATTGCTGCTTGGAAGACCTGGGGAACTTCTTTCATTAGACCTTTATGCTGGTCTGATATGATCACAAGACCAGGTAGATCGCCTAAGAATGATTAAGCTAGGTAAGAAACCAGTTCCAACTGTTGTTGTTCTCTGATTCTCCGACACCAAAAGCGACTGGAAAGATATGATTGTCGCCATCCAAAGGCGTAGCGACGAACAAAACACCCTTGTACTTACCTTTTAGATGTGTCCCGTCAACGGCCAAGAACCTTCACAGACATGTTCGAAAAATTCTGATGCACTATCCGAGCACAACAAAACATATCTCAAACCTCCCAGTTTGTTAATCCGCAAGCAGGGCGGTCACTGTCCCCGGTTTCGCCATCCTCAACTCATGCAAGTACATCGGGAGTTCTTTGTAAGAGTCTTCATAAGACCCCATTACGCGATTGATTGCAATTTCTTTAGTACGTCATGCCTTCTTATAGTTAATAAGAATATTATACTTTTCTTGCATTGCCAATATAATGTCCTTCGGCCTTAATCTCAGTCGTTGCTCAATGCGATTGACAGCCAGTTCACTGGCTAGCTTACTGCTTGTTTTCCAATGGTCACTCTTCATGTATGACATTTCACATGTATGTGTGGACGTGTAAGTCTTAATCTTAAAAATCCCCGCATCATTCACCCTAGATGCGTGTACCCTCCAATCGCACTTATCTTCCATACACGCCACGGTGAATTTCTTGGATGTGGAATACACGACCTTTTATTGAAAGTTGTTACGAATTGCAAATTGGCTCAAAACTTACTTACACCGGCTCTTGTCCTTAAATGTGTGGCCAACGGCTATATCAATCAGGTCATCAAGTGGATATGAATACAACGACAGGTCTGCATTGGTGAAACCAACATCCTCGAAAGGTACCATGGGAACGCCAGTGGTGAAGTCCGATGTTCGAGCCTACTCCGACAATGGAATGTCGCTTCCACTTACGTTGATGGCGTTGGATGTTGAGGCCAAATCTACTCTTGTAAATGAAGGTGATGTCGTATATTCACTTATGAGATTCATGTCAACCGACGCCCTCACTTGACTTGTAATGAAGTTTGATGTCTGAGCCGGCTCGGGTACTGGGGTGTTGCTTAGAGGAACATGTGAAGGTAATGCCTTTACTTCAACTTTTAAGATATGTTCCTCACCCAAACTTCCTAGTGCTGGGGCGCCATGTTCAAAACCACTGAAAGCCACTGGGTCTTCGGGTATTGCCTGGTTAATGTGCTCCATTGTCTCGATGAATACAGGGATGTAGTGATCCGAATGCTTCAATTGTGC
>JAJHSJ010000014.1:7574537-7774537 GCA_021015155.1 Magnolia officinalis | reverse complement strand
GATACGGGTTGATATTCCTAACTTCAATGGCCAGCTACACATTGAGGATTTTCTCGATTGGCTTTCTGAAGTTGAGCGATTTTTTGACTATATGGACATCCCTGAAACAAAGAAGGTCAAGCTTGTGGCCTACAAGTTGAAAGGAGGAGCTTCAGCTTGGTGGGAACAACTGCAACTCGCACGAACCAGGCAGATGAAAGCACCAATCCGCACATGGCAGCGAATGAAGCAGCTACTCTACGTGTCCGATTCCTCCCTAGCGATTACGATCAGGTATTATTCCAACAATACCAAAATTGTCGATAGGGTATTCGGTCGGTGAGAGAGTACGCAGAAGAATTTATACCGCCTGGCGGTGCGCAACGATTTGGTCGAGACTAAATCGCAGCAAGTCGCCGATTCAACGGTGGATTGCGTATGGCGATCAGGATCGGGTCCAGATGCAGTCCGTCTGGACGATGAATGATGCGATCAAGTTGGCTACTCGGGCAGAAGCGCAACTTGAACGTTCTAACACACGGGCCTATCCTACTGCGAGGATCACTGCGGCAGGTCCACCCCAGGGAGCTCCACAGCCTAAGGGGAAGGAGCCCGTAGGAGCACGCACTCAACCTCCTATGTCTGAGAACCGAGATCAGGGAAGCGGGCAAGCTAGACCCCAAGGGGCGTATCGACTGCTGCTGGCACAAGTACAATCCCGAACCCTTATGCTCGGCCAAGGCCCAACAACTGCTATCGTTGTGGCCAGCCCGGCCACCTGTCAAATACTTGTCCCCAGCGAAAAGTGGCAAACCTCGCCATTAATGATGGTAGTGCTGATAACGCTTATGAAGATCCAGATATTGAAGAACAGGAGCATACCGCCGAGGACGAGGTAGATTATTCAGATTGGGTTCAGCAAGATCACGGTGAGTCTCTTGTCGTGAGGCGGCTATTATATGCGCCAAGAAAAGAAGTGCATCCATAGCGGCATAACATCTTCCGCAGGTGTACGGTGAATCTAAAGGTTTGTGACGTGATCATTGACAGTGGAAGCAGCGAGAACATCGTCTCCAGGGGCATGGTGGAAAATTGTAATTGAAAACAGAGCGTCATCCCTCTCCATATACAATCGGTTGGATCAAGAAGGTCAGTGAAACAAAGGTAACTGAAGGTGCACCATATCTTTTTCAATTGGCAAACATTATAAGGATGAAGTAGTATGCGATGTGGTTGACATGGAAGCATGTCACATACTACTCACTGGTCGACCCTGGCAATCTGACCGTGACGCCACTCATAAAGGGCGAGATAACATATATATCTTCGTCAAGGACGGCCGGAAGACCATATTGGCCCCTATGGATCCAGAAGGACCACCTGAAACTTCTAAAGTGGGGGGTCGTTTTCTCTTAACCATTCGGGACTTCGTGGAAGAATCTAAAGAAACAGGACAAACTTATGCATTAATTGTAAAAGGGGAAGAACTCGAGCCTACCATCATCCCTGAAAAACTAAGGCCCTTGTTACATGAATTCCAAGAAATCTGGCCCGAGGACCTTCCCGATGGGTTACCCCCTTATGCGAGATATCCAACACCATATCGACCTTGTCCCTGGGTCCAGTTTACCTAATCGTCCTCATTACCGAATGAGCCCGAATGAGTGCGAGATTCTGCAGGGGCAAGTGGAGGAACTGATCCGTAAGGGTCTTATTCGAGAAAGCATGAGCCCATGTGCTGTACCAGCTCTGCTAACTCCAAAGAAAGATGGGAGTTGGCGCATGTGTGTCGACAGCCGGGCCATCAACAAGATCACCATAAAATACAGGTTTCCTATACCACGGTTGGATGATATGTTGGATATGCTAGAGGGCGCAAAAATATTCTCTAAATTGGACTTAAGGAGCGGCTACCATCAATTCGAATACGGCCGGGTGATGAGTGGAAAACAACCTTCAAGACCAAGGAAGGATTGTACGAATGGATGGTCATGCCTTTCGTCTCTTTCTAATGCGCCTAGCACATTCATGAGGTTTATGAACCAAGTTTTGAAACCTTTCATTGGGTGGTTCGTTGTGGTTTATTTTAATGATATTTTGATATACAGTCAAGACGAAATCACCCATATGGAGCACCTCAAGAAGTCCTTCAAGTGCTCACTGAAAATAAACTGTACCTCAATTTAAAAAAGTGTAGCTTCATGACTGATAGCCTATTGCCTATTGGGTTTTGTGGTTACATCCACGGGCATTCGAGTGGATGAGGAAAAGGTGAAACAATCAGAGAATGGACCGGTTCCCAAAAATATTCACGAAGTACGAAGTTTCCATGGACTAGCGACATTCTATCTAGTCGGTTCGTGAAAAATTTCAGTAGCATTGTGTCACCGATCACAGATTGCATGAAGAAAAGGCAGTTTCAGTGGACTGACGAAGCCGACAGGAGCTTTGCCGAAATCAAGCGCAGATTATCCACGACCCCGGTTCTTGTACTTCCCAACTTCGACAAACTGTTTGAAGTCGAATGTGATGCCTCATATGTCGGGATTGGGGGAGTTTTGTCTCAAGAAGGTAGGCCGGTGTAGCCTTCTACAGTGAGAAACTTAGTGATGCACGCAAGAAGTGGTCTACATATGAGATCGAGTTGTACGCGGTGGTCCAGGCACTGCGACACTGGCGACATTATTTGATTCAAAGAGAATTCATACTTTACACGGACCATCAAGCCCTCAAGTTTATTAATAGTCAAGCTAACATTAACCGTGTGCATGCTAGATGGATCTCATTTTTGCACAGGAATTCACATTCGTGCTAAAGCATAAGTCAGGGCAACAGAACAAAGTAGCCGATGCGCTGAGTCGCCGTGCAACTTTGTTAGTCACTATGAGCAATGAAGTTGTCGGGTTCGATCGCCTCAAAGACATATATGCCGACGACGACGACTTCAAGGACGCATGGTTAGATGTCAGGAAGGTCACCCCGGTGACTTACATATACAAGACGGGTTCCTTTTTAAGGGAAATCGACTATGTATCCCAAAGAGTTCGCTAAGGGAACAGATAATCCAAGAGCTACATGGAGGTGGCCTCAGTGGACACCTTGGGCGAGACAAGACGCGAGCTCTTGTGGAAGAACGGTATTACTGGCCGCAATTGGTACGTGATGTGGAAAGGCAGTCCAACGCTGTTATTTGTCAGACTTCCAAGGGGCAATCTCATAATACGGGCCTACCACACCCCGTTACCCGTGCCTGACGGCCCTTGGGAGGATTTATCTATGGACTTTGTGCTTGGTCTCCCACGAACACAACGCGGCATGGATTTGGTGTTCGTGGTAGTAGATCGTTTTTTCAAGATGGCGCACTTTATTCCATGCAAGAAGACTCTCGATGCAACACACGTGGCGAATTTATTCTTCAGAGAAATTGTGCGGCTACACGGGGTTCCCAAGACTATTACTTCTCTGACCGTGACACAAAGTTCATAAGCCACTTTTGGCGGACTTTGTGGACTCGATTCGATACACGCCTTCAGTTCAGTAGCGCGTACCACCCACAGACTAACGGTCAAACTGAGGTTGTGAATCGCACATTGGGAAACCTCCTTCGATGTATTTCAGGAGAAAAACCAAAGCAGTGGGATTTGGCCTTGTCTCAAGCGGAGTTTGCATTCAACAACATGGTGAATCGCTCGACAGGAAAATCCCCGTTCCAGATTATTTATTTACGGACGAGTACCTCGCCATACACTAGACTTGGTCCTCTGCCCAAGCTCCCAGGCATGAGCATTGCAGCAGAACATATGGCAGACAAAATCATGGGCATTCATGCGGAGGTACAGAACAAGCTACATGCCTCGAACGAAAATACAAGGAGCAAGCGGACACAATCGTCGACAGAAAGTGTTCGAGGTGGGCGACCAAGTAATGGTCCATCTGCGCAAAGAAAGATTTCCGACCGGAACGTACAACAAGTTGAAGAATAAAAAGATTGGACCGGTACCAATCATCCGAAAATCAATGACAACGCTTATGTTGTTGATCTTCCAGATGATATGGCGATCTCACGAACTTTCAATGTTGTGGACCTGACTGAGTATCATGAACCAGCGCATAATGATAACTCGAGGACGAGTTCTTTTGAAGTGGAGGAGACTGATGTAGAGCGGGTCGCGGACAATTACATGGCAAAGATGGATCAGAAAAGGCCCGCGGTCGACAGAAGTGATCTGGACCATCAGACCTTAAATCAGGCGTATCTCGCAATCCGGGATGAGTTAACCGACGAAAAATATATGATTTTGGGGTAGAACGAGCTACTTTAGCCAACCAACCCTGCTATGCCGGGTTGCGACGCTCGGAATTGCGAGAAACCCCTGATTTGACGGTCGTTTCCCTGTTTCAATTTCATTTTTACTATAAATAATAAGTTTTAGTTTGCTTATAACTCTTCATCCGTCGGGCTTTAGGAGTTGCGCCCAACGTGAAAAGAGTTTAGAATAATTAGGAGAACGGGTTGGTGAAGCCAAATAGGACACTTACTATTTTTGGCCAAAAACCTTGCACACTAGTAGACATCACGACCGTCTATAAATAGTAAGTTTACTATTTATAGTAAGTCGCGAATTCTAGGAGTCCTAGTTGTAGTTTGATTCTGATTTCTTTTCCATTGCTTAGTACCCTTATTTAAAGGGTTGTGAACTCGTTTTTATAATTAATTAAGCTATTTCGAATTTATTTAGAATTTATTTCTATTTTCTACTCTCTTTTCTCGTGGATTCGAGAAGTCTCTGTGAGGAGTCCAGAGAAGTTCCGTGGATTCGGAATAGTTATCCTCTTGAGGAAGACGGTGCTCGACCTCACGTCCTCCCATGCATCAGTTTGTGAATGGGGTGGCCCTTGTATCTTTCGTCATAGATTGTTGCCATGGCCGGTAGATGGATCATGATGGGCTATATTAGGTGCGAGTTTCAAAATGTCTGCAGTACATATGGCATGCATGCATGCCATGATCATGGACTCCATTGTTGACAGACTGTGGCCCCTGAATCACATTGATTGTGTGATTGTGGCTATCAGTGTAGATCAAAAGGGTGTGGTTAGGAAGAGTTTTTTCAAAAGTGTAAATTAGATTTGTGAAATGAGATGGTTTAGATCAACCAGTTGATGTGATTTCTGGGCTATGCTCCATCAGTTTGAGGTGGGTTGGGTTCAATCCAAGCCTAACCCATTTATTGGAAGACCCATGACCCATTACCCTCTTGCCCAACCTGACCTACTTAAAATTCAGCAAGCCCAATCCTGTCCAACCCAGTCCATTAACTTGTAATTGGGTGGGGCTTGATTTACCTGATTTCACTTTCCAGGACCAATCTCAGTCTCAAGGGTCGGGTCATCTGGCCAAACCCATTCATGACCTATCTGGGTTGGGTTGGGTTCAACCAACCCTGGCCCATTTACTTAAGTGGGTCACTTTTCTAGTTCGACCTATTGGGTCTTAAAATGGGGCCTACATGAAATTAATGGACTTAGATGACCTGAAGTGGGAGCCCATGATTCGTTAATCCAGACCATTGGTCTGTTGAGTCCCACGGAAAATGGCCCCATTCTCTCAAATTCAATGTGGAATGCTGTAGTATCTCTTCTCATCTATGGGCCACAAATTGAAAGGTTAAGATTGTCCTCTCAAGGGATTTTTGAAAGCACAGTCCGTCCATCAACCGTGAGTAAATGGTGCATGGGCCATCTATGGTCGTCCCACAAGTGAATGGTTTGGATCACTCAACCATGCCACTCATATAATAAACTTCTACGGTTAGTTTGGAAGGCTCAATGATTCCTCTTATCTTGTTTCCTAAATGCAGGCTTTTAGGTTCTACTTGATGAGAAATTAGCTAGTGGGCCCACTGTATGGAAGCCTTCCAATGCACCTAGTTGCAATTGAATTAGTTGCCATCCATGCCATTTCTCTCCACCGTACATTAGGTTCTATATGAGTCTACCACTGAGGCATGAGTAAGGACCCACCTGGTTGTCCCAAGCAATCATCACCGGACCATCTTCCACGAATAATCTTGTCCATCCATTCATCAGATCAAATATGATTTTCCTTAGGCTGTAAAGAGCAGACTGGACCTAAAAGACGGTCCGGAAGTGTGATATGGGTGCCAAAGAGTCCAAATGCAACTAGCTGCATGGAAAGGCTTCCATGAACCTATCTCACTAGATCCTGACCGTCGAAATTGGAGATGGGTCTGGGTTAATTCCAATTTTTGGGTTGGTTCCAAACCTGACCCAGTTTTGAACCCAGACCTGATCCAATGGACCACAATTATTTTGAGCAGAAATCAAGATGGTTTATTCATCATCAGGACCACACAAGCACAGCTAAATCTCATCCAGGTATTGCTTACTTTTCTTACCGTTCATTAATTGAATCTATGTTGATGAGGCTCGCTCAGCGTGTGCCAATATGGAACGTGTGTGAGATCTGTGCTTTTCATCTGGTTGTGAATAATGCCTAGATCTTTGGCCTAAAATGTCATGCAGTTTCACTGCTTAAGTGGGCCACGATATACAGATAAACTTAGGTTAACAGCAAAATTTCCAGCTTTCACTGCTTAGGTGGGCCACGATATACAGATAAACTGAGGTTAACAACAAAATTTCGGACGCGGATTGCGTCCTAACCCCGCCCGTCTCTAGCCCCGAACGGGCAGTTCTGTGAGCGGGCCCACCGTGATGTATCCATTTATTCAAGCCGGTCATCCCTTTTCTCATATCATTGTAAGGCATGAACATAAAAATGAGGCAGATCCAACGCTCAAATGGACCACACCACACATGACTCATGCATTTAATACAACTGGCATTTAAAGCTTTGTGCATTTAATGCAACCAAGCTTATTTTTTGATGTGGCCCACTTGAGCTTTTGATCTGCGTCATTTTTGTGTTAATGCCTTATAATGATCTGAGAAAAGGGATGGACGGCTTGGATAAACAGATACATCATGGTGGGCCCACCCACAGAACTGCCCGTTCGGAGCTAGAGACGGGCGGGGGTAGGACGCAATCCGCGTCCCAAAATTTCCAGCTGCCCAGTCGTGGCCCACTGCGAGTGTGAAAAATGGCCCAAATTTTAGGCTTGAAGATATATGGTGTAGCCCAACTGATAGAAAGCTCAGATCTTGCACACGTGTTCATATTGGCACATTTACCTGTATGTGGATGAACAGGGCTTCCACACGCCTGTGGGATTAGCAAACCTCTCCTCATCAACGTACATCTATACCGTACAATGGACAGAGGTATTTATGCCTCCTCGTCCCAGACCTCCTCTACTGACTTGAATGCCCCACCTTGTGAAACGAATAGTTCTCCTGAAAATCCTCTCTTCTGTGGAATCCGACTGATTTGATGCAAATCTTGTTCACTCAATTCCCAATCGAAGATCTGACCGTTCTCCTTCGTTCTCTCCTTGTTGAAGCTTTTCACCACTACATTCACTCCTTGCTCATACAACCACCTTAGAGAAACCTACGTGACATTGATACATTGTCAGATCGTCCATTTATTTAGTGGGTCTTATACAGATGGGCCTTTGTGAAAAGAAAAGAAAAAAACAAATCACATTGATTGGACTATCCTAGCCATCGAATTAGTGGGCCTCCTGCATGCTTAATGCGAACCATTAAACATATTTAGCCTTTAGAGTCTATTTGAAGGATACCATTTTCGACGGTCAGGATTTCTTTCCTTTATATTTCATGATGGGGAGAGTTTTCAAACCTGAGCAATGGTTTTTCCATGGGCCTATGCAATTTCTTTGAGGACTGGACTCTCCATCACTGCAGATGAGCCCCACCAAGCTCCCTTGGCCCCAAGAGGAGAAAATGCACTCACATGAATTCCATGCACCTTGCAGAAGTCCCTCAGCTTCCTATGCTGCCATATTGGGTTCATTTCCACCTAAGATAACATCATATGCATCATCATCAAAACCCGAAAACCTGACTGGACTCGGCTCGACTCAGTGTTCAACCGGGTCAGGTTGACTCGACGATTTAACCCAACTCAACTCGATATTTACTAATTATATTATAATTTTTTAAAAAATAGGAATATGTATTTTACCATGAGCATTGCTCCAGTACTATTAGAGCACTATATGTTACAGTGCTCCTAATTGTATTGCAACCCTTAGACAGTCTAATCGATGGATCTGAACCGTCCATTAAGTTCAGACCACAATTCATAGGCTACCATGCAAAAATTTCTCTGGCAGGATAATCTAACCACCCCTGATTTGACCTTATTTTCTACGGCCATCCTTTTTCCAAGCCATGGATGGGATTGTTACAGTTGGTTAACAAAAGTGATTATTTAGAATCGTAAGCAATCCAAGATGAGCCCTAACAAATAGATGGACCAAATTGTTTATTGGATATATCTTTGTGTCACAATCTTGACCGTCCATATTAAAGACCATTGATCTAATGGTTAATATTTGGCAAATCAGTGTAATGTTTACATGGTAGCTCATGAAATGTCCGCTGGATCTTACCGAGAGTCTAGATCAGTTGATTGCATCGTCTAAGGGTTCCAATGCATTGCAACTTACATGTCATGCACGTACCCCTTTTCAAACCATCCAAATCATGTGCCCCACTATAGATGGATCGTAGATACATCGAACCATTGTCCACTAACAAAGGTGAGGGAGAGGATCTTCATCCAAGCGATCTGATTTTGGGGCTATACCCATTCTGATTTGAGGCAGGGCCCACAATTTGGATTTTGGGTCACATGAATGCGGCACGTGTACGGATATCATACCTGATTCACGGCTGGAGGTATCTTGGCATGGGCCATCAGTTGCAATAGCTTCTTGCAAGAGAAGTTGCTGGCCCCGATAGACTTTGTGAGGCCCAGCTTTTGACACTCTTCCATTGCTTCCCACGCAGATTTGAAATCCATGGGGACAAGATCCTTGCTGAAGTGAAATCTTTTTCCATCTGGCTTCATGCTCACGGGCATATGAATGAGATAGAGATCAAGGTACTCCAACCCCATATTCCTACAAGAAACAGATACATTCTCAGTGGGGCCCATCTGGTCCAATGTAACGGGTGACGATGGGTGGGACCCACGTTGCTGAAAGTTCAGTCAATTCGAATAGTCAATCTGATGAGTCAGCCAATTCTTAAAAAAATGTAGTTTTTGGTGTTTGGATACTGAGATCCTCTAGGAGAGGGGAGGCCTTGTCATCATTTAAAACTATCTATTTTTCAATGATTTACAACCCATCTTTAAGATGCGAAACGTCTAGGGCTTTAAGGGGCCCACCGTGATGTATGGCTTTTATCCACACCGTCCATCCATTTTTCCATATCATTTTAATGTCTAATCCAAAAAATGAAGCAGATTCAAAGCTCAAGTGGACCACACTAAAGGAAGAATGATACCAACCGTTGAAACCTTCCTAGGGCCACGGTTATGTTTATTTGCAACCTGTCCATAAGATTACATTGACCTGGATGAAGGATAAACACACATATCAGCTTGATCCAAAACTTCTGTGGGCCCTAAAAATTTTCAATGGAAGGCTTTTAATCCCATATTGTGGTCCATTCACACCATGTTGGACAACCCAACATTTTTCAGTAAAGAAATCTTAATGAAAATAATAGTATGGTTATTACTCTTAATGTTCTCTTGAGGGCGGGTACGACAAGGTTGTTGGGGGCGTTGCACGAAACCTTAGGATCTAGCCTCCCAAAACACCTGAATTATGCGATAATAAAGCAATGAAATAGATCAAAGCATAAATCACACGACACAAGAGATTTTACCGTGGGAAACTCTCAAAGAGGTAAAAACCACGGGACTTGGTCCAGATCAGCAATCTACTATGAAGTAGAACGTTACAACCGATCACAAGCACACACTTTGCTATGATCAAACCTTCTTCACTCAAGCAGGAGTGGATAAACAATAAGAGAATAAAGAAAAATGGAGAGATCTCACCGATCACGAGGACGTAGAAACGCTGAGATGTCGTGTGCACAGTAGATCACCTTTACGAGCAGAACCTCCATTCCATAATTTTTTTTTTTTTTTTTTTCTCTCACCTTTGATAGCCCTAAACCCTTGCAAAGCTTTAGGAAACTCTCTTGCATTATCTAGAACAGCCCTAGGTACCCCTATTTATAGTTTAGGCAACTTGCTTTCGCACCTCTTTGAAAATCGCCTCAAATTTACGCAGTCCACACAAAATTCGGACATGAATCTGCGTAATCTCGACTGGTCGAGCAGAGTCCTTAACCGGTCGAGCACCTTCCTTGATTGGTCGAGTACCAGGGAAAATTTCAAACCAAACTCACTTGAGTTTGAGTCGAGCTAGTCCTCGATTGGTCGACCAGCATCCTCAACCGGTCGAGTGAAGCTCTCAACCGGTCGAGCCATGAGGAGAAATCCCCATCAAAGACGACGGTAGGTGTCTGTCCATCGGGGCTTGGAGGTGGTGAAGAGCTCGCTGCGGCTCTTGATGATGCCGCATCCAATCGCTTCTGCAACTTCGCCAAGTGGCCACTCTGTCCCATATAGAAAGGCCATGTCGAAATGCCTATAACCTAGATGGATGGCCTGGATGATTGTGGACACAAGATCATCATAAGGGGTGTTGGTTCCGTTTGCTGTTCCCATTGCTAGCAATGGGATCTTCTCCCCCGAGCTAAGAACTTCTACTGGATTCCTGCCCATGCTCTTTCATCGATGAATCATAGAAATTTTCGTGGGCTAGCTTATATACAATGCATGGAATTCGTTTTGCATTCGTTTTGCTGTCTCCATCTAGGAATGGACAGGGGCTCTGATGGGCCACCGTGATGTATGGGTTTTATCCACACCGTTCATCTCTTTTTCCATATCATTTTAAGGTACAAGCACAGAAAATGAGCTAGAATGATGTAGAGCGGGTCACAAACAATTACATGACAAAGATGGATCAGAAAAGGCCCGGTCGGCAACAGAAGTGATCTGGACCATCAGACCTTCAACTCGCAATCTGGGATGAGTTAGCCAACGTAAAATATATGATTTTGGGGTAGAACGAACTACTTTAGCCAACCAACCCAGCTATGCGGGGTTGCGATGCTCGGAATTGCGAGAAACCCCTGATTCGACGGTCGTTTCCCTATTTCAATTTCGTTTTTACTATAAATAGTAAGTTTTAGTTTGACTATAACTCTTCATCCGTCGGGCTTTAGGAGTTGCGCCCAACGTGAAAAGAGCTTAGAATAATTAGGGGAATGGTTTGGTGAAGCCAAATAGGACACTTACTATTTTTGGCCGAAAACCTTGCGCACTAGTAGACATCACGACCATCTATAAATAGTAAGTTTACTATTTATAGTAAGTCGCGAATTCTAGGAGTTTTAGTTGTAGTTTGATTATAATTTCTTTCCCATTGCTTAGTACCCTTATTTAAAGGGTTGTGAACTCATTTTTATGCATTGATTAATCTATTTCGAATTTATTAGAATTTATTTCTATTTTCTGCTCTCTTTTCTCGTGGATTCGAGAAAGTCTCTGTGAGGAGTCCAGAGAAGTTCCGTGGATTCGGAATAGTTATCCTCTTGAGGAAGACGGTGCTCGACCTCATGTCCTCCCCTGCGTCAGTTTGGTATCAAAGCGAGGTTTCTCCTCGGATTGATGACTTCTAACGATGGGTCGGGCAACAATCCCATAGGCGGTGCTCCAGGGAATTTGCCTTTAACGGCGACAACTTTCCAAGTAGCGCAGCAAGAGAATCGGCAAGCCATGCAAGGGCTGCAGGCTTCCATGGACCGTATAGCGAATCTCTTGGTAGAAACCCTAGGGCAACTCTGTGTTCCTGGTGGTCATCCTCCACCGCCAATTGCTAAGACTCGTAATCGGCCTGATCGCAGGATAATACCGGTAGTGCATCCAAGGGTCATGCCTGAGGATGGGAGCTCCAGTGAGGAGGAAATTGACGAGATAATCTTCCAACACCCCAGACCAGGCGGCGATCGAGTAGATCGAGAATTCAAGATACGGGTTGATATTCCTAACTTCAATGACCAACTACATATTGAGGATTTTCTCGATTGGCTTTCTGAAGTTGAGTGATTTTTTGACTATATGAACATCCCTGAAGCAAAGAAGGTCAAGCTGGTAGCCTACAAGTTGAAAGGAGAAGCGTCAGCTTAGTGGGAACAACTGCAACTCGCACAAACCAGGCAGATGAAAGCACCAATTCGCATGTGACATCGGATGAAGCAGCTACTACGGGCCCGATTCCTCCCTAGCGATTACGATCAAGTATTATTCTAACAATACCAAAATTGTCGACAGTGTAGTTGGTCGGTGAGAGAGTACGCAGAAGAATTTTACCGCCTAACGGCGCGTAACGATTTGGTCGAACTGAATCGCAGTAAGTCGCCCGATTCAACGGTGGATTGCGTATGGCGATTCAGGATCGGGTCCAGATGCAGTCCATCTGGACGATGAATGATGCGATTAAGTTGGCTACTCGGGCAGAAGCGCAACTTGAACGTCCTAACACACGGACCTATCCTACTGTAAGGATTACTGCGGCAGGTCCACCTCAGGGAGCTCCACAGCCTAAGGGGAAGGAGCCTATAGGAGCACGCACTCAACCTCCTACGTCTAAGAATCGAGATCAGGGAAGCGGGTAAGCTAGACCCCAAAGGGGCGTCTCGACTGCTGCTGGTTTAAGTAGAATTCTCAACCCTTATGCTCAGCCAAGGCCTGACAGCTGCTATCGTTGTGGCCAGCCCGACCAACTGTCAAATACTTATCCCCAGCGAAAAGTGGCAAATCTCGCCATTAATGATGGTAGTGCTGATAACGCTTATGAAGATCCAGATATTGAAGAACAGGAGCATACCGCCGATGATGAGGTAGATGATTCAGATTGGGTTCAGTAAGATCACGGCGAGTCGCTCGTCGTGAGACGACTATTATATGTGCCAAAAAAAGAAGTGCATCCACAGCGGCGTAACATCTTCCGCACTAGGTGTACGGTGAATCGAAAGGTTTGCGACGTGATCATTGACAGTGGAAGCAGCGAGAACATCGTCTCCAAGGGCATGGTAGAAAAATTGCAATTGAAAACAGAGCGTCATCCCTCTCCATATGCAATCGGTTAGATCAAGAAGGTCAGCGAAATAAAGGTAACTGAACGGTGCACCATATCTTTTTCAATTGGCAAACATTATAAGGATGAAGCAGTATGCGATGTGGTTGATATGGAAGCATGTTACATACTACTCGGTCGACCTTGGCAATCTGACCGTGACGCCACTCATAAAGGGCGAGATAACATATATATCTTCGTTAAGGACAACGGAAGACCATATTGGCCCCTATGGATCCAGAAGGACCACCTGAAACTTCTAAAGTGGAGGGTCGTTTTCTCTTAACCATTCGGGACTTCGTGGAAGAATCCAAAGAAACAGGACAGACTTATGCATTAATTGTGAAAGGGGAAGAACTCGAGCCTACCATCATCCCTGAAAGACTAAGGCCCTTGTTACATGAATTTTAAGAAATCTGGCCCGAGGACCTTCCCGATGGGTTACCCCCTATGCGAGATATACAACACCATATCGACTTTGTCCCTAGGTCCAGTTTACCTAATCGTCCTTATTATCGAATGAGCCCGAATGAGTGCGAGATTCTGCAGGGAGAAGTGGAGGAACTGATCCGTAAGGGTCTTATTCGAGAAAGCATGAGCCCATGTGCTGTGCCAGCTCTGTTAACTCCAAAGAAAGATGAGAGTTGGCGCATGTGTATCGACAGCCGGGCCATCAACAAGATCACCATAAAATACAGATTTCCTATACTATGGTTGGATGATATGTTGGATATGCTAGAGGGCGCAAAAATATTCTCTAAATTGGACTTAAGGAGCGGCTACCATCAGATTCGAATACGGCCGGGTGATGAGTGGAAAATAGCCTTTAAGACCAAGGAAGGATTGTACAAATGGATGATCATGCCTTTCGGTCTTTCTAATGCGCCTAACACATTCATGAGGTTGATGAACAAAGTTCTGAAACCTTTCATTGGGCAATTCGTTGTGGTTTATTTTGGTGATATTTTGATATACAGTCAAGACGAAACCACCCATATGGAGCACCTCAAGAAGGTCCTTCAAGTGCTCACTGAAAATAAACTGTACCTCAATTTAAAAAAGTGTAGCTTCATGACTGATAGCCTATTATTTCTGAATTTTGTGGTTACATCCACGGGCATTCGAGTGGATAAAGAAAAGGTGAAGACAATCAGAGAATGGCCGGTTCCCAAAAATATTCATGAAGTGCGAAGTTTCCATGGACTAGCGACATTCTATCATCGGTTCGTGAAAAATTTCAGTACCGTTGTGTCACTAATCACAGATTGCATGAAGAAAGGACAGTTTCAGTGGACTGACGAAGCCGACAGGAGCTTTGCCGAAATCAAGCGCAGATTATCCACGACCCCGGTTCTTGTACTTCCCAACTTCGACAAACTATTTGAAGTCGAATGTGATGCCTCATATGTCGGGATTGGGGGAGTTTTGTCTCAAGAAGGTAGGCCGGTAGCCTTCTACAGTGAGAAACTTAGTGATGCACGCAAGAAGTGGTCTACATATGAGATCGAGTTGTACGCGGTGGTCCAGGCACTGCGACACTGGCGACATTATTTGATTCAAAGGGAATTCATACTTTACATGGACCATCAAGCCCTCAAATTTATTAATAGTCAAGCTAACATTAACTGTGTGCATGCTAGATGGATCTTGTTTTTGCAGGAATTCACATTCATGCTAAAGCATAAGTCAGGGCAACAGAACAAAGTAGCCGATGCGCTGAGTCACCGTGCAACTTTGTTAGTCACTATGAGTAATGAAGTTGTCGGGTTCGATCGCCTTAAAGACATATATGCCGACGGCGACGACTTCAAGGACGCATGGGTTAGATGTCAGGAAGGTCACCCCGGTGACTTACATATACAAGACGGGTTCCTTTTCAAGGAAAATCGACTATGTATCCCAAAGAGTTCGTTAAGGGAACAAATAATCCAAGAGCTACATGGAAGTGGCCTCAGTGGACACCTTGGGCGAGACAAGACGCGAGATCTTGTGGAAGAACGGTATTACTGACCGCAATTGGTGCGTGATGTGGGAAAGGCAGTCCAACGCTGTTATATTTGTCAAACTTCCAAGGGGCAATCTCATAATAAGGGCCTCTACACCCCGTTACCCGTGCCTGACGGCCCTTGGGAGGATTTATCTATGGACTTTGTGCTTGGTCTCCCACGAACACAACGCGGCATGGATTCATTATTCGTGGTAGTAGATCGTTTTTCCAAGATAACACACTTTATTCCATGCAAGAAGACTCTCGATGCAACACATGTGGTGAATCTATTCTTCAGAGAAATTGTGCGGCTACACGGGGTTCCCAAGACTATTACTTCCGACTGTGACACGAAGTTCATAAGCCACTTTTGGTGGACTTTGTGGACTCGATTCGATACACGCCTTCCGTTCAGCAGCGCGTACCACCCACAGACTGACGGTCAAACTGAGGTTGTAAATCGCACGTTGGGAAGCCTCCTTCGATGTATTTCAGGAGAAAAACTGAAGCAGTGAGATTTGATCTTGTCTCAAGCGGAGTTTGCATTCAACAACATGGTGAACCGCTCGACAGGAAAATCCTTATTCTAGGTTATTTACGGACGAGTACCTCGCCACACACTAGACTTGGTCCCTCTGCTCAAGCTCCCAGGCATGAGCATTGCAGCATAACATATGACAGACAAAATCATGGGCATTCATGCGGAGGTACAGAACAAGCTACATGCCTCGAACGAAAAGTACAAGGAGCAAGCGGACAAGCATCGGTGACAGAAAGTGTTCTAGGTGGGCGATCAAGTAATGCTCCATCTGCACAAAGAAAGATTTTCGACCGGTACCAATTATCCGAAAGATCAATGACAACGCTTATGTTATTGATCTTCTAGATGATATGGTGATCTCACGGACTTTCAATGTCGCGGACCTAACCGAGTATCATGAACCAGCGCATAATGATAACTCGAGGACGAGTTCTTTTGAAGTGGAGGAGACTGATGTAGAGTGGGTCGCGGACAATTACATGGCAAAGATGGATCAGAAAAGGCCCGGTCGGCAACAGAAGTGATTTGGACCATCAGACCTTCAATCGGGCGTATCTCACAATCCGGGATGAGTTAGCCGACGTAAAATATATGATTTTGGGGTAGAACGAGCTACTTTAGCCAACTAACCCAGCTATGCGGGGTTGCGACGCTCAGAATTGAGAGAAACCCCTGATTCGACGATCGTTTCCCTATTTCAATTTCGTTTTTACTATAAATAGTAAGTTTTAGTTTGACTATAACTCTTCATCCATCGGGCTTTAGGAGTTGCGCCTAACGTGAAAAGAGCTTAGAATAATTAGGGGAATGGTTTGGTGAAGCCAAATAGGACACTTACTATTTTTGGCCGAAAACCTTGCGCACTAGTAGACATCACGACCGTCTATAAATAGTAAGTTTACTATTTATAGTAAGTCGCGAATTCTAGGAGTTTTAGTTGTAGTTTGATTATGATTTCTTTCCCATTGCTTAGTACCCTTATTTAAAGGGCTGTGAACTCATTTTTATGCATTGATTAATCTATTTCGAATTTATTAGAATTTATTTCTATTTTCTGCTCTCTTTTCTCGTGGATTCGAGAAAGTCTCTGTGAGGAGTCCAGAGAAGTTCCGTGGATTCGGAATAGTTATCCTCTTGAGGAAGACGGTGCTCGACCTCACATCCTCCCCTGCGTCATAGATCTAAGGGTCAAGTGGACCACACCACATGAAGGAGCGAGATAATGACACCTACCATTAAAACCTTCCCAAGGTCCACCGTGATGGTTAATTGCCGTCCATCCTGTTCATAAGGTCAATGAAGGGAAAAAACAAATATAAACTTATATTCAAAGCTTCCGTAGCCTTCAAAATTTTTGGACGGTAGGTGTTTAATCCCTATCATGGGATCCGCTTGAGCTTTAGAGCTGCCTTATTTTTGAGATTGTACCCTAAAATAATATGGGAAAATGGATGAACTGTTTGGATAAAACTAATATATCACGGTGGACCCTCAGAGCCCCCATCGTTCCTTATAGCGTGTAATATCCAATCCACGTCCGGCGTCCTTTTTTCTAAAAAAGAATCCGGACCAGGATTGTCCTGCCTGTCGCGATGTGATTAAGCCACGTCATCAGAGATTGCATTTAATTAGAGGTGTACACGAGTCGAAGCTTGGCACAGCTCGACTCGGCTTATTGACTCCAGCTCGAATTCGGCTCGGCTCAGTCATCAAGCTTGACTCGAGTTTGAGCTAAGATCGAGCCGAGTTCGAGCCAAGATTGAGCTGAGCTCACCTGTGGAGTATTTTCACAATCAATTGGCCTGCACCTTCAAAATCTTACCGTGTGTAAAATAACAGCAGTGGTTTTACAGGTATTTCATCAAACACCTTATAAGCAACATAAAAAATAAGAAAAATGGTATTTGTGAGGATCCGGATCCGGATACATGGGAAGAAAAACTTTAGTGACTGAAATGAGGATGTGAATTGCCAGTTGCCTTGCATACAGCAAGTTCCCGCGGCCGGAAGCTTTGGGGGACCTAAAAGAAACGGCCATGATAAATTTACTCTGCCAATCTGTCCATCATTTCTCAGGTTCATCTTCTCCATCATTTCATATACGTATCTTCCTTGCCACCAGCCACACTTCATTGAGTCATTTTATCAAACACTTGATGAGCAATAACAATATCAAAGAAACCGAGTCACTGAACTGGTTCGATCTGAGTTCGATTCGAGTTGGGTTCGGCCTGAGTCGAGTCGAGCTCGAGCAAGCTTGAACTCGGTTTGAAATTTTTTCGAGCTAAAAAATCAGCTCGACTGAGCTGGAATTCAGTTTCAAACTGATTTGAATGGGGCTTTTTCGAGTTGAGTTGAGCAAGCTAACCCAGCTAACCCTGCTGGTGAACAACCTTGCATTTAATGTAGCATTGCTGTCAACGTCAGTGATGATGTGGACCAATGACAATGCAGCAAACATAAATATTCTGTTTGTTGCTAGCAAAGGATTCGGATTGTTTTCTTTTAGCACTTTTGAAAGTGGCATGTGTGTTTCTTTTGCGGAGGAACCAAAAGAGAAAAGAAGGGAAGGAAAAATTAGAAAAAGGTGTAAGATACGTGTAAAGAAAATAGCTATCCCCACTTCTTTTCTTGAATCCCAAACATTGCCAGCGACAAATGAGAAATTCCTGTTTTCATGAATAGTGGTCCACATCATTATTGGCATTCTGCAATATTATATTAAATACAATGTGTCCTATAATCACTGACATTGTGAACATTGCTGTATTAAATGTAGTGTATGATAATGTACCTAATCATATTACAACACATAAATATTTTGTTTGTGGCAAACAGATGATCCGGATTTTTTTTTTTTTTTCTTTGGTGTGGCCTACTTCAGTTTTAGATCTGCATAGTTTTGAGGATGGCATTCTAGCGTAAGCTGATGAAAAAGATATACGGACTAGATGTCATGCGGTCATCATAGTGGCCCTGTATAGCTTTTGTTGTACGGTTCTTATCATTAGGGAATTTGGCCCAAGTGGTCCAGCAGACGCTTGATCCTGAGCCACGACATGGGCAAAACTAACTCGTATGTATGTACATGAATGGCCTTTAGATGCCGAATGGACGGCGAGTACATATATAAAAGCCAAGGAGGTCCCTCCACCAGAGTTCTGGCAACATTTCCATCCACCAGACTTTTGGCTACATTTTCTTTACAATGTTACGTTGACTCGTTTCACACGTGGACATAAGGAACACGTGTCTGAGATGGAGCCAACTCATCAGGCGCCCCATCGTGTAGATTTCATCTATAAGGAATCGGAATACGGCCAATCTGGCCATCAGGTGTGCACTTAAAATTTGAATAGTTGGTAGTTTTTCTAACCGTTGATCTAGCCTGTATGCGCCCGGCTCGCCTGTTGGTACTATGGGCTGGATTTTTGAGAAATGGCATCTACGAAGGTAGGATCACCTGATGAGCGGCTCCGATCCTGCAGATCCATGCACTGTTTCCAACATTCCTTGTGTGAGGTGAGTGCACTTGCAGAACCATACCTTGTTTACACAATGTAGGATTGTCTCCAGCACCCGCCACCAGGGATTTCTCTGGTGGCACGACTCTGTGGGGCCCTCGTAATATATGTGTTTTATCCATGCCGTCCATCCGTTTTACAGCTCATTTTTGGGGTTTCGTATCCAAAATTTAAGTATACCACGACACAGGAAATCGGGGGATTGAATATGAACTAATCCCAAGTTGTCAAAGAATTAAGTTAGAAACAAAATCAAAGAAATGCAAACGTGGGACGCAGATTTCCTGCAAAGCCTTTCGCAGGAAGTTCCTGCGCAAGGATTCTAGGTGGGGTCCGTTGCGATGTTTGTAAGAAATTAAAGCCGTCCATCCATTTTTCGACCTCATTTTAAGACATTCCACCAAAAATGAGTCGGATCCAAAACTCAAGTGGGCCATAGGAGATGAAACAGTGGGGAAAGGAATGCCTACCGTTGAAACCTTCCTAGGCTCTACCTTGCTGTTTATATGCCATCTAAACCGTTTATAAGGTCATTTTCACTTAGATAAAGTGAAAAAACAAAAAAATTATATCGTTAAAAACTTTTATGAACATATAAATATTTCAACGGTGGTCACTAAATATTCACTGTTTCCTCTCGTGTGGCCCATTTGAGTTTTTGATCCTCCTCGATTTTGGTCTCACGTCATAAAATGATCTTAGAAAACGGATAGAGGGGTTAGATTTCACACAAACAACTAAGTAGGACTCTAACAGAATCTTGCGCAGGAACTTCCTGCAAGCAGAAATAGGCTTTTTTGGCTGGGGCAGAGCAATGAGCGTTCTGCAACATACATTTAAATTGGGAAGTGATATCATTTGTGGAACCCAGGTGCCCGCAGAAGGGGTACATGATGATACCCAAGAATTTAAAGTGGAACCCATGGTTCCTTTATCAAGTGAGTCTATTCCTAATGAGAATGGGGATGTGGATTTTGATGAGAAAATGGTCGAACTGGAAGATCAAAATGAAGGATTAGAAGACTTAAGAAGAAAGTGCATCGAACTTACTTAGGCGTTCTACGAGAACGATTCATCCACCGGAAAGGTACAAAGATTATACTGATCTAGAAACTCTTTAAGCATTGACAACTATAAATGAAGAACCGATTTCTTTCCATGAAGCAATTGAAGGCAATGACTCCCAGCATTGGATGATGGCTATGGAAGAGGAAATGTTCACACTTAAAAGAAACGAGATAATGAATTTTGGTAGATTTGCCAAAAGGTAGAAAAGCAATTGGTTGTGAATGAGTATACAAAATTAAGAAGGATGTGGAATGCAATCAAGCAGCTCTAAGGCTCAGTTGGAAGAACGATGGCAATAGGTGAATGGCAGCAGGCCCGTTCAAATGCTCCCCGAAAACATCCCCATACGCTATTTGCAGGAAACATCTCCTACGACACCTCGGTTGACGACCTCTACAAAATATTTGGGAGATATGGGAAAATCTCAGATGTATTCATACCTTCGAATCCCTCTCTCAATAGATCCCGCGGCTACGGCTTCATCAGATTCCTGTACGTAGAAGAGGTGAAAGCAGCACTGGATATCCACGGTAAAAGGGTAGATGGTCTATTATTACGGTCCAAATGGCAAAGGCATGATCTCAGCTAGCGCCCCTCAACCGTCCCCCTCCCTCCAGGGATAGATCCTTCAACACTGCAGAGATTCAGAGAGCGCCCCATAAGGAAGACAAATCTTTCATTGCAGTGGTGAGAGGCCAGGACTCTATTGGCACAATAGGTGTTCGATTAAATTCCACAGTGACTACTACACGCTCGGAAGGAGCTCAGCTTAATGAAATCATGGCAGGTACTCGTCTAAATGCCAAAGACAAAATTTTGGTAAAAGCTGATAACAGAAGTGTGGCTCTGAAGTTGAGGGAGCTTAACTTGGATCTAGTGGCCCACGCAGAGGATACCGAAATGCCAATTATCAAACTAATCCAGGAACTCAAACTCTCCAGGTATGTTTCCTGCGCCGTAGACATCTCACGAATCGGCTAAGACAAATTCCTCATGGTCTTCAAAATGAGAATGAAACTCATTTCCTTCTTTTCGGATACCTTCCTCCACAAGAAGATGGGCCTGCTCAAAGTGGAGACGTGGTCTCGGAAATTCGTTCCAGAGGCACAGGGGAGATGGATCCAACTCTACGGAATTCCAGCTCATGCCTGGATGGAATCAGTGTTCAGGGTGCCGGGGAGCAAATTTGGTGAGGTCGCTGAGGTAGATAGGTGCTCGCTTCTGGGCCTAGTCTAAGTGGCAGCAAGAATCAAAGTAATTATTCATCTGGGGATAGATATTCACATGCCCCGGGGGGCTCGAGGTGGCAGGTAAAATCTTCCCGATATGACCATCTGTTGAAACAGTAAATAACTGTATAGAGCCAGATTCAAAATTCCCAGGTAGACAGGTTGAAAACTAGGAATCCACCAAGCAGTGGGTAGAGAAAGCGTTTTACTATCCGCCCCCCTAGAGGAGTTTGTTACTGCATCCATTCCCCTTCCCTCTCAGTTGGGATCAGGTCACAAGGGTCAGTTACTTGCCACAGTTCAGGAGCATCTCGCTCAGAAATCACCTGAGCAAGATGCATTCTTGAAAGTAGCTCGAGTAGCGGCCACGGATACCTGTTGTCTTCACAGGGTCAGATCCCCAGAGACCACCCAACACATATCTCCGCAGATGGAACAACGACAGAGCTCAAATCCAATTACTAGGCCCAACCCCATCTTCAAACAGGCGTGCACCTCTCAACAGATGCACATGGATTTGCTATTCCAATCCCTTTCATCGCCTAGAAAAGCTCTCTCAGAAGGTAATAGTCCTCTGAAAATTGGAGCCAATTTTGAGGAGGACCTAGAGGACACCCACACAGAGGCATGGAACGCAGTGAAAGATAGAAGGGGCTTAGGCTGGGGTGGTCGCCTGGCGATAGACCTCTCCCTGTATTTTAAACCAACTTAATCAAACATCCCCAGTCCAGTCCATCCAATGATGCTTCAGAGATGCTCAGACCACCCACATTCTACCCAGGCCTCTCCACCACTCCTCGTGGTAGAGGATCCTATCAGAGTAGGGGAAGACAATCCTCTTTTTGCTCCCCAATGCTTCAATAATGTGGAGTTTGTCTCCCCTTCGTCTCAGGCTCCTTCAGTTGGGATATTTGAAGACCCGATCCAAGGGACATGGAGTGGCCTCTGCCTGTCTGGGACAAGGCGTCTAGGCAAAGAAAATAGTCCCAGTGCTGGCCATGGAGATGAGAACGTTCACTGCATCTCCAGAGTTGCTGAGTCCTCTTTCCTTCCAGCGAAGCAGAGGACTAAGAGCTCTTACAAAGTGGCAGATGTCAACTGGTATTGAAGGCTACGTACATTGAAGTGCGGGGGCGAGATGTCATCAAAAGTTCTCCATGAATAATATTCTTATTTAGAATGCATTTGGGGTAGGGAATTAGCCCACGATCAGAACCATTAAATGCTTAATTAGACAGTTTAGACCTGCTATCCTGGCTATTCTGGAACCTATGCTCAGGGATGAGAAGCAGATCCGCACGGGGATGAAGCTGGGCTACCACTCCTCCTGCTCCAACGCCAACTAGGGTGGGAAGATCTGGGTGTTCACAGCGTCATTTCTAAATGTTTACCATGGAGGTGGGTCTTCTAAATGCTCCAGAGAAGGTATCTATGTATATGCGAAATGCTCCAGAATATTGAGAAGAAAATTGTGGGAAGATGATGCAGGACAGCCCTAATTATGATGCATGCTCATGAACATAATTAAACAACAGAAATAAAAGGAATAAATGATCTAAAATTCTAGCAGTAATCATCATAACTGAGAAAATCATAAAGGAAACATGCAATGGAGCGGGCCATCACCACAACTATGGAGTATGAAGTTCAATTACTACTTAGGTTGGACCCGGCGAGGGATGAGACCTCCTAATCTTGCATGGTCACACCCAATCGATCAATGAAGATCATTAGTCCGAAGAACAAAGAAGTTTCTCGGATTGGGGATTTGAGAATTTGGGGGTTTAGGGTTTAGATCGGTTCTCAAGATTTTGATTGAAGAAGGATTAGCCAAAACTGAAAAATAGAAGAAAGAAAATTATTACCTTGAAGAAGTTGGAGGGGCACAAGAAGAAATTAGAAGAAGAAGATCAAGGGAAGAAAAGAAGCACCATTAGAGAGAAGAGAGGAAGGAGGCAACTAAAGGGTTTACTTTTCATTAATCAATAGTTGAAATTCGGATTTAGTGCTTTAGCCCACTTGAATAAGCAAATAAAGACATAAAATTACTAAAATACCCCTAGAATAAGCAAATAAAGACATAAACTTACTAAAATACCCCTAGAATAAGCAAATAAAGACATAAACTTACTAAAATACCCCTAATTAAGCAAAAACGCACAAATAACATAAGGATGGAAAAGTTCGGGCGCTTGGTCTTCTTTCTCCAATCTTCCTTCACATGTGTCTTCCCTGAGTGGGGTCTTCTATATATCCAATCACATGTGAAAGGTCTTCAGCTCCTCAATAGTCGCCTATCTACAAGGACGACACTTGTGGTTGGCGCTTTGTTCGTTGGTATACCTTGAATGCGCTTGTGTCCGCATCAATTTTCCTCAGGTGAGAAAAAATCGACTCCGACGAGTTGAAACTTTTGTAGCACTCTAGTAGATCTGGATCAATACCCTACAATGCGTCGTCCGACAACCACGTAGATTCAGACGATAGTTTGTTCTTCCACTTGACAAGATACCTTTGGAAACCTCCATCTCTTATGGATACTATCTCGTCATCCAAGATTTCCTTAATTCTTCTTTATGGGTAATGGGTGGAGGAGGGAGTAGAAGGGGTTGGGTAGCAAACTCAGAAAAAGGCCATGAAAGGGACGATGTATCAACAATAGGAGTATGAGCACGGACTAGATCTTCCACATTAAAAGTTGGATTAATGCTCATTTCAGGTGGAAGGTCAACCCGATATGCGTTGGACCCAACCTTTTGTAATATCTTGAATGGTCCAACACTACGCGCTTGTAATTTTTTTGCAGATTCTTAAGAGAATCGCTCTGGCCTTATTCGCACCATTACATAGTCTCCTTCTTGAAATTCTTGCACTCTACGATGAGAATCAACTGAAACTTTATAATCATCATTGCTCTTATACAACCACTGTCTAATATGTGTATGCAAATCATGAATATGGCGTGCAAATGCATCGGTTGACTCAAAAGACCTTTGGGTAACAGACATAGGTAAGAGATCTATGGGCATTCTAGGTTTATAACCACTTACAATTTCAAAAGGACTCAATCCTGTAGATCTATTAACTGACCCATTATAAGCAAGTTCAACAGTTAGTAAAATTAGGTCCCAAGTCTTAACATGTTCACCCACTAGACAACGTATAAGATTTACAAGGCTACGGTTTACCACTTCAGTTTGACCATTTGTTTGTGGGTGGTAAACAGTAGAAAATTGCAAACGAGTTCCCATAATGTGCCACAGTGTCTTCCAAAAATAGCTAGTAAATCGAACATCACGATCAGACACTATGGTTTTAGGTAACCCATGGAGACGCACCACACCATCAAAAAAGAGATGAGCAACATAAGATGCATCCGACGTTTTCGAATATGAGAGGAAATGCGCCATTTTAGAAAAACGGTCCACAACGACAAAAACAGAATTGTGCTTTTTTACAGTGTTGGGAAGCCCAAGCACGAAGTCCATACTAATGTCCTGCCACGGAGCATGTGGCACTGGCAATGGCGTGTACAGCCCGGTATTTTGCTTTCTTTGCTTTGCCAGCTGACATGTTCGACATTGCCTAAAACTTTGGTTACGTCTCGCTTGAGGCTTGGCCAATAGAAATGATCTTCCACGAGGGCAATGGTCTTATCACGACCGAAATGGCCAGCTATCCCTCCTGAATGAAGCTCCCAGATGAGGAATTCACGAAGGGACATACGGGGAATACAAAGTCTGTCTCCCTTGAAAAGAAAGCCATCTTTAAGAATATATTCACCCATAATATGCTGGTCACTAGAGAGCGACGTGTAAGTACCCCCAAAATCAGGACATATGGGGTATTCATCTTTCAGTTGCTCAAATCCGACTACCTCTACACTCAAGGAGTTGAGCAACGCCACTCTCCTACTAAGGGCATCCGCTGGTTTGTTTTCAACCCCGGTCTTATGTTTCAAAATAAACGAATATTCCTGAAGAAACGCTACCCACTTGGCATGCCTTGGGTTGAGTTTCTTCTGAGAATGCAAATATCTCAAAGCCTCATGGTCAGAAAACAAAACGAATTCTTACGGTAGGAGATAGTGTCACCAATGTCTCAGGGATTGCACTACCGCATAAAATTCTTTGTCGTAAGTGGAGTATTTTTGTTTTGCCTCATTCAGTTTCTCACTGAAATAGGCCACTGGGTGTCCTTCTTGACTCAACACTCCAACTATACCGACACCAGACGCATCACACGCTACTTCAAAGACTTTAGAAAAGTCAGGTAGACGCATGACAGGAGTTTTCACTATATTGTCCTTAATTTCTTTAAAAGCCTTGACTGCGGCTT
Organism: Magnolia officinalis; assembly: GCA_021015155.1. Lineage (NCBI taxonomy): Eukaryota > Viridiplantae > Streptophyta > Magnoliopsida > Magnoliales > Magnoliaceae > Magnolia > Magnolia officinalis. The sequence continues at coordinate 7,748,693 of JAJHSJ010000014.1, read as the reverse complement.
AAGACCACACGAACTCTCCCTTTTTCATGCACTCGGTAATGGGAGCCATGATCGTGCTAAAACCACTAATGAACCGACGATAAAAAGTTGCTAGGCCGTGAAAGCTTCACACCTCATGAATGTTCCTTGGTTCTGGCCACTCAACTATGACCCTGACTTTTTCAGGGTCTGCGCGCATCCCTTCAGATGACATTATAAATCCTAAGAACACAACTTGGCTAGACATGAATGCACATTTCTTAAGATTAGCGTACAACTTTTCCTTCCTAAGGACACTACAAACCTTCTTTAAATGTTCAAGGTGTGATTCCTTAGTGGTACTATAAATAAGAATATCGTCAAAGTACACCACTAGGAATTTTTCCATGAACGACCTCAAAGTTTGTATCATCACCCGCATGAAAGTACTGGGTGCGTTAGTCAAGCCGAATGGCATGACCAACCACTCATACAGCCCATCTTTTGTCTTAAATGCCGTCTTCCACTCATCTCCTGAGCGTATACGGATTTGGTGATATCCACTCTTGAGATCTATCTTAGAGAATATAGTAGACCTGGCCATCATGTCAAGCATATCATCAAGTCTAGGTATAGGAAACCTATACTTAATAGTAATTTTGTTTATGACACGGCTGTCCACACACATGTGCCACGTGCCGTCTTTATTTGGCGTCAACAATGCAGGCACGACACACGGGCTCATACTCTCTTGGATGAAACCCTTTTGCAGAAGCTCATCAACTTGCTTCTTCAACTCTGCATGCTTTGCAGGGTTCATTTTGTAGTGAAGAAGGTTCGGTAAAATAGACCCTGGGACAAGATCAATGGCATGCTGTATGTCCCTCATAGGTGGCAACTCATTCGATAAGTCTTCAGGAAATACATCACTGTATTCCTTCAGGACCGAGGTCACCTCACGGGGCAACTCTAATTAATGGAACCTCAGGTGTAATCTCTCTAGCTACAAGGGCATACACCATTGAATCCTCCTTAGCCTCTTTTTCAAACTCTCTTGCGCTGATTATATATAGAGACTTAGGTTTGGATTTTCCCATTCCTCTAGGCTCACTTGCCTTCTCATCCTTCTTCTTCCCTAGTGTATTCTCAGGTGGCATGGGATTAAGTTTGATCTTTTTACTGTTATATATAAAAGTACTTGCATTCGAACGGCCAAAGATCGTGACATCATTATCAAATAGCCACGGTCTACCTAGGATAACATGTCCCACATCTATAGGTAACATCACACCACAGAGACTCTTTGTATGACCCAAACTCGGTGGGGACTAGACATTGCTGGGTGACAGGTAGGGATGTCTTGTCAACCCAAGAAACTTTATACGGGTCTGGATGAGGTGTGGATTTCAGTTTTAAGCGATCTAAGGTGCTAGTGGAAATCACATTCTGACAACTTCCACTGTCCACTATCACCTTACAATTCTTTTCACCATACTTGACAATAGTGTAGAAGATAGTGCTTCGACGCCAGTCAGCACTACTTCTAGACTGAGCTAGCACACGCCTGACTACTGCAAGCGTTGCTTCTCCATTCACTTCTTCTTCATCAGTAAGTCCTCCTTCAGGGTGATACTCTTCAACTTCATAGTCACCCTGGTCATCTCCACCCTCGTGGGACTCGCCTATAACTAAGGTTATCCCACGGCTCTTCGTAGGACACTGATTAGACATGTCGCCAAGATTGCCACACTCATAGCACCTCACTTGGCTCATGTTACTAGGACCGGCACCAAAAACCCCTTTGCCCTTGTCCTTTCTAGGCCTAGGCGGAATGGTCGCCTGTGCCCTAGGTTGACTACCAATATTAGGTCTAGTTCCCTGGGAACTAGATCTAGCACTGGAGTCTCGGGACTGAAAACGACAAACGATAGGAGCCTTCCGATATTGCTCTAACTCCTGCACGACTTGATATGCTTCATCCAAGTCCGTTAAGGGCCGAGTCATAAGCTCGCGCTGAAGATCCGCACAAAGGCCCGTCTTGAAATGCGAGAGCGTTACTAGAGGGTCTTCTCGGATATCACATCGCATCATATACTCTTCAAATTTAGCGATGTAGTCGGTGACAGACATTGACCCTTGGCGTAAGGATTGCCATTGGTTAAGGAGCTTCTGACGGTATGAGAGAAGAAGGTACTTCTCCTTCAACTTCTCTTTCATCTCATACCAATGTGTGATAGGGGCTCTATCAACTCTCTTTATCCTACGCTCGGTGTTGGTCCAGAAGAGCTTGACTTGACCCACAAGCTTCATCTTAGCAAACCGTATTTGACGGTTTTCTGACATGCCATACCACTCAAAGTAGTGGTCCATGTCAGTAACCCAGTCAAGGAATGCCTTGGGATCCAAGAGCCCATCAAAACTCGGGGCCTCAATTCTCACACTCTTCATCGCACGCTCATCTGGATCGTAGCGGTCTTGATGATCACATGTGGTTCGTGCCTCTCGCACCATACCACGACCATTACCACGATCTCTATCCTCACTACCACCACGTGTGGCAGCGCGTTCTTCAATGATTTCTCCCACTTGGAAGTGCGCATCATCCCCTACAGCGGAGTTTTCCTTTTGAGACGCTTCTAGTTGCTCGACCTTAGTCATGGTAGTAGTAATTTGGTTCTCAAGGCGGACAAACCCACGCTTTCGACCCGCTTCTAGGGCGGTTATCTTTTGTATCAATTGAGCAAGTTGCTCAGATAACTGCTTGTTATTCATGGTAGGTTGAAGTCCGAAACCTTTACCTCTTCTCGTGGGCATACAATGAAGACTTGAACCAAACTCTACCCAACTAGACTACTAGGTGTTGTGACTTTCAAGATGAATGCGATGAATGCAAAACTACTATAAACTGACACAATTAAGTTGAAACAGGAACAACTCAAATTTGGAAAAATTTCAGATTAAGAACTTTCTAAAATTGAAAACTTTTTAAATCTGGAAAGTTTCTAAATCTGGAAACTTTCTAAATCTGGAAATCTGGAAAGTTTCTAAAATTGAAAACTTTCTAAATCTGGAAAGTTTCTAAATTTGAAAACTTTCTAAATCTGGAAACTTTCTAAATTAAACCTAAAAATCAAAACCCTAATTTGATAACTCGATCTAGACAAAAAACCATGCAAGCTTAGGCTTTGATACCAAATTTGACGCAGGACAGCCCTAATTATGATGCATGCTCATAAACATAATTAAACGGCGGAAATAAAAGGAATAAATGATCTAAAATTCTAGCAGTAATCATCATAACTGAGAAAATCATAAAGGAAACATGCAATGGAGCGGGCCATCACCACAACCATGGAGTATGGAGTTCAGTTACTACTTAGGTTGGATCCGGTGAGGATGAGACCTCCCGATCTTGCATGGTCACACCCAATCGATCAATGAAGATCATTAGTCCGAAGAACCAAGAAGTTTCTCGGATTAGGGATTTGAGAATTTGGGAGTTTAGGGTTTAGATCGGTTCTCAAGATTTTGATCGAAGAAAGATTAGCCAAAACTGAAAAATAGAAGAAAGAAAATTATTACCTTGAAGAAGTTGGAGGGGCACAAGAAGAAATTAGAAGAAGAAGATCAAGGGAAGAAAAGAAGCACCATTAGAGAGAAGAGAGGAAGGAGGCAACCAAAGGGTTTGCTTTTCCTTAATCAATAGTTGAAATTTGAATTTAGGGCTTTAGCCCACTTAAATAAGCAAATAAAGACATAAAATTACTAAAATACTCATAGAATAAGCAAATAAAGACATAAACTTACTAAAATGTCCCTAGAATAAGTAAATAAAGACATAAACTTATTAAAATACCCCTAACTAAACAAAAACGAGCAAATAACATAAGTACGGGAAAGTTCGGGAGCTCGGTCTTCTTTCTCCAATCTTTCTTTACATGTGTCTTCCCTGAGTGGGGTCTTCTATATGTCTAATCTCATGTGAAAGGTCTTCAGCTCCTCAATAGTCGCCTATCCAAAAGGACGGCACTTGTGGTTGACGCTTTCTTCTTTGGTACACCTTGAATGCGCTTGTGTCCGCATCAGAAGAGATGACTCTCCTAAGCGTGGGATGCGTCTCTCCATGGGTAGTTTGTGGTGACTTCAACGTAGTGATCTCACAAGCTGAAAGACGAGGAGCTTCATGCTTTGATACTAGAAGTGCGTCAGAATTTGCGGAGGGGCTAAGCAATGTAGGCCTAGTTGATGCTCTATTTTTCGGGAACCGCTTCACTTGGTGCAACAGTCAAACGGGCCATCCTAGGGTCTGGGCTAGGCTAGATAGAGAGTCTGCTGCAATGACCTCTGGCTGTAAAAATTTCCCTCTTTTCAAGTCAAGCACCTCCCAAGGCAGCATTCAAACCACGCTCCTTTGCTTCTGGCTTTCCCCTCACCCTAGTCGTCAGGTCCCAAAGCATTTAGATTCCAAAGAATGTGGTGCGACCATGAGGAGTTCCAAGATATAATCAGGTCTGCTTGGGCAACGCCTATTTCAGGGGATCCCATCCAAATAATCATCGGAAAACTCAAGCTAGCGAAACAAGCGCTCAAGCACTAGAACAAAGAGACATTCAGTAATATTTTCCGGCGTATCCAATCCATTGCGGCTGATCTCAGCCGAGCTGAAGCTATTGCCCAAAATGCCGCTAATCCGGCCAGCCATCAGGAGGTCCAGAAAGCTAGAGAGGCCCTCTCCCACCTAGAATTATGTGAAGAAATCTTCTAGAAGTAGAAATGAAAGTGCATTTTCTACAAGAAGTTGACTGTAACACCAAATTCTTCCATTCTATAACAACAGGCTGAGCTAGAAGAGCAGTAATTCAGGAAATTAAACTAGAGGGGGGTGACAGTGCTATCAGCCAAGCTAAAATCAAGGGGGTTGCCATGCACTTCTTCCAGCAGCTCCTTCAAGAGAAGGTCGATCCCGCTTTTGGGGATTTCTTGGACTCCATCCCGAGGGCTTTTCGTAGCCAAGAAAATCATTTTCTCTTGCAGGAGCCTACTTTGGAGGAACTACATGCAACGGTTCAAGCTCTACCACCTGATGGGGCAGCGGGCCCGGACGAGTTCTTTAGGGCGTTCTTCCATGACTGCTGGGACATTATTCACCATGACCTCCTGAAGGCGGCTCGCTTCTTCTTTAGAGGTGGCAAACTCCCTAGAGCTCTCACAACCACGCTTATTTGCCTTATTCCCAAGATAAGTGCCCCCTCAACTTTTTCAGATTTTCGACTGATAAGCTTATATAATTGCTTATATAAAATTTTCTCTAGAATTATTGTGGTGAGACTGGGAAACATCCTCCCTAGGATTGTCTCCATTGAACAAGGTGCGTTTGCGTAGGGTAGGTCCATGGCAAAAGGTTGCGCCCTTGTTCAAGAAATCTTTCGGGACATCAAAAAGAAAGTCAGAGGTGGCAATCTCCTACTGAAACTAGACATGGAAAAGGCGTACGATAGGCTAAATTGGGCATTCCTTAAAGAGGTCCTCGCCAAATTTGGTTTCCACTAGGATTGGATAGCATTGGTAGAAAAGTACTGGGCAGATTGCTAGTTCTCAATTCTTGTTAATGGCGAAGCAACTAGTTTCTTCCACTTCTTTAAGGGCCTCAGGAAAGGAGACCTCATCTCCCTCGGCTTGTTTATTCTTGCAGCTGAGGTCCTGAGCTGGGACTTCCATCAGCTAGTGGTGGGTGGTAGCTATTAGCGCTTCAGGACGCGCCTCAACTGGCCGACAATCTTTCACCTCCTCTTTGTGGATGACACGATTCTTTTTGTGAACGGTTCCATTAAGTCTTTGAGAAAGATCAAGAGATTTCTGAATGACTACGAGAAGATATCGGGCCAAAAAATCAACCTCAATAAGAGCTTCTTCATCCCTTCGGCTGTGATGCTCGAGTCTAGAAGCAAGGTTGCCGCCTCTATCCTTGGCTTTGCTAGATCGGCTGCTCCTTTCACTTACCTGGGGGTGCTCATCTTCCACAACAAGCCTAAATGAGCCTTCTTTCAGCCCTTGGTGGATAAGATCCAAACCAAAATTGCTAACTAGAAGAATAGGATTCTATCTCAAGCAGGGAGACTCACCCTCATCAACCACGTTCTAAATAGCATTCCCATTCAAATGCTGACACCCATGGAGGTCCCGATCAGCATTCTAGTAGACTTAGAGAGGGCCTTTGTAGATTTCTTTTGGGGGTGGGAAGGGCCAAAGAAAAAGTGTTACTGGCAGAATTAGCAAAGCCTATCCCTCCCTAAATCAGAAGGTGGACTAGGCCTGAGGAGCCTGAAATCTGTCATGCAAGCTTTCAGGCTGAAACTTGCATGGACAACCTTGTTCAGAGGGAAAAAGTGCCGCTGGAGCAGCTTCGTGAGGGCAAAATACTCGCCGGATTTCACCCGCTTGAACACTCTCAGAAACGGCCCTGCTGCCTCGTCGATCAGGAAAAAGATCAGGGAGCTCTTCCCTATGTTGCGTGCCAAGTCCCGTTAGCTGATTGGCAGAGGAAATGTGGACTTCTAAGAGGAAGATTGGTCAGGCCTCGGGCCTCTTCGGCATTGGAAGGTTTAGCAGGTGGCAGCTGCATGCCCTATCCAACGTCCACAATTAGATTGGTCCGAATGGTTGGATCAAGCGGGCGAGGGCCTCGCGTCCTACCTCAAAATGCTATTGATCACATCGTGGACGAAGGTATCTACACCTCGACAGCTGAGGACAAATGAATTTGGCTAGCTGCGGTGAATGGCGAGCTTTCAGTGGCCTTGGCTTGGTAGAGTATCAGACCTTCTGCACCGAGAAAAAGTTGGGTGAAATGGGTGTTGCGCCCCAAAATCCTATCGAAACTCTCCCTTTTTGTCTGGAAAATATTCCACAATGCAGTCCTGGTGGATGTTAGGCTATAGAGCAAGGAAGTGAACATGACGTCCATGTGCAACTGCTGCCCTCTACCGTCCTCTCCAGACTCAAAATTAAGCAACCATGTCTTTGCTACGGGCAGTATGCCAACAGAGTTTGGGATTTCTTCAGGCGCAGCTGCGGTATGCTGGAGCACATGACTGACACTGGAACTGGTCACGCCATCCAACAGTGGAATGTGGCCCACGCCTCCTTGACCTCGCTTAAAGGCTTGTTTCCCATATTTATTTTTTTGGGAATTGTGGAAGGCTAGGAACATCAACCGGTTCAAAAATGGTGGCATTAAAGCCTTTGATGTTATTCACGGTATCATTTTCTGGATCCATAGGGTCATCGCCTCCCTGCCTGCCCCTAGCCCACTAAGAAATTCGTCCGTAGCAATGTTAAACGCCTGGCGGATTCCAATCCCCCATCCTAACACCCCAAAGGTTACCGTGTGAAATGGGTCAGACGTTCTACTAACTGGATTAAACTAAATGTGGACAGCTCTGCCAGAGGGAACCCGGGTCTCTCAGGGGGTGGCGGTATTGGGAGAGACGGCAATGTCAATTTCCTATTTGGCTTCACCTGTGGGTACAACCTCGGCTCTAACGCTAGGGCAGAGATAAAAGCCATCCTAGACTGGCTCATTTTGTCTTCCCAATTGGGATTCCTTAGAGTGCAGGTGGCGAGCGACTCTAACGCTGTGGTGAGGGCCTTGTCCAATGCTTCTAACTCTTGTTAGTCCATCTGGTACTGGAAGGTGAGAATCAAACTCATCTTGCGAGACTTGGAATGCAGATAGCCCATACGCCAAGAGAGGCTAACTCGATTGCTGATGGCTTGGCTAGGCTAGGGAGGGAAACCCAAGTAAATTCCACATTTCATTCTTGGGATTCCCTTCCGGCCTCCATCCAAGGTCTTTTGTTTCTCAATAAAGCGGGCCTAGGTAACCTGTGGGTCGCCTAACCCAGGCTCTCATGGTTTTTTTTTTTTTTTTTTTTTTCTTCTTTCGATTCTTTCGGTCCTTTTCGTTCATATGATAGGGGGCCCCATTCCTTTTTGCTATTGGCCCACTCTAATGTAGTCCTGTAAGCCATTTTTGACACTTTTCCTTGGAAAGAAAAAGAAAAGAAGAAGAAGAAGGATGTGGATGGAAAACCAGAAAGGTATAGGGCAAGGCTAGTTACCAAAGATTTAGCACGAAGAGAAGGAATTGATTTCATTGAGTTTTTTTGCCAGAGTTGTCAAATTGGTATCCATTTGTTTTGTACTTGGGCTTGTTGCTTACATGACTTGGAGCTTGAGCAAATGGATGTGACGATGTTGTTCTTGCATGGGGAACTTGAAGAAAAAGTATACATGCAACAAGCAGAAGGATTCATAAAAAAGGAAAAAGAAAATCTTATGTGCAAGTTGAATATATCCTTGTATGGATTGAAACAAGCATAAAAACAATGGTATAAATAGTTTGACTCCTTCATGATAGGTATTGGATACTAGAGAAGTGAATATGATCATTGTGTATATATGAAAATTTTCGGTGATGGATCTTTTCTAATCTTGTTCTTATATGTTGATGACATGCTCTTGGTGAGCAAGGACATGGTTAAGATAGATGAACTCCAGGGACAATTGAGTAAATCATTTGAAACCAAGGATCTAGTACCGGCACGTCAAATCCTTGGAATTAAGATTCATCAAGACCAGAAATGTGAGATTTTATCACTTTCTCAAAAGGGGTTCATTAAAAAGATTCTCCACAACTTTGGCATGTGTAATTCAAAACCGGTAAAGATATATTTTGCTCCACATTTCATATTATCTTCCATGCAGAGTTTGATTTTAAAAGAGGAAAGGCGTTACATGACACACGTGCCTTATGCTAGTGTGGTTGGAAGCTTAATTTTTGCTATGGTTTGCACTAGACTAGACATAGCTCATGGAGTTGGCATACTAAGCAAGTTCATGGCAAATCCAAGTAAAGCTCATTGGGAAGCCGCTAAATGGGTTCTTAAGTACTTGAGAGGCACATGTGATTAGAAGATTACATTGCAAGGTTTCGTTGATGCAAATTTTGCCGGTGATCTTGACAAGAGAAGATCAACAACGGGATATGTTTTTCGTTTTCAAATGGGTCGGTCTGTTGGATGACCAAGCTTCAAGGGACGGTGGCAGTGTCTACTACAGATGTCGAGTACATGACAACTACAAAAGCATGCAAAGAAGCAATTTGTCTTCAAGGTCTATTGGGCGAGATGGGTGTTGATTCCAAGCCTATGGATTTATATTGTGACAACATAAGTGCAATTCACTTGGCTAAGAATCCCGTCAATTACAAGGGGACCAAGTACATTGCAGTTTGACACAACTTAATTTGGCATGTCATGCAAGAAGGAAAAGTTTGTTTGTTGAAAATTGGATCGAAGGAAAATGTAGTGGGCATGCTCACAAAACCAGTGCAAATGGAGAAGTTGAATTGAAGCTTGACTTCTTTAGGCTTCAAAGCAAGGTCATGATGGCCGATCATGGGATTGAGGCTGATCTCCTTAGTAGGCGGGTAGATGGCCTAAGCGTTATTTTTTTTTTCTCTCTTGGCTTTGGGCTTGTACATGGTGAAAAATGAAAGGTGGGGGCCTTATTTTTTTTGTTAGCCCCCGCCCGAATGTGTGATACTGTTGATTGATTTTGATAAAATTTTTTTTTTTTTTTTTTTAAAAAGAAAGAAAGTGTTTTTGTTATCAAGGTGGAGATTGTTGAATTAGTGATATTAAAATTACTTGAGCTTTTCTCCCTCTCATGCCCATGTAAATCATGTTTGACTTGAGTAAACAAAGCCCAAATTGATTGTAGACCCTTGAAGGGGCAATTTTGGTATTTCACTCCTAAAAAGTAGCTTATAAAGTAAGTTATGTTGGGCTTGAGGTAGAATTCCAAATTTGTGTGTGAGCAAGGGTTTTCTCTCATAGGAAAGAAAATAGCTCAAGTGGGATTTCTTGTACAAGGAAAGGTTTAAGATTTTCCAAGGTGTAACGTCTCAGATTTTTCCCAACTTGGCGATGGACGTCCTTAGGCACTGGGCCGATCATAACACCTAATTAACTTCTCAGAACTCAATCCTAAAGTCTAAAATTCCTTTTTAACCCATTTCCTTCAAAATCTCACCTTTCACCACCTTATTCTTCAAAATTTTCTAAGTACTTTCATATTAGACACGAATCCTAAAGTTTAAGTGATGAAAAACAATACTTAAAATAAAATTTACTATAAATAGTAAATAAATAAATAAAATAGATTTTTGACCATTAAACTTTTGGAATCTCACGAAATAAATAGGTTATTTGGATAGAGCAACTTCTCCTACCCCAAAATCATATATTGCACGTCAAATAACTCATTTCGGTTTGTAAAATACACCCGTTTTAAATATCAGGTGGTGAAACCACCACTAGACAGGACAACGAGCGGCGATAGCATCGCCGTGACGGCGATGCATCGTGGTCTAGCGCGGGCCGGGCGGCCCGTTTTCTACAGTTTTTCATCCGACTTCGAAAAGTCATATTTCCCTCGATATAACTCCGATTTAAGTGATTCAAAAGCCAGATTGAAGCTTGATAAGTCTAGTTTCATATAAAAATAAGTGAAAAATATAATAAAATTTTTAATATAGTTAAATATAGGTCATTGTAACAATTATCCGAAATTTATTAGTTTGGACAGCTGCTGCTTCTAGAATTTTTAGAATTTTTCTACAACCCAAAATCTAATAAAATTTGATGGGGACGAAGTAGACTTGATGACAAACTACTAAAAATAATTAAAATAATATACTAACTAAAAGTGCCAAAAAAGGGCATAGAACTACCCTAAGACCTTATTCTATCGTAATTAGGGCAGAATTTAATTAAGTACTAAACTAAACAATCGATGAATTTGGCTTGAACCACTTTCTATACAAGCTACAAGACCCAAAACCATTAAAATACTAACCCAACATTACTTAAAAACCTATGGGCAATCTCAAAACCCAGTTGCTCACTGGAGCACATTGGAACTCCGTATCGGACCTGGACCGCGCGTCGAAAGTCCGACGACCGCGAAATTATATGGTTATGACCGTCTTATTGGACTTGACAACCATCACGGGAATCGAGCCCAACTAGGGTTCAGAAACGCACAACTTAAGCCCCAAGTGAAGTGTGTGGGAAACGCAAATATCTTTAGAAAATGAACTCAGATTTAAGTGATTTGGGCCGTTCGCTTGCGGGCCAAATTTAAGGTTTCAGACCGTTAGATTCTGACCCAACTACACCCTTGGATCAGGAAAATTTTACTACACAGGTCAGTGTACTTGTGACCCTGATCGAGCGACGATAACTGTTAAATTGAAACTGGTCCCCCATGGTCGATCCACAAATCCAATCGGACCGAAATCTTAACCTGACTTAGATCTATTGTCAGGGAACTTTCCCCTGACCGTGTGCAGGTAAAGGACCTCCAGATGAGCTCCGTTGGCCCGAAACAGATGCCTTTTGGCTATAACCTAAGTATACCATGGTCTTGGGGCCATTTGCGTCAGTTCTGGGCCTATATAAGGACCTTAACCCACTCCTCTCTCATTCCATACGAATTTCCTAACCTTAGGAGAGAGAAGAGAGAAAAGAGAAGGAGAAAGTGAGGAGAAGTAAGAGAGAGTCGTGGTTTGATGCCGGGATTCGTTCCTGCCACTCCACAGGCTGAATCCCTTATCCCGTGTCGCTATACCGACGAATCTGAATCCATTTATGGGTAAGAAATCCTAACCCTAATCTATTTTAGGTATCCAAGTAGATGAATCGACGGAATAACTAACCTATTTCGTGATTCAGGTAGTTGTTGTGCCGTAGACAAAGACGTAGTGTTCAAACTGAGCTCGGTACGGGTTTACCGATGAAAGGTGCGGACTATAAACGTTTAGGTTATGGTTTTCAAGGCTTTCAATGTCAGTTAATGATTTATGACTAACTTGATTGCTATCACATATACTTAGATACGTTGTTTTCCGTATATTATACATATATGTAAACTATGTTGATTTTAATGCATTCCATGTGTTTGTTGAAATGTTTGAATGAATATGAAATTATGATTTGTGCTTGTCATGATTTATGTTTGAGAATACATGATTGTTGTACATGTGGTAACTCCCTTGTGAAAGGATTTTTTATAATATACGTTATAACTAATATATTACATGTAAGTTTATATCTGTAGTCTAAGTGTTTGATAAAATGCCTGAATGAGAAAGTGCTTGTTGAAATGCATTTAATTAGGGTGTTGAGATATGATTCTCAATTTACCTATCTATGGTTACAGTTTCCTTTATATAGCCTATCTTACTACTATGTGCTTTATGGATAAAATGCTTATGTATGACAACATGTGCACTATCTGTTTGTTAAAATGCTCGAATGAGATTTATACTTGAATTGGTTGTTACATGCTGTTTGACTATCACATATGGATTCCTATTGTGTTTGAGTATGATTGGGACTACTGCATAGTCCAGGCAATCGGTAACGATTCTCGAATTAGTGGTCGGGGTTATTTCGCCACACAGGACACGTTCGATGAATCCGGGTCTTACGCTGCTTGTCGACAATGGTTAGGCCAAGCGGAATGCTTACACACTCCATGTTGATTAAGTTAATGTACGTCTGTACCAGTTGAGCTTGTCAAGTAACCCGATTGGCCTAACGTATGTTCACCATGTATGGACACTACTGCTTGAATCTAAGGTACCAACTTACTAGTGAAAAGTCCATTTAACCTTGGTACCACGATCCGCTAAGACTCATGAGCCGGGCATGGTGGTATGGGACACCTTGGTCCAGTTGTCGGCCTACGCTGGGGCGATGAGCCTCTCTGTAGTGACCAACGAGCAAACCAAACTCGTGAACCGAATACGGTGCTATGAGATACTGTATTCGAGCTGTCGGCCTACGCTAAGGTGACGAGCCTTTCCCGTAGTGACCTCGGGTAAAATAGGCCTACCTCGACGCAGCCTGGCTGCGGTCCCCAGTCGGGTTGGTGACGAGCCTTCGAAAATAGACTGCCAGTTGGTAGGGCGTTGGTGGTGTGACCTCGAGTGTGAATTAAGCCTATGCTGAGGTGACGAGCCTCTTGTAGCAACGTACAGTGTAAACTCGTGAACTTACCTATCGTATGTGATTAACTAGGATTGACGACCTTAGATGGGTCATTATTTGGGTAAATGATATAAAGGGAGGTACCTTAGCTTCCCAAACCTGTTGTATGAATAAGTTTAATTAAGAACTTGGCTAAACACGTACATGCACTGCATTGCATGTGCCTTTGGCATTGGATTTGAGCACAGTGGAAGGGGTGCATGCGCGATCGTGAGATGATATCGCAGAGGGAGTGTAAGCGAGGGCATACATCATTATCGCATACCATTATTGCATTAATAATAGTAATTAGGACCTGATTATTGTACTACTTTATCATTATTGCTTGACTGAATTGATAACATGTTAACCTTTGCTTTATAGTTCCACTGAATTAGTTACTCATTCCCACCTGGGACGGTGTTTTAAAACACCACCTAGACTCTGGTTTAGATGCAGGTGATGGTGAGGTCTATACAGCAGAGTTGGACTTCGTAAGCGAGGAGGAAGGATTTTCCTATATTTAACTATCGGGCGGATCTATGTAGATCTCATACCGATGCGCGGGGACTACTAGGATACTTGTTTAGTTGAACACATTTACTTTCTGTATTTTATATGTTTAGAAACAACACATGTATATATTTAGCCCGGTTCCATACTCATACTCCAAATTTGTGAAACGTTTTCATAATTAAATGCATATATTTCAGTCTTCCGCTTGTTAAATTACATTAACTCTGGAGTATGATATGCTGTTTTAGTATAATCCCACTCATGTTTAAATGCACTAATATGGACATCATTCAATCATCATTATATATGTTGCATAAGTGATGCGTTGGAACTCGGGAGTAGAGCTTTGCTCGACCCTCGATTTTCAGGGCGTTACATAAGGTCTGACAAAAGAAGCTCCTTTTTCTTTCTCTTAAGGTGTTCTTAGTAAGAAGGGTCATTGCTAGGATTACAATGGTGGAGGTATCTCTCTTTCTTTGAGATTGAGTTCAAAGGGTTTTGAAGCCGAATCATTAGGGAAGTTACTCTTTTCCTTGTTCCTTATAATTGTTGTATTTGATGTCTTAAATTAAGTCAGATTCAAGGTCTGTGGATGCCATCGATAGTTTGTTCGATGTTACCTTCGACGGCATCAAAAGTGCTCGATCCCATCGAGATTTTCCTGATTTTCTCCAGTTGGTCACTAACCTATCTGGGCACTTTTTCGATGCCATTGATGGATGTTCGATTGAACCTTCGATGACATCGAAGATGGATCAATGCAATCGAGATTTTACGAAAAATCGGGCTTTGTCTCTGGACAGTTTGGGTGCTAGTTCGATGCCATCGAAGGATAAGTTTCGATGACATTGAACGTTCTGCGCAGAATTTCGGGGATCCGCCAGATCTGCAAAATTTATTTTTGATTTTATTTGGGATTCTCCCATAGGCTATAAATATGGGTGTAAATGGGATTGAGAGGTATTCTAAGGGTTTCTAAATCATTCTAGGGTTTCAAAGGGGTATAACAAGGGTGAGATTCGAGGTTGTTCGAATAGGGTAAGCTCTTTTCTCTTTGTAATTTTTGCTTTTATAGTGATCATTTGTCGCTTTGTGTTGTAATTTTTTCCCGAGAGAGTTTTTCCATGTTAAATCGTTGTGTCCTTCTTTGTGTTTGCTTGGTGTTATTTGATTGCTATCCTAGATTCATCTCAGTGTGCTTCCGCGGTTCCCTTAACAATAATCTCTTTGTAATAGTGAATTATTTCTTTGCTGAATTACTCGTGGAGTAGCCGAAATAGTGAACCACGTAGATATCTTCTATCATGCCTTGTGTTATTTTTATTTTTATTTTGCTTTTTCTTTAGTATCATGGAAAAATAGTACTTGGGTTATTTTGTGAGTCGTTGAAGCCAATTTTATAACGTGGTTTTCAGTTTCAGAGGTCGGTAAGCGGCGGTCTTAGTCATAACACTTACCATGCCTTGAAAGTGCATGCACCTAGATCCAAACATGCCAGAGTAGAATATCCATGTCACTTATCGGGTAGAACCCATGACCATTCTCTATATCAAAAGTCAATCTAGTTTAACCATTCTCTATATTAAAATTCAATCTAGTTTACTCACCATCTGCAACAAACAATTAAATTAAAAATCCGAAGCAGAGCATTATTCATTGATAGTATCCATATCCTCCATGTTTGATTATTTTACATGCTTGTGGAGCCCTATGTTGGGGATTGTGCTGCAGAATCACATATAGATGGATCTAGGATAGCAATCCAAGAGCACCAAGAAAACACAAAGATTTAACGTGGAAAACCTTTTCGGGAAAAAACCACGGCACAAAGCAACAGATTTTCACTATGAAAACAGAAATTACAAAGAGAAAGGACTTACCAGACTCGAGCAATCCTCAAATCTTTCCCTTGCTCCACCCTTTTAGAAATCCTAGAACCCTTTTAGAAAGCCTTAGAATCCCTTAGAATACCTCCCAATCCCGTTTACACCCATACATATAGTTGTAGAAAGAATCACAAACAAAATCGGAAAGAATCTTAAACGAAATCGAAAATAAATTCCGCACTTTCACAGTTTTGCGAAAAAATCTGCGCAGAATCTGATTAGATTTAAGACATAAAATACAACAATCTCCACCATGTCTTCAATCTTGAAATATGTAGCTTCTTGTCATCTTCTCTTATCTCTGTCTCTCATCATTGCTTCATCAGTGCTTTTCGTGCACATTCCGTCTTCCTATACGCCATCGTCAAGCTCAGAGAAGTTGCACAGAACTTGAACTTCTCTTTAGGAACAACCTTGGTGAGCATGTCTGCTGGATTCACCCTGGTGTGAATCTTCTCCAGAGTTACGCCTCCTTCCTTAAGCACCTGTCGGATAAAATGGTGATGAACATCAATGTGTTTAATACGAGAGTGATAAACAAGATTTTTAGTCGGCATTGGGACCATCAGACACTCTTGAGAGGGGTGACCAATCTTCCTTTCTTGCTTTGGTCGTCTGGGTATATAGTGCTAGTGGCGGCTTCTATCGGTCCTGGACCCTTACCTCCTTCTAGCCTTTTTCCTCTTTGTTTTGAGCTTTGTGCATTCTCGAGGAGCGAGGTCTGGAACCTTTTTGTCGGGACCTGCTCTATATGCTGTAAAGTTTTTTTTTTTGAGATTAATGATAGTTCCGTGACATGAGTCCACTTAAAAAAAAAGGATTTTTAGCCAAATTGATAGCGCTCTCACTATCACAATTAACTGGCACGACCTCCTGTTGAAGTCTCAACTGATTTATCATGCCTCTTAGCGAAACACCTTCCTTAAACACTTCTGTCACTTCCATATATTCTGCTTCGGTCGTGGAAAGTGCCACCACAGACTGAAGCTTTGACATCCAACTAATTGCTCCACCCGCTAATACAAACGAGTATCCTGAAGTTGACTTTCTGGAATCCACACTGCCTGCGTATTCTGAATCCACATACCTTACCAACTTTGCTCCCGTCTTCTCAAAAGTTAAGACATAGTCTTTTGTAGCTCGAATATATTGAAGTAGCCATTTCACAGCTTCCCAATGTTGCTTTTTGGGGTTTGACATGTATCTGCTCATAACACTGACTGCTTATGAAATATCTGGTCTCGTACAGACCATGACATACATTAAACTGCCAACCGCATTTGAATAAGGCACATGAGACATAACCTACTTTTCCTCATTTGATTTAGGACATTGTTCCGAGGAAAGCTTGAAGTGAGCTGTGTGGGGAACGCTCACTGGCTTTGCCTGGTCCATCCCATACTTGATCAGCACCTTTTCAAGGTATTCTGCCTGTGACAATAAAAGCCTGCTCCTCTTCCTGTCTCTATGAATATCTATACTGAGAACCCTCTTTGCAGCCCCTAAAACCTTCATCTTGAATGTCTCCGATAACTGAGTCTTCAGTATGTTGATTTCAGACATATCATGACAGACGATCAGTATATCATCAACATACATTACTAAGATGATGAATTTTCTATCACTCAGTGTCTTGTAATAGACACAGTGATCGTATTCACTCTGAGTAAATTTCTGACTCAACATGAAAAAATTAAATCTTTTATACCACTGCCTAAGTGACTATTTCAGGCCGTACAACGACCTCATTAACCTGTAAACCTTTTTCTCAGCCCCTTTAACTTTATAGCAATTTGGTTGCTTCATGTAGATCTACTCGTTCAACTCCCCGCGCAGGAAAGCAGTCTTGACATCCATTTGCTCCAGCTCAAGATTGTATTGGGCAACTAGCCCCAACATGAATATAATGGATACTTGCTTAACCACTGACGCGAATATCTCTGCGAAGTCGATTCATTCTCTACGAGCATACCCCTTCACTACCAGCCTTTCTTTGTATCTATCCTGTTTCCTTTTGAGTGACCACTTGCATCCTATCACTTTTTAGCCCAGGGAAGCTCCACCAGCTCCCTTATGTGATTTTTGTGCAACGAGTCCATCTCATCATCCACAGTCGCCTTCCACTTTTTTGCATCAGGCTCATTAAGAGCCTCCTGAATAGTTAACGGGTCCCCCTCATCTGCAATGAGGGTATATGCGATATTAGAGTCATCCCTGTATCTTGCCGGTAACCTGCGATCACGCGGTGGATTCCTTCTCACAGGTGACTGCTCCACCTGCTCTTGTTCCTCTATCCGTGCATCTGTTTCTTTCTGAGTATCATTTGTGTCAATCTGAATGTCTACGATAAACTTTTCTGGTTCCTCTTACTCCTCTTGATCATTTTTGCGGAATATGGAGCTTTTATCGAATCTGACGTCACGGCTAGTGATGAACTTGCGTGTGACCTTGTCGAATAGCCTGTAACCTTTCATACCAACACCATAGCCGACAAAAATATACTTTTTGGCTTTATGGTCTAGCTTATATCTCTCAACTAACGGTACATGAGAGTAAGCCTCACAACCAAATATGTGCAAATGTGAGTAGTTCAACTTATGACCACTACTTCCTCTAGGATTTTACATTCAATTGCCGTAGATGGGGACCGGTTTACCAAATAGCAAGCCGTGTTAACCGCCTCTATCCATAGGTCCTTGCTTAACGCAACATTACTTAATATGCATCTGACCCTCTCCAAAAAAGTCCGATTCATCCGCTCAGCCACACTGTTTTGTTCAGGCGTGTAGCGCAATGTGTTGTGCCTGATGATCCCTTCATCCTTGCAATTTTTATTAAACTCAGTGGAAGTAAATTCTCCACCATTGTCAGTCTTGAAAGCCATTATTTTTCGCCCTGACTGTTTTTCTACCATTGCATTCCATTGTTTGAATATGGTGAATACTTCGAATTTACGTTTCATGAAGTAAACCCAAACTTCCATGGAGTAGTCGTCAATGAATGAAATAAACTATGACGACCCCTCAATGAAAACCTTTGGCGATGGCCCCTATACGTCAAAGTGTACATAATCAAGCACTCCCTTGCATACATGTTTTTTCAGATTTAAAAAATAATCTAGATTGTTTACCATATATACAATACTCGCATGTATCTAAATCAGAATTTTTAAAAGCCGGAATCAATTAAAGATCAGATGGTACCTTCATGCCCCGCTAGCTCATGTGGCCCAGACGAGTATGTCACATACGTATAGACATGGAATCTACAACAGCCGCTGCCGCTCCACCTGCTGAAGTGTTCCCGATCAACCTGTAAAGGTTTCCGTGCCTTTGCGATCTCATAACCACGAGTGCCCCTTTTAAAACTTTAAGGATACCATCAATACTAGTGAACTTGCACTTATAGCCTCAAGTTCAATGAGAGAAATCAAATTTTTTTTCATATCAGGAACGTGCCTGACATCAGTTAAGGTATACTCCATCCTATCAAACATCTTGATGCTCATAGTACCAATAGCCATAACATTACAGGCATTATCATTACCCATAAAGACCTATCCACCATCGCATTCCTTGTAACTGGTGAATCAACTTCGATGAGGAGTCATGTGATATAATGATCCTGTATTAAAGATCCACTCATCTCTAAGATTGTCATGCAAGTGTTCGACCATAAACACAGACAAAACATCACCTCCACTTGTTTCTTCATCAGATGTGACAACATTGGCCTTCCTGGAAGAAGCCTCTGAGTTTTCTTTCTTTGTTTTAGGATTTGTACAATCCTTCTTCATGTGTCCATTCATCCCACAGTTCCAGCACTTTAGTTTTCCTTTACCCTTGCCCTTGGATTTAGATCTAGGTCTTGAAGATCCTGTACCTCACTCAATATTTCTTTCCCTCGTAAACAGTGTATCAGAAGATGTCCTCATGCCGCCGTTTAACTTTCTCATGGCCTTCCCTTAAAGGGCTGAGATAACGGTGTCGACACTCAGAGTTTTATTTCCGGTGCACATTGTATCCTTGAATGACTCATATGATGCTGGAAGAGAATTCAACAACATACATGCTTATTTCTCATCTTTGATCACTTCCTTCATATCCGACAGTTTGCAAACCAATTTATTAAAGTTTCTGATGTGGACTGCTAGATCTCTACCCTTTGCCATCTTTGAGGTATACCACTGTAGCTTCAAGTGTAGGTGATTTTTAGAGAATTTTTTTCGCATAGATATCCTCTAACTTCGCCCATAAACTAGCCGTAGTTTTCTCCCTCAAAACATTGTAGGAACCTCATTCGTAAGACATAAACGGATGGAAGTTAAAGCATTCATGTCAAGAGTATTCCAGTCTTCGTCATTCATAGTCGATTTCCGCTCCTCAAGAGCCTTAACTTCACCTTGCTTGGTTAATAGACTAATCATCTTGATCTTCTATAACTCAATATTATTTTTGCCTGAGTACTTCTCAATATCAAACTTGGCATTTCTCATTGATGCGAATCCTCCAGATTTAGATTTGTGCCCCAATGATTGCTTTGATACCACTTGTTGGGGATTGTGCTGTGGAATCACACAAAGATGGATCTAGGAGCAATCCAAGAGCACTAAGTAAACACAAGAGAACACAAAGATTTAACGTTGAAAACCCTTTCAGGAAAAAACCACGGCACGAAGTGACAAATCTTCACTATGAAAGCAGAATTACAAAGAGAAAAGACTTACTAGACTTGAGCAATCCTCAAATCTCTCCCTTGCTCCACCATTTTAAAAACCCTAGAACCCTTTTAGAAAGCCTTAGAATCCCTTCGAATACCTCCAAATCCCGTTGACACCCATATATATACTTGTAGAAAGAATCCTAAACAAAATCGGAAAGAATGCTAAACGAAATCGGAAACAAATTCTGCACTTTCGCAGTAAGGATCCTAACAAGCCGAAAAGGCCTCCGAGCACCTTTTTCATTTTCATGGAGAACTTTCGGAAACAGTTCAAGGAGAAAAATCCTGGCAACAAATCCATTGCTACCGTCGGTAAGGCTGCTGGAGAGAAATGGAAGTCGATGTCGACATCTGATAAAGCACCGTATGAATTTAAAGCAGCTAAGAGGAAGGCCGATTACAACCAGGTTATGGCGTCTTATAATGAGAAGGAATCTGACAAGTCGAAGTCTGAAGTAAATGATGAAGATGATGAGGGAGAGTGGAGAGGAAGAGGACACTACAAGTCTCTCCTTCGCTATTGTACAATCCAACTGCTCCCCGTTTTGGAAGAAAATCAGGTATTTTCTTCCCACAATTCAGCAACACGCGCATTGGACGGTAGGTAAAGGTGAAGTAAATGTCTGGAATACCAATTGGACCGGTCTCGGTCAATTACAACATCAAGCTGCAACGCCTATCCCTCCTGATTTGAGGAACCTGAAAGTGAAGGATCTCCTTGGTTGTTCAGGTCCGCTTCCTCCATCCAGGTTGTTCGAGTACCTTCCTCAGGATACAATCGACGAAATCTTTAAAAGGGGATTCACCGCTATTGACGACCCAACTGAATGCATATGGCCCTTTGATCGGTCAGGGGAGTTTACTCTTAAATCTACATGGATGCTCATTAGAACGTACTCCAACAACGCCCGATGGGGGGAATGGATTTGGCCCAATCATTTACCCCCAAAAATTTGGCTTTTCGCATGAAGACTGTTGCAAAATGCAGTCCCAGTTGACAGTAGAGTGCAGTCTAAATTAAGGAATTGCTCTGGCCTCCAAATGCCACTGCTGCGGTCTGGATGGGAACGCTCTGCCTCAAAGGGAGACATTACCTCATCTTCTCCTACATGGTCAAATGGCAACCCACATATGGAACCATTTTCAGGGGTTATGTGGCGTCTCCCCTGCTGCTCACGCGTCCGTCCTTGGCAGACTCCTCCAATGGAGAAACACCGACGCCCCCGGTGCTGCTACTCGTCAGGTCAGAACCTCCCTCCCCCTCCTTATTCTCTAGGAAATTTGGAGGGCTAGAAATGATGCAAATTTCGACGACGTTGCGATGAACGTCAGAGCCTCTGTGTATAGAATTAAATGGTGGGCATCTCAGGCGATCCCCAATTTCCAAACTGCTTCCCAAGCTCCCCGCTGAAGCAGAATCGTTCCAAATCTTTCAGCTCCCAGACTTCCAACTCTGACTCTATGGTGATTAAATGGAGAACCCCCTCCTCGGGTTGGGTCAAAATAAACGTTGACGGGTCAGCCAGGGGTAGTCCTGGCCTTTCTGGCGGAGGTGGTATTTGCAGAAAGGAATATGGATCTTTTATCTTCGCTTTCTCTGCAGGGTATGGGGTGGACTCGAATAACCTAGCTGAATTACGAGCAATTCATGACGGAATGCTGCTAAGTTTTAAAAAAGGGATGGGCCAAACTATAGTGGAGTCGGATTCAAAGCTGTTAGTGGACACCCTGCTGGAAGCTACTACTTACCCATGGAGATGGAGGCCATGGGTCAACCGGATCACCTTGCTGAGATGGTTAGGAATCTTCCACTTCAATCATACTCTCCGTGAAGGCAACGGTCCGGCTGATGGCTTAGCGAAGATTGGAAGCGAGACCTAGCAAACGTCCTTTTATGACCACTTCGAATCTCTGCCCAGGCAAGTCAAGGGTTTAATTTTTCTTGATAAGGTCGGTCTTGGTTCAATCCGCAACCCTCCTGACAGGGTTTTATCTAGGTCTTGAGGTTCTTCTGCTCATAGGGGTTTCTCTTTGGTGCTGGGTTGCTAGCCCGTGCCTCTGTGGTTAGGTTGTAAAAAAAAAAAAAAGAAAGAAAAGTTTTAGTAGGGCGAAGGGGTGACATGATAGGAGGGTCCGTTGTCTTTTTGTTGCGGCCCTCACGAATTCTTGTACATTTCAATGTTAAATGAATTTCGGTGGCAGGAGTCCACGTTTGTTTTAAAAAAGAAAAGAAAAAAGAAAAAGTGTAGGTTTGTAGTACTTCTGATCAAAATCTCATGTGATTACGAAAAGGAAAGTTGTTTTTGGGCTTTTTCCGTTCTTTGCAATAGTTTCTGGATGTTTCCAGTAGCTCATGGCTGTATCCTGGCCATTCGTTGATCCTGTACTTAACCTTTCGCTTCATGCTTCAACAAATCAGGTGTAGTTGTCTGTTTTTGGCCCTATCTGTACAAGATCTCTGCTATTGGTTCCCAAACATAATTAGTTTGGTTTGGTTTTCTTAAAAAAAAAAAAAAAAAAAAAAAAAAGAAAAAAAGTGTGTGATGAGCTTTCCATCTGGTTGGAAACAGTGCTTAAATCTTCGCTTGGAAGATTAGGCAGTTTCAGCTCTCAATGTACAAAGTAAACTGGAATTTAAAATGATTATATCTTTCCGTCCAATTGTTTCATATGCTGTCCCTCATGCGTTGTGCGATGGCCTAATTTTTGGGCCGTAAGATCTAAAAAGTCTAATCCACGCCTTAAGGAAATACCAGATCTTACATGTGTTCCATATAGGCCCATATGAGGAATTATAGCAAACCGTTCTATCACACACACCCACACAGACACACACGTGCGCGTGGCAATAGATAGAGTTACGTTATTCCTCTCCGTCCCATAGCTCCTCTATTGTTTTGAATGGCCCACCTGGTGAAACGAATAATTCTCCCGGAAGTCCCCTACGCTGTGAAATCTGACTGATTTCTTGCAAATCTTGCTCACTCAATTCCCAATCGAAGATCTGAAGGTTCTCTTTCATTCTCTCCTTGTTGAAGCTTTTCACCACCACACTCACTCCTTGCTCATGCAACCACCTTAGAGAAACCTGTGTAACATGTAATATTGATACATGTCAAATACTACATGAGGAAGAAGATGTTATAGTTAGTTTAGTGAAAAAACGATATTGGCTCCATCTTGCATCACCAACATGTTAGAAATAGTGGCAATAAAAACTCATATTGGAAAGAAGATTCGTTTCTCAATGGATCTCCATCTTGGGTGGGAATTTTGGACCCTTGATTTAGCATTACTTAAAAAGGGTTTACGAAGAAGATGATTATGACAATGCCAATGACGACAATGACAATGATTGCATATCTAAATCCACATGCAAAAATCCAAATTAGGGAGGAAACATCCAAAATCTTGTATCGGAAGAAGAAAGAAAGATGGTGGTGGTGATGATGATGATAATAGAATGACGGTGATGATGGAAGCTAAGAAAAATATTCCACGAATCAATGCTCGAGAAAAGGCCAAAAATGAAACCCCAGAAATCCATGCCCAAGAAAATGCCAAAAAAGAATTCAAAAAACCCCACAAATCGATTCCAAAGAACATACTCAAGAATCTAAAATTGAAATGAAGAAAATCTTGATTTGAGAAGAAGAGGAGTGATGTAAAACGTGTCACAGATACATTCGTAGAATGGTTGGACGAAAAGAAGGTGGACCATAAATTGATCATAACTTTTGATCTGGGTATCGTTACAATGCACTAGACTGAGTATTATGAACTGAAGCAGCACGATAACTGAAGGACGAGTTCTTTTGAAGTGGAGGGGACTAATGTAGAGTGGGTCGCGGACACTTTCATGTCCAAGATGGACTAGAAAAGGCCCGATCGAGGCAGAAATCATCAAGACCGTCAGAACCTTAAAACAGACATATCTCACAAACCAGAACGAGTTACTCAACGTACCATATATGATTTTGGGTAGGACGAGCTAATTTAACCAACCAACCCGGTTGTGCCGGGTTGCCCACACCGAATTTACGAGATTCCATCCGATCGACGGTCAAATTCCATGTTTATTTTTGTTTTTACTATTTTTAGTGAGTTTTAGTTTGATTATAACTCTTCATCCGTTGGGCTTTAGGAGTTGTGTCCTACATGAAAAGTGCTTAGAATAATTAGGAGAATAACGTGGTTAAGCCACATAGGACACTTACTATAAAAGTAAAATTACTATATTTATAGTAAGTTACGAATTTTAGAGAATTTTAGTTATAGTAATTTGCTTCTGATTTCTCTCCCATTGCTTGGTATCCCTATTTAAAGGGTCGTGAACTCGTTTATTTCATCTATCAATCAATCAATTCAATTTCGAATTTATTGGAATTTATTTATATTTTCTTGCTTTCTTTCCTCGTGGATTCGAGAAGTCTCTGTGAGGAGTCTAGAGAAGCTCCGTGGATTTAGAGTAGTTATCCTTGAGGAAGACGGTGATCGACCTCATCACGTTCATCCCCGCATCAAGGAGAGGAGAAAAAAAAAATAGCCCTTTTGTTTACTCCAAAAAAAAAAAAAAAGGAGAGAGGAGAAAGAGGAGCAAAATTGAGATCCTAACCATCGACTACGTAGAAAAATAGTTATATAATAATAAGAAAGGACTCTTCTAGTCAACTTGGGACTCACCTGGTTGACTCAACCGATTACTAATAGAGTCTTTTGCTAGGTACTGGTTTGCAAACTTTTATTATTATTATTATTATTATTTTTTAATTTTACACATGCACCCGGCACACACCGTAGTGGGATTTCACCACCTATGGGTCACGAACCCAAGACCTTGTGTTTTTTTTTTTTTTTTTTTTCTCTCTCTGTTGGTGTCTTTATAATTTGTATCTTTGTATGGTACATCAAATCATCAAAAAGGATTATATTTTTCATGAACCCAGGCAATTGCTAAATTGAGGTAGAGAGAAAGTTGATAGTTATTGAATTAACAAATAACGAAAATAGAAAAAAAGGTGAAATATAAAAGACTTTTTATTGAAAATTTAAACAAAATTTTTGATTTTACTAATAATTGCCTAAACTGTATAAACTTCCTAAAACATAAAATTGCTAATGCATGGAGAAAGAGGATATCATTGTCTTTTTTTCATGAATAGCTTATACATCCATACGGAAAGAAAATCCCTCTAAAACAAGAATAAAGTTGATATTATTGAATGATTGCCATTTACAACTTATCTAATAGCTTTAGGTAAGCAGAAGAGTCTAGACTCCTAGCCTAACTCGAAATAGGAAGCTTTTCTGAAATGGTAAAATTTTTTAAAAATATTACAAGTTATCTAAAATCATAAGAGATCTTACATGACCAAAACAAGGACTCTAGATACAATTAGATTCAAAATCCTAAAAAGAAGAAGAAGAAGCAAAGCTTGTTAAAAATAATCTAAAACCTTAACTTGACCTTTAAAATGATTGAAATTTGAAAAGTCGTTTAAGGGCCAATGAACCTTAGATGATTGAATAAATAATAAAGCTCATGAATAACTTTCTAACAACATGTTATATGTGGAAAATGGATTAACGATTGTTAGTTTATAGTTATTGAAAGCTATAGTGTGCATTTAGGCTATTTTAACACTAATAAAACCTTTTGGTCCGAGTTTGTGTGATCCTAGCCTTACATTGAATCGTATATCAAAATAGTATCATCTATTTTTTTGCTAAGAAGTGGAGTTGACCATCGTGGGGCTCATGTAGTGTGTTTATGATATCTAACCCTTCCAACAGTTATATCCCACAATAATGACTACATGAACAAAAGAAACGCTGACAAAGGCATTTTGATCATTCACATCGCAAGAAGCGCGTTGAAGGACTTCAGAAAGTAAAAGGCATTGTTTGGGGTAAGTTTGTTTACAAGCCATATGCGCATGTACATGCTTTACAGATAAAGCATCTTATTAGGAACATTTTTGCACGTATAAATACTTCACTATGGAAGTAGTTTATCACGTTTCTCTTTTGGTCTATTTACCTATGCAAATCATTTTGCCATATTTATTGTGGTGTTGCATACAGGTGTGGAAATATGTATTCAAAGTAAGCTGGATATAATATGTGACGCAAGGAGGACGTGTAGAGGTCGAGCACCGTCTTCCTCAAGGATAACTACTCCGAATCCATGGAGTTTCCCTAGACTCCTCACAGAGACTTCTCGAATCCACGAAAAAAAAAAGAAAAAGAAAAATAGAAATAAATTATATAAAATTCGTAATTTGACTGATATATGAATAAATGAGTTTACACCCTTTAAATACAGATACTAAGCTATAAAAGAAGTTTCAGACTTAAACTACAACTAAAACTCCTAGAAATCACGACTTACTATAAATAGTAAACTTATTATTTATAGATGGTCGTGATTCCTACTAGTGTGTGGCCAAAAATAGTAAGTGTCCTATTTGGCTTCACCATGCTGTTTTGCTAATTTTTAAAGCACTTTTCATGTTGGGCGCAACTCCTAAAGCCCAATGCATGAAGAGTTATAATCAAACTAAAACTTACTATAAATAGTAAAAATGAAATTAAAACAGGAATTCGACGTTTGATCTGATGGTATTTCACAAATTCAGCATGGACAACCGGCATAGCCGGGTTGGGTGGCTAAAGTTGCTCGTCCTACCCCAAAATCATGTATGGTATGTCCGATAGTTCATTCCGGTTTGTGACATCAATATGTTTGTTCATGTTCCAGGAACCATCAATCAAATCATAGCAAACAGGTCCAACATAAACATTAACACATTTTCTTGTGGAGGAGGGTATGAATTTTTTCAGCCATTTATATAGAAAATTGACAGCTGTGAAAATTTTAAAAGGAGAAATTGGCCCAGACCAATGAACAATAGCAAATAAGGTTAAGATATGTAATGTACAACCAACGCGTGCTTTTTAGAACTCTCTCGTAAAAATCACAAAATGAATTAGTACAGCATGAGGAAAATTTTTGTTATATCATCTATGAAATTTCATATGAGAGGGAGAGAGAGATTTCAAACCTGAGCAATGGTTTTTCCTCTAGCGCTTGCAATTTGTTTAAGGATTGGACTCTCCATTACTGCAAGCGATCCCCAGGGGGCTCCATTCGCCCCGAGCGGAGACCATGCACTCAAGTGAACTCCATGCTCCTTGCAGAATTCTCTAAGCTTGCTTTGCTGCCATGTTGGGTTCATTTCCACCTAAATAACATATCATCACTTTGGTCGTCATCTGAATCATTATCATCACCAAAATACCCATGCATACAGCCAATGAATTCCCTGCCATACATGTACCCTGATCCAAACCATCCAAATCTTGGGCTCCATTGAAGATGTATCACAACCGTAGACATACATACATTTCTAGGATAAGCATATATACTAGAAACGTTGCTAGTCGATCCGGCAATGAGAAAGGTTCCCATCAAATGGACTATTAAGATCGAAAACATTCATTAATGGTCCAAATTCAACAAACAAATGTCCAGTCATCAAAATAATTTTGATGCCCTATCTTTTTAGTGAACGTATGCCATATGAACACACACACACACACACCACACACACACACATATATATATATATATAAATTCCATAGTATATATCTCTAAAAAGGAAGGGGATTTACAGAGGCTTTGGGTGGGCATCACAAAATGATCGATACCTCACCTATCGTGTAGTGAATATCATACCTGATTCACGGCTGGAGGTATCCTGGCGTGGGCCATCAGTTGCAATATCTTCTTTGAAGAGAAGTTGCTGACTCCGATGGATTTCGTGAGGCCCAGCTTTTGACACTCCTCCATTGCTTCCCACACGGATTTGAAATCCATGGGGACAACGTCGTCCCTGCTGAAGGGAAGTCTAGATTCCCCTGGCTTTAAGCTCGCTGGCCAATGAATGAGATAGAGATCAAGGTACTCCAAGCCTAGATTCCTACAACCAACTAAAAAATCTTAGTGGGTCAGTCTCACATGAGATGCCTGCCAGTTTGTCATGTGTTAATGGATGGACACCACATGGTTACAAAATTTGCTAATTCATTAACGAAGGTGCGCGCAACAATCTCATATACGGTGCTCCAGGAAATAATTCTCTAACAACGGCGGCATTTGAAGCTTTCTATTGGGAGAATCGGCAAGCCATGAAAGGACTGCAGGCAGCGATTAACCATTTGACGAAAGCCATATAACAGGTCAATGTTCGTAATATTAAGCAATATGAGACCGACAATGGAGCTTGCGGTCATAATGTTCATGGTGCGGCATTGATAATGAATCGCAAACCACAACCCGATAATGGTGAATCATAGGTTACTACCTTGATTGTAAGGTAGGCGTTGTACATGCCAAAGGTGGAGATAGATTTACAGTGGGGCAACATCTTTCGAACAAGGTTCATTGTAAACCAAAAAGTCTATGATGTTATCATCGATGTTAGGAGCAACTAGAATCTCATATTAAAAACAATGGTGTAAAAGCTGCAACTGAAAATAGAAAAATATCCCTCTCCATATATGATTGGATGAAATAAAGAGATTAACAAAACAGAGGTAACTGAACGATGTCGTATATCATTTTCCATTGGTAAATATTATAAGGACGAAGTAATTGTATGAAGTAGTCGACATAGAAGCTTCTCACATGTTACTGTGTCGACCATGTCAATATAATGTTATGCTACACAAAAAGGCCGGGATAATGTATTTATATTTATTAAAGACGGTAGAAAGATTATCCTCGCCCCTATAGGAACAGTGAACCAATCCAAAACTTTTAAAATGGGGGGACAGTCTCTCATAACCAAACATGATTTTGTCAAACAATCTGAGGATATGAGAGATGTAGATGCATTAGTTGAAAATGACAAAGATGTGGAGCCTGAGAACTTCATAAAGGATTTAAAAGCAGTGTTGCAGGAGTTTAAGGCAATTGTGTTCGATGAACTTCCTAAGGAGTTCGACGATGTTAGGTCCTTTTAAAGCCATGGAGGATGAGGGTCTGGTTGTTGGTTGCTTTTATTGTATAGCGAGTGTTTCCTTGCTTTCCTTCTGGTTTTGCCTAGCCTCTTCAGTTCTGCGGCTGAATTTGAGTGGTCCTCTACCTAGCCTAGGATCTTTTGATTCAGGTAGTCGATGAGGCTGAAGGTTGCATCATCAATTGAGGGTTCTGTTGTGCCTACTTGGCTGTTGGCCCATCCCAAATCAGGGGGCTCTCCCCTTAAGATTATGTAATTTTGGGGGCGATGGGTTGCCAGTTGGAGTTTGTTAGTCTAGCCTTCCTCTCCTTCCACCCCCCCTTTTTATTTTTTTCAATTTCCTTTCTTGTTTTTCCTTTTGGGTAGTGTTCTTGCTATGATAAGTGTGGCTTGATGTTTTTTGTTTCGGAGCCCACTCGACATACAAGGCTGTAAGCTAGCTTCATTTGCAATATACGTCCAGGTGGGGTTTTCCTTTTTTTTTTTTTTTTTTTTTTTTTTTTTTTTTTTTTAAAAAAAAAAAAAAAAAAAAAACTTCCTAAGGAGTTACCTCCCATGTGAGATATACAAAACCACATTGATCTTATTCCAGGGGCAAGTCTGTCTAATTACCCACATTACCAGAAAAGAGTGTGAGATCTTGCAGGCACAAGTGGAGGAATTGATCATCAATATGAGTCAAGTCAATGAGAGTACGAGTACATGTGTTGTGTCAGCTTAAGAGCATGATGCAAACTACAAGGAAAATGTTGATAAACATCAACGCTCGAAATTATTTGATTATTATAAGCCAAGTCTCTTGAGTAATTTGAGGATGAGTTTTTTTTTTTTTTTTTTTTTTTCAAGTCAAGTGGTTTGGTGTAGGACGTGATACAGATACATTCCTAGCATGGTTGGACCAAAAGAAGGTGAACCGTAAATTGCCCTTAACTTTTGATTCAGGTATTGTTACGGGATGCACAGCCTATCAATCATTACTGTAATGGGCCATCTGGGGTGAATTGACTAACAAAATGGGTCACGTTTATCCATTTTGCAAGAAAATTCGTTCTTTTAGCTCAAAAACAAAATTTTAGGAAAAAGAAATACTATTTTTAGTAACTATGATTTTTGTAGTATATCCTTATTTTTAAAGTTTTAGGTTTTTTTTTTTTTTATTTTTTTAAGAAATAACTTGTAATCATGCTAGGACTCTTCCAGCAAAAGTTTATTTAGAATTTTTATTTTTAGAAATTAGGCTTTAAAATAATTTTACTAGACTTAAGACTTTTATTAGAGTTAGAATTTTATTATTTTTGATAATTACGAATTTTGGCTTATTTTTTCTTTATTAATGGTGTAATTGGTCTACACAAACATTAGATAATTATTAATTAATAAAATTTTGATTTTTCTTGTGGATTCAAGGTTTTAATCACTTGAGGAAGATGACGATCTTTCTCATTATCTCTTCACCCTCTTCCTTACGTCACCGGTTGGTTATACTCAAATACCGGAATGAGTCTTTACTTGACTTGACTCAATATTTAATAATTATATTAATATTATTTATAAAAATTCTAAATAGTTATATATATAAATAAAGTGCTTCGTTTTTTTCTCTAGAAAGGTGGGAGCATGCAGCACACTATCTGTCCCTTTATTAATCTCAAGGATAAGAAAAGAAAAAAAAAGGGTACAGTAATTTGCGCAGGCCCAGGAAAAGGATCAGGCTACACCTACCATATGAGCACGAAACCAAACTCAACCCATGGTTGGAAAAAATGGTAAAATGAGCCAAAAGAGAAAAAAAATAAAAAAACAACAGAAGACAAGAAGACACTCAAGTCAATTACCCACTGGCCAACAACCATAGCTTGCCATCATCGGATTAATCTTCCCTGCGAGCCTCACTTAGGAAAGACTTTCCCATGCTGGCTTTGTCTAAAGCAACCAAACCCCAAATTTCCCACGGAAGCTCCATCCTATTTATGAGCCAGAAACTAGTCTCACAATTACTACCTTAGTCAAGCTAGGCTGTCCACTACCGAGTTCCCCTTTCTCAAGTTATGTGAGTTCTTGGAGTTGGACTGCGTCAAATAAACCATTTCCCCATAGAACCAAATGTTACAAGGAATTGGGCAGAGGGTTCTAAAAATGGCGCCTGTAATGACTTGAGAATCGGATTCAATAAAGACGTTTTTTTTTTTTTTCCCAAAAGGAGGAGTCTCGCCGCTATAATTTGATAATATGAACAGGGGATGAACAAGCCAGACTTTCAGGTGGGCACCACACACAAAAACAAAAGAAGACGTTATTGAGTCCTAAACTACAACAAATACTAATCCCATCTAACACCGACCATGCTTCCACCACTGAGTTTGTGACTTGGCCATACGCCTGGTGGAAGGGGTGCTTGGCTTGTTCGCTAGAGGCGTTGCTATCTTTAATTTACTTAGATCATGTGAAACCCAGTTCTTACTTTTTTTTTGGATAAAAATGACTTGCATTTGAGTGACTTGTTTTGAGTTTCACGATGGCCTGGCTCAAAATCTTGCTGAGTCGAGTTTAACTCGGTTGACTTGATTCATGGGTCAACTCGACTCAGCCAAGCTTCGAGTTGACTTTTTTTTTTCCTAAGCTTCGAGTTGACTTAGATAATCAGAAAAAGATGATTACTCTAAGGTTTTCTTGAGCGCTGGAAGGACCAGGTCGTGGTGTGCATTGGTGCACCATAGCTTGGAGGTGATGAAGAGCTCGCCACGGGTCTTGATGATGCCACGTCGGACCGCTTCTGCTATGGCTTCGCCGAGGTGCCGTTCTGTCCCATACACTGCAGCCGTGTCGAAGTGCCTGTAGCCGAGATCGATAGCCTGGATGAAGGTGGACACGAGATCATCAGGGATTGCTGCGGTTGCTGTTCCCATGCCCAGCAATGGGATCTTCTCTCCCGAACTAAGTACTGCTTCTTGATTCCCGCCCATGATCTTTGACTGATATTCTCTTTCTTGGGTTATGCTTTAGGAGATAATGGAGACTTTGGGTGGATTATGTATGATGTATGTGCATGAATTTCCTTCGGTTGCCGAATGGACGGCCAAGCTGACGGTAATGCCAAGGAGGTTCCTCCACCATGCTTATCGTTATATTTTGTTTTTCTTTGTAAGAAGTTCGTAGGGAACTACGCCACATGTGTGCTGCATATGGTAGAATGAATTATCAATCGGGTGCATCCATCGATTGGGCCCCACTAAACTTGATTTATGGTTAAAAAATCAAGGCTATGCGACAATTCTACCTATCAATTTTCTTCTGATCATTAATTACTCTTGTTTCCTACCGCCGATGCTTTAATTGCCAATAGAAAGGTAGATAGGAAGTTCCAAAAAAAAAAAAAAAAGAAGTTCCAATATGGTATAATTTTTCAGAAACAAAGCCATCCCTGCCTGGCCTAGTAAATGAAGGGAGCCGATTGGTGGACAAATATGCCACTTGGACTAGATAATTATTGCTCTGCGGTATGTTAATTCTTTTTATGAACATATATATGTTGATAGATTGCTTATAATATGCAGTACTGTTCAGTCGACCTAGTAAATTTTTTTTTTTTTTTTTTTTTTTTTTTTTTTTTTTTTTATTTTCAGGAAAAGGATTTCATTTCATAGAAGAAGCTGTATAACCGCTTTACATTTGGGCTCGATAGACAAACAAACTATCCGGAGCCTATCGTAGAATGAAAAGAAAAGGACAACCTCTCGAGCAAAAGGAAATAAGGAGAGAGATCATTTCCTAAGTGTGCCCAGGCCTATCTAGTTTAGAAAAATCCTCCCCTTCATTGCCCTCGGGAGGTCGTTGAAGGAAACGAAGAGGGCGGAGGATTGCAAACCGTTGCCCAACCTGG
Organism: Magnolia officinalis; assembly: GCA_021015155.1. NCBI lineage: Eukaryota > Viridiplantae > Streptophyta > Magnoliopsida > Magnoliales > Magnoliaceae > Magnolia > Magnolia officinalis. The sequence continues at coordinate 7,715,611 of JAJHSJ010000014.1, read as the reverse complement.
CCAGACCGTCGGCCGGTTCATTACCCTCCCTGAAAGTGTGTTGGAACTGAACATCACCTTTATCCTGCAGGCCCTTAATCCGAGCTAACTAGTACTTCCATTTCCGGCTAGGACGGAAATTATGGGAAAGGAAGGATATCACTAGCAAAGAGTCTGATTCAACAATAACCTTGAAGAAACCTCTGCTAAAATAGTGAAAAAGGCCATCATGAATGGCTTTGATCTCAGCCCGAGTGTTGGAAGTCGCCCCGTACCCTGCATAGAACCCAAAAGGAACTCGCCCTTATCACCTTTACAAATACCGCCACCTCCGGCCAAACCAGGATTTCCCCTAGCTAAACCATCTACATTCATTTTCACCCACCCTGAGGGGAGCCTAATCCACCTAATAATCTGAGTCGGTCTGGGGGGGGGGGGGGGGGGGGGGGGGACTGAGAGGGCTGAATTTCGGTTCCACGTGGACAAGATATTGGAAATCCAACCTTTTATGCGGGCCACCTGGACTTGTATTGTAGGAGGCCCTTAATCCGACCTAGTAATTCTTGAGTCAACTGAAGCATGCCTTGAAGTTTTCGATTGAACGAAACTGTTTTGGTTGACTGAGAGACTATGTTGATGTCTCCATCGACTGAACATGCGACCAAGTTGAATGTGTAAGTACAGTTATTTATTTATTTATTATTTCTAATTTCGTACGAAAATGTATAAATAGGCTTCTAATTATGCAAATAGGTGAGAATGAAAGAAGCTTATCATGTTTTCAAGGGTTATGAGGGAGAAGCTAGGGCTTCTCATTTGTAAGTTGTTATATTTATTGTGACCTTTTGATTATAGTGGATTGTTTGTGGCTCTGTGCCGTGGTTTTTTCTCGTAAGATTTTTTTCATGTAAAATTTATGTGTTCTTTGTGGTTGCTTGAAATTTTCTTTCTCTACTACATTACGTGATTTCGACTGAGGTTGCTTTCGCATTGAATAAGTCGTGTTAGGGCTTGTTACATTCCCAACAATATATTCTAAATATTTAAAAAATGATTTTTTTTTCCTAAAAACACTATGGGAGTTCCAAAATACACCTCTCTCTCTCTCTCTCTCTCTCTCTCTCTCTCTCTCTCTCTCTTAAAAAAAAAACTTATTTTTCAACATCTCCATAGCAGGATTGAGTGGGTTATATTTTCCTGAGACAAAATTCCCCTGTACTCTATAAAGTTCTTAGATTTTTTCTAGCATCACATGATCTCATGAAAATAGTCATAATTTCCTCGTTACAAGTTAGGTTAAGGTAATCTTAGGCTCATTGTAAAGATAATTCAATGAACATTCAATTATGACTAAAATTACTTCATATGTAGACATTTTAACTTTTTTACTAAAACTAGGGTCGTTTGGGGGGGGGGGGGGGGGGGGGGGGGGGGGTGGTATTTGTTCAATTCTCTTGGTATGCATCAATGTAATTACTTTAATATGATGATCTATGCTATCCAAACATTCTCTATGTAAATAAATGGTTAAAAATTGTTGGCAAGTGACACAGATGTGATCTTGTGCTTGTGGCCCATCCGAGACTTGGAATTTCATCATTTTTGGGCAAAGTATATATTTCAACGGGCTTATTACAACCATTGTGTAAAACATTACATACATACACTAATTAGAGATATTAAAGTTGATTTAGTAATTAAATTCGAACCTCTATAAATATGAATTTAATTACTAATTCATGTTTAATATATCTAATTAGTGTATGTATGTATTGTTTGACACAATGGTTGTAATAAGCCTGTTGAAATAAATTCGAACCCCTGTAAATATTGGAGGGGTCATTTATTTGCGTGACCCAGGGCTACTCGAAAGTGAAGGTGGAAAGTGATTCTTCTATAGTGGTAGACATGATCATTAATAGAGCGTTGCCATCCATGTGGAAGATGTAGTATTAGTGGTGTCGGGTAGATTAGATCAAGAGGCGTATCGATGTTAGAGTCTGTGCAGTCCCGAGAGAGGTTAATAGGGTGGCGGATGGCCTGTGAGATGGGGCAGCGAATCACAGATCAACCGACTCCTCCAGTCGCTGGCTAACCTACCTCATATTAGGAGTCTCTTTCTGGATAGAACAAAAGTAGGTAGTTTGATAGAAACGATGGGAAGATAACGTGGATAGTAGGTTTATAATAGGCGAGCCCCGCTCCTTTTGTCTGCAAGAGCCCTGCCCCAAAGGGAATCCATGTAGCTCTGGTGGTAGAGATGTATGTAGGGGAGACAAGGGTGAATTTCTTTTTGCCTTTTCTACAGGTTATGGAGAGGGTTCGAACACCTATGCCGAGCTGCGAGTCATCTTTGGCGGTCTATTCCACTGCCTCCAAAAAGGCTTCTTCCAAGTCATTGTAGAATCAGATTCAAGGCTGGTTGTCGATGTTCTTAATGGCTGGAAATGGAATTCCTGGCTTAATAGGATCAACCGGCTGAAGCTCAGAGGTTAGTTTATTTTTGTGCATATCTTCAGGGAAGGTAATTCCCCCGCTGATTCTATGGCCTATTTAGGCAGTGCCTCAAAATCCTTCTCTTGGTTTGATCGTTTTTCTGAGCTCCCCCCCCGTAGGTCAGAGGGCTTCTCTTCCTTGATAAGGTTGTGCCAGGCACGATTAGGGTAGCTTGATGTTTCCTATTTCCGTTTTTATACTTTTGTGCAGATTTTTGGTCTTTTGCCATGATAGGCTCCCCTAGCGTTTTGTGTCATCGGGCTGCCCAAATGTAAATTTCGATGATATAGTGATTGTTGCACTTGATGTCTTAAATCTTCTTTTTTTTGGTATGTTCGACTGGTCGAGGGAGCTACTCGACTCGAAGTCCAGCGAGCAGCGAAATGAAAGTTTCCTAAACTATAAATAGGGGTCCCTAGGGCTATTCTAAGGTATTTTAAGGCTTTCTAAAGGTATTCTAAAGGGTTTTAGGGTTATCAAAGGGTGTAGCAAGGGTGAGATTCGAGGTTGTTCGAATCGGGTAAGTCCTCTCTTTGTAATTGATGCTTTCATAGTGAAATTTTGTCGCTTTGTGCCGTGGTTTTTTCCCACAAGGGTTTTCCACATCAAATCTGTGTGTTCTCTTGTATGTGCTTGGTGCCATTGAATTACTATCCTAGATCTAGATCTGTGTGATTCCGCAGGCCAAAATCCCAACAAGCGGTATCAGAGCAATCGTTGGGGCACGGATCTGAATCTAAGGGATTAGTAATAATGGGAAGCACTAGGTATGAGATTGAGAAGTATTTAGGGAAAAATAATTTTGAGTTATGGAAGATCAAGATGATAAGTTCTCCTTAATCAAGCAAAGTGAAGATGGTGCTCTTGAGGAGCGAAAGTCTACTATGATTGATGATGATTGGAATACTCTTGATAAGAAGGCCTTATCATCGATCCGTTTATGTCTCACGGATGAGGTTCTCTAAAACGTCATAAGGGAGAAAACTACGGCTAAGTTATGGGCGAAGTTAGAGGATGTCTATGCGAAAAAATCCTCTGAAAATCGCCTACACTTGAAGCTGCACTGGTATAACTTCAAGATGGCAGAGGGTGGAGATCTGGAGGCTCACATCAGTAACTTTAATAAATTGGTTTGCAAATTGCTGGATATGGAGGAAGTGATGAAAGATGAAGAACGGGCATGTATGTTGCTGAATTCTCTTCCGGCGTCTTATGAGTCATTCAAGGACACAATGTGCCCTATGAATAAAATCCTGAGTATCGACACTGTTATCTCAACCCTTCAAGGGAAGGCCATGAGAAAGCTTAACGTCGACATGGGGATTTCTTCTGATGTACTGTTTATAGGGGGTAGGAATTGTGAACAAGGTACAAGTTCTTCAAGTTCTAAATCCAAATCTAAGGGCAAAGGCAAAGGAAAGGTAAAGTGCTGGAATTGTGGGAAGGAAGGACATGTGAATAAGGATTGTGGAAATCCTAAATCTAAGAGAAAAGATTTTGAGGCTTTGTATAGGGAGGCCAATGCTGCCACGTTAGATGGATCAAGTGGATGTGATGGTAATGTTTTGTCTATGTCTACTATCAGGCGGCCATATGATGATCGTAAGGACGAGTGGATGCCAGACAGAAGGGCATCTTTTTACATGACTCCTCATCGGAGTTGGTTCACCAGCTATAGGGAGTGCGATGGTGGACAGGTATTTATGGGTAATGACATTGCCTGTAATGTTGTGGCTATTGGTATGGTGCGTATTAAGATGTTTGATGGGGTGAAGCATACCCTGACTGATGTCAGGTACGTTCTTGATTTGAAGCAGAATCTGATTTCTCTTAGTATACTTGAGGCAAAAGGATGCAAGTACACGAGTATTGATGGTGCTCTTAAGGTATCTAAGGGGGCACGGGTAATTATGAAAGCGCAACGACTCGGTAACTTGTATAGGTTGATCGGGAGCACTTCAAAAGGTGGAGCTGCAATGGATGTAGCGGATTCCACCTCTGCACGTGTGTGACATGTTGGGCATGGCCACATGATCGGGCAGGGAAGGAAGGCTGAGACGTGCGGATAGGGATACAGAGAAGGTGGAGCAGCCACCTGTGAGAAGAATCACACGGCATGATCGCAGGATATTAACGAGGTACATGAACGACTCCAATATCGTATGGGATTCATCTTCTATTCGGATGACTTTAGGTGAGCCTAGTGCTGAGAAGTGTAAGGTGACTATGGGTGATGTGATGGATTCGTTGTACTAGACCGACGTATGAAAGCTGGTGGAGCTTCCAGTGGGCCGAAAAGCGGTTGGATGCAGGTGGATCTTCAGGAGGATACAACATAGATACAGGGTGAGGTTGGTAGTGAAGGGTTATGCTCAGAGAGAAGGGATCGGCTTCTCAGAGATATTCGCGTCGACGGTATAACAGGTGTCTATTAGATCCATGATTGGCGCTGGTTGGTCAATGTGATCTTGAGCTGGAAGGATAGATGTTGAGTTTGTACTTCTGTAAAGGGAAAGTTAAGAGCAGATTTACATGAAGCAACCAGAGTAGTTCAAAGTTAAAGGGGCCCAGAAAAGACTTTGCAGGAGGTCGTGGTTCGACCTGTCGCCTAGGCATTGGTTTGATTCTTTCATGGTGAGTCAGGAATTGATGACATGTAGATCGTCAATTATGACATGTCTGAAATCAATGTACTGGAGACTTGGTTAAGTGGGACATTCAGGATGAAGGATTAGGGGGCTGCAAGGATGGTTCTCGACATTGAGACTGAAGGAGGAGTAGGCTTTGGTAATCATAGGAGGAATACCTTGTGTGTAGGTATTGATCAAGGAGGTGACGAACCATGTAAAGCCAGAGAGCGTTCCCTACGCGTCTCTCCTCAAGTTTTTCTCAGGACATGTTCCAAAACAGATGAGGAAAAATAGGATATCTCATGAGCCTTATTCGAATGCGGTTGGTAGAGTATGTCGTGGTCTAAATTAGACTGGTTATTTCATAGGCTATCGGTGTTGTGAGCAAGTACCCCGGCAAGCAATATTGGGTAGCAGTGAGATGGTAAGAAGACTACGTCTTTTCTTTTGGGAAGACAGGGGCAAAGGTGGTTGGGCATGTGGATTTTGATCCTGCAAACATGCTCACCTAAATTGTTCTTGCAGAGAAGCTCAAGTTCTATGTAACTTCTCTGGGCTTGGCGATGACGGAAAAGAAGAACGGAGTGTGTGCAAGAGAAGCTATGATGTGATGCAGAGATAAAAGACGAGGACAAGGAACTACATGGTTGAAGATTGAAGACATGTTGAAGATTATTGCACTTGATGTCTTAAATCTTATTTTTTTTGGTATGTTCGACCGGTCGAGGGACTGGCTCGACCGGTCAAGGGAGTTGTTCGACTAGTCGAGGCTTGCTTGACTCAAAGTCCAGCGAGCACAGGTTTTGGGTGTCCAAGCTGCTCGATCGGCCGAGGGGATGACTTGACCGGTCGAGGGGGTTCCTCGACCAGTCGAGGCCTCGGCTCTACCAGTCAAGGTTACGCAGATTCGAGTCCGGATCTTGTGCGGACTGCGAAATCTGAGGCGGTTTGCAAGGGTGCGAAATGGAAGTTTCCTAAACTATAAATAGGGGTCCCTAGGGCTATTCTAAAGTATTCTAAGGCTTTCTGAAGGTATTCTAAATGGTTCTAGGGTTATCAAAGGGTATAACAAGGGTGAGATTCAAGGTTGTTCGAATCAGGTAAGTTCTCTCTCTTTGTAATTGATGCTTTCATAATGGAATTGTATCGCTTTGTGCCGTGGTTTTTTCCCGCAAGGGTTTTCCACGTTAAATCTGTGTTTTCTTGTATGTGCTTGGTGCCATTGAATTGCTATCTTAGATCTAGATCTTTGTGATTCCGCAGGCCAAAATCCCAACAGTGATACGAAGAGTTCTCCTTTTGAAAAGGAAAAAGAAAAAAAAGAAAAAAAAGCCCTGCCCCAAAGTTCTTATGTATTGCAAGCTCCTTGACGTGTGGCCAGCAGCTGTTCTATCACATGCTATCACTTACTCCATTTTAAATACATGTTCTAACCTGAAGGGCTGTACACCATTGTTCTCTTCCTTCTTTTGTACCTGAAATCAGAAAGATATTTCAAAAAAAAAAAAAAAAAACTCCGTAAATATGTTATGCATAGATACCTTTATATTACAAGGATTCTGAATCAGGTGCCAAATGTAACATGAGGATTTCAAATCCAAGGGTTCCAAATCCATGCTCCCAAACAGACCCTAACTAAAAATATAAATTTACATTCCCGGACCTTTTTACAAAAAAATAAAATAAAAGTTTTTAGTTAGCTACCTAATTAATTAGTCTGTATCAAAAGGTCCAAAGGAGCTTCTGTAAAATTCTCAATAGCGGCTCAGATGGCCCCCACCTTAAGGATTCTTATGTAAAATCGACCATATGATGTTTATTCAAACACCTACCTTCAGGGACTGAAGACCTATCGTTGAAATCTTTCTAATGGCCACCATGATGTTTAATTCCCTTCAAACCTGTTCTGTTTTAGGTCAAACGGACTTGGATGAAGGGAAAACACAGATATTAACATGCTCCGAAACTTCTTTGCCTCCAACAAGTTTTGAATGATAGGCATTCAATCCCCACAATTTTCCACTGTACAATTTCCCGCGGTGTGGTCCACTTCTCTGGATTTTTTTTTTTTTCTCTTTGAAATCTCGAACACAAAGGTGGTAGCAAATGAAGTAGCTAGTTTTCAATTGCAGCTTTCCTAGAGACATGAAAGCAAGCGGCATTCCAAATCGGGGAGTATGGTCCATCCATCCACAATTGGTAACATCTGATCAATGGTCTGGATTACTGAACAATGGCCCCCACTTGTATGAATCTGCAAATCCTCTTCACGAGAGCCCATAAAAACAAGCAAGAACCAGACAGCCTTTCAAGGACATGAAAAACCGTATCAACCACCACAGATCTCGATCTGACGGACACGAGTCCCAGATAAAATATACCCAACAGAGGTTAGCTTCATCTCGATGAATCCACGCCGCCAGCTTCCTCGATTCTCAAGATGTACTCGATCTCCTCCACGACCTCCTTCATCGAAGGCCGGTTCTGCCTCCGCTCTTCCAAGCATCCAATTGCCAAGAACGCCAACAACTTTATAGTATCCAATCTCACCTGGCTCGCACCCTCCTTGATTGCCGGATCGACGGTTTCCATCAGCCTATCCTCCTCCGCCATCTGCTGCACGTAGGTCGTCAGGTTAACGTCGTTCTCCCCCCTATTGAAGCTGATCGCCTTCTGCGACGTCAGCAGCTCGAGCAAAACCACACCGAAGCTGTAAACATCGCTCTTGTCTGTCAGCTGGTAGTTTCGGTAGTATTCAGGATCCAAGTACCCAATCGTCCCTTGCGCACACGTCGATATGTGGCTGAGATCTGTCTCAGCGAGCCGAGACAGCCCGAAGTCTGCCACCTTTGCATTGAGCTCGTCGTCGAGAAGGATGTTGCTCGACTTCACGTCGCGGTGGTAGATAGGCGGCACTGCGAAGGAGTGGAGGTATTCCAGGCCTTCTGCGGTTTGGCGGGCAATCACGAGCCGGTGCCGCCAAGACAGTGGTGGGCCACGGCGGGTATGGAGGTGGTCCGAGAGTGTACCATTTGGGATGTACTCATACACCATGAGGGGTTGCTCGAGCTCGACGCAGCAGCCGAGGAGTCGGACGAGGCCACGGTGGTTGACCTGGGAGAGGATTCGAACCTCGTTGAGTACCTGATCTGTCGACTTTGTGTTTCCGAGCTTGGCGCATTTGACGGCTATGATTGTCCCGTTGTCGAGGACACCCTTGAAGACCTCACCGTAGCCGCCCGATCCAAGGAGGCGGTCCTTGGAGAAGTTTTAGTGGCCTTCTTGATCTCCTTGCCTGTGAAGTTCTTCGCTGATTTTCCGCCGCTGTTGAGGATCTCTTCCCATTCCTTTGCGATGCGGGCCTTTGCCTCCTTCATGCGGCGATAACGCCGATAGACGAAAATGCCCATGACGGTCGCCAGCAATGCAGCGCTCATGCTGGAAGATAAGCCTGCAATGAGGGGCTGCCAATTCGACGAACTACCATTGCAGCCACGTGGAATCTGACACTCCGTTGTGTTCTCGGCGCATGTCCCGATGAATGGGTCCCACCGCAGCGGGGCGTTGCAGAAGCATCTCATGATTCCAGCTCCGGCTACCTGATCTGGCGCACACGTTGCGTTCTGGCCGGCCTCGCAATCGCTCTGCGTCTGGCAGACTGGCTCCGGCGGCGACATCCACCGTATCTCCAGCCCGACCTCCGGCCACTGCTCCACCGGTAGAGACGGATCAAAATTCACGAAGCTCCGGTAGGCGGTGCACCCGACGCGCGACACCCGGACGGAGTATAACAACGAGCCGTCGTTCTTGAACGTGCAGCAGATCAACGTCTGACGGCATGGGGCAGCCTCAGCCGTTCGATTGATATAGGTGTGGCAGAGGCTGGTGGAGCTGCAGTTTAAGGGGGAGAACAGTAAGCTCTCGGTGCAGTTTAGCAGCATGATGGTATTGCTGCTGGCGACGGTGAAGGGAAGGATTCTGTTGAGCTGGATGCCTTGGCTATGCAAATCGGTGGTCTCGCATGTGTTGCGGGTGAAGTTGGCGGGGCGGATTGTGAACCGTTGGATCTCGGGATGGATGGATGCGATTGCGTAAGAGGAGGCGTTGAGGGTGTCGAGTCGGAGGGTGTTGGATGCATCGCAGCGGACTTTGTAATTGGGATCGCCGCAGTTGGGAAAGGTACTTAGAGGATACGGGACGGGCGTGGTCCCGCAATCCGGGCAGCGGAGGGCCGATGCGCACGCGGCGCAGATTAGCACGAGGGGTAGGAGGGATCTTGCCATGTGAGACGGAGAAGGGAGAGGAAGGCGCTCTGCATCCACTAGAATAATTTTTTATTTTTTATTTTTATTTTATTTATTTTTTTTTTTTTTTTTTGTCATGCGCTAAGATGAGCTGCCATCTGGATATAGCCAAAGACGGACGGTTCAGTTACGGATCTGTGGGGCCCACCATAATATATATGTTTTATCCACACTGCCCATCCATTACGACAGATCATTTTAGTACATAATCCAAAAACGAGGAATATTAAAGGCTCAAGTGGACCGCACCACAGGAACCAGCGGGGATTGAAGGCTTACCGTTGAAAACTTCTAACGGCACAAAAGTTTTAGATCAAGCTGATGTCTACGTTTCCCCTCCTACATGTCTAGGTGACTTTATGAATAGGTGAATGGCATATAAACATCCGGTGGGCCATAAGGATTTTTCAATGGTAAAATTTCAATTCCTACTGCTTCTTATGATGTGGTCCACTTGAACTGCCTTCTTTTTGGACCCGTGTCCAAAATGATCTGTCAAAATGGATGGACGGTGTGGATAAAACATATGTATCATGGTGGCCTCACAAAACCCCTTCCACGATGGAAACGGATTGGCTGCTCCTCCTGCAACTAGCCATTGTGGTGCTCTGTGGACCCAGCATGATGTATGTGTCTTATCCATGCTGTTCATCCATTTTTACGGATAATTTTATGGTATGAACCCAAAACTTAGGTATGTCAAAATCTCAAGTGAACCACACGGTGTTGATTGAACTCTTACCATTAAAAACTTCTCGGGGCTACAAAAGTTTTGGATTAAGCTGATATTTGTTTTTTGCCTTCATCAAGGTTTTTATGACTTAATGTACAGGTTGGATGTCAAATAAACATTACCGTGACCCTAGGAGGCTTTTAGTGGTAGAGGTTCAATCACTACTGTTTTCCCATGGTGTGGTCCACCTTAAATTTTCATCTACCTTAGGCAAGTACGTTTGGCCTCTTGAATCTTCGGGCTCCTTCTCCCTTCGGTCAGCCTGGAGGTTGCAGCGAAGCTCGTACCCTCACTTACAATGGGCCAGTTGGATCTAGCATGGCTCACTCCCCCCTACAATCTCCATCTTCATGTGGAAACTTCTGCAAAATGCGACTCCAATGGAGTCCAGAGTTCAAGCTAAAGGGGTGGCTCTTGCGTCTTCGTGTCGCTGTTGCTTTGGTATTGGGTCTGACGGCCCTCAGGTGGAGTCCATCGTGCATCGCTTTCTGTCCGCCAGTCATGCTACTGCTCTCTAGGCGGCGTTTGGCTCCCTCTATGGGATTCCCCCCCTTCCCCATGGCTCCGTTGTTAACTGCTTGATTCAATGGCGGAATGCAGAGGCCCCGGGTTCAGCTCTAAAAGCAGTTCGGTTCCTGCTTCCTATACTCATTCACGTGGGAGATTTGGCACTCCAGGAACGCCGTAATTTACGATAACTCCCCCATGAACATCAACAGATCTAAGGCCCGAGTTAGATGGTGGGCTAATGTGGTGATCGGAGAGTATAAAATGGACAACCTTGTCAGACCCAGTGGCCCCAGAATCTTCAAGCAGCCCTCAATTCCAAGACGTTCTGCAACAATTGTGGTGAAATGGAGAAAACCATCGCTCGAATGAGTCAAATTAAATGTCGACGGCTCGACGATATGTAATCCTGGCCCCTCAAGTGGGGGAGGAATCTGTATAAAAGACAATGGAACCTTCATTTTCAGTTTCTCAGTGGCTTATGGTGCGGGCTCTAACAACTTGGCGGAACTCTGCACGATCCATGATGGGATGCTCCTCTGCTTGGAGAATGGTCTGCAAAAAGTTTTGGTAGAGTCTGATTCAAATTTGGTGATCTCCTCTCTCTTTGATCAGTCCAGCACTCCGTGGAAGTGGAGACCCTGGGTTTCCCGTATAAACCGTTTGCATCAATTGGGCGAATTCTCCTTCACTCACACGTTCAGAGAAGGCAACAGTCCTGCGGATAGTTTAGCTCGGGAAGGGAGCCTTCTTTAGCAAACCATGATTCATAATCATTCGACGACGCTTCTGCTTCATATCCGCGGCTGATCTTTTTAGATAGGGTCGGGCTAGGATCGCTCAGAACGGTCGGTTAGGGGCTTTTGTTCCTGCTTTTGTTTCAGCTTTTCTTGTTGCTTGTACAGGGAGTCGCCTGTGATTCCTTACGATAGGCCCTCCTTTTCTTTTTTTGATTGGGGGGCCCGAACTCTGTGTAGGGCGCGATTAGCCTTTATTTTTTTTGGAAAAGAAATGAAGTGTTTATCCCAAAATAAAAATAAATCTATCTCATTTTTACGATGAATTATTAAAATAATGTGTAAAAATGAAAGGCCGGTGTGGATAATACACATAGATCATGGTGGGCCCACATAGCACCTATCACTAGCCACCTGGCCAGTGGCAACATCACTAGCCAAACAGGTCCAATCACGACCGTTCGTCTCTATCTATATCCTGTGGGGACAGTACCCAATCCGCGCCAAAATATAAAACATATGCATCACGGTAGGTCCCACATAGCGGTGGAAGTTGCAAGTAATCTGCTTGCATAGCTAAGTGTTTGTGTTTGTCGAAGTGGGACCCATGGTTCAGTCATCAAGACCATTGGTTTCGTTGTTCCCTCTATGGATCCTAAGAATGAAGGATCGCTGCCGCACTTCCACGGTTGCCAATTTATGATCAAGATGAGAAATAGAGGAAGGGTCCACAAGTATAATCACTGTGTTGCTGTATTATTCTTCTTGACCGCTTGTTTGCAGGCCCGATCGAATGTTACGAGGAATGATTGTCCTTTGTGAAGCCGTGCATATTCATTCGATACTTTTTTGTCCTTTTTTATTTTCAGTTAGGAAAACTTGCAGATTTTTAATAAGAAAATGGTGTGAAAATTAATTTTAATACTGAGATTTATTATTATTATTATTATTTTAAATAAACGAATATGTACAACCAAAGATGTAAGAGGGCTCCACAAAAAGATAAATGCGCCGCACATCCCAAAAAAAACTGCTGCACAACAAATAAAAGTGAAGCCACCCTGAAGATGACTAAGCTTCAAGATTTATAGTGATAAATTTTAGTACTTTGTAAGTGTTAAATTTTGTTTGATATTTGGTAAAGTGAAAACTAAGAATATGGTGTGAAAATTAAATTTAATACTAAGAATTTATAGCGCTGAATTTTAGTACATATAAGTACTAAATTTTGTTTGATAATTTAACTAAAAGACGTCCTGATAACTTAGGTGCTTGTTCATAAAATTTTGTTTGATAAGCACAAAATAATAAATGTTTGAAAATTAGTAATTTGTCATATTTATCCCTATTATCTCAATTTCTATCTCTTATAGGGAATGAGACAAAATATATTATTACCATGCCACCAAATTTAACGCACATATGCTTAATTCATGTACATTTCTCAAACATAATCTTTGGATTGATGGACTTTCTACTATATTTATCTTTGGGTCCAACTTACAACATGCTTTTGATTTGATAACCTTGAAAAAAACATGCTTTGGTTCAAAAAAAAAATATTCTTGTCATATTGAATAAATGGGTTACACATAAATTTTTATTTGATAGATGTGCTATGCCACTAAAAATTTATCAGCCGTGGTTCAACAATTGTTAGGGTATGCAATCACAAACATCCCATTGATAGCATTCAATCACCAAAAGTAGAAATAGTTTCTAATAAATTTGAAATAAATTGATTCATGGTCAAAAACAAAATTACAATCCTTAAAATAATGAGCTCAAACGTGGGATGGAGTTTTAGACTTAAACTCCAACTCAAACACCCTAAAAATGTGACTTACTATAAATAATAAATTTACTATATATAAATAGCCTCCATTCCTATTAGACTTCATGATTTTCGGCCAAAAATAGTAAGGGTCCAATTTTTCCTAACCATGTTATTCTCCTAATTTTTCTAAGCCCTTTTCATGTTGGGTACGACTTCTACAACTCAAAGTTTCAAAAGTTATAGTCAAACTAAAACTTAATAGTTATAGTAAAAGTGAAAATAAATTGGACTTTTGACTGTTGATCTAATGGAATCTCGCAAATCTACCATGGGCAACCTAGCTTAGAAGATTTGGTTGGCTAAAGTAGCTTCTCCTAGACCTAAAATCATATATGATATGTCAAAAAAGTCATCCCGGTTTGCGAGATACAATTGTTTTAAGGTTCTAATGGTCCGAATCATTTTCGCCTTCAATCGGGCCTTCTTTGGTCTATCTTTGCCATGAAAGTGTTTGCGACCCTCTCTACATCAAGTGTGGATATAACAAATGCATCATATTAGAGCCACAAGACTTTGGCACATCAAAATGGAGTCGATATTCCACTACCAGTTCAAATACAAAAGGGGTAAAGTTGCCATTAGTAGAAAAATTTTTAACCTAAAGCCACTTACGTCATTCCAGGGCGCATACACTATCCTTGAATTAATTCAATGATTAATTTTAATTAAATATTATTTTTAAGCGTGTTAAACAAACACCTAAAATAAGATATTAAGTGGCGGAGTTCTATTTTAAGATTTCGATAACATATTACCTGGTAAACAATTCGATCGATAAGTCTTTGATTGGAATTGATCGATCGATTGATTCAATCGAAGATGCTAATATTTTTCCAGAGACCTAACTGATGTAAATTATATTTTTGTCGATTCGATTGATTGAAGATCTATTCAATTGAAGTTCCTATAATTAAAGTTAATTGATCAACAACATTGATCGATATGCACCTGGACATAATTGTCTAAATTCGGAACTTTGACATTTAGATTTAATAAGCTTATAATATACAAAAATTACATGCATTAGATCATTTAGGGTTTGTTAAACAGTGGTTAACCACCTTGGGCGATTAATCAAAGGTAAGCCCCATTGAGTGAAATAATTGGATCAAACAATAATGTTGTGCATATGAATGATAGGGTTTCTGAATTTGAACCAATATGATCATTTTGCGAAATCTTCACTATCTAACAAAGATGACTAATCCCAACATGTCTCATGTTCATTAAAATTAAATAAGAATTGTTTGTGTTGTTGATTGATTGACGTACTTCTTTGTTGATTTAACTAATAAAAACATATGAAATTGTGTCATATGTTCATAAATGCTCTCACATTTAATTGCTGCAATCATGGTAATTAGTGCTATGGATTCACATACGTACATTCCGATTAAGACAAGTAATTATGAACAATTATGAAATGATGAAACCATACATCATCCATCACATAAGCACATTGCATCGTCAATCATAGGGGACCTCCCTGGAAGAATGTCGATCCTGATAGAATCGTTACCAGATGCGAGTCATGTCCATGCCTACCAAAAGTAGGAAGCCTATCTAATGGGTGGATGCAGGTTAACGATTATCCAACCCAAGCAGATGGATGATCATCCCATCCGATACATTCATACATCATATGTATTGATCATGCCATTTTGCATTCTATGTTTTGTATTATTTTAATTGCCATGTACATGAACCATATGGATTTTCTCACTAAACCTGACCAACTTACATTTTCATTGATGAAAAAATCATATAGATTAATAGTTACCAGATGAATTGGCTTAGGAACATCAAGACATGGTCGTTGAATAGATGAATAACCCACGTGAAATGTGGCCATATTTATCAGAAGATGAACTGGCTACATTGAGCCATTCCTGAATATTTGATTGAAATTTTATTGTTAGAATAGTCTGGTTGACGTATGATGGATATTGGTATTGGTTGTAGGATTTTAAGCACTTGATTGGTTTTATTTAATCGAATTATTCTAAGTCTGCAATAAGTATTCGCTGATTGGCTATAATGATTTATGAATGATGTTTAAGTTAATGCTACTTATATGGTTATGAAAGTTTATAAGTGCATGGTTGATTGATGCTAAGTATTATTGGTGTGAATGTTACTCGATAGACCTGATTAAACTTTTTTTTTTTTTTTTTTTTTTTGGGACAACCCTTTATATATATATATATAAAGGATTCAATTATATTCTAGATGAAGAAGATTTTATAGGAATTACAATTCAAGTGGGCCCTTAACAATAAATGAGAAGCCTGCTATAATTAGAACCTATCGGAAGCAACGGATGGGTGCTGTTGCTAGTATCTGATGTCCTAGGCCAGTTCGGTCCAACACATATTCCCCTCTGATCTGAAACGGAAGCTCATAAACTTGCACGATTCTATCCTTTTGATTGACGCTTCCCAGCCGAGCTCTCACTGATTGGTTAATCTTAGCCACTCATTTGTTCATTTACATCTAAAATTTGAAAATAAATGGTAATGATAGATCTGATTAGTGCATTCCATCAATCGATTAGTTTGATTAGATATTTAGGGATCTTAATACAGTTTAATCACAGTGATTAATGTTTGGACTGATCTGATCTGATCGAATCTCACATGTTTGAGGGATTAAACATGATTCACAATTAATAATAAATCTAACATATTAATTAGATTGGTGTGTCCCATAGGATGATTAGATCATCCATATTCTCAAGGTCCTGATATATTTTTCCCTAACATGTTGAATGAATGGTGTGGATATAATCACACACACATTCCGATGACCCATCTCAATCCCCTGTGCCAAGTGATAATAACACTTACGTTGAAATTCAGATGCTTTTAATTATATGCTCCAGATATGCCAATACATTAAATGTATGATCGATCTGGTCCATCCATTGTATTGCTTAGATAGGTTCAACTACAATTATAAAAAACTCATAATAACTCAATCCACCTTAAAACCATAAATTAAATCACCCATCATTATAAGTAGAAGGCAATTATCTTTACAAGAGGTCGTAGGCTAATTACACAGGGAATTGATCCTTCTCTTCCAAACATGTATGATGGCCGTAGGGGTAATCCAGATCGTCCATCGCATTATTATGAATACTGATATAAAAGAAATCAAGAAAACAAGTAATGTACTAACCTTTAGAAAGCCCCCCCCAATCTGCCACTCTCTCTATCTCACTCTCTCTTTTGTGCATGAATTTTCTAAGTTCGTAGAGATTTTGGTTGCGTTTGAGTTAGAATAGAACTTTCGTGGCCCCCTTTCTTAAGACGGAAGGATCATTGGGAGGTTCAAAGATAAGGGGAAAAACATGAGAGAGTTGTGGTAATAGGGAGATAATTCATGGGCATTTTATCCCAAACCACACCACGGTGAATTTTCTTCCAGGTAGACAGTAGTCTTGAATTTGCTATTTTGCAAGTACATGTTTTAAGGGATTTTAGAGAGTTTTTAACATTGAAGAGGGTAAAACAAACTAAACGTGCACTGTAGCTTCGACCGACATAACTTTGTTACTGCTTATCCCTTTTGCTCTTCACAAAATTTGAATGTTTAGGGGTCAAATCTAGGTTTCAAGGAAAAACATCGTACTTCTATCATGTTACTTTTATTTATTTATTTGTATTTTTAGGGTTTTAAGAGTCTAGTTCCAGTCCAAAGTTTTTATTAATTTAGTCATTTATGAGTTTTGGCACAGTTAAATGTCTTTTACTATTTTTAGTAAATTTTTATTATTTTGAAAAAGTTTTCTTTTTGAGTCAAATACAAGTTTAAGGCTTTATTTATTTATTTATTTTTCCGCTTATATAAAGCCATTAGTCATATTGAACATAACACTTTTCACTAATAATATCAATTTAAATTACATTGTGGACAACACTTTTCATCAATAATATCGATTTTTAGTCACATTGTAAAAAACATTTTTTTATCAATAATATCAATTTTATGTCCCATTTTAGAGATTTTCTTCTCTTCCTGTGATGTTAAGAATTACCGTAAGGAAGAACATATAGTTATCTCTCTCTCTCTCTCTCTCTCTCTCTCTCTCTCTCTATATATAATATATATATATATATATATATATATATTATATATATATATATTATATATATATATATATATATATATATATGGGAAAAGGTACTATGCGCTCGACCTCACGAGTCCGTCCCATGAGGTCGAGCTGTGTGGCCCCACTGTGATGTGTTCGAACATCTACCCCATCAGTCAGATGCACCATTCCATTGTGGGCCTAGGTCTCAAAAATCAAGTCAATCTGTGACTTGTGTGAGCCACACCATATACAGAACTGGAGAGAGGCCGTGCACCATTAAAACATTCATAACCATTTTTGAGGGCCCATCGAGATGTGGTTTGCAAATCCATCCCATCCATTATGTGTGTCCCACTTGAATGAGGGTTCAGACTAAGTTTTAGGCGCATGCAAAGCTCAGGTGGGCCCCACCAAGTGCTTTTATATGTTTTAACAGTGTCTTCACATATTTTAGATGGTATGGCCCACCTGAGTTCTGTGTACGGCTGATTTTTGGGATATCCCATAATTTAAAGGGGCCATCAAATGCACGGTGTTGATGGTCGAAACACATCATGGTGGGGCCCACACAACTGGACCTCACGCATAGTACCTTTTCCCTACACACACACACACACACACACACACACACACACACACACATATAATACATATATATATATATATATATATATATTATATATATATATATATATATATATATTTAAAAAAATATATATATGTTTATATTTGAATTATGCACGTGACGACTAAATGTCAGGTGTCATTTTGAATTGATAGTGTTTGCTTTCTTTGCTAAGGATAACATTTTAAATGGTAAGGGTTTGCTTCCTTTGTTAGTAGCAAACTGTTAGTGTGAGAGTATATATATGTATGCATGCTAGCATCGTGATAAGGTTCATATGTGATCCAAGTCATTCAACAGGTGGAGTTCACTGTGTCTTTTCCCAAAATGAAGGTGGCCTAGAGTTGAGAAATTGTATTCTAGTATGCATAGTTTGAAAACCAGGCAGCCCAGATTTGCCTGAGTCAACCTGGCCCATTCATAGGTCTTCTCAGTGGGTTAGCTAGGAAAACTAGGCAATACATAAGTTAAACATAGTTTTCAGGGCTGACTCAGGACACAATTGACTTAATTTGGTTTCAACAAGATAGCAGAAACGGAAAAGGGGTTCATTTTAGAAGAAGATGATGACTACGACAACAACACCAACGGAGACGATGATGCACTACCAATTCACACGCAAAATTCCAAATTAGAGAGGAAACATCCAAAATCTAAATTCAAGAAGAAGAAGAAGAAGAATAAAGATGGTGATGATAGCAATGACGATAAACACATTCCATAAATCGACACTCCAGAAATCCATGCCTAAGAAAATGCCAAAAATAGAAAAAAAACAAAACAAAACAAAACAAAACAAAAATAAAAACAAAAACCAAAAACCACTAATGGATGCACAAGAACATCTAAAAATTCAAATTTGAAATGAAGAAAATTCTGTATTGAGAAGGGGAGAAATAGGTAGAAGAGGAGCAAAATTAAGATCCTAACCATCGACCATCTATAAAAATAGTTGTATAATAATAATAATAATAATAATAATAATAATAATAATAATGGACTCTCCTATTCATCATGGGACTCACTTGGTTGACTCGACAGTGATTGATAGTCTTGGTTGAGTGTCACGCCCCGCAATTCAAATACGGAGTGTGCACCATTATACCTGAGTTACGGTCCATGACTCGTATACCAAGTGTACATAATTCTACTCATCATACCATTGTTAGGAGGGTAAATTTAATGTATTCTAAGTTTTCACCACGTTAACATCCACACATCCACATAATCACATGATCATTCCATACCAATCCTATCACATTCACAACCACATAATGAAATTCTGAAACTAAACTACATTCACCCATTTGGGGCTTTCTTCAACTAGAATATCAAATGTCATCCAACAAAATCATAGTTATAAACAATTCCAAATTTAATCTAAACATTAGTAACTGAAATGAATGTAAACTAAATCTATTAATCAACTGTATAAACAAGTCAATATCCATCAAATGCGACAAGTTCATTTTCTGCCAGATATGGTCACTGGTCCTGTGTTTCATTCGTCAACCTTGCCTCATTCTCCAACACTTGATTTATGTTCCCTGTTTCGTTCACCTCCATATGATTGTCAACAGACAATGTTAGATGGCCAGGCCAGTGAGTGAACTCATCATGGTGCATACGCAACACAATATAATATATGACAAATTAATATTCAAATATATGTATGCGGCATGAGTATGTATGCTGAGATGTCATGAAATGCATGTCAAGTGGGATAATCGTCCACTTGCTTATGTCGAATATCCATTAACCTACATCTGCACTCGGTAAACTTTTACTGTAGGTAGGCATATGCAAGGCCCACATCTACTTCATGAATAGGCTTTCACTTTTTTTTTTTCTTTTTTCTTTTAAAAAAAAACAGCAGAAAATTTCCATTAAAGCACAAAAAATATAGCCTGATGAATGGGACCCAACAAAAAGCAACGAGCCACAACCAACAAAAACCAAAAAACACCCCTAGACTCCAATGGCTACTATGATGTACAACCAAGAAGAGCACGGAGAGCAGTAAACAAAAACGAAAAATAGATAAAGAACTCTATATAGAAACAAGACTCCTGAGCAGGGGCCTGCCTAAGCAAACCGAACAGAGCCAAGCCCCACTCTGTCCAGGAAGACTCGACCCCGAATGAGGGCCGGGAGATCACGAAGATGGAGAAATAACTTGGAAGACTGCGAGTCACTCCCCATCCGGGCCAAGCAGTCAGCAGGGCCATTTCCTTCCTGTTTGGTAAGTCTGTAAACGGTGGAGGCTTTCTCCATGAGGGCTCCAATCCTAGATAACCAATGCTTCCAATGCCAAGAAGGGGAAGCCTAACCTGTGATACTGTCTATGACAAATTTAGAGTCCGATTCTATCTCAATGAGGGAGATCCCTTTATTAATAGCCAAGAAGAGGCCATCATGCACCGCTCTCAATTCCGCCTTGTTGTTGGAGCCCTGCCCATAACCTGACATAAAAGCAAAAAGAAAATCCCCACTCGCATCTCTAATTATTCCGCCACCCTTGGACATGCCAGGATTTCCCGTAGATGAGCCCTCCGTATTTAGTTTAGCCCGGGGGGGCTGGGCTGGGAAGCCTAGGTCGGCCCACCACGAGTGATGAGAGAGGGAGAGAGATTTAACCCGTCTTGGATCTCCAAGAGGGACTTCAATGTCCACTTGATCTCGGCTAAGCAGCCTGGACAACCTCACCGGTTTGCCATCAAATTTAGCTGCATTTCGAGTGCACCAAATAATGCAAAGAATTACTCCTGGAAGCATTTTTCAGATGAGAGGAGAGAAACCGGTAATGGAGGAAGCTGTCCACCATTGCCTGAGTTGATCGTCAACAGACTGGCCTTCTATAAAAGAGATACTCGACAAATTCCCGAAGTGGCTCCAGATATGGCGAGTTAACTGGCCATAGAGAAATAGATGACTGATAGATTCCACATTGGGGCGAGATAACGGATTAATTGTACAGCAAACACATTGAGATGCGAGCTGGATACCTTTCTCTTAAATCCGAGCATCAACCGCTACTGCTTTATGCATCAAACGCCACAAAAACAAGGACATTTTAGGCGATAATTTCCCCTGCCATACCCAAACAGTCCAGCTACTAGGAGCCTGTTGCGTCCTACACAACTTTCAAGCTGATTTCAGCGAAAAACACCCTGAAGGGTCATGCGGCCAGAAATTGCCTTCGCTCCCCAGCGAGATGGCGAAGCCCTCTTGAAATATGAAATTAAGCACTTCTTGAAGGAGAAAAGAGAAGGTTGAGGAAGGCGGGAGAGGACCAAATGGCCCCAGGAAAACTTTTAAGGGCTGGTCGAGGATGGCATCAGGGATTGGGCAAGTGGAAAGATGCCGCAACGGGCCCAGCCCTGACCAATTCACCTTCCAGAGGTTCCCCTCGCCACTGATCAGTTGCCACTGTACATTCTCATCAATCACAGGCAGCTTCGCCCTAATCCTTTTCCACAGCGGGGAGGCCACCAAGCGAGAGACACAAACTGAGGCCGCTGGATGTCAACCGAGTGCTTGGCACACACGAGCTCAGCCCAGGGGCCTTTGGACTCCCCGAATTTAACACTCTAGGCCATTTTCATTCTCAAGGCATCCACAACCTCTTGGAGGTTTCTGATTCCCAGACCGCCCTCCTCCATAGGCCTGACTATCTTCTTCCAAGCAATCCAGGGGAGCTTGCGCCTACCATCAGATCAGCCCCAGAAAAATCTGGTGAAGCACTGATTAAGCTTCGCTAGCACCTCTTTTGGGATCTTTGCTGCAGCCAGAATGTGGAGGGGAATACTCCCTAGTACATGCTTGATCAGGGTAGCTCTGCCCGCCTGCGATAAAAGCCTGGCTTTCCAGCCGCTAACTCTCTTCTCCATCTTGTCTAACAAGAACTAATAGTTTGCTATTTTTGGTCTGCCCGTGAGAAGAGACACTCCCAGGTAACGCACCCCCGCATTGCCCCTTCTCATACTCAGAAGGCGCTCTAGGGATCTGATTATACTCTGAGGGAGATTTGCAGAACAAAGGAAGCAACTTTTCTGGTGATTAATGCGCTGGCCTGAGATATCTTGATACGCAGCTAGGAAATCGTTAACCTTTTGGATGGAGGCTATGCTGCCATTTAGGAACAACAGTGTATCGTTTGTAAAAACAAGGTGCGACAGGAGAGGGCACCCTCTTTGAATTCTGAAAGGCTGACTTTCGCCTCAAGCAATCAGATGCCAGAACCTTAAAGAGAAAACTTCCGATGCCAGGATGAAAAGCGCAGGAAAGAGGGGGTCTCCCTGGTGAAGGCCTCTTGAAGATTTAAAGTAACCCGCAGCCTCCCCATTGATTAAAATCGAGAACCAGTTGTTTCCCCAACATCTTTCCAATAGGGCGATCCACGGTTGGCTGAAGCCAAATCTATTAAGCACCGCTTTTAGAAAACCCTAGTCAACTCTGTCATAAGCTTTTTCAAGGTCCAATTTAATCACCAAGTTTCCACCTATGATTTTCCTCTTTAGCTCTCTGATAACTTCTTGAGCATATGCTATATTTTTTTCTATTTGCCGACCTTTCACGAACGCCCCTTGCTCCGGGGAAATCAACTTCGGGAGAAGCCTATTCAACCTAGTCGCTAGGATCTTTGCAACGATCTTATAAACAACATTGCACAGGCTGATAGGACGAAAGTCTGAGAGGGACACAGCGGGATTTTTCTTTGGGACAATACAGATCAGGGAAGAGGAGAAAGCTTTAGGGAACTCAGCTCCTTCGAACAGGGAAAATGCTGCCTTATGGAGATCATCCCCCACAAGTAACCATCATTGGACGAAGAAGGCGCTAGAGAAACTGTTCAGGCCAGCGGCCTCGTCTTGAGGAATCTCCTTTACCGCCTGATACACTTCCTCTTTGGAGGGGGACAATAGGAGATAGAGGTTATCTTGAGTCGAGACTAGGGATGGCACCACTTGAAGGATCTTAGGGACCGACGAAAGAGATTCGGCCGAGAAAAGGTTGGAAAAGTGAGCAACCGCGGAAGCCTTGATTGCCTCCTGACTGACGTGAACCTGCCCCAAATCGTCCGAAACCGCATTAATTTTTGACCTTCTTATGCGCTCCATAGCAGAGGCATGAAAGAACTTGGTGTTTTTATCACCATCCTTCAGCCAATGGGCCCTGGCTTTTTGTTTCCAGAACAATTCTTCCATGTGGAGCACCTGGGAGAGGTTCTGTCTTGCTGCCACCCATTCCTGTTAGAGATCAACATTTTCTACGGACTGCATCTTGGATTCCACATCAGCCGGCTCTGTTTTTGTCTGTTTAATGTTCTGGAAAACATTGCCACACACATCTCTAATCCAAATGCGAAGAGCTGTCTTGACTCGTTTCAGTTTCAGTTGTAGGTTAATCAAAGGAAGGGAAGAGAGCTGACCTTCCCAAGCGTCTTTGATCACCTGCTGGAAACCATCATGGAGTATCTAGAATTTAAGGAATCTGAACGGCCTAGACACCCGAGGAGAGATGCCAGGGAAGGAAACCAAAAGGGGTGAGTGATCCGAGCAAATACGGGATAGGTGATCAACTCTGAAACACGGAAAGGCCGTTGCCCATTGATCATTAAACAGCACCCTGTCCAGCCTCGCCCACACTCTAGCCATACTCGCCCTATTGTTGCTCCAAGTGAATCTACTTCCAGAGAACCCTACATCAAGAAGACCAGCTTCATGGATCACTTCGATGAAATCTGCAAAAATTCCCGAGGATGAGTTGCTATTTCCCAATCTGTCTTCTGCTGCCGAAACAACATTGAAATCTCCCCCAATCGCCCAAGGGCCTTGTACGGTGCTATTGAGGTTGACCATGTCACCCACAGATCTCTTCCTTGAATCCTGCAGTAGGAAGCGTACACTACCAAAAGAACAATAAGTTTGCTATAGTTTTGCAAACACATCTTAAGGGATATCATTGTTCAGACCCCAAGTATAGGGTTGTGAGGTAGTAATAAACTCAGTAAGACCGAGGTCGAATCCACAGGGATTGAAACCTGTACGTAATATGAAAATAACTAGAACTAGAACTAGATAAAGATGAAATCTAAATCGAATGAAATTGAGGGAATAATGGTGAAATATTAATATAAAACTCAGAGAATTCAAAGGTAGGAACTAGGGATTCAGAGGATCCACTTGTAGAGATCAAGGAGATCTATGCTTGATTCATGAACTCAATTGGACTTTGAGTCCCATCTTCATCCAGTTGGAAGATATGTCACTAAAACTCAATTTGAACTTCCTTCGATTTAGTTTTCAAAGAGATGAAAGGTATGAGAATTAGAGTTGATTCCATCACAAAACCATGCCCATGAGACAAATTAAACAACAAAATTAAACTAATCAACAACCAATTAGATAGATGTATGAATGTTATGAAGGATTCCATCATCCAACCATGTTCAAGGGGCAATGGTGAACAACAGGACTTCCTAACTTCACAATCAAATAATGGAAAGGAAATACTCAAAGCTATCGCAGATTTATTGTAATTTTAGTCACAACAAACCATTAAAAACTAGAAGTATTCCTATAATTAAACCAGAATCTATATTAATTCAAAAGTATGAATCCAAGCAGTAGAATCAGTCCCATCATGCCACAAGCTTCACCTCTTAAGCCCTAGCTAAGAGGTTTAGCCCGACATGATTAAGCTAATATCTCTTAGAAAAAGAAAGGATAAACAAAGAAAGAAAAAGAAGAAGGAAAAAGAAAAACTCTTGTCGCCCGTTCCACGCCTCCACGGCTGCACCCACGGATCCCCCTCCGTCTCTCTCTCTCTCTCTCTCTCTCTCTCTCTCTCCTCTCTTCTTTTCTTTTATAGGCTAATGGAGTTGGTGGAGAGCTGTCGGTGGAGAAAATCTCCCTAGCAATAGGCGGTGAAATCTCCCATAACACGAAGTATGCGAAGGCCCTTTTTGCGTAGCCAAACCGGATGAACTTGGCAGATGGATCTGCATCAATTGCACCAACAACTTAAGTCTAATTTACCTCATCCATCAGCTAAACATTTGAGTGGTTCCAGATTGTCATTTGATGGTCCTGGTCCACGGATCTACGGATGGTGTAACTCAGCAAACGATCTACTGCATCCGAGATTCCTGCGCGATACTAAAACAACAATCGGTAAGAGATTTCACGGAGCACGCTTCGGTGAAGAGATTTCCACGTTTTTGGAAAGCATGGTGACAACCGGACCTCCCTCTGTCTTGATTTGGAAGGTCTGGATTGAGGGAAATTTTCGAACGTGGATCACATTATCAGCAAAAGTCAGATGGTGTCTGGAATTTTGTTGATTACGGAGGGATTTTGAAACCAAATTAGATCTGCTTTCAGTATCTCTTTAGGAGTTCTACCCACACAGCTGTGATCAAATTCATCCCGCGAACACCTTGGACGGTTCAGATTAGTCTGAGCACTTCTGAAGGTGGCCACATCGTCCTCCAAACGGACTCTGTTTAGACTCGGTAGCGCAGTGCAGAAGTCCCTTTCGGCCAACGATTGCATGCACAACTGCCTACTGTCTCTCCTGATATTACTTGGATTGGAACGAATTCATCCGGGCTATCTGATGAATGGTGTGGATTTCTCATGTGGGCCATGATGGTGGCTCACCGTCTTTCCGCAAACGGACGCGGTCCAAGACGGTTTGACCATCTTGGACTTGCCGTGCATTTCCAATGCACATGTGCACCGTGCACATACGATCCCAATGGGGTCCACCTGATGGTTTTATGAAATCTACTTCGACCATCTGTTTTCTCACCTCATAAAACTGGATGAGACAAAATTCGAAGCATATCCAGATCTCAGGTGGGCGCCAGATTAACAATTCATGGGCTGATCTGACCATTGGACAACTTTCAGAGGGATCCACTGGCTGAAATTTGACGTGTACGGTTAATTTGGAGTCTTCAAGCCTTGTATAAAGTTTTGAGCTGATCAGATGGTGGGAACCCTGTGATCTTACATTCTGGACGTCTTTTAGGCCTGTTTAAGGTGAGTGGCTGGAATTTCTCTAATCTCTGGTGTGTAAATCCTCGATCTTGGTCCCATGGAGTCCCGTCTAATGCCTTGGTGATGCCTGAGTGTTAAATCCATGCTTTTAGCATCCTTTCCAGTCCATGCTCCTAGATTCACCTTGTATCACAAACACGATTAAAATAAACCGTTAAGCAGTGTCATGTTCGTAAATCCATGTAGTAATTGGCGTCTAATATGCCATATTTGACCCTTAACAATCATCTGGTTAGAAAGAAATACAACCGATACATTCAGGTGATTTTGAAAGAATACCCATATTTTACCCCTGGCTGCCGCGTTTGAAAAGGATGCGTGGGAACCGAGCTTCAAGCCAATACCCACTCTCTTGTCATCCCGCAACATAGGTTCCAGGACAGTAAGAATCAAAAGCTTGTGACTTCTGATCAACTGAGCTGCATATGCTAGAGTGGACCTATTTCCCACTCCCCGAGCATTCCACAAAAAAATGCTATCCATCTGTGACATAACATGAGTTCACGGCCCTTCTCTTTAGCTTTCTCAGTCTACAGTACCATTCACTCTCCCCATTTCCTACAGGTAGATATCTGCACTTCAGATTTCTGCCTCCCTTTAACCGATCTAGAGCTGACTGGGGTAGAGGATTTTGCCGGTAAATCTGTTTCTTTCATCTCTTCCGCTTGACCTGAAGTCTGAGAGATTGCATAATGACGCTAAGCGACAGTGGGCTGATCCAGAGGGAAATTGAAATCTCCCGAAATATGAGGCTGCTTCGAACTCTGCGGGGGCGAAATTAAATCTCCTAAATTTTGTCTCCTGCGATCCCTTTGCATCCGTCGGTCTCTCATTGAGCCTCTCCTTATCGAAATACAGAGATAGATCCACTGCTATATCCATGTCCTTTTGAAACCTTCCCAGATGGGGTGGGTGGATGTGGTTTGCCCCTGTCTGTTAAGTACCGGGCTGATATCGACGTGAATGTTTAGGCTGTCCTCACACAGTTTTTGTTGCTCCCAAGGAGAGTTACATGCTGATATCGATTTCATCCCATTCCGCCTGTCGTTCCTTTTGTTATAGCAATAGCATGCTGTGGCTGCTCTGGGATAACTGGGCCTCTCCCCTTCCTGCGGCTGTTCCACCTGGCCCCACACATCAGCTGGAGGTAGGGGAGAGCCACTTTCCATAATGCAAATGGGGTGGTCTACTGCGCGTATATGGGGAGAGGTAGTAGGATTAGACAGATTTCCTGATGGGATTCTGTCTTCAATCATGAGAAGGGGCTCCCCTTCTCTGTCGCTGGTCGTTGGGGCTAGGATGGAATCCCTGGTAGTTGGAGTAGCTCCCACATTGAGCGAGGTGTGAGTTTCAGGCATTTCAATTGTCATCAGTGCCAAGTGTTGGCCATCGTATCCCTGAGCAGTTCCTCTGGGAGAGAAAGGAACTGTGGTCTAGTTCGCAGCCTCGACTTGGGCATTTCAACAAATAGTTTGGAGGTGAATTAAATTTCCACTGGCCAAGATGGAAAACCTCCTCTCAACCCATTGCCTAGTGCTTTCTGTTGCTGACTGGTGTGAACCTATGTGCTTGGGATAGACCTTCCCCTGTTCGGCAGTAGGAGGCTCCACCTTCGAGGTAATCGAATATAACTTTTCATGAACCTGTAGGAGAAGCACCTGGTTTATGTTTGCTCCTGGACGTAGCCGAATCTTCGCCCTGGCGTACATCTGGAAGAGCCTAAATTTGCTATTGGTGTCCATTTGAGTAACCTTCTCAAAGTAATTGCCCAAATCAAGTATAATCGCTTCGAACCAAGCATGCGCAGGGATGCCAAATATCCGGACCCAGACTTCTTCCCTTCCTTTATCTGCAGGCTCTGTCCAAGGCTTTACCGACTGGAGCCCCATTAAGTGGTGGAGATGGGGATCTGCTAAGAACTTTTTGCATTCCTTTTCCGACTTCAGGATAATCAAGAAGTGCATAGAGGATGTCCTTATGACATCCACGGCTGCAACAACGAATTTTGAGTCTCTTAGAGCAGATACCAGTCTCAGAAAGGATGTATTCAGATCTTCCACCTGACCTATCAACCCCAATTTCAGATACCAGTCTCAAAACGGATGAATAGGCTTTCGTTCACTCCCCAAGTATAGGGTTGTGATGTAGTAATAAACTCGGTGAGACTGAGGTCGAATCCACAGGGACTGAAACCTGTACGTAATTTGAAAGTAGCCAGAAC
Organism: Magnolia officinalis; assembly: GCA_021015155.1. Classification (NCBI taxonomy): domain Eukaryota; kingdom Viridiplantae; phylum Streptophyta; class Magnoliopsida; order Magnoliales; family Magnoliaceae; genus Magnolia; species Magnolia officinalis. The sequence goes on along the minus strand of JAJHSJ010000014.1, from coordinate 7,687,377 downwards.
TAGAACTAGAATAAGATGAAATCTAAATCAGTGAAAATCAAGGGAATAATGGTGAAAATATTAATCTAAAATTTATAGAAACTAAAGGTGGAAAACTAGGATGCCAAGGATCCACTGGTAGAGATCAAGGAGATCTACACTTGATTCATGAACTCAACTGGACTTCGAGTCCCATCTTCATCCAGTTGGAAGATATAACTTGAAAATCAAATATGAACTTATTTTGCTCTAGTTTTCAAGAGATAAGACGGATGTAAATTAGAATGGATTCCATCACAAAACCATGCCCATGAGACAAAGTAAACAACAAAATTAAGCTAATCCACAGCCAATCAGAGAGATGTATGAATGTCAGGAAGAGTTCCGACATCCAACCATGCCTAGGAGACGATGGAGAACAATCCCAGTGGTTAATGATGCACGTATAATCAGAATAATGAAAAGGAAATACTCAAGCCATCGCAGATCTACTGTAATATCAGTCACAATAAACCATTAAAAACTAAAGCCTTCCTTAAAATCAAACCGATCAATAACAAGTTCAATATGAATAAAAAATGTAAAGTCTTCTCAACAGACCACAAGCTTCACCTCTTAGCCCTATCTAAGAGGTTTAGCCCCACATAATGAGGTTAGAACTCTTAAAATAAATAAATAAATAAAATAACAGTAAATAAAATAATAAAATCTAAAACTACTCTCTCAGCCGTAGATTGAATGATGATCACGTTCTCTCTCTCTCTCTCTCTCTCTCTGTTTTATAAGTGCTAGGGGCTGTGGAATCGGTTACGCAGTAAGAGTCGGAAGAACTGACACTATTTCCGCAGTTTTGTAACATCCCAGATTTTTGCCAACCTGGAATTAGACGTCCTTAGGCGATGGGTCAATCCTAACACAGGTTTAACTTCCCAAACGCTCAATTAAAGCCTCAAATTTTTTTTAAAACCATTTTCTTCACAAATCCCACCCTTCACTACCTTGTGCTTTCAATTTTTCAAAGCACTTTCGCCCTAGACACTAACTTAAACTAGCTAAGTAGTAAAACTTAGATCACTTTATATACAAACTACAAAGGCCTACGTACCATCTCAGACAGAAATCTTATAGGACTAAATCCTTTAGAAATTAGGCGAGAATTAGCTAGTGCTAAACTAGAGTGCCTGTGAAATTAGCACCAATCGCTTTAAATACGATCTGCAAGACCCAAAACTTGTAGAATCATTAACTCTAGGTTACCCTAAAGTTTAGAACCAAACTCATTACCCGGCTGCTCTCGGGAATGAAATGAAACTTCGTATTAGGTCTAGACCGCACATCGGAAGTCCGATTCAAACGAAGTTAAGGAACTAGGACTGCCTCACTGGGCTTGACAACCACCTCAGAAATCAGGTCCAGCCGATGTCCCACGGCCATTCGCTTGAGTCCGGAGCGAGGGAGTGTGAAAAATACTTTTCTCTTTACAAAATAAATATCTGGAATAGTGATCTGGCACCATTCGCTTGCGGATCAGTATTAAGCAACCAGACCGTCAGAATCAGACCAAATTACACCCTCGGATCAGGAGAAATTTCATACACATTTACATGTACTCGGAATCTCCGATCGAGATCCGCTAACCGTTGAATTGAAACTGGTCCGCCACGCGTGATCTGGGTATCCGACCGAACCGAAAACTTAATAGAACGTAGATCCAGTGTTAGTGAGCTTAAGTCCGACCTTTGGCTCAAGGAGGCCCGCCAGAAGTGCTCCGTTAAGACGGAACAGGTCCGCTTTGGACATAACCTAAGTATACTTTGTTCCCGAGTCTATTTCGGTGAATTTTTAGGCTATATAAGGACCTTAAACCCTCTCTCATGGCAGCCATACGAATTTGAGTTTGAGAGAGAGAAAAGAGAGAGAAAGTGTGGGAGTTATGGGCAGATCTCCCCGCCGCTCTACCCTGCTGCTATCGGTGCTTAACCACCTCATTCTTGTCGCTTTCCCGGCGATTCCGGCGTCATTTCTAGGTAATAAACCCTAAACCTAACCTGTTTGGGGGATTCGATAGTTGTAGGTTATGAAATAGCTAACCTATTTCCTTCTCTAGGTTGCCTAGTTGCCGTATACGGAAGCTAGACAAACCTATCGATTTCGTTGCGATTCTACGACAAAAGGTGCGGACTTTAGGTGTATAGGTTATGGTTTTCAACGCTTTCAATGTCAGATAATGATAGATTCATGATCTGCATGCAATTGCACATGTACAAAGTGCTGTCTGTTTTCCGTTTCGATTAAAGATGAAAAATACGGAATTCTATATATTCTAGGTATTTGTAGAAAATACCGTATACGTATAAATTTTGGAAATGTGTTTGACATGATTAATTGTTGTATGAATATATGATATATGGATAAAATACTAATTTGGCGAAAGGATTCGTCCAAATACATGTTCTACTAATATACAATATGTATGTAGAAATACTGTATCGTAGAAAGTACTGTATACGTATGTATTTGGAGATGAGTTTGCCATGATTATTCGTTGTATAAATATATTATACATGCATAAATTACTAGTTTGGCGAAAGAATTCGCCCTAATACATGTTTGCTAACATACACTATGTATGTTGGAATAGTGTATTCTAAGTGTTTGTTGAAATGACTAAGTAAATATGGATTTATGATTTATGTTTGTCATGTGTATCGAATGTAAGAACATGATTGAAATGTACTAGTCAAACCCTTGACGAAAGGATTTGCCCTAAATCACACCACGGTCAATACACTACATATGTTAAAGTGTGTAGCCCAAGTGTTTGTGGAAATGACTGAATGAATGTAGAACTTGGACCCATGCTTGCCATGACTATCCGTCGTGGGTGCACACGTATTATAATTGGGGTAGCTCCCTAGTAGAAGGATTTGGCCTAATACCTATGTGATCAACATATGTCATGTATGTGATGTATGTAGTTCAAGTGTTTCTTGAAATGTCTGAATGAGTAGTAGTTAGCAAATTGTAATGTATAAGGGTGTTGAGATATGATTCTCAACCTCTTTTAACTATGTGTATGATCTCCTTTGATAGTTGTGTGATTAGGAATTGAACATGTACAAACTCATGCTTGTGTTGTGATTCATAACATGCTCAATTGCTTCATGATTTTAACTATGTAATGCATATGTTTAAATTTATATTTACGTTGTATGATCCGTCATGGGTGATGGGGGAGCGGAGCAACGAGTGCGTGCAACAGCCCTGGCAGCCCTAAACGGATGATATCAGACTTGATTGTATGAGTTGAATCTTGATCCATTACTGCTTTATCTATCTGCAATTGATTGTGTTTGGGGCTATGATTATAGTCCAGGCAATCGGTAACAGGATTGAATTCGTGGTTGAGATTCATTTGCCACGTGGGATGTGTTCGACTAACTCGAGTCGTGCGTTGCCTGTCGGCAGTGGTTAGGCCACACGAAGTTGTTTATGCACTTCATGTTGTGCAGCTCAACGGGCGATCGTGCTAGTCGAGCTTGTCAAGTAACCCGATCTGCCTTATGCATGTTCACCCTGTTTGGACGCTACTGCTTGAACCTAGGGTACCAAACTTACCAGTGAAACCTCTTTTAACCATGGTACCTCGATCCTTTAAGACGCATGAGCCGGGCATGGTGGTATGGGACACCGTGGTCGAGCTGTCGGCCTACGCTGGGGCCATGTGCCTCCCCATAGTGACCATTACGCAACCAAACTCGTGAACCGAATACGGTGGTATGGGACACTGTATTCGAGCTGTCGATACTTACGGTGAGAGTCGAGTACGGTGAGACCTGTACTCGTGCTGACGGGCAACGAGTCCTCTGTAGTATCTTCGAGTATACTTCGAGGTCTGTGATTGGCGATGAGTCTTTCACAGCAACTAGAGTATGAGTGGAGCCGAGTACGGTGAGACCTGTACTCGAGCTGACGGCTAGTGATTGAGCCGAGTACGGTGAGACCTGTACTCGAGCTGACGGTCAGCAATTGAGCCGCATACGGTGAGATCTGTATCCGTGCTGACGGGTGACCAGCCCTTTGTGATGCCTTCGCTATGCCTCTCAAACCCTAATATCGTATGAGATTAACTAGGATTGACGACCCTAGAATGGATCATGTTTGGGAATGATACAAGTGAGGTACCTTAGTTTCCCAATACTGCTGTTTGAAACAGTCTAATAACAACTCGAAAATCATGCGCATCATTGCACCGCATGTGCCTAGTAGATGTGGAGCACTGAGGGAGTTATGCATTCGCGAACGTAAGATGATGTCGCATGAGGGTGGTTTGGCAAGGGCATACATCATGTCATTTCATACTTGCATTAAATAAGAGTATTTAGAATTGTTTGATTGTACTGCTTTATCATTATTGCTTGACTGAGTTGATAACATGTTAACCTATGCTTTACTGTTCCACTGAGTTGATCACTCACTCCCACGTTACGGGACGGTGTTGTGCACACCAACCAGATATGTTGAGTTTCAGGTGATGGTGATGCTTGTGAAGCAGAGCCGGACTACTTCTATGATGATAGGAGGAGTTCTCCAATCTGTATCTCCCTGGCGGGTCAATGAAGACCTGATATTGTATTGACGGGGCTATGGTACTTGGGATAGGAGACATTACATTTCCTCACATTTGGTATATTTTAGAACTGTACTTAAATTATTTAACCTGGTAATGTTATCACACTCTGGAGACTCATCATAGTTTATATATTTTATCTATCTATCACAGTCTTCCGCTTGCAAATTTAACTGTCTCTAGAGTATGATATGCTGTTTTGGCTTAATCTCACTCATGTTCAATGCACGAATACAGTCAACATTCAATCATCATTCATTTTGTTGCATAAGTGATGTTCTGGAACTCGGGAGTTGAATTTATGCTCGACCCCCCGATTTTCAGGGCGTTACAAGTTTGCAGCGGAATTGAACTACGCATGCAACAAAAAATGCATGGACAGTTGTGTTTGGCTTGATTTTTAGGATAGTGCACGACCTCACGATATAGCCTAGCTCCATGACTAGGGTCATTTCTTGCCTGAGCTTCATCTAGATGGTGCGGATCGGCTATCCAATCAATGGTGGTGGTCCACTACTTCCCGGATCGTCCGGAACTTGCAGACGCACTTCGTGCGCACAGCAGCGGCGCTGATGCGTGGTGGGGCCCCTGAATGATGTTAATGGAGAAATCCACTCCGACCATTGGATGCGCCTCGAAATTCTGATCAGGAGTAGATGGTTTTGGATTGCTTTTGATGCGGTCCACTGAAGAAAACATGCTGTAATCATTTTGGACGTCGCAGGGAAGCTTGCTTGTGAGCTCTGTAGCGGACACATGCGTGTGCATGATCACTCATGGTCAACATATGTTTGACTAGATCGAGCCCCTCTATAAGATGGATGGGTCGGATCGTTCGCGTGGCCATGATGGAAGCCCACTGAAAATCAACTGGCGCCCCTGTTTTACCGTTGCATAGCAGAGAAACGAAAATTTCCGTTTTTTGCTGAGAGCTGCGGGTCAAAGTCGGTTTGACCCGACTTTAGCTATAGTGCACGGCTAGTGCACTTGTGTACTGTGCACACTGCTCGGATGGGGTCCACTGCGATGTTTCTGAGAAATCCAATCCACCCATCCATTTTTCCACCTCAATTAAGGGGTTGAATCCAAAAGTGAGACATATCCAGATGTCAGGTTGAGCCCCGTATTGGCATTTTATGGCTGATCTGACCTTTGGGTCACTTTCATAGGGATCCACTGGCTGAAATTCGACGTGTACGGTTAATTTATGATCTTCAGGCCCTATATGAAGTTTCGAGCCGATCAGATGGTGGGAACCCTGTGATCTTGCATTCCGGACATTTTTTAGGCCTGTATAAAGTAAGCGGCTGAAATTTCGCTGATTTCTGGTGTGTAAATCCTCGATCCTGGACCCATGGAGTCCCGTCCGATGCCTTGGTGATGCCAGAGCGTTAAATCCATGCTTTTAACATTCTTTTTAGTCCCCGCTCGTAAATCCACTTTGCAGCACAAACACGATTAAAATGGGTTGGTGTTAATTGGTATTATGTTTGTAAATCCATGCAATAAATGGGGTCTAATATGCAATATTTGACCCTCAACACAACCCCCAACCAGCATTTTGCTAGTCCCGAGCAAAGTATGCGAAAAATACATTGAGAATTATAGGATAATTTCTAAAAACTCGAATGATTTTGGGAAACAATCCAGATACTAGAAGTCTAAGATTCATGAATGTTGGGCATTACTTTCTCTTGGACTCAAGCGTACGAAGGTATAGTATTAATCCATCAATCAAAAAATTCTAAACATTGAGTTCCGTGAGTGTATTGTGTAATCTCGGCTTATCACTATTAAGAGGTCCAATCGTCAATTTCATGATATCTTTGGTAACCAACAAAGGAATTCATGACAACCAACTTAAACCAAAACTCGCCTCATAGATCAACTTTTCATTCTATCAGACTTTGATTTTTTCATGAACAGTAACGCCAAGGAGGGGAATCAGATCCTCACCTATACGGAGCAAACATATGATGAAAACTAGTCGCCTAACTCTTTCTAAATATCAACCATGGGGAATCAAATCTACACCTATAGGGAGCAAACCTATGGTGAAGTTCATTCGCCCAACCCTTTTCGCAGGCAGCTATCTTGTAACTGGGTATTTTCTTTTTCTTTCATTCTTTTCATTGAACATGATGGACAAGTTCCCCAGTTTAGTTCCTTCCATGCTTAATGATCACCAAGTTATAATTCTATATCGAACTGAAACCTTAATGTGCAAGCGAGATGTGCCTTGCGAAATCATAACTCAATCAATGTTTAAAACTTCCAATCATGGACTAACAATTCGAACTTAACTGTGGAATCTAACAAATAACGGAATCCAAGAGTCATAAATTACCAACATCACTTATCTTGTAATTCTAAATCCAAGATAGCCGTCAAAATCACTTCGAATTCACAAGAAATTTCAGAAAATTTTAAAATTTTTTTCATTTTTTGCTCAAGACAAAGAAAACACTGATTAGGAAACCTAATCTCCCACTCCCAACCTAAAATCTACATTGTCCTCAATGTAACAGATATATGAGCATGCAATGCACATGGGACAACGAAAGTAAATGAGAAATGATGGGAAGATAGTACCTGGATGAAGGAATCGAAAAAGACATTTCCACAATGATCACAGCATGAAAGCCGGTCAGCATGAGAGTGAAGACACGGAAGCAAACTATCCTAAAATAATGCAGGAAGCAAACTAACCTAACGGCATGAAGCTGTCTATCCTAGAACAGCATAAAGCAAACTATCCTAGTCTTATGAAAGCAGGGAAAAACTACTCGATCATGCCACAAGATTCCTCTTCCAGCCAATATCTTGATAAGTTTCTCAGTAAGTTTCTCAACAGGATCATCCAAAAGCCCTTTTTGCAAAAGACTTGGATGCCCTGGAGCATGACGTTCCAAAGAAACTTATGTACCTCATCAAAAATTTGTCGTCGATTCGCCTGAGGTATCCAGAGTATATACAATTCACCTGTGATAAAAGAAGTTTCAATGTTAGTATCCCATGGCGAATTAGAGACTACAAGTATATAAGATTCAGAGAGGTTATCAGGAAGTGATGTAGCCTCAACATATTCCGAAGTTTCAGACTTCGGTTCAATTTCCAGCTCTTCCTCCCTTAATGATAAACAATTAAATCTGGGGAAGAAGGGGCTTCAGAGTAAGGGTGCGCTCGGTCCGTGACAACTATTGAGGTACTGTTTGGCGAGGTATCCACTATTTCTTGTATCATGGGGTCGTTAGAATCCACAAAGTGTGCCACACATGTAGTCAAACGGTTAAGACAATCAACTGAGAGTGACTCGTCTCCTGCATCGAAGTCCGTGATGATTTGTCTAAGGATTCCATCATCTTTTGAAGTGGATGGACGCATGCTCGCTTACTCTTGCCCTGCATAGACAGATTGAAGATCAATAAGAGAGGAATTGATGTGAAGACTCTAGTCATCGAAGCTTCTCAGTGGAGGCATTAAATCGTCTAAAGTGTATAGCTCAGATTGTGGCCTCAAATGGGTAGTTTCAAATTCCAAAGTCATATCATGCAAATCGTTCATCTCCCAAATCATATCATCATTCAATTCATGGGAATGGTTTAAACATGCATCACGAAGGTTGGAAGGGTTAGTTGAAAGTGGTTCATCCTCCACATTTAAATCATTCATGTCAAACAGGTGGAGTAGATCACTATGGTTGACAACTTCCTGAACCTCTTGATCATTGGCAGGGGCCACACTTGAGATGGAATTCCAATACTCATCATCGTCCAATTCAGTGCAGTATACACTTGGGATGGGATCACAGTCCTCACATTCTATAGCGAGAGTGGGTTGAGGTTCAAATAAACTAACCTTTTCCTCATCATTGAAATCAAGTGTGTCATGTGAGTGAAGTGTGTCATTATCATTGTATTTGAAAGATACCCACATCTCTTGCTCATTCCTTTGGACAGTCATCGAGATCGACTCATCGAGAAATTGACCCATATGCTCATTAATGGAATCCATCTCCTCATTCGTAATTTCAGATTCTTCCACAAGTGAGTTTTGATCACTTTCTTCGCATTGTGCTTCTAGATTGGGATAAGGTTGGGGTAACCTAGACTCTTCCTTCTCCATAAGGTGTGATTGAATTATTGGAATTAATGATTTGAGCAATTCACATGATTGTAAAACAGGTTGATTGAACTGCTCTTGTGCTTCCATGAGTTTTTAAAGTGAATCCTCTTGGATTGTTTCTGATTGGGTTTTAAAGGTAGAGGACCCAAGAGAATTATCACTATGATACATTGCTGGTTCAGCTTCCTGACATTGATGTTTCCATTGATTATAGTCATACGGATCATAAGTGGGAGAATCTAATGGTTGGTAATACTTATTATCACTCATAATATAATCACGCATTGTTTTTTTTTTCTCGGGTTGGTGATAATAATCCTCACTCCCATAGTTATGATATCCCCAACACTCACGTACTGTTCGTGGGGTGGAATTGTTCTCCCGTATATGATCGCGTAAGGACTTCTTAATCGATGAAGTGTTATGCTCAGGTCGGTTCTCGATTGTTTCAGAAAAATTTTGAGACATAGGTGGATGTCTATCATCATCATCATACATCCCTTCGTACTGTTTCGCATGCTCAAAAGCTATCTCAGCATATTGACGTTCCCACTCGTGCATATACATGGTGAAACCCTCAATCTGAATCTAATCCTAAGAAAAATAGAAGAAAATTAGATCCTACAGCAGTATGGAAAGTAAGAGGAGGAGAAGTTAGAAGGAATGTACCAAATGAGAAGTTCTTATGTTAAGATCCTGCAAGAGAAAACAAAAGAGATTAGTTTCTAAAATAGAAAGTCTAAAGTTAGAAAGTTCTTACAATTGAAATAGAAAATTAGTTTCTAGAAAGGAAAGTTCCCTAAACCTACAAGGTTTCTAAAATAGAAAATCTAAACCTAAAATTAAAAAGTTTCTAAAAATAAACTAATTCCTAAAAATGAAAGCTTCTAAAAATAAAATAGTTCCTAAAAATAGAAAAGCTCTAAAAATAATTAGGAAAGTTCTAAACCTAAAGTTGGAAAGTTCTAATTTAGAAATCTTAATCCTAAAATAGAAGGTGATGTTAGTTTCTAAAAAGGGAAGAATTCCTAAAAATAGAAAGTTTCCAAAATAGAAAACCCTAGAATTAGAAAATTTCTAAATTAGAAAACTTAATTCTAAAAATAGAAAAAGTAGAGGAATTAGAAAGGGATTACCAAATTAGAAGTTTATGTCAGGATCCTACAAAACAGGAAAAAAAAGTTAGTTTCAAGAAATCAGAAAAACTTAAACCTAAAGTTAGAAAAAATCATAATCTTAAACTAATCCTAAAACTAGTTATTTTAGAAAACGTAACCGTCGGTCCCCGGCAACGGCGCCAAAAACTTGTTCACTCCCCAAGTATAGGGTTGTGATGTAGTAATAAACTCTGTGAGACCGAGGTTGAATCCACAGGGACTAAAACCTGTACGTAATCTGAAAGTAGCCAGAACTAGAACTAGAATAAGATGAAATCTAAATCAGTGAAAATCAAGGGAATAATGGTGAAAATATTAATCTAAAATTTGTAGAAACCAAAGGTGGAAAAATAGGATGCCAAGGATCCACTTGTAGAGATCAGGGAGATCTACACTTGATTCATGAACTCATCTGGACTTCGAGTCCCATCTTCATCCAGTTGGAAGATATAACCTGAAAATCAAATATGAACTTATTTTACTCTAGTTTTCAAGAGATAAGACGGATGTAAATTAGAATGGATTCCATCACAAAATCATACCCATAAGACAAAGTAAACAACAGAATTAAGCTAATCCATAGCCAATCAGAGAGATGTATGAATGTCAGGAAGAGTTCTGTCATCCAACCATGCCTAGGAGACGATGGTGAACAACAGGGCTTCCTAACCGCATAATCAGAATAATGAAAAGGAAATACTCAAGCCATTGCAGATCTACTGTAATATCAGTCACAATAAACCATTAAAAACTAAAGCCTTCCTTAAAATCAAACCGATCAATAACAAGTTCAATATGAATCAAAACTGTAAAGTCTTCCCATCACGCCACAAGGTTCACCTCTTAGCACTAGCTAAGAGGTTTAGCCCCACATAATGAGGTTAGAACTCTTAAAATAAATAAATAAATAAAATAACAGTAAATAAAATAATAAAATCTAAAACTACTCTCTCAGCCGTAGATTGAATGATGATCACATTCTCTCTCTCTCTCTCTCTCTCTCTCCCTCTCTCTCTCTATTTTATAAGTGCTAGGGGTGGTGGAATCGGTTACACAGCAAGAGTCGGAAGAACTGACACTATTTCCGCAGTTTGCAGCGGAACTGAACTACGCACGCAACAAAAAATGCATGGACAGTTGTGTTTGGCTTGATTTTTAGGACAGTGCACAGCCTCACGTTGTAGCCTAGCTCCATGACTAGGGTCGTTTCTTGCCTGAGCTTCATCTGGATGGTCCGGATCGGCTATCCAATCAACGGTAGTGGTCCATACTTCCTGGATCGTTCGGAACTTGCGGACGCGCTCCGTGCGCACAGCAGCTGCGCTGATGCGTGGTGGGGCCCCTGAATGATGTTAATGGAGAAATCCACTCCGACCATTGGATGCGCCGCAAAACTATGATCAGGAGTAGATGGTTTTGGATTGCTTTTGATGCGGTCCACTGAAGAAAACATGCTGTAATCATTTTGGACGTCGTAAGGAAGCTTGCTTGTGAGCTCTGTAGTGGACACGTGCATGTGCATGATCACTCATGGTCAACATATGTTTGACTAGATCGAGCCCCTCTACATTATGGATGGCTCGGATCGTTCGCGTGGCCATGATGGAAGCCCACTGAAAACAACCAGCGCCCCCGTTTTACCGTTGCGTAGCAAAGAAACGGAAATTTCCATTTTTGGCTGAGAGCTGCGGGTCAAAGTCGGTTTGACCCGACTTTGGCTGTAGTGCACGGCTAGTGCACTTGTGTATTGTGCACACACTACTCGGATGGGGTCCAATACGATGTTTCTGAGAAATCCAATCCATCCATCCATTTTTCCACCTCAATTAAGGGGTTGAATCCAAAAGTGAGACATATCGAGATGTCAGGTGGGCCCCGTATTGGCATTTTATGGTTGATCTGACCTTTGGGTCACTTCCACAAGGATTCACTAGGTGAAATTCGACGTGTATGGTTAATTTACGATCTTCAGGCCCTGTATGAAGTTTCGAGCCGATCAGATGGTGGGAACCCTGTGATCTTGCATTCTGGACGTTTTTTAGGCCTGTTTGAAGTAAGCGGCTAAAATTTCACTGATCTCTGGTGTGTAAATCCTCAATCTTGGACCCATGGAGTCCCATACAATGCCTTGGTGATGCCAGAGCATTAAATCCATAATTTTAGCATTCTTTTTAGTCCTAGAAAAATAATTTTGAGTTATGGAAGATTAAGATGATGAGTTCCTTAATCAAGCAAGGCGAAGATGTTTCTCTTGAGGAGCGAAAGTCTACTATGACTGATGATGAATGGAATACTCTTAATAAGAAGGCATTATCATCGATCCGTTTATGTCTCATGGATGAGGTTCTTTACAACGTCATGAGGGAGAAAACTGCGGCTAAGTTATGGGCGAAGTTAGAGGATGTTTATGCGAAAAAATTCTCTGAAAATCGCCTACACTTGAAGCGGCAGTGGTATAATTTCAAGATGGCAGAGGGTGGAGATCTGGAGGCTCACATCAGCAATTTTAATAAATTAGTTTGCAAATTGTTGGATATGGAGGAAGTGATGAAAGATGAAGAACAAGCATGTATGTTGCTGAATTCTCTTTCGGCGTTGTATGAGTCATTCAAGGACATTATGTGCAACATGAATAAAACCCTAAGTGTCGACACCGTTATCTCAGCCCTTCAAGGGAAGGCTATGAGAAAGCTAAACGGCGATATGGGAATATCTTTCGATGCATTGTTTACAATGGGTAGGAATTCTGAACAAGGTACGGGTTCTTTAGGTTATAGATCCAAATCCAAGGGCAAGGGCAAAGGAAAGGTAAAGTGCTGAAATTATGCGAAGGAAGGACATGTGAAGAGGGATTGTGGAAATCCTAAATCGAAGAGAGAAGATTCTGAGGCTTCGTACAGGGAGGCCAATGTTGCCATGTCAGATGGATCGAGTGGATGTGATGGTGATGTTTTATCTGTATCTACTATCAGGCGGCTATACAATGATCGTAAGGACAAGTGGATACTAGACACAGGGGCATCTTTTCACATGACTCCTCATCGAAGTTGGTTCGCCAGTTATAGCGAGTGCGATGGAGGACAGGTGTTTATGGGCAATGGCTTTGCTTGTAATGTTGTGGCTATTGGTACGGTGCGCATCAGGATGTTTAATGGGGTGGAGCGCACCCTGACTGATGTCTGGCACGTTCCTGATTTGAAGTAGAATCTGATTTCTCTTGGTGTACTTGAGGCAAAAGGATGCAAGTACATAGGTATTGATAGTGCTCTTAAGATATCTAAGGGGGCACGGGTAATCATGAAAGCGCAATGACTCGGTAACATGTACAGGTTGATCGGGAGCACTTCAAAAGGTGGAGCTGCAGTGGATGTAGCAGATTCCACCTCTGCACGTGTGTGACATGTTGGGCATGGCCGCATAGCGGGCAGGGCAGGAAGGCTAAGACGTGCGGACAGGGATACAGAGTAGGTGGAGCAGACACTTGTGAGAAGAACCACACGACATGATCACAGGATATCGGTGAGGTACATGGACGACTCCAATATCGCAGGAAATTCATCTTCTATTCGGATGGCTCTAGGTGAGCCTGGTGTTGAGAAGTGAAAGGTGACTATGGGCGATGTGATGGATTCGTTGTACCAGACCGACATATGGGAGCGAGTGGAGCTTCAGTGGGCCGGAGAGCGGTTGGATGCAGGTGGATCTTCAGGATGATACAACATAGATACAGGGCGAGGTTGATAGCGAAGGGTTATGCTCAGAGAGAAGGGATCGGCTTCTCAGAGATATTCACGCCGAAGGTATAACAAGTGTCTATTAGATCCATGATTGACACTGGTTAGCCAATGTGATCTTGAGCTAGAAGGATGGATGTGGAGTCTACACTTCTGTAAGGGAAAGTGAAGAGCAGATCTACATGAAGTAACCAGATCGGTTCGAAGTTAAAGAGGCTGAGAAAAGACTTGGCAGGAGGTCGTGGTTCGACCTGTCGCCTAGGCCGTGGTTTGATTCCTTCATGGATGAAGGATCGGGGGGCTATAAATATGGTTCTTGGCATCGAGACTGAAGGAGGAGTAGGCTGTGGTAATCACACGAGGAATACCTTGTGTGTAGGTATTGATCAAGGATGTGATGGGCCAGGTAAAGCCAGAGAGCGTCCCCTACGCGTCTCTCCTCAAGTTTTCCTCAGGACATGTCCCAAAATAGATGAGGAAAAGTAGGATATCTCATGAGCCTTATTTGAATGTGGTTGGTAGTGTATGCCATGGTCTGGATTAGACCGGTTATTTCACAGGTTATCAGTGTTGTGAACAAGTACCCTGACAAGCAATATTGGATAGCGGTGAGATGTTAAGAAGACTACGTCTTTCTTCTTTTTTGAGTAGATAGGAGCAAAGGTGGTTGAGCACGTGGATTTTGATCCGACAGACACGTTTATCTAGATCGTTCCTGTAGAGAAGTTCAAAGTTCTGTGTAAACTTCTCTGGGCTTGGCGATGAAGTAAAAGAAGGGTGGAGTGTGCATGAGAAGCGTTGATTGAAGCTATGATGCGATGAAGAGATAAGAGAAGAGGTCAAGGAGTTACACGGTTGAAGATTGAAGACTTGGTGGAGATTGTTAAGAGAAGTCTTTAATCTGAAGTTTTTGAGGTCGTTCGACCGGTCATGGGACAACCACGACTGGTCGTGGGAGGCGCTCGACCAGTCGTATGTTCGAGTCTTGGCACGACTCAAAGTACAGCGACATTGTGTTATTTTTCTCCAAGGTCTACGACTAGTCGTAGGTGAGCTACGACCAGTCGTAGGAGAGTTACGACTAGTTGTAGGTTACGCAGATTCGTTCCGCAATTTTGTGTGGATCGCGGATTTGAGTCCTTTCATAACAAGGATGCGGAAGGAAGTTGCCTAAACTATAAATAGGTGTTCCTAGGGTATTTCTAGAAAATGGGAAAGTATTGTAAGGCTTCCTAAAGGGGTTCTACGGAAATCAAAGGGTGTAGCAAGGGTGAGATTCGAGGTTGTTCGAATCGGGTGAGTCCTCTCTCTTTGTAATTTCTGTTTCATAGTGGAGATCTGTCACTTTGTGCCATGGTTTTTTCCCGCAAGGGTTTTCCATGTTAAATCTGTGTGTTCTCTTGTGTGTGCTTGGTGCCATTGAATTGCTATCCTAGATCTAGATCTGTGTGATTCCGCAGGCCAAAATCCCAACACTCCTATGCAGAAATTTCATGCGGTTCCTCCCTTTAAATAGAGAAAGAGCCCTAGATCTAGAAGATTCCATCGAGTTTTGTAATTTTTTTATACAAAAAGTTAATTATTGCAGTGTTAAGAATCGATCCACTGAAACTTAGAGTACCTCTACCAATTAGTCTAAATGCTTGGTTTTATTAATAATCACAAAAGTAATTTTATTTAGCCAGGATCTCATATGATTAAAAAATTTAGGGTCATTGCATCGAGTCCTGGTTTGCAAACTATATTAGTGTAGTTATAATTTGTATGTTTGTGTTGCAAATCAAATCAACAAAAAGACTTATATTTTTCCTAAACCTAGGCAATTTGCAAACTGAGACAGAGAGAGATGATAGTTATTGAATTAATAAAGAAGGAAAATTGAAAAAAAAAGTGACAAATAATAAGGATTTGTATTGAAAAATTTTCCAAGAATTTTGATTTTACCAATAATTGTCTAAACTATTTAAAAATTTTAAAATGTAACATACCCACTGTGTGGATTAAGAGGAGATTATTATCTTCTTCATATGAATAGCCCATGAATCTGATAAAATCTCTTAAAATGAGAATAAAATTGATATTATTAAATGAAGTGCCATTGGATCATCATTTTTACAACAATCACACTTGGACACCATTTAATCTCCCCTATAACTTTAACCTGCCATCGACTAGGACCTTGGAGCTGAAGTGGGACCAAACCTCTTCAAGTGGAATCGTTGGATCATCTTTTCTCAACGGGTGAACTTGCATCTAAGGTTTGGTCCCACTTTAGCTCCCTATTTGAGATTTCTTTTTTGGTGGACCAACCAACTGTAGGAAGAGCCAACCATCGGTGGTCGGCTACTTCCTCTGCTGACTGCTTCTCCTCTATGCGAAGGACTCTTCTCTGCATTGTCTTTTGGGAGATATGGAATGATAAAAATGGAAGCCAGTTTGAAGGGTTCCATCTGGACCAGGGAAGGGTGATCATCCATATTCGGAGATGCCGCATCTAATTGGCCCATCTCTCCCCCCACATAAGAACCTTTAATTTTCAAGACTGATGTCTTTCCAGGCAATGGAGATTGTTTCTAACCCTCTTAAGAGCATTAATTTGTAGGTTGGGAAATGGGCCAGATTGGAAGAAGGTTGGATTAAGATTAACATGGATGGCTTAGCATGTGGTAACCCTGGCGTCTTGAGGGGAAGTCGGCCGGTTTGTAAAGATAGGCACAAGAACCTTATTTTTGTTTTCTCTGGTGGGTATGGTTTGGGTACCAACACCATGTGTTGAGACCTGAGTGCTGGCTAGCAGCCCTTAAAAAAAAAAAAAACCCCGAACCTTTCATTCAAGCCCAAAAAGATTACAAGAGAATTCGGGCGACCCTATTAATAAAAAAAGACAGGGCCACCTATCGTAAAAACGCAGGAAAGACTAAAGGAAAGTTATCCCTCCCTCAAATAGCCCAAGCCAACTTTGTCAAGAAAAAGCAGGCCCCTAGTGATAGCAAGGAGGGACGCTTGAGCTACGAGAATAATCTACTAATCTGGGAAGAGTTGCCCCTACGCGCTAAAGCGACCACTACCACGTTAACCTCCCTAGGGGTGTGGGCTAAGGAGACCTCCATCACTCCCATTAATGATTTAACTCTAGCCTTCCAGTAGCAAATGGCCCATGGTGTATTCAGATCCTTAGAAAGGATTCTGACAACAAATTTGGAGTCGCTCGCCACCTCAACTTTGGAGAAACACAACTTAGCACACCTTGTTAGGCCCTCCTAGATTACCCTGACCTCAGCACGGGTGTTGGAGCCGGAGGAGAAAGAAAAAAGAAAATGTCCCTCTCTATTCCTCCCAACGCCCCCACCCCCAGAGGGGCCCGGGTTCCCAAAAGAAGAACCATCAACATTAATTTTGATCCAACCTGTATCTGGCCTTGTCCATTTAACCACTTGAATATTTTTCATAATGGAAGCCACCCCATTTATACCCAAGTCTAAGAGGAAGAATGCTGAAGCTCGAATAGGCACTTTGGGGGAGGGGAAGGGATGCTCCGGTCCTAGATATCGAGATAAGGACCTTGGTTATCACTTTACTAAGGCAAGGGACGAACTCCAGGGGACCGATATCGAAGAATTTAAATGCCAGAGATCCGAGAAAATCAGGCAACTCAAGTTAAACGGGCCTGAAAATCGTCAATAATGTAAGATCATAGGGTTTCCACCATCTGTTCGGCTCAAAACTTTATATCTGGCCTGAAGACCATATATTAATCGTACACGTCGAATTTCAATCAATGGATCCTTGTAGAAGTGTCCCTACAGATAGATCAGCCTATCAATCTTTGATTTGGGGCCCACCTGCTATTCGGATATGCCTCAATTTTGGTGTCAACCACTTAAATGAGATGAGAAAAGAGCTGGACGGAGTAGATTTCTCACACAGACTCCAGGAGACTTCACTTAAGGGCGTGCAGGTGCACAGTGTGCACGCACCAGCCGTGCACTGCAACTCAAGTCGGGTCAAACCAACTTTGACCCGATCCCATTCAAAAATGGCAATTGCCGTTTTATGCAGCTGCGAAACCGGACACATGTCCTCCGTGCGGATCGTTGTGGGCCACCATCATGGCTTACATGACCAATTTGACCCGTCCATCATGCAGAGAGGTGAGATACGGTCAAACCCATGTTGACCGTTGGAACTCATGCACGTATACGTGCTGGCCACAACGACCACAAACAGACTGCCCTGCACCAATTGCAGGGTGATTACTACCTTTGGCCGCGTCAATGACATTCCAAAACCGCCCATCTCCAACTGAAATTTCGTTACAAGTTTAATGGACGGAGTGGATTTCTCAGATACCGTAGTATGTACTGGCACCACCACTCTAACAGCGAGTTCAACACGCAAGGAACGACGTCCGGACACTGCACGATTTTTGTGGCAGTTGTGCGATTAAGGGAATGATCGGATGGACGATCTGGACCGTCCACACGCTGCAACAGGTCGCCACGACTCTAGCTTAGGTGTTAGAATGAAGTTTGGGACATTCACCATTCTGAAAATCCATTCCAAATGTAAGAGACGTTGCGCCTTTCGCACGCTGTTGCAGAAGATCTTCCGCTGTTGCTGAACCGCCACTTTTACGAAAGCTCCTTCTCGACCGACTTCCGTAATGCTCCATCTCCACCGACCTTCCTGCCTATAAAAGAAAGAGAAGAGAGAGAGCATGGGTATCAAAGGACGTGGGTGTGCATGTGAAGAAGGAGAGAGAGAGAGAGAGAGAGAGAGAGAGAGAGAGAGAGAGAGAGAGAGAGAGAGAGAGAGAGAGAGAGAGAGAGAGAGAGAAGGACTGGCTGATTTGCTTGTTTCAGTTGTTTTTATGCTTTCGTTTAAGGTATTTTAGCTAATCATGACTGTGATAGGCTAAACCTCTTAGCTAGGGCTAAGAGGTGAAGTTTGTAGTGTCGTGGGTAGTTTTCTACGGCTTTGATTCATGTTTATGAACTGATTTTAATTCTAGTTTGATTATAAGGAATGCCTTTAGTTTTTAATGGTTTGTTGTGACTTAAATTACAATAGATCTGTGATGGCTTTGAGTATTTCCTTTTTATTATTTTGATTGTGAAGTTAGGAAGCCCTGTTGTTCACCATTACCCCTTGGACATGGTTGGATGATGGAATCCTTCCTAGCGTTCATAACTCTCTTAGATTGGTTGTGGATTGGCTAAATTTTGTTGTTTGCTTTGTCTCATGGGCATGGTTTCATGATGGAATCAATTCTAATTCTCATACCTCTCATCTCTTAAAACTAGATCAAAGGAAGTTCAGATTGAGTTTTAATGGATTATCTTCCAACTGGATGAAGATGAGACTCTAAGTCCAGTTGAGTTCATGAATCAAGCGTAGATCTCCCTGATCTCTACAAATAGATCCTTGGCACCCTAGTTTCCCGCATTTGAATTTTACAAGTTTTAGTTTAATAGTTCATCATTATTCTCTTAAATTTTCTTGATTTAGATTACGTCTTATTCTAATTCTAGTTCTAGTTACTTTCAGATTACATACAAGGTTCAGTCCATGTGGATTCGACCTCGGTCTTATCGAGATTATTACTATGTCGCAACCCTATACTTGGGATGTGAACAAGTTTTTGGCGCCGTTGCCGGGGACTGACGGTTATGTTTTTTTGAGAATACCTAGCTTTGGAATTAGTCGAAGATTAGGGTTTTTCTAGTTTTCTAATTTTAGGTCTAGGTTTTTCTGTTTGATTTTTAGAGAGTAACCTAACTTTTCTGTTTTGTAGGATCTTTGGTATAAACTTTCTAAATTGGTAATCTCTTTCTAATTTTTTAGTTTTTCTATCTTCTATTTTTAGATTAGGTTTTATTTTGAATTTTTAAAAACTTTCTAATTCTAGGATATATTTTTTTTAATCCTTAGAAACTTACTTTCTAATTTAGGTTTAGAACTTTCTTAATCTGTTTTAGAAACTTTCTATTTTTAGAAGTTTTTCCCTTTTTAGAAACTAGCTTACTTTCTATTTTTAAGTTGTAAGAGCGTTCTAACTTTAGGATTTCTAGTTTTAGAAACTAATTTCTTTTGTTTTCTTTCGCAGGATCTTAACATAGGAACTTCTAATTTGACAACTTCCTTCTAACTCTCCTCTTCTTTCTTTCCATATTGCTGATCTTTTCTTTTATTTTCCTTAGGATTAGATTCAGAGTTAGGGTTTCACTATGGAAGAGTGGGTACATCACTATTCTGAGATAGATAAGAGATATTGGAGGGGGATGTATAATGATTACGATGTAATTCAACCTATATCTCAAGATTTTTCTGAAACCATTATCGAGAACTGACTGGAATATTATGCTCTATCGATTAATAAGTCCTTATGTGATCATAATTATGGGAATGAGGACTATTATCAACCATCATATTCTCCCACATATGATCAGTATGACTATAAACAGTGGAAACATCAAAATTGGGAAGACGAACCAACAACATGTTATAATGATTATTCTTTTAGATACCCTACCTTTGAGATCCAACCAGAAACGATCCAAGAGGATTCATTTCAGCGTAAGATGGACTGTCATGTGGAAATTAGAAAAATGTTGGAAGCGCTTAATTCGCGCTTCGATAAGATAGAGGAAGCTCATTCATCCCAACTACAACCCAATCTAGAAATACAATGCGAGGAAAGTGATCCTAACTCGCTTTTGAAGAACTCTGTAATTTGGAATGAAGAGTTGGATTATGTTAATGAGCATATGGTTCAATTTCACGAAGAGTCGATCTCGATAACGGTCCAAAGGAATGGTCAAAAGATGTGGGTGTCTTTCCAATATAATGATGATGACACACTTCACTCACATGACACACTAGGTTTCAATGATGAGGGAGATGTTAGTTTATTCGAATCTCTACCCAATTCAGGAATAGAATGTGAGGAAAGCGATCCCATCCCAAGTGTGTACTGCACTTAATTGGACGATGATGTGTATTGGGATGACGATTATGAATGTTCAGTCCAAATTCGCGTGTAATCAATCTCAAGTATGGCCCAGGTCAGTGATTAAGAAGTACACGAAGTGATCGGTCATAAGAATCTACTCCACTCATCTGACATGCCTGATGTAAATGTGGAGGATGAGTCCCTTATAACCGACCCTTCTAACTCTTATGAGACCACTTCCCTGAATTGAATGATGATATGATTCAGAAGAGGGACGAGTCGCTTGAAAAGACTCTGAAATTTGAAACCATCCAGTTAAGACAACCATCTGAGCTATACACTCTTGACGATTCAATGCCACTACTGAGTAGTTGATGTAGAGCGGGTCGCGGACAATTACATGGCAAAGATGGATCAGAAAAGGCCCGGTCGGCGACAGAAGTGATCTAGACCATCAGACCTTAAATCAGGCGTATCTCGCAATCCGGGATGAGTTAGCGACGAAAAATATATGATTTTGGAGTAGAACGAGCTACTTTAGCCAACCAACCCTGCTACGCCGGGTTGCGCGCTCGGAATTGCGAGAAACCCCTGATTTGACGGTCGTTTCCTTATTTCAATTTCGTTTTTACTATAAATAGTAAGTTTTAGTTTGCTTATAACTCTTCATCCGTCAGGCTTTAGGAGTAGCGCCCAACGTGAAAAGAGCTTAGAATAATTAGGAGAACGGGTTGGTGAAGCCAAATAGGACACTTACTATTTTTGGCCGAAAACCTTGTGCACTAGTAGACATCACGACCGTCTATAAATAGTAAGTTTACTATTTATAGTAAGTCGCGAATTCTAGGAGTCCTAGTTGTAGTTTGATTCTGATTTCTTTCCCATTGCTTAGTACCCTTATTTAAAGGGTTGTGAACTCATTTTTATGGATTCATTAATCTATTTCGAATTTATTTCTATCTTCTGCACTCTTTTCTCGTGGATTCGAAAAGTCTCTGTGAGGAGTCCAGAGAAGTTCCGTGGATTCGGAATAGTTATCCTCTTGAGGAAGATGGTGCTCGACCTCACGTCCTCCCCTGCGTCAGTTTGGTATTAGAGCGAGGTTTCTCCTCGGGTCGATGGCTTCTAATGACGGGTCGGGCAACAATCCCATATGCGGTGCTCCAGGAAATTTTCCTTTAACGGCGGCAACTTTCCAAGCAGCGCAGCAAGAGAATTGGCAAGCCATGCAAGGGCTGTAGGCTTCAATGGACTGCATAGCGAATCTCTTAGCAGAAACCCTAGAGCAACTCCGTGTTCCTGGTGGTAATCCTCCACCATGAATTGCTGAAACCCGTAATCACCCTGATCGTAGGATAATACCAGCAGTGCATCTAAGGGCCGTCCCTGAGGATGGGGGCTCCAGTGAAGAGGAGATCGATGACGTGATCTTCCAACACCCCAGGCAAGGCGGCGATCGGGTAGATCGAATAGATCGAGACTTCAGGATACAGGTTGATATTCCTAACTTCAATGGCCAGCTACACATTGAGGATTTTCTCGATTGGCTTTCTGAAGTTGAGCGATTTTTTGACTATATGGACATCCCTGAAACAAAGAAGGTTAAGCTTGTGGCCTACAAGTTGAAAGGAGGAGCTTCAGCTTGGTGGGAACAACTGCAACTCGCACGAACCAGGCAGATGAAAGCACCAATCCGCATATGACAGCGAATGAAGCAGCTACTACGTGCCCGATTCCTCCCTAGCGATTACGATCAGGTATTATTCCAACAATACCAAAATTGTCGATAGGGTAGTCGGTCGGTGAGAGAGTACGCAGAAGAATTTTACCGCCTGGCGGTGCGCAACGATTTGGTCGAGACTGAATCGCAGCAAGTCGCCCGATTCAATGGTGGATTGCGTATGACGATCCAGGATCGGGTCCAGATGCAGTCCGTCTGGACGATGAATGATGCGATCAAGTTGGCTACTCGGACAGAAGCGCAACTTGAACGTTCTAACACACGGGCCTATCCTACTGCGAGGATCACTGCGGCAGGTCCACCCCAGGGAGCTCCACAGCCTAAGGGGAAGGAGCCCGTAGGAGCATGCACTCAACCTCCTACGTCTGAGAACCGAGATCAGGGAAGCGGGCAAGCTAGACCCCAAAGGGGCATATCAACTGCTGCTGGCACAAGTACAATCCCGAACCCTTATGCTCGGTCAAGGCCAAACAACTGCTATCGTTGTGGCCAGCCCGGCCACCTGTCAAATACTTGTCCCCAGCGAAAAGTGGCAAACCTCACCATTAATGATGGTAGTGCTGATAACGCTTATGAAGATCCAGATATTGAAGAACAGGAGCATGCCGCCGAGGACAAGGTAGATGATTCAGATTGGGTTCAGCAAGATCACGGCGAGTCGCTCGTCGTGAAGCGGCTATTATATGCGCTAAGAAAAGAAGTGAATCCACAGCGGCATAACATCTTCCGCACTAGGTGTACGGTGAATCGAAAGGTTTGTGACGTGATCATTGACAGTGGAAGCAGCGAGAACATCGTCTCCAGGGGCATGGTGGAAAAATTGTAATTGAAAACAGAGCGTCATCCCTCTCCATATACAATCGGTTGGATCAAGAAGGTCAGCGAAACAAAGGTAACTGAACAGTGCACCATATCTTTTTCAATTGGCAAACATTATAAGGATGAAGTAGTATGCGATGTGGTTGACATGGAAGCATGTCACATACTACTCGGTCGACCCTGGCAATCTGATCGTGACGTCACTCATAAAGGGCGAGATAACATATATATCTTTGTCAAGGACGGCCGGAAGACCATATTGGCCCCTATGGATCTAGAAGGACCACCTGAACTTCTAAAGTGGGGGGTCGTTTTCTCTTAACCATTCGGGACTTCGTGGAAGAATCCAAAGAAACAGGACAGACTTATGCATTAATTAATTGTAAAAGGGGAAGAACTCGAGCCTACCATCATCCCTGAAGGACTAAGGCCCTTGTTACATGAATTCCAAGAAATCTGGCCCGAGGACCTTCCCGATGGGTCACCCCCTATGCGAGATATCCAACACCATATCGACCTTGTCTCTGGGTCCAGTTTACCTAATCATCCTCATTATCGAATGAGCCCGAATGAGTGCGAGATTCTGCATGGACAAGTGGAGGAACTAATCCGTAAGGGTCTTATTCGAGAAAGCATGAGCCCATGTGCTGTACCAGCTCTGCTAACTCCAAAGAAA
This sequence comes from Magnolia officinalis, assembly GCA_021015155.1. Lineage (NCBI taxonomy): Eukaryota > Viridiplantae > Streptophyta > Magnoliopsida > Magnoliales > Magnoliaceae > Magnolia > Magnolia officinalis. Next base: position 7,663,564 of record JAJHSJ010000014.1, on the reverse strand, counting down.
GATGAGAGTTGACGCATGTGTGTCGACAGCCGGGCCATCAACAAGATCACCATAAAATACAGGTTTCCTATACCATGGTTGGATGATATGTTGGATATGCTAGAGGGCGCAAAAATATTCTCTAAATTGGACTTAAGGAGCGGCTACCATCAGATTCGAATACGGCCGGGTGATGAGTAGAAAACAGCCTTCAAGACGAAGGAAGGATTGTACGAATGGATGGTCATGCCTTTCAGTCTTTCTAATGCGCCTAGCACATTCATGAGGTTGATGAACCAAGTTCTGAAACCTTTCATTGGGCGGTTCGTTGTGGTTTATTTTGATGATATTTTGATATACATTAAGACGAAACCACCCATATGGAGCACCTCAAGAAGGTCCTTCAAGTGCTCACTGAAAATAAACTGTACCTCAATTTAAAAAAGTGTAGCTTCATGATTGATAGCCTATTGTTTCTGGGTTTTGTGGTTACATCCACGGGCATTCGAGTGGATGAGGAAAAGGTGAAGACAATCAGAGAATGGCCGGTTCCTAAAAATATTCACGAAGTACGAAGTTTCCATGGACTAGCGATATTCTATCGTCGGTTTTTGAAAATTTTCAGTAGCATTGTGTCACCGATCACAGATTGCATGAAGAAAGGGCAGTTTCAGTGGACTGACGAAGCCGACAGGAGCTTTACAGAAATCAAGCGCAGATTATCTACGACCCCGGTTCTTGTACTTCCCAATTTTGACAAACTGTTTGAAGTCGAATGTGATGCCTCATATGTCGGGATTGGGGGAGTTTTGTCTCAAGAAGGTAGGCTGGTAGCCTTCTACAGTGAGAAACTTAGTGATGCACGCAAGAAGTGGTCTACATATGAGATCGAGTTGTACGCGGTGGTCTAAGCACTGCGACACTGGCGACATTATTTGATTCAAAGGGAATTCATACTTTACACGGACCATCAAGCCCTTAAGTTTATTAATAGTCAAGCTAACATTAACCGTGTGCATGCTAGATGAATCTCATTTTTACAGGAATTCACATTCGTGCTAAAGCATAAGTCAGGGCAACAGAACAAAGTAGCCGATGCACTGAGTCGCCATGCAACTTTGTTAGTCACTATGAGCAATAAAGTTGTCGTGTTCGATCGCCTCAAAGACATATATGCCGACGACGACGACTTCAAGGACGCATGGGTTAGATGTCAGGAAGGTCACCCCGGTGACTTACATATACAAGATGGGTTCCTTTTTAAGGGAAATCGACTATGTATCCCAAAGAGTTCGCTAAGGGAACAGATAATCCAAGAGCTACATGGAGGTGGCCTCAGTGGACAAGACGCGAGCTCTTGTGGAAGAACGGTATTACTGGCCGCAATTGGTACGTAATGTAGGAAAGACAGTCCAACGCTGTTATATTTGTCAGACTTCCAAGGGGCAATATCATAATACGGGCCTCTACACCCCGTTACCCGTGCCTGACGGCCTTTGGGAGGATTTATCTATGGACTTTGTGCTTGGTCTCCCATGAACACAACGCGGCATGGATTCGGTGTTCATGGTAGTAGATCGTTTTTCTAAGATGACGCACTTTATTCCATGCAAAAAGACTCTTGATGCAACACACGTGGCAAATCTATTCTTCAGAGAAATTGTGCGGCTACACGGGGTTCCCAAGACTATTACTTCCGACCGTGACACGAAGTTCATAAGCCACTTTTGGCGGACTTTGTGGACTCGATTCGATACACGTCTTCAGTTCTGCAGCGCGTACCACCCACAAACTGATAGTCAAACTGAGGTTGTGAATCGCACATTGGAAAACCTCATTCGATGTATTTCAGGAGAAAAACCAAAGCAGTGGGATTTGGCCTTGTCTCAAGCGGAGTTTGCATTCAACAACATGGTGAACCTCTCGACAGGAAAATCCCCGTTCCAGGTTATTTACGGACGAGTACCTCGCCATACACTAGACTTGGTCCCTCTGCCCAAGCTTCCAGGCATGAGCATTGCAGAAGAACATATGGCAGACAAAATCAGGGGCATTCATGCGGAGGTACAGAACAAGCTACATGCCTCGAACGAAAAATATAAGGAGCAAGCGGACAAGCATCGGCGACAGAAAGTGTTCGAGGTGGGTGACCAAATAATGGTCCATCTGCGTAAAGAAAGATTTTCAACCGGAACGTATAATAAGTTGAAGAATAAAAAGATTAGACCGGTACCAATCATCCGAAAGATCAATGACAACGCTTATGTTGTTGATCTTCCAGATGATATGGTGATCTCACGAACTTTCAATGTCGCGGACCTGACTGAGTATCATGAACCAGCGCATAATGATAACTCGAGGACGAGTTCTTTTGAAGTGGAAGAGACTGATGTAGAGCGGGTCGCGGACAATTACATGGCAAAGATGGATCAGAAAAGGTCCGGTCGGCGACAGAAGTGATCTGGACCATCAGACCTTAAATCAGGCGTATCTCGCAATCCGGGATGAGTTAGTCGACGAAAAATATATGATTTTGGGGTAGAACAAGATACTTTAGCCAACCAACCCTGCTACACCGGGTTGCGACGCTCGAAATTGCAAGAAACCCCTGATTTGACGGTTGTTTCCTTGTTTCAATTTCGTTTTTACTATAAATAGTAAGTTTTAGTTTGCTTATAACTCTTCATCCGTCGGGCTTTAGGAGTTGCGCCCAACGTGAAAAGAGCTTAGAATAATTAGGAGAACGGGTTGGTGAAGCCAAATAGGACACTTACTATTTTTGGCCGAAAACCTTGCGCACTAGTAGACATCACGATCGTCTATAAATACTAAGTTTACTATTTATAGTAAGTCGCGAATTCTAGGAGTCCTAGTTGTAGTTTGATTCTGATTTCTTTCCCATTGCTTAGTACCCTTATTTAAAGGGTTGTGAACTCATTTTTATGGATTAATTAATCTATTTCGAATTTATTTAGAATTTATTTCTATCTTCTGCTCTCTTTTCTCGTGGAATTGAGAAGTCTCTGTGAGGAGTCCAGAGAAGTTCCGTGGATTCAGAATAGTTATGCTCTTAAGGAAGACGGTGCTCGACCTCACGTCCTCCCCTGCGTCAATAGTTTCAATGAACTGAGTGTTCACATCAATGCTTCCTCTGTTGATTTTCAATCCGTCTGTGCAAGGCAAGAGCAAGAGAGCATGCATCCATCCACTTCCAAAGAAGATGGAATACGTGGGCAAATAATCATAAGCTTCGACATGGAAAATGAGTCACTCTTAATTGAATTTCTCAATTTTTTGGATGATTGCTTGGCACACTTTGCAGATTCAAATGATCTCATGATAAAAGACAAAGTGGATGACTCGAAAGACAATACCTCGGTAGTTATCATGGACCGAGAAAACCGTTATTCTGAAGCCTCTCCTTCCCCAGACCCTAATTGTTTACCATTAAGGGAGGAGGAGCTAAAAATTGAACCGAAGTTTGAAACTTCAGAATGTATCGAGACTACATCACTTTCTGAGAAATTTTCTGAGCTTTATTTACTTGTAGTCTTTGATTCACCATGGTATACTAACTTTGAAACTTTTTCTGTCACAGGTGATTTATATATACTTTGGATTCCTCAGGAAATCAACGACAAATTTTTTATGAGGTCCATAAATTTCTCTGTACATCCATGTTCCAGGGTATCCAAGCTTATTGCAAAAAAGGGTTTTGGATGATCCTGTTGAGAAACCTACTGAGAAATTTATCCAGATATTGGCCGGAAGAGGAACCTTGCAGCATGACTGAGTAGCTTTTCCCCTGCTTTCATAGGACTAGGGTAATTTACTTTATATTGTTCTAGGATAGTCAGCTTTATGCCGTTAGGTTAGTTTGCTTTCTAAGTTGTTTTAAGATAGGTTGCTTTCATTGGTTTCACTCTTGTGCTGAACCGCTCTCATGCTAATATCTCTTTGAAAATGCCGTTCAATTTCCTCATCAGGTACTATCTTTCCATCACTTCTCCTTTACTTTCCTTGTCTCATGTGCATTGCATGCTTATATCTTTTACATTGAGGATAATGTAGATTTTAGGTTGGGGATGGGAGATCAGGTTACCTAATCAGTGTTTTCTCAATCTTGATAAAAAATTGTGTATATTTTTAAAAATTTTCTAAAAATTTTGGTGAATTCGAAGTGATTTTGACGGCTATCTTTGATTTAGACATATAAGATACATAATGTTGGTAATTTATGACTCTTGGATTCAGTTATCTGTTAAATTTCATAGTTAAGTTCAAATTATTAATCAAGGATTAGAAGCTTTAAACATTGATTGAGTCATGATTTCACATGTCACACTTAGTTTACACATTATAGCTTCAGTTCGATATTGAAGAATTAACTTGGTAATCACTAAGCATGAAAGGAACTAGCCTGAGAAATTTGCCCATCATGCTCATAAAGAAGAATTGAAGAAAAAGAAAAAGAAAAATAAATAAAAACAGTTGCCTTTGGAAAGGGTTGGGCGAATGGTCTTCACTATAGGTTTGCTCCATATAGGTGAAGGTTCAATTCCCCAAGGTTGACATTTGGAAAGGGTTGGGAGACTGGTCTTCACTATAGGTTTGCTCCCTATAGGTGAGGATTTGATTCCCCTCCTTGGCGTTACTTTTAATGGAAAAATAAAAAACTAGAAGAATGAAAAGATGATCTGTGAGGCAAGTTTTGGTTTAGGTTTTGGTTGTCATGAATCCTCTTGTTGATTATCAATGTTATCATGAAATTGACGATTGGATCTCTTAATGATGATAAACCGAGATTATACTATACACCCATGGAACTCAATGTTTAGAATTTTTCTAATTGATGGATTAATACTTTGAATTTGATTATGAGGTTTACTGTGCGCTTGAGTCTAGGAGAAAATAATGCCCAACATTCATGAATCTTAGAACTCTAGTATCTGGAATGTTTTTTAAAAATCACTCGAGTTTATAGAAATTGTCCCACAATTCTTAACTTATTTTTCGCATACTTTGCTCGGGACTAGCAGAATGCTGGTTGGGGATTGTGTTGAGGGTCAAATATTGCATATTAGACCTCAATTATTACCTGATTTTACAAACATGATAATGCTTAACGTCTTATTTTAATCGTGTTTTTGTTGCAAGGTGAATTTAAAGAGTTTGGACTGAAAAGAGTATTAAAAGCATGGATTTAACGCTCTAAAATCACCAAGGCAAGGGATGGACTCCAGGGGACCGAGATCGAAGAATATACACGCCAAAGATCTGAGAAAATCAGGTCACTCACATTAAACGGGCCCGAAAATCATCCAGAATGCAAGATCACAGGGTTCCCACCATCCGTTCGGCTCGAAACTTTATATCTGACCTGAGGACCATATATTAACTGTACACGTCGAATTTCAGCCATTGGATCCTTGTGGAAGTGGCCCAACAGACAAATCAGCCCATCAATCTTTGATTTAGGGCCCACCTGCTATCTGGATATGCCTTGATTTTGGCGTCAACCGCTTAAATGAGATGAGAAAAGAGTTAGACGGAGTGGATTTCTCACTCGGACCCCAGGGGACTCTAGTTAAGGGCGTCCAGGTGCATGATGTGCACTGCAACTCAAGTCAGGTTAAACCGACTTTGACCTGATCCCATTCAAAAACGGCAATTGCCATTTTCTGCTCCTGCGAAACCGGACCCACGTCCTCCGTGTGGATCGTTATGAGCCACAATCATGGCCCACAAGACTAATCCGAGCCCTCCATCATGCAGAGGGGTGAGAGATGGTCAAACCCATGTTGATCGTTGGAACTCATGTACGCATACGTTCCGGCCACAACAACCACAAACAGATTGCCCTGCACCGATTGTAACGTGATTACTACCTTCGGCCACGTCGATGACATTCTAAAACTGCCCATATCCAACTGAAATTTCGTTACAAGTTTAATGGATAGAGTTGATTTCTCAGATACTGAAGTATGTGGACCCCACTGGCACCACCGACTCCAATAGCGAGTTCAATACGCAAAGAACGACGTTTGGACACTGCCTGATTTTTGTGGCAGTTGTGCAATCAAGGGAAAGACACTGCCTGATTTTTGTGGCAGTTGTGCAATCAAGGGAATGATTGGATGGACAATCTGGACCATCCACACTCTTCAACAGGTTGCCATGACTCTAGCCTAGGTGTCAGAATGAAGTTCGGGACGTTCACGGTCCCGAAAATCCATTCCAGATGCAAGAGATGTTGCGCCTTTCTCACATGGTTGCGGAAGATCTTCCACTGTTTCTGAACCGCCTCTTGTGCGAAAGCTCCTTCTCGACCGACTTTCGTAAAGCTCCATCTCCACCGACCTCCCTGCCTATAAAAGAAAGAGAAGAGAGAGAGAGAGAGTATGGGTATCCAAGGACGTATGTGTGCATGTGAAGAAGGAAAGAGAGAGAGAAGTACCAACTGATTTGTTTGTTTCAGTTGTTTTTATGCTTTTATTTAAGGGATTTCGGCTAATCATGACCGTGATCAACTAAACGACTTAGCTAGGGCTAAGAGGTGAAGCTTGTAGCATGATGGGCAGTTTTCTACGGCTTTGATTCATGTTTATGAAGTGATTTTGATTCTAGTTAATTTGATTATAAGGAATACCTTTAGTTTTTAATGGTTTGTTGTGACTTAAATTACAATAGATCTGTGATGGCTTTGAATATTTCCTTTTTATTATTTTGGTTGTGAAGTTAGGAAGCCATGTTGTTCACCATTGCCCCTTGGACATGGTTGGATGATGAAATCCTTCCTAACGTTCATAACTCTCTTAGATTGGTTGTGGATTGGCTAAATTCTGTTGTTTGCTTTGTCTCATGGGCATGATTTTATGATGGAATCAATTCTAATTCTCATACTTCTCATCTCTTGAAAACTAGATCAAAGGAAGTTCAGATTGAGTTTTAATGGATTATCTTCCAACTGGATGGAGATGGTACTCTAAGTCCAGTTGAGTTCATGAATCAAGCGTAGATCTCCCTGATCTCTACCAGTGAATCCTAGGCACCCTAGTTTCCCACCTTTGAATTTAACAAGTTTTAGTTTAGTTCATCATTATTCTCTTAAATTTACTTGATTTAGATTACATATTATTCTAAGTTCTAGTTCGAGTTACTTTTAGATTACGTACAAGGTTCAGTCCTTGTGGATTCGACCTTGATCTTACCGAGATTATTACTACATCGCAACCCTATACTTGGGGTGTGAACACCAGATTGCCCAGAAGATGAACATGGGGGTGAGGCCTCTCAAGATACATAAATGGTCCGATGTGTTACCCGCTGCCCACCACGTGGCTACCCTGCCTATTGCTGACAAAAGGGTAGTTGAAGGGAGTTTGAATATGGGCTGAAAGTGGTCCCAAACTATTCTAGCTAAGACGCCCTCAGCTGGCTAGCAGCCTCTCCTCTTCTGTGGGTCATGACTTCCACAAAATTATAGTGGATAGTGACTCTAGAATCGTTGTTAATATGTGACACAGGATGAAGGTTATGAAGTCGAGCACCGTCTTCCTCAGGGGGATAACTACTCCGAATCCATGGAGCTTCTCTGGACTCCTCACAGAGATACCTCGAATCCACGAGGTAAAGAAGAAAATAAAAATAATTTCTAAAAATTCATAAATTAATTGATAATTGAAATAAATGAGTTTACAACCCTTTAAATTGGGACACTAAACCTTAGAGGAAGTTTCAGAATTAAATTACAATTAAAACTCCTAAAAGTTGTGACTTATTATAAATAGTAAACTTGCTATTTATAATGGTCATGATTCCTACTAGTCATCAAGGTGTTCGTTCAAAAATAGCAAAAACAGTAAGTGTCCTATTTGGCCCAACCACGTGATTCTCTTAATTATTCTAAACACTTTTCATGTAGGACACAACTTCTAATTAAGCCCAACGGATGAAGAGTTATAATTAAACTAAATCTTTTTATAAATAGTAAAAATGAAAATAAAATGGAAATTCGATAGTTGATCTGATGGAATCTCACAAATTCGGCATGGGGAACTCGGTTAAGCCAAGTTGGGTGGCTAAAGTAGCTTGTCCTACCCCAAAATTAAATTTGGAAAGTCAGATAACTCATTCCGGTTTGCGAGATATGTTCATTTTAAGGTTCTGATGGTCTAGATCACTTCCGCCTCTGATTGGGCCTTTTCTGGTCCATCTTGGCCATGAAATCATCCGTGACCACATCAGTCCCCTCCACTTTAAAAGAACTCGTCCTCAAGTTCTCATCTTGCTTTGGTTCATGATACTGGGTCAGGTCCGCGGCGTTGAAAGTACATGAGATTGTCATGTCATCCGAAAGATCAACAGCGTAAGCATTGTCATTGATCTTTCAGAGGATCGGTACCGGTTAAATCTTCTTATTCTTCAATTTTTTGGTATGTCCCGGTCGAAAATCTCTCCTTACGTAGATGGACCATAACGTAGTCGCCCACCTCGAACACCTTTTGTCACCGATGCTTGTGGGCTAGCTCCTTATATTTTTCGTTTGAGGCATGTAACTTAGTTTGCACCTCCGGATGAATACCTATGATTCTATCTGCCATATGTTCTCTTACAACGCTCATGTTTGGAAGCTTAGGCAGAGGGACCAAGTCAATTGTGTGGCGAGACAGTCGATCATAAATAATTTAGAATGGGGACTTCCTTGTCGAGCGGTTCACCATGTTGTTGAATGCAAACTTTGCTTGAGACAAGACCAAATCCCACTGCTTCGGTTTTTCACCTGAAATACATTGAAGGAGGTTTTACAACGTGCGATTCACAACTTTAGTCTGCCCATCAGTTTGTGGGTGGTAGGCGCTGCTGAATTGAAGTTGTGTATTGAATCGAGTCTCGTGTCACGATCAGAAGTGATGGTCTTTGGAATCTCGTGTAGCCGCATGACCTCTTTGAAAAATAGATTTGCCACATGTGTTGCATCGAGGGTCTTCTTACATGTGATAAAGTGCACCATTTTTGAGAAACGATCTACCACCATGAACATTGAATCCATGCCGCATTGTGTTCGTGGGAGACCAAGCGTAAAGTCCATAGATAAATCTTCCCAAGGGCCACCGACACAGGTAATAGGGTGTAGAGACCCTTATTCTGAGACTACCCCTTGGAGGTCTGTCAAACTCGACAACGTTTCACTACTTTTCCCACATCACATACCAATTATGGCCAGTAATACCGCCCATCTATTAGACAATTAGCTGAATTTTATGTCTTGATGAAATAATAAGCACATATGATTTTGTTCTTGTGAATGTGTACCTTTGTGAAGGTAACTGGATGTGATCCAAATGAAAAAAAAAATGTGCGATTTTAAAGCATCTAATTATTACTTTATTAACACCCAGAATTCTCAAGCACGAGTATGTACTCGGGCTGCGAAAACTCGGGGCGTTACAGTTGCTTCCTTCTCTGGTCAGCCCGTCTGCCAGGCCATTACCTTCTCTCAAGATTAGGGAGACCACAAAACTTCTCCTCTTTTTTAGACCTTTTATACGGGTTAGCCAGTACCTCCATTTCCATACAATATTAGACCACTCATAGAAGGAATCCACCACGAATTTTGAGTCTGATTCGATAACTATTTTTGTTATCCCGAGGTTCACACAGTGGGCCATTCCATCATGCAACACTTGTAGTTCTGCCCTTTTATTTGAAGCCTCCCCATAGCCTATGGTAAACACAAAGATGAGATTCCCGATGTTATCTCTGTAAATGCCACCTCCCCTAGATAGCCCTGGGTTCCTTTTTACAAACCCGTCCACATTCAATTTTGCCTAGCCCTCCCTTGGCCTAACCCACCTCACTATAGAGAACTTCTTAGATGGAGGAGGAGGGCAGGATATCTCCAAATCTCAGTAGACCAGGGATTAAATCAGTGTCTAGGATCTGGGAATTGGGTTCCCACTGTCCGCCCTCCCCAATCTCCACTTAACTCGTAGTTATAATTCCCTTCCATTTGTGCCTGCGTGATGGATTTGAAGGAAAACCTTAGTATTAGGAATTGTCCACCTACGCTCATACATTGGGTCAACCATAGTTGTAATTCTTAGCATCGTCTTAATCTTGTTCATCAACACAGTGCTCCACGAAGTATCTTATTGCTCTTAGTCAGGTTGGTGATCCCATTGTGGTGGTAAGTCTCACTTTTTTCCGCACTCGTCTTCCATCTATTTTCACTCATTGAACCATATAATCATTGCACCTTTGAAAATTCTTGATTGTTGAGGAAAAAAAGAATTCATTTACGGAAGAGCCCCAACATGATATTGCACCCAACAATTGGCTAAATAAACTATTGGTTAAACCATAACCAAGCACCAATATATCTTAACGCCAAGGGTTAGTGGTCACGGTTTGAATCAGACTTAATCAGTTCTTAACACGCTTACAAAGCACACATGTCTTGAGTAGCCGAATTTGAGACTAACATAATTACAAAAGAATGTATTTCTGGCATGTAGTGCACATGCTGTGGAAACTATCTCCTCATGACTTTACCTTTTATAGATGAAAATGGTTTGCATCCTCCTAGGTGTGTTGACTTCACCAAGTTTTGTGAGCTCCATTATGATGTATGTCTTATATCCAAGCCGTCCATCCATTTCATGAGATTGTTTAAGGTCATGAGACCAAAAATGAAGCATATCCAAAGCTCAAGTGTACTACAAAAGTAGTGGAGGTGGAGATTGAATGTCGACCACTGAAAACTTCATGAGGGCATCAAAAGTCTTGGATCGAGCCAACGTCGACCGTTAAAACTTCATGAGGGCATCAGAAGTCTTGGATCGAGTCGATATTTGTTGCTTCCCTTCGTCCTGGTCAGTGTGACCTCATGAACAGGTTGGAAAATAAACATCATGGTAGGCCCTAGGAAGGTTGCAACGGTGGGCATCATTGTCCCCATTGCTGTCTTAGGTGTGGTCCACTTGAGCTATGGATCAGCTTCATTTTTGGCTTCATTCCATAGAACAATCTCTTCAAATGTATGAACAATTTGGATATAACACACATCATAATGGGGCCCACATAACTTGGTGACATCAACACATGGCCAAGGTCGAGAAATCAGCTTCCTTGAAATCTAAAGACCCTTTCATGTGATGGTGACTTCCATGGACCCTGCCGATTTAGAAAACATAGCACACATTTCTAGGTGAGCAATGTTATCTAATATTCTCAAATTACAGATTTGTAATTTCTGTAAAATAATAAAAGAAACCGAAAATATTAAGGACAGACTGAAGCACATGTGGTCATGCTGTCCTTAAAACGTTATTCGTCCATTCTCAAAGTAATTGAGACTGCTGATAGGTTGCAGGAAAATAGCTTCTAGGATATGAGGAGCCTATATTTGGCTTTGCGTTAAGCAAGCACGAAGAAACCACTAATGGAACTTTGTGTACATAGTTTGCTGGTAGATAAAAGCTTTAAAGAAAAAAAATCTCAAATCAGAGAGAAAGTCAAAAAAGAAATTGCTAGCTTAAACCACTGTAGTTGTCCATTTGTTGAGGACTTGCTGGCTAATGGCTAAGTTTCATATTTAATGTTGCTGGTTGATTAGAGAACACTTGAGTTGTTACTAGTTGGTTCATATGAGAGAGTGGTTTGAGTGGTTGGTGATGGTCCAATGAACCATTCAAGCTCTTTTTATATAGGTTTGGACGTTTTGATCCAGGGTCATAACTCCAAATAATTATTTCTGACTATTGGTGAGAAACTAGCCGTTATTTGCAATTTCTAACTGTTTTGCATGGGGAAAACCAGCTGCATGCTAGCAATTAAGAGCCAGTGGCTAGTCGATTATGACTGTTGGCTATCAACATGCAATAATTTCTATATGGTTTGGTTTAATACTGCATGAGTAGTTACACTACCTCTTAAACGGTTAGTTCCAGCCCCTATATAAGGCGGACAGGTCTCTTTCAGACCTCTTACCCACGTCACTTTAGCCACCTGACCCATATCCATTGTCTCACTTGTACTTGTATCGGTTCGCGTATGGTTGCGAGGGAGCGACCCATCTATGCGCGAAATGTAAAGTGCGCCACTAGCGCCTTTACAACCACACTACCTCATGTGTCCACACCCTCGCACCATGCCCAAGCCCATGTGCGTACGCCTGTGTTCCAGTGCAAGTCTTAGTACTCCACGGATTCACCAAGCAAATAGTAAGCTACTCAATGTCCTACTTATAAACCCAAAATTTTCTTCTCTCCTTTCTGATATTGGACTATTCCCAAAACACCAAAAACTCAAGTTTTTAATAAACCTCCTATATATACTTATATATATTTTTTATGTAAAATATTTTTAATCAGAACATTTTTCGTAACAGGCAAGAGGTGGTCCATCACTGCCTCTCGACCATCATTTTTCTTTAACTGGGTGAGAGAAATTCTCCAGTCAAATGCTCGTCTCCAGCTTGTTAGACGGGATGTTAGAAACATATCCCCACCAAGGGAATGAACAGGCTTTGAGCCCACTTGCCTTCCTTACCATGCCTTAAAAGTGCTTCAGATCTAAACATGCCAGAGTAGAATATCCATGTCACTCATCGGGTAGAAACCATGACCATTCTCTATATCAAAATTCAATCTATTTTACTCGCCATATGCAACATATATTATTCTGTTGCTTGTAAAAAAATAAAAAATCTATTCTGTTGCTCGTAAAAAAACATCTAGTTTACTACCCATTAATTTCTAATTTCAGCTGTATAGCTCCATAGTAATATATTCTGTTGCTCGTTAAAAAGAAAAAAGGAAAAAAAAAATGCAACACACAATTACATTAAAAATCTGAAGCAGAGCATTGTTCATTTTTATTAGTTTTCACTGATAGTATCTATATGGACCATGTTTGATTATTTTACATGCCTGTGGAGCTTTTCATCTGGTTGAAAACAGCGCTTAAATCTTCGCCTGGAAGATTAGGCAGTTTCAGCTCTCATGTGGGCCACAATGTGCAAAGTAATAAACTAGAGATTAAATGAATATATCTTTCATATGTTGTGGCCCTTATGAGACGTGCAATGGCTTAAATTTTTAGGCCATAAGATCTAAAAAGTATAACACACCTTAAGGATCCCAAATCTTACATGTGTTCCACATCGGCACATGTGAGGAATTAGCAAACCGTTCTATCATAACACACACGGGGCAATAATACGAGGCGTGTTATGCCTCCTCGTCCCATATCTCCTCTATTGTTTTGAATGGCCCACCTGGTGAAACAAAGATTTCTCCTGAAAATCCCCTACGCTGTGGAATCTGACTGATTTCTGCCAAATCTTGCTCACTCAATTCCCAATCGAAGATCTGAAGATTCTGTTTCATTCTATCCTTGTTGAAACTTTTCACCACCAAACTCACTCCTTGTTCATGCAACCACCTTAGAGAAACCTGTGTTACATGTGACATTGATACATGTCAAATACTACATGAGGAAGAAGAAATATATTATAGTTAGTTTAGCGAAAAAACAACATGAGTCCATCTTGCATCCCAACATGCATAACGGGAATAAGAACTCATTTGAAAGCAGATTCTTGTCATAATGTATCTCCATCTTGGGCGGGGGTTTTGGACCCTCGATTTATCCTCACTTGAAAATGGCGTGGAGTAAATCTCTCCACCATTTTTCCTTAGCAATCTATATATGGGGTCTTGCAGGCAAATAATACAATATTATAAGAAAGAGATCCGAAGAGGCTACAGTCGGAGAGGACGTATCATACCCATTGGCAGTAGTCTACATCCACTATGTTGCCTATCTAGCAATTTAATTACTTTTCTTTTACAATGTGTATTGGATTTATAGAGACATGCATCTGGACCATTTATCTGATGGGTCTTATATGGATGGATTCTAGATAGGTGAGGCCTGTTGGTTTGTGGGTAGTGTATATGTTATATGTTAGGTGAGGCCCGTTGGTTTGTGGGTTGTGTATATGCTATATGATAGGTCAGGCTCTAACTGAGGCTAAAAAGTAAACTTTTAACCTCTGTTTCTAACTAATTCCAGCCCCAATAGATTGGGTATGGGAGAGAAGTCGAGAGGCTTATGGGGCTTTAGCGTCTTCGTTGGCAACATCTCGAAGGAAATTAACCTCCGAGGAAGACCTCTTCAGAATCTTAGTCAGATACGGGAGGATCGTAGATATCATCCCGCCTTGGGATGGGAAGATGAAGAGACGGAAAGGTTTTGCCTTCATCAGATTCGCATATGAGGCAGACGCTCTAGCTGCCATAGGCGTCCTCCACAGCAGGATGGTTGATGCTGGGGTCCTCACGGTAGCCATGGCTAACTCCCGATAACCCCAAAATCCTACCATCCCAAACCCTCACTTTGAAAAAAAAATAATAATAATAAAAGATGGGCTCACGCCACCGATTTTATTGAAGAAAAGAGAACAGATGTACAACCCTTTGGGCTGGCTCCAACAAAAAGGCAGGGAGCCAGGCCTATCGTATACCATGCCTAACTAACTGAGGCACCTACACAAACAAGAACAGAAGAGATGGCCAGGGTCAGCCAGGGGAAAGACCCCCAAAAAACCACCGAGAGAACACAAGGGGCTGGACGACGCTGGCCTCAGGTTCTCAAGTAACCCAGGCCCGCCATATCAAGAACCAAAAGACCCCCGACCTTTCTTGGCAAGTCCGACAGAGAGCAATAGAACGAATTGCCGCATCCTTCGCTTGCCATCCTTACCAGCACGTCTGCCACAAAATTACCCTCACGGAATATATGTCTGAAAGAAAGGTTGAGGGATCAGTTGAAGAGATGGATTGCTCCCAGCCTATACCAAATGTTCCAAGGGCAATGTGCGTTGGGGTCCGCAGCCGCTTCCACCACCATCGAAGAGTTAGATTCCACAACTATGCTAGAAAGACCCAATTTGCTATGGAGAGTAATACCATCAAGCATAGCCTGGGCCTCCGCTACCGTGTTAGAGGCAAGGCCATAATACCTATGGAAAGCGAACATCATCCGACCATGGGCATCCCTAACTATGCCACCACCACCACTCTCACCCGGGTTCTGACGAGAAGAGCCATTGACGTTCAGTTTATCCCAAACCCTCACCAACCTTCCCCATACCCACCATCAAACCCACCAACCCAACATCCTTGATCTCACCTTCCCAAACCCTCAAACCCTGGCCACCCTAATTCCAGAAATACCTCAAACCCATCATCTCTTAACCTGCGGCCCTCTCCTCGCCATCTCCCTGCCGTTTCCCCAAACCCCATCCCCCCAATCCAATCCATAAACAAAACCACTCCTCTCCCCCTGCACCTTCTTACCCATCCTACACGGAAAACTGCAACGACGTCGCAAGCCGGGAGAAGAAGCTAGCCCTCTCCCTCATTGCCTTCGCTGAGAACCAGGAGGTCACCCTCATCCATCTGTCCCGGACCATCGCAACTTCTAGATATTCTGCTTTAGCCATCGACATAGCCTGTATTGCTGTGGATAGATTTCTTCTTTGCTTCAAATCGAAGGTGGAACTTGTCCCTTCCTACTCCAATTCTTCTCTTCATACGAAAATGAGGATCGTGAGAGTTGAAGTTTGGAGTCCATGTTCATAACCCAAAGTGTAGGGTTGCGATGTAGTAATAATCTCGGTAAGACAGAGGTCGAATCCATAGGGATTGAACCTTGTACGTATTCTGAAAGTAACTAGAATTAGAACTAGAAGAAGATGAAATCTAAACCAGGAAAATTAAGGAATAATTGTGAATAACTTTAACTAAAACTTGTAAAATTCAAAGGTGGGAAACTAGGGATTCCAAGGATCCACTTGTAAAGATCATGGAGATCTACGCTTGATTCATGAACTCAACTGGACTTAGAGTCCCATCTTCATCCAGTTGGAAGATATATCCTTAAAAACCAATTTTAAACTTCCTTTGATCTAGTTTTCAAGAGATGAGAAGGATGTGAATTAGAATTGATTCCATCACAAAACCATGCCCATGAGACAAAGCAAACAACAAAATTTAGCTAATCCACAACCAATCTAAGAGAGTTATGAACGTTAGGAAGGATTCCGTCACCCTACCATGCCCATGGGACGATGGTGAACAACGAGATTTCCTAAAATCACAATCTCAATATGAAAAGAACATACTCAAAGCAAGTGCAGATCTACTGTTATTTAAGTCACAATAAACCATTAAAAACTGAAAGCATTCCTTATAATCAAACTAACAACTTAAACATGAATGAAAGCATAGAAATCAGCCGATCACACTACAAGCTTCACCTCTTAGTCCTAGCTAAGATGTTTAGCTAATCATAGGCATGGTTCAGCTAGATCTCTTAAAGAAAAACATCAAAGGAAAAGAAAGAAAAACAAGGAAGAAGAAATAAGAAAACTTAGTCGGCCCACGCTTTCCTCCCTCCCTCCCTCCCTCTCTCTCTCTCTCTCTCTCTCTCTCTCTCTCTCTCTCTCTCTCTCTCTCTCTTCTCGCCTCCATGGCTACCTGGATCCACCTCTCTTCTCTCTTTCCTTCTTTCTTTTATAGGTAAGGGAGAGTAGCTAGGTTAGTCAGAGTCGGACGAACCGACCTTGTTTTTGACATTCAATTCGCAAAAGAAACGAATGCGCAAAAACGTAAAAACATCTTGCATCGGATCATGTTTTTGGGCTGGCTGAGCATCTCGTCCTCTGATTTGCCTCCATGGCTGGGGTCGAGATCGATCACCTCCTCGAGCTTTTGGACGCTTCGGATCATCGATCCGACTTTGTCTATGATCGCACAACGGTCGAAGAATCGGGCGGCGTCCGGACGCACGTCCATGCGTAACGCATGCGGAAATTCATGTGTGTGTAATTCGTGGGGCCACACTCCCTGCCATTTGAGAAATTCACACCGTCCATCAGCTTCATGGTGAAATTTAGATAAGATGGACGGTTTTTGGATGTCTTTTGATGCGGCCCACCTGATCAATCTTACAGCCGTTCAACCTGCATTGGAATGGTTGGGACCCCATTCTAGCTGTATTTTGAAGTTTCCTCCTCTAGGCCTTCCTCAGATGACCTGTGGGAGGCCACTGGATGGTCCAGAACATCCATCTAGGTACATCTTGATAGCCCACTGAGATCGTCCGAATTTTACAGCGGTAGGCGTTCTGATTTTTTAAAATAAGTTGGGTTAGCGTATGCTGAGCGACTTAGTTGATTCGATGCATGGCTGCTGCGTTGGTGCATCGTACACATGCAATTTCCAATGGGGCCCGCGGTGATGTATCTTGGAAAATCTACTCTGACCACCTGCTTCCTCATCTAATTTAAGGGGTTAAGACCAAAATTGAAGCATATCCAGATATCAGGTGGGCCCCAAATCTGGAAGAAGGGGGCCTCAAAATTGGAGGCTTTGTGATGTTGCGCCTTGTTACTCTAGAAACAATAGCTGACCGTTCCTTATCAAGTGGGAGAGGCTTTTCATGGGATGGGTTAAAATTAACGTAGATGGCTCTGCCAGGGGAAATCCGTGGAACTCAGGGGCTGGTGGAATCTGTAGAGGGGCGAGGGGGGAGTTCTTTTTTGCTTTTTCTGACGGTTATGGTGTTGGATCAAACACTTCTGCAGAATTGCGCGCAGTGCATGATGGCCTATTAATGGGTCTTCAGAGGGGCTTTCGCCAAATTATTTTAGAGTCGGATTCGCAGCTGGTAGTTGAGCTGATCAATGGTGGGGCGTAGCCAGGTTGGAAATGGAAGTCTTGGTTGTATAGGATCAACCAGTTGAGAAGGGGGGGTTCAACCAGTGTGGTGCACATTCTAAGGGAAGGAAACTCTCCCGCAGATTTTCAGGCCTGTCTAGGAAGTGCATCCCAGTCCCGAGTTTGCTTCGAAAACCAATCTGAGCTCCCTCGTCAGGTTCGTGGTTTCATTTTCCTTGACAAAGTGGGTTTGGGTTCGATTAATATGCGGTGATCCCAGATGGTGTTTAGTCTGTATTTATTTTGCTGTTTTTCTCGTCTGGGTCTCCTGTTTTATGTAAGGGAGTTCCCAGTTTGTATAACTCGATTTTTGGAAAAAAAAAAAGAGAAGCATACAAAGATTTACGTCAAAAAAGGTGGGCCCCAAATTAGTGATTTAGTGGCTGATCTGTCCATTGGGTCACTTCTACAAAGATCCAATGGCTAAAATTTTACCTGTACATTTACTTTATGATCTTTAGGCCATATATGAAGTTTCGAGCCAAAAGGATGGTGGAAACCCCATGATCTTGTATTCTAGACGATTTTATGATCTCTTTAACATGAATTGCTTGATTTTCTAGGATCTCTAGCATGTAAGTTCTTCGATCTCGGTCCCTTGGGGTCCGTCCCTTGCCTTGGTAATTCTTGAGCGTTAAATCCATGCTTTTAATACCCTTTTCAGTCCAAGCTTCCTAAATTCACCTTGCACCACAAACCCGTTAAAATAAGCCATTAAACAGTATCATGTTTGTAAATTCAGATAATAACTGGGGTCTAATATGCAATATTTGACCCTCAACATCTAGCCTTAGCATCGTCCCTGGAAGGTACTTGGCTCACTCTATATGACATCCATGTCTATGCATGGTTAGATCCAGTCTTTTTTGGTCTTGGTATCACTTTTGGGAAAGTCTTGGAGATTGGTAGATGCTCTTCCCATGATTTAGTCCAATTTAGGGCTAGAATCGGGGTTCTCCTTCAGCCAGGGAGGGATTTTCACCTGATTTGGAAGCTAATAGTGGGTAATGTCGATTTCCCCATTTGGGCAGTGGCTGATTCCCATTTTTTCATGGCTGATAGGGTATTCCAATCGTCTACTTTAGTTCCCGTGGTTTACCATACAACCAAGGAATGGGTGGAAAAAGCCTTTTCCCATCCTGCAGTCGCTCCGGAAACTTGTCCCCTAATTTTGTCCCTTCCTCCTAACCAGGCTCTTCCCACGCTGGGCCCCATTCCAGATGCTCGACTAAACGCCACTCTGGATCCTACCATCCAATCTCTCTCTATTCTTCCCTTCAATCCCTTGGATCCTCTACCCAGCACCCTGTCAGCTTGTGATAATCCCCTTGAGACAGCTTTCTCCCCTCCAATCCTTCCTCCCTCAGCTCCCATATCCCCAACCAATGACCTGAGGCATCTCCCATCTCCTAACCTACAACCTTCCCCTGCCCTACAACCCTCCCCTAACCATCAACCTTCCCTTGTCCCTCCATCAGATCCACAGCCCTCCCCTAACCATCAACCTTTCCTTACCCATATAGCTTCCTCTGCCCAACAGCCCTCCCCTGTTCGCCAACCTTCCCCTGTCTACCTTCCCTTCCCTCTCCAACAGCCCTCACCACTCTATCAGACCTTACCTACCCAACAACCCTCCCTCTCAAGCAATCCCTCCCCCAACCCCAACATTTCTACATCCCCCAAGCACCCCCAACACCCCCCCCCCCAACTACATCCTCCAGTCACTAACCCATTTTCCCCTCGTACAACCCAACAAGGGGCTTCAACTACTGCTTCAAGCTATGTCATCAAAAGGCCCTCTCTAAGGGGAATAGCCCCCTTAATGGGTGTTCTCTCCTTTTGGATGATGAGGATGTGAGGGATCTGATGGATTGGGAGTCTTTTCCTAAACGCTTAGCCCACAGGCCAACCTTATGTGTTAATGGGAATTTGGCAGTGGACCTCTCTCCATTTTCCCAAAAATCTAACCCCCCTCCCAGCAATATATATCCCCTTCCCATTTGTACCAATCTTGCTCCCTCTCCTTCTTGAAAGCAGAAACCTTCTCCTACTGTTAGGAAGAGAAATACTAAGATGTTGCCCCCCCAGCAAACCTATTAAAGAAGGTCTTCTAAAGTTTCTTCGAGGAAGGGTCAGATCTGAGTTAAGGCTTCCACAGCCCCTGCATCTAATTTGAAAGAGAGACTTAGTGTAAGACCCGTAACCTAAACCGTACCGTTCAGTCAGCTTCCGCGATCCTACCGGTCGAATTCCGGCAATCCTCGACCCATTTCCAACGTTGCGCGTGATCCTAAGCCGAGTCTTGCATATAAGAGTCGGCTCGACCCGAAACTTGTACCTTGGCGACCGCGTCGTCGCCGCGGTTCTAACGCCGCGACTCACGCACCGATCCGATACCTAGGTGGGAAGATGTCAGTCAGCGTTCGGTTCGAAGAAACGCCGCACGTTGCGAATCTCGAGGGAATCTCTACGAGATGTCCCATCAAATCATGTCAAGTACACACCATGCCATGTGAACATGCAACCCATCCCTCCTTTTCTAAAAGTCAATATTCTCTTTCCCCTCACCATACCACTTTTTACAACATTTCAAACTCTCCATGCCACCCCATCTTCCTTACATCATCATCCCATCCATATCTCTCTCTCTCTTTCTCTCTCTCATTTCTAAATCTCCCAAGCAACCAAGGGGTTCCAACGTCCAAGCTTCCTCTCTCCCAAAACCACAAGTGTGGCCCACCCTCTCATCTCTCATCCTCACCATCAAAACTCAATCGCCACCGTTGAACGTTGAGCATAGGCGTATACAAGCCTTAAGGAGCAAGGAGGAGTGCAAGAGGTGGGTGATCCACCGTTATTTCTCAATTTTTTTTGGGCCACATGTGGTGGGACCCGGTTGATGTATGAATGTAAGAAATGGAGGGCCCATAGTGGCGGGGTCCCTCCTCTATCTCACCGTGTATCTCTCTCTCTCTCTCCCTATCCTTCTCTCTCTTTTCTCTCCCTAGAATGAAGTGGGTCCCACTAAATCATGTTAAATCCACTCCATTCATCATTGGTGTGGCCCACTACATTTTTAAGGAGACATCCATCACCATTTTTGGGATGGTGGGAAGTCCACATGGTATATAATTTATTATATTTATTTTATACTAATATTATATTAATATATATAAATATGTGCATGGTGGGCCACGTGCATGTGGGACCCACCATGAGGTCTGTGTACGTGGGACCACCACGAGTTCTGTGTATAACGTCCAGCGTCTCTGGACGCTGGACGTGAAGGAACATACGTATAAAAAAAAAAATTGCTTTTGGTGTGCGCTGCTTATGCAGGCCCCACCCTGATGTTTGAGGATGATCCACGCCGTCCATTATGTTCTTCAAATAATATTAGGCGTTGAGCCAAAGTTTCAAGGCGATCTGATCATCGGGTGGGCCATACCATCTGAAATCATGTAAAGACATGCCAGAACACATAAAAGTACTCGGTGGGACCCACTCGATGTTTGGATGCAGCTGAAACTTGTTCTGGACGGGTAGAACAGCGAGACACACTTAATGGATGGGCTGGATTGTGAATCACATTTCGGTGGGCCCATTTAAAATAAAATAAAATAAAATAAAATAAATAAATTGCAGCGTTGCTGCTGCTGCAGCGCAGGCAGCGCCTGCGGCTGCTGGCTAGCGCGGACCGAATAGGCTGGGCCTCACGGCCCAGCTGTGGACCCCACTGTGATGCATTTCGAGCATCTGCACCGTGCATTGGGTGGGCCTCCCCCCTGGACATGGGCCATCCAAAAATCAGCCGTATACGGAACTCAGGTGGGCCATACCATCTAAAGTCGTGTGGAGACATGCCTAAACATATAAAACCACTTGGTGGGGCCTACCTGAATTTTTGATAGCGGCTGAAACTTGATCTGGACCCTTATTCGGGTGGAACACACATAATGGGTGGGCTGGATCACCTCTCAGTGGGCCCTATTAAAAAAAATAATAATAATAATAAAAAATAATAAATAAATAAAAAAATAAACAGCAGCAGCAGCGTCTGCTGCTGCTACTGACAGCGAGCGGGCGCCTGCAGCAGACCCACGGCTCCTGCCGTGGGCCCCACCATGATGTATGCGTGCCATCCACGCCGTCCATCCATTTTGTCGGATTATTTCAAGGCACGAGCCCAAAAATGAGGTAAATCCCAATCTCAAGTAGACCACGTTACAGGAAATAGTGTTCATGGGGCTGGCCCCATGAACAGTTTGGACAGCAAATAAATATTACGGTGGGCCCCTCCTTGGCTGTGTGACCTTATGAACAGATTGGAGGCAAATAAGCATTTCAGTGGGCTCTGCCCAAGGCCCATGAGACCTCATGAATAGGTTGGATTGAAAATAAATATTATAGTGGGCCCTAGACTCATGTGACCTTATCAACAGATTGGATGGGGAAATAAACATTATGGCGGGCCTCACATGGAGCCCACTTTAGTGTATGGGCTAGTGTGTTTTGGCCCATTTGGCATGCATATAGGCCCATTGTTGAGGCCCACTTTAATATGTATAAGGCCTATGTGATTAGGCCCATTTGATACACATAAAACTTACGTGATTAAGCTCATTTTAATGCATTCTAAGGCCCATGGGTGATGACTCATTGCAATGTACCTAAGGCCTCTTGGTGAGGCTCATTGGGATGTTCCACTTGATGAATATAAGACCCATGAGATACGGCCCATTTGATATATTTGAGGCCCAAGGAGGTGTACCTAAGGCACATTGCAATGTGTGATTTCACCATATTTATTTAATGGTATTTAAGGCGAGCCGAGCCTTGGGGACAATGTTGGTTTGACGTCCACATTGTACGAGTAATGTGGTTCGATGTCCACATTATAACTCTCCCTAAGGCCACTGATAGGCCCACATCTGTTTCATGTAGGCCATATA
This sequence comes from Magnolia officinalis, assembly GCA_021015155.1. Lineage (NCBI taxonomy): Eukaryota > Viridiplantae > Streptophyta > Magnoliopsida > Magnoliales > Magnoliaceae > Magnolia > Magnolia officinalis. The sequence goes on along the minus strand of JAJHSJ010000014.1, from coordinate 7,640,844 downwards.
GGCCCATCTTCATTGAGAGGATAGTTTATTGCTTTATAACATGTTTAGCACAGCCCATGATTCATAATCATACGCATCATATGTATGCTTGAGATGAGGAGTGTCTGATCATAGCATATGCCTTCGGGCAGACTGTTTACGGGCTCCCTGATAGGCGGAGTTGCCCTACATGAGTGCGTGCTTTACGCAGGATGGTTGCATGATTGGTAGAGTGGTTCATGCATTTGCATCTGTGTGATTGTGATATGCCCTAGCGACATCAGGGCCATAGCCTCCACAGATGTATCGTGGGTGGCTGGTTGGATACCGGAAAATCTTATTCCAAGCAATTGGGGCGCCATAGATGTCCCTGGGTGAGAGTCCCTGAACCCGATGGTACCAGAGGATGACTCCAACGTCGAGACCGAGTGGATATATGAGCGCACGAGGGCCGAATACCATGAGGTCGCGTCTCCCACTGTGTCGTGGTCGGTTGGAAAGGGGTGTGGCCTTACTCGCCCGAGAGCAGGGGGCATTACTAGGCTGAGTTTGACCAGCTCGGAAATGGGTTCGCTATCGACGTGCCGGATAGGTATTGGCTGACTATTGGCCAGGCGGATAGTGAGGTTTCTTACGCTCACTTGGACTGTGCTGCTTGGAGAGAGACAGTGCCATTTGGAGTGTACTGAACCCCGGTGATTATCCAGACTGAGAACTGTATTGACATAAGGATTTGGATGGGGATTGGCATGCTTGACTTACATATTGTTTCGCATGGCCTTGTTATGGCCGATAACATTCACATCTTGTACTGCATAGCCTTGGTACGGCTGGTTGCATTTACGTACTCATCAGCATGATTCCGCATCACTCTGACATTGCATTCTGAGCACGTTCGCACACACTTACACCACCCTCTAAGCTTTCTATAAGCTTATGCACGATTGATGCGTGCAGGTGACGCCAGGACGCAGCTGTAGTCTCGCCGCTGTTGGAGCGTGCCGCCGAGCTTTTGGAGTTTTGATATTACCACTATCTTGTATTTCCCTTTATACGCACTGTATTCAAAGTTTTTGTTCATAGTAGATTTTGTGATGGTGTTCTTGTGGTTATTGTTCGTGGGTTATGCTTGTGGTTATGCTCATTACGAATCAAATGGATTATTAGAAATCCTCCTTGTAGCATCCCAGGATCGGAACCTGGCGTATGGGCGTTGGGAGCCGAGAATGGGGTTCTACGGAGGCTGTCGGTGCCGGATTCGGCGATCGGGAATTTTGTGAGCCCGGTCTCCGAGTTCGGGGCGTGACACTTAGGAGGGTAAAACATAGAGAATTCAGGTCTACGCAATTCGTTTATGAATAGTTTCCTCTTCTCGAACGCCCGAGGAGTGGTAAACAAACCCACTATTGCGACTTTGAAGTGTCTCATCAACAAATTCTGGCCTGCCATTGTGGCAATTCTAGAACCCATGCTCAGTGATGGGAAGAGATTTAGCATTAGCCTAAAATTAGGCTACCACTTTTCCAAATCCAATGCCTCTAAAGGTGGAAAAGTGTGGCTTTTCTACAACTCCTCCTGCACTATTGATCTGATTAATAGCTCTGCTTAGATGTTATCCTTCTCTGTCTTCACCCGCGATAACCCTGCTAAATTTCTGGTGTCAGCTATCTACACTAAATGCTCTAGGGTGTTGCGCAGACTCCTTTGGGATCAGCTGGCTAACCTATCATCAAGCTTAATGTTACCATGGCTAGTAACAGGTGATTTCGATGTGGTCCCTTCTTCAGCTGAACAAAGAGGATCATGCCCTTTTGACTCTAGGAGTGTGGCTGAGTTTGCTAAGGGCCTGGAAAAGGCGAATTTAACGGATGTTGGTTTCTCGGAGAATTTATTCACATGGTGTAATAACCAGAGCGGTCAAGCTAGGAGCTGGGCAAGGATAGACAGGGCTTGTTGTAACACTTCTTGGTTGGAATTGTTCCCTACTTTTCTGGTCAAGATCTTGGCTAGGCTAAATTCAGATCATGCCCCCTTCTAATCTCCTTCCTGGCCATATCTTCTCCTTTAACGAGACCTTTCAAGCTCCAAAGAATGTGGCTAAAACATGCTTCTTTTCTCGAGCTCATTGCGTCCTCCTGGAAGTCAGACATTGTGGGTGATCCGCTCTTCACCCTGCATAACAAGCTGAGAAACGTTAAAACAGCCTTGAGAACGTGGAACAAGGAGGTCTTCGGCAATATTTTCGTCAAGATTAAGAAGGCTGAGATTGAGCTGGTCAGGGCTAAGGATGCCTCCTTGTTGTCAACTTCCCAGGTGCACCTGCAGTGCCTAGACATTGCCAAAGATAACCTCGCCTATCTGGAGTTATGTGAGGAAATCTACTGGAATAAAAAATCCAGATGCAATTGGCTGAATGAGGGAAACCGAAACACAAGTTTCTTCCACAATATGGCTTCTGACCAAGCGAGGAGATCGATCATTCAATGCATTGAGCTGGAGGATGTGGCTCGGAAGCATCTGACAATGATTTGATCAAGAGGGTTGCGATTGATTTTTTTCTCCTCTCTCATGAAGGCAGAGCCCACTGCTGCGCATGAGGATCTTCTCAATTGCATCCCCTCTCTAATCTCAGCTGATGATAATACGGGCCTCCTCCATGAGCCATCCCTTGATGAGGTCCTCTCTGCCGTTAAGGGCCTTCCTACCAATGGAACTCTAGGCCTAGATGGTTTCACCAGTGCCTTCTTCCAAGGTTGCTAGGATATCATTGGGCAGGATATATTTCAGGCGACCCTCTCTTTCTTCAAAGGGAGTCCCCTTCCCACGGCTTTTTCTGTTACACTGATATGCCTCATCCCCAAAACCGTTAACCCAAAAAGATTTTTTGATTTTTACCCCATTAGCTTATGTAACTGTGTTTATAAAATTTTCTCCAAGTTGCTTGCAGATAGGCTAAGTAAAGTCCTCCCAAAAATTATATCTCCCGAGCAAGGGGCCTTCATCCAAGGGAGATTCATCGCTGAAAATTGTGCTCTTGCTCAAGAGATATTCAAGGACATCGACAGGAAAGTTAGAGGGGGCAACATTCTCATGAAGCTTGATATGGAGAAAGCCTACAACATATTAGACCGGAATTTCCTCAAATCAGTCCTTCACCGGTTCGGTTTCGGGCTTAGCTGGATAAATTTGGCCGAAAAATGTTAGGCCAACTCTTGGTTCTCAATCCTGATCAATGGCGAACTAGGAGGCTTCTTCCATTCTTTTAGAGGCCTTTGTCAGGGCGACCCGATTTCTCCGGGGCTATTTATTCTTGCTTCAGAGGTTCTAAGTAGGGGATTTCAACAACTCTTCATCAATGACGACTACATCCCATTCTCCACGTGCAGATCCTGCCCTCTCATCTCCCACCAGCTGTTTGCTGATGACACGCTGCTGCTGGTAAATGGTGGTAGGGCCACGTTAATAAAAATTGCATTATTCCTCCAACATTTTCATTATGCTTCCGGCCAGAAAATCAACTCCACTAAGAGTTTGTTCATCCTCTCAGTGTCCCAATCAGAAGCCAGGGCCAGATCTACCCAAACCACGCTTGGTTTCAATCGGGGTGCATTCCCATCCACCTATCTAGGCGTCTCGATCTACAAAGGGCGATCTTTAAGGAGATACTTCAGACCCCTTGTTGAAAAATTCCAACAATGTATATCAGGTTGGAAAGACAAGATTCTGTCCCAATCTGGCTGAGCCACCCTCATCAATCACGTGCTACAGAGTATCCTAGTTCACATCATGACTGTTGCTAACATCCCCCTATCACTTCTCGAGGACCTCGACAGGGCTTGTGCTAACTTTTTTTGGGGCTGGGATGGGGACCGCAGATGATGTCACTAGATGAGATGGGATCTGGTTTCTTGCCCCATGGACGAAGGGGGCCTCGGCATTAAGAAACTGGCCCATGTCATGGATGCTTTCAAAATGAAGCTGGCTTGGACAGTTTGCTGCAGGGGAGAATGCAGCTGTTGGGTGAATTTCATCAAAGCTAAATACCATGACGACCTCATTGCTCCTAGTGGGACTGACCTATCCTCCCACGCATCCCCTTTTTGGAAGCGGATCTGCAGTTTTCTTCTGGAAGTGCAATCCAGATCTCACTGGATTATTGGCCTCGAAAATCTTAATTTCTGGACCGACCTTTGGTCTGGGATTGGTCTGCTATCTGAATGGGCCAACCTTTCTTCTCCTCCTTAGCTTACTAGGGTCCGAGATTTCATTGGCCCCCACTGTTGGATTGATTAGTCCAGAGCACGCGTCATTCTCCCCCAAGTGGTAGTGGACCACGTGTAACACCCCGAACATTTCAATACCCGAGTATTGAAAGTTCTCGAGGGTTACCATGCAAAGTAACATAATATGTACATGTGTACGATACAAATTTAACTATCCTAACCTTACATCTATTCCCTGACATGAATTTAACTATTGGGAATGATCTCCATTCATAGATCAATCAATCAGACCGTGGATTTTGAGACAAGACCATCCATCAGGTGGTTTGACATGCATACTTTCCCTTAAATGAATTGGTGAATAACTCCTTATCCATAATGATTTAGATATAAGTTCTTTTATAATAGTTGTTTGGAAAGGTGCATAAAACCATGTAGAACCATTAGATTTCACAAAACTCTTAGATCAACAATAATTATGAAAATGTCACTAACATAGACTCCTGAATTCTAAATCACATGGTTCCCGCGATCCATTTAATGTGAAATTTTACAGTATGCCTTAGATCATTGTAAAAGTGACACAATCGATAGATCTGCCCCTCAACCGTTGATTTGATGTCCATCGAGCGAAGAAAGGTCCTGGGTAGTTGTGGTAGGGAATTTCCCTTCATCTGTGTCTGTATAATCGTATGAACAAGTTCGATGACAAATAAACACCACTGTAGAGCCTAGGCAGGTTTCAACGGTTGAAATCACCAATAACCACTGTTTCAGGTAATATGGCCCACCTGATCCTTGGATATACTTTCGACTTTGGGCTCAACCACTTAAATTAGATGAAAAAATGAATGGATGGTGTAGATTCATTAGAAGGTCATCACTGTGGGCCCCACCTTAGAGTGTAACATCACAGGTGTGCGTGTATCGGTGGAGCATGGGACTAAAAGTCGGGTCAAACCTGGTTTGACTTGATAGAATTCGAAAAGGAGAGGGAGACCTCCTCCAGCCCGTTCGCAGGTGATACAGACACCGTCCGCTGGGACATGTCGTGGCCCACCACGAGCGCCCATCTCTATGATCCGAACCGTCCATCTTGTAGATGGAAAAAAATTGACGAAAACTGGACCCCTTTCACACCAAACCTAATCGGGTAGCCAAACAGAGTTTTGTCGCAAATCCCTCCGCAAAAACAGTTTCCAAAGGGAACTCAGTCAATCTCTAAAAACTCAGGCACGATCGTCTTGGATGATCTGAGCCATTCAATCCTCATCAAGGGAGAATCTGACAACAACGTAAACTACCAGAAATTTCGGTGAGTCCCTGCAACACCAGGAATTGCAGGAGATTTGGCCTTGATTTGCGAAACCGCGTAAGGAGGGGCAGTTACACGTTTTCACTGGACTCCTTAAAGAAACAATCCAGACCTTCAATCTAAGGCCCACCCAAGCTTCCCTAGATTAATTCGAACCAACAGAAAGAAACGACATGAAGGAAAACAAATCAAGATGAAATTCGCCATTAAAACAGAGGTCATCTTCCCCATCAGAAGATCAACCGTCCACTCTTCACTGACCATTCGTTCCATGATCCAAAACGATCATTCAACGGACCGTTAGTGTTGGCTTTACAAAGCCTTTGGAGATAATTCAAACACTTACATAAGAAGGGAAGAAAAAAAAAAACTCTGAATATTGAAAAAGCTATCTAGCTTGATTTACTTGCCAAGAACGTGCATCATCACACCTCTTTATATAGTCACATGCTACTATGTGAAATACCTAATATGCCCTCATTCTATTACATTTAATCCATCAGTTTCAAACATTTGGAAATCCACCAGCCACAGCACGTTCAAAATGTGGAAATTCCAATAGTCATAACGTGTGGTTTTTCAAATGCCATGAAAAGATCAGCATCTGAACCGTCCATTTGGTTTGGACGTTCCAACACTCCTCTTCAGACCAAAACAGGCTTCATTCCAAGCATCGATCTTAGTCGTCTGAATGCATCTGTCGATAGTTCCTTGGTGAAAATATCTGCCACTTGTTCAGTAATATGACAATACTCTAATTTCACCATTTTTTGCTTTACTTGATCTCTTAAGAAGTGATACCTAGTATCGATGTGCTTGCTCCTTCCATGCTGCACCGGATTTTTGGCTAGCTCGATTGTCGACTTGTTATCCACATATATGACTGTGGATTCTTCCTACAGATGCTTTAGCTCCTTTACCAGGTTTCTCGACCAAATCGCCTCACAGACCGTGGATGATACTGCCACGTACTCTGATTCACATGTGGACAAAGCAACAACACTTTGCTTCTTTGAGTTCCATGTGAAAGCAGTCGATCCAAGATAGAATACGTAGTCAGTGGTGCTCTTTCTTTCATCTTGGTCACCTCCCCAATCACTGTCTGAGTATCCATACAACATTGCTTCATCATCCTATAGATAAAAAAGACTGAATTCCATTATTCCTTTAACGTACTTGAGGATTCTTTTTGCGGCTAGCCAGTGTGATTCTTTTGGTGCTTCCATGTACCTACTTAGAAGCCCAACACTGTATACGATATCGGCCTTGTGATTGTGAGGTACCTTAGGCTTTCAATCAGACTCTTGAACATAGTCGAGTCAACGCTTCTTCCTTCTCCATCCTTTGTCAGTTTTAAGCCCATTGCTACAGGCGTGTTTACGGCATTGCAATCGACCATCTTGAACATTTCAAATAATTCCATAGCATACTTCTTCTGAGATATATAGATGCCACCATGTTGTTGCTTCACTTCAATGCCCAGAAAAAAGGACATCAAACCTCCGCGGTCATCTCAAACTCCTTAAACATGGCCTTCTTGAATTCATCAAATATCGGTCAACTATTTCCTGTAAACAACAAATCATCAACATACAGGCATGCTATAAGCATATCGCCATGAGCATTCTTCTTGATGTAAAATGCATGCTCATATGGACATTGGGCGAAGCCGTTCTCTTGAAGATAGTTGTCGATACGTGCATTCCAAGCACGTGGAGCTTGCTTCAACCCATAAAAGGCTTTCTTTAGTCGATACACCTTGTGTTCCTCCCCTTGAACAACAAAACCTTCAGGCTGGTCAACATAGACCTCTTCTTCCAGAATTCCATTTAGGAATACAGATTTCACATCTATTTGGTAGATCATCCAACTGTGATGGGCTGCAAGGGAGATAATCATCCTCAAAGTGTCAAGGCGAGCAACAGGAGCAAAGACTTCTTCATAGTCCACCCCATACTTCTGTTCGTAGTCCTTTGCTACGAGCCTTGCCTTGTAGTGATCGATCTCACCATCAGCATTTCGCTTGATCATGTGCACCCATTTGATGCTAATAGATCTTTGGCCTTGAGGAAGTAAAGTTAGATCCCATGTATGGTTCTTCTCAATGGCCTAGATCTCCTCTTCCATAGTCGTCCTCCATCATTCTTCTTTTACAGCCTCTTCAAACGTAAGAGGCTCGTGGTTCGTATACAAGCAGAACAAATTTACTTCCTCAGTTTCGGCATATATAGCATTGAGGCTCCTCATTTTGATAGGAGCCAAGGGTGAAGGAGAACTGGATGATGACGTGTTGGCTGGATTTTGATTTGATGGAATACTTCCAGAGGAGATGAAACGTATTGTTGGACTTTTGTGTGCAGACGGTTCGGTGGAAGAGGGTGTTGTAGGTGTTTGCTCCTGGTTCTCATACTTCTCTTCTTCATGTTCTCTAACCTTGACTTGAATTTCTTTGGCCGAATCTTCCTCATTCCATTTCTAGGCTTCTTCCTCGCAGAATACTACATCTCTACTCACCACCACTTTATTTATTTATTTTTTAAAAAAACTCAAAATTCCATTTATATCAGCAAAATTTACAAGATTTGGGAAACTTAGACAAAAAGGACCTGGGAATCCTGTCATAAAAGACCCAAGACTAAAAAACGTAACGGCCACCCTGAAAGGGCCGACGACCAAACTAGGGTCTGATGGAACCTAGACCTACCTTGTCCAGGAAGAGAAGGCCTGTAACTAGAGGGGGGAGGGTGTTGTAAGAGATGAGGAGGCGAGAGGATTGCTCTTTACTACCCAGCCTCGCCATTACATCCGCAGGAGTGTTACCTTCTCTAAGGATGTGGATGAACTTCACATGCCCCGTCGCCGCCAATTGGTTGATTATGGAAATCCAACATCTCCATTTCCAACTAGGAGAGGCCGTCCCCCTGAAGAAGTCTATGAGGAGCTGAGAGTCCGATTCTACAATGATGTTTTTCAGACCCTTGGAAAAACACAGAAGCATCCCGTCGTGAATGGTCCTGAGCTCAGCATGGACATTGGAACTTTATTGGTTAGTGGGTTGTAGAATGTATGCCTTTGACTCTTCACTGTAGCCAATGAAGATGCACTTCTCACCACGATCATCAAGTTTCTTTCTTCTTGCTTCTGGAACTTGAGTGTAGGCGACGCACCAAAATATCCTTAGGTGTGCCACGCTTGGCTTGTATCCACTCTTGCTTCCTACGGTGTCTTGAATCTAACACTCTTGGTCAGACACCTATTGAGTAAATAGATAGTACATGCAACTGTCTCTGCCCAAAAATTCTTCGGTAGACTTTTCTCCTTCAGCATGGTCCTTGTCATGTCAAGAATGGTACGGTTTTTCCGTTCTGCAATTCCATTCTGCTGTGGCATGTAGGCTATAGTGTGTTGTTGCTTGATTCCTTGATCCCTACAATACTCTCGAAAGGTATTTGAGGTGTACTCTCCACCTTTCTCAGATATAAGGGTATTGATTTTAAGACCACTTTCTTTTTCAACAAGAGCCTAGCTTAAAAATTTTAAAAATAGTAAAAACATCAGACTTTTCTTTGATTACATACACCCACAATTTTTTTATTGAAATCGTCAATGAAGGTAATAAAGTATTTATTACCTCCAAGAGAGATTGACTTCAATGGTCCACAGATGTCAGTGTGAACTAATTGTAATGGTTCTCTTGTTCTTCGGGATACTCCACTCGGAAAGGAGTTCCTTTGCTGTTTCTTAAGTGTGCACGCCTCACACACTTGTTTTGGAGCTTTAATGGTAGGCAAGCCATGCACCATGTTTTATGACGACAGAAGTTTCAGGCCACTGAAATTTAGACGGCCAAAGTGAAGATGCCATGTCCAAGAATCATTCTTTGCTTTCTATAAAAACACTTCTCGAGCATTGTGTTTATATGGAGCGGAAACATACGATTCTTCTCCATCTGGACTTTCGTAATCAAATGTCCATGCATATCTCTTATGGAAAGAGAAGAATTCTCCATGTATATAACATATCCTTTTTCGAGGAATTGTCTGAGACTCAGTATATTACTTTTCATGTTGGGCACGTAGTACACATTGGAGATGTAGTTTGGAACACCATTCTTCTGAAAGATTTTGATTTTACCTTTACCTTTCATCGGTATCTTTCACGAGTCGCCGAATGTCACATCACCATGAACTCCTTCTGTGAGTTCTTCAAATAGGCTTTTGTTCTTGCACATGTGATTACTTACACCTGTGTCGAGATACCATACATCTGGTCGATCACAACCTTTCTCTTGTGCAAGGAGCACTATGGAGTCTTCCTGATCATGACTCGATGCTTCAGTATAGTTAGATCGTTCATCGTGATCCACTGGCTTGCTCCAACCATCCGAGGCATAATGGCCGAATTTGTTGCAATTCCGACACTGAATATTTCTCATATTTCCACGACCGCGTACGGATCGGCCTCTACCATTCCATCTTCCACGAAAATTGGTAAATTTCTGTTGATTTTGTGGATGGTTCAGATGATATCCTCGTGCCTTTCCTCTTGCATTAGTGTTGGTGCCGCGACCTCCACGATTTGTATGACCACTACTTTGGTCATTTAGAATCAGCTTAGACTCTAAGGCATGTTCTAACGTCGATGCGTTATTTTTCTACATTCGTTGCTCATGCACTTGCAACGATCCCATCAATTCTTCGACGGATAAGTTTTCCAAGTTCTTCGATTCTTCAAGGGCCACAACCACATGCTTGAATTTGGTTGTGAGAGATCGAAATATTTTTTCTACTACCTGAATATCTTCAAACTTTTTGCCATTTCTTTTTAAATTGTTAACTATAACAAGCAATTTTGAAAAATAGTCTGAAATGGACTCACCTTCCTTCATATGTGCAGCTTCGAACTTAGCTCTATGGGTTTGGAGTCGAACCCTCCTGACACGATCAACACCCTTGAATATGGTTCTTAGACTCTCCCATGCTTGCTTGCATGTCGTAGCTTTGGCGATTCGTTCAAAGGTGAAGTCATCCAACCCTTGATAAAAAAAAGCCTTCTTGTCCTTTTTCCTTTGATCTTTGAGAGCCATCTTTTGTTAGGCAGAATAGGAGGCTTCTTGGTCCGTTGTGGGTTCTATATACCCATCACTGATAATATCCCATAGATCCTGAGATCCGAATAAAGCCTTCATCTGGATGCACCGATTTTCATAGTTATCCTTAGATAACTTTGGAATCTGCGGCTGGATCGAGGACGCCATCACTTCACACCACGGATCACAACACCTTTTTCTTGATGTAGCAGTGGCAACACCTTAATCACACGATCTAAACCTTCAAACTATACCTGGTCTCATGATATCGTCTCGCTTTGATACCAATTTATTGGCTTTACAAAGCCTTTGGAGATAATTCAAACACCTACACAAGAAGGGAAGAAAAAAAATAAAAATAAAAACTCTAAATATTGAAAAAGCTTTCTATCTTGATTGGCTTGCCAAGAATGTGCAACATCACACCTCTTTATATAGTCACATGCTACTGTGTGAAATACCTAATATGCCCTCATTCTACTACATTTAATCCATCAGTTTCAAATGTTTGGAAATCCACTAGCCACAACATGTGCAAAATGTGAAAATTCCAATAGTCATAACATGTGGTTTTTCAAATGCCATGAAAAGATCAGCATCTGAACCGTCCATTTGGTTTGGATGTTCCAACAGTTACGAGTAATGCAAGGTTAGAAGAAATAAGCAGAGGAGATCAACTATGGGAAGCAAAGATGAGCTGAAGAAAATGAAGTGCAACTGCATCATGCGCACGAAACCTGCGCAACTTGTTCGCGCAAGAAAACATTCCACTGGAACGATCTGGAGGGTACGAGTTAAGATAAATTTATCATGCCTGATGCTGGGCATGCACACACCATGGCAAGAGAAGAAGTCCGACAAGAGGAAAGAAAGAAAAGAAAAGAAGAGAAAGGGAGAAAGAGAAGAAACTAGAGAGAGAGAGAGAGAGAGAGAGAGAGAGAGTCCGACCAGTCCCCGAGCTCCACCAAATCACTAGTTTAACCACAACGGATCTGAGACATTATTGGATTTCGGTTCAGATTCAAACATCTTTTTCCTTTTCTGCTTTTACTATTAGTTCTACCTAAAATAATTTCCATTGTAACAAGGACCCATTATACCTAATTGGGTTGACTTAGTGGTAGAATAGAACATGCTTAGTTAAAGCTTACTATTCCTCGGGTATTTCCTAATTGAAATCTAAACCAGGTGAATCAAAGAAGAAGCTAACCCTACAGTACAACATTAGAGGTGAGGGTTTTTCCTTTAAGCTTTTAATAATTTAAGGTTGTATGAATTAATTTGTTTTCTCACAAATCGATGCATGTAAATTGTCATACATGTTACATCACTTTTTCGGGATTGGATGTCACAAATAGTCACTCCATAAACACATCGTGTTACGTAAATTCCCCAACCGCGTGTTGTGTTGCGTAAATCCACATTAACGTTGGCCATGTCGGCGAATATCCGTAGTTATGGGATGAGGGTTAAGTCGGGTTTTGTATGAATTATACTCCACATTGTGATGATCACTACGTTGATGAGCCGCACAGGCTTTTCTAGGCATGCATCTCATGTAGGTTGTTTGCGCATACTGATATCTCATGTATTAGTAGAGTACAAGACATATCAGAACCCTTATATTACTTTTATAAATCTCTTGAATTATTGTTAATCTTAAATGATAACCATCACTATGAGTAGGGCATTGACCCTCTCCAACCATATAGATAATATAGGTGATGTACAAATTAAAGACCTAGAGTACCATTTCTCTATGGAAGATTACGTTGAAAGAACATGAAGATAGCTTTATGATTTAGTTTTATACTTCCGCTGCGAACTCTGATAAATGTAATAAGATCCCATTGAGTGGACATTTGATTATTCTTTTACTCTGATTAAATAATCAATGTAGATGATTTTATTCTTGTGAATGTTACCTTCATAAATGTAACTGGCTGTGATCTAAATGAAATAAAAATATGGTGCGATTTTTAAAGCATCCAATTCATACATTATTAACACCTAGTCTTCTCGGACTCGAGTATAAACTCTGGCCGTGAAAATTCGAGATGTTACACCACGTTTCTGAGGAAGGTTGTTGCTCCTCCTCCGATGTGGACAAACGTGTCTGGGCCCCCTCCTCTTCTGGCGAGTTCCAGGTCAGCTCGGATTGGAATATTTTGCAGCTGGCGGGTTTAAAGGGCTCGTGGTCTAAATGGGTGTGGCACCCCGCAATTCTGAAAAAACTCTCTCTTTTCGCTTGGAAGATTATTCAGAAAGTAGTTCTGGTGGATGAGAGGACCTAAGCAAAGGGTGTCCAGATGGCTTCCAAGTGCATTTGTTGCCCCGCTCCTCTTCGGCCAGACTCTGAATCTATTGACCACCTATTCTCTGCGGGCCTCACCGTGGTTCATATTTGGGAGTATTTTCAACTTTTTTTTGTTGTGCACTCATCTGCCCAATCTTCAGTAGTTGTCAGGGCCAGTCATTGGTGGGCCACGTCACACTCTGGGAACCGTCTGCATAGCCTGCGTCCCTCATGCCCTCCATATTCTGGGAGATCTGGCTGGAGAGAAACAGAGCAAGTTTTGATAACTCGACCTTCAGCTCGTTCAGGGTCATCCTTCAGGTCCACCGCTGGATTGAAAGGGTAGGTCCTTCTCTACCCTTTCCTAGATTGCTGTCTTGCCGTCCAACTTCCACGCTGGCTGACCTCCGTATTGACAGACCGACATCTAGATCGAAATACCCCATGGTTGTGAAATGGATTAGACCCTAGAGGGGCTAGATCAAAATAAACATTGATGGCTCAGCTTTGGGGAACCCAGGCCCATCAGGGGGTGGGGGTGTTAGGAGATGCGCGCGCTAAGGGTCTCTTCCTTTTTGGTTTTTCTTCAGGCTACGGCACTGGCTTCAGTTCCCGTGCTGAGTTCCGAGCAATTTGTGAGGGCCTGGCAAAATGTGCTGAGTTAGGATTCTCAAAGGTTGAAGTGGCGTGCGATTCTAAATCGATTGTGGTGATCCTCTTCAAGAACACGTGTCCAGTGTGGTCCTTGCACTACTTGTTTGCGAGGGTGAAGGCATTGAGGGACCCTTTGGGCATATCTTTCGTCCACACCCCCAGAGAGGCCATGTAGTAGCAGACGACCTGGCCAGGCGTGGTAACACATCTCAGGAAAACTCCTCCCATGCCTCTCTAGTTTCACTTAATCCCTCCACTAGAGGTCTCCTATTCCTGGATAAGGTAGGTTTGGGCTGCCTGAGGGAGCCTTAGAATTTTTTCCTTTCTCTTTGTCTAGTGCGGCTCTGTCCTTTTGAGTTGCCCCCCGTTTGCAGTCAGGTTGGGTGAGTTTTTTCTGTTTATTTGTGGATACTTAGGATTGCTTCAGGGCAGGGGCGGCCTTCGAATTTTTGTGTGGCCCTCCTGATATACTTGTATATCTTCCCAATTGAATGAAATCAATTTATCTTGAAAAAAAATAGGTGAGGCCCGATGCTTTGTGGAGCCTGCCTAAAGTACATGGCTGTATATCCCTTTTGCCAATAAAATTTAGGTCGGTTGATTCCACCTGTTTCCTTAAAATTAAAAAAATAAAATCAACAGACTTCCCCTCTCGCAGTTGAAATGGGGACTAGGGTTTTGAGAGAGCGGGGGAGGAAAGTGCTATGAAGCTTGTGGAGAAGACGACAAAATTAGGAAAAAGAAGGAGGTAGTGACAAGAGAATACACCATCAATCTCCACATGCATCTCCATGGAAGCACCTTCAAGAAGATGGCTCCCAAAGCCATGAAAGAGATCAGGAAATTCGCACAGAAGGCGATGGGGATGATAGATGTTAGGGTTGAGCGAAACAAGAACATATATGGAGCACGGCTATCCGGAGTGTGCGTAGGCGTGTCTGTGTGTGCATCGCCCACTAGAGGAATGAAGAGGAAGACCACAAGGAGGAGTTTTATTCATTGGACACTGTAGCAGAGATCCCACCTGAGGGGCTTAAGGGATTAGTGCATGTGTTGGTTGCCCAATAGATTTATCACTCATTCGCATGCAAGTAGATGGCATTTTACCTTTGGCACAACGCGGTAACTACGCGAATGTATTCCATGCACTCTATGTATTGTAGCTGATAAAGGGTCCTGGCACTCTGGAAAGACGCGGGTTCCACCATAGTCAGATGACGTAGGATGTGTAAAATCTGGACCCAGTACCACTAAGGATATGATGTAAATGGCCGCCTTGATCAAAAGAAATCCATTAAAGGTTGAATGAAATTGTCTTATGAAGACAATACTCACTCATAACTTTTAATCCAGGCATCATCACAAGATGCGCTACTACCAATCTTTATACAACGCTGCTTTCGGGTTTAACTGGCCTGTCATGTACCTTCGTTTCATGAAAGAAAAAAACATACGCTTCTGGTTCAAGACTACAAATTTATAGTTTTTTTTTTAATTAATTAATTTAATTTATTTTAAATTTAATTTTTTATTTCCATCTTTATCATAGGATCTACTTTTTTAGAAGTTTCTTATAATTAGGCCTAGAATATTTTGATAAGATTTATTAGGACTTTCTATTTTTAGAAAATTAGCCTTTAAAAGAGTCTAGCTATCTTGGGTGATTAAGAATTTTTCTGTTTAAGGTAACTTCTAGAAGAAATAGAGTTTGAGCTTTCTTTATTAGTAGTGTAATCAAGAAATTATACACATGTTATTCAATAAAATACACAATTTTTCTCTCTTATTTTTCCTATGGACTCTTTGTGTTGGGTTTTATGTGGCTTGAATCTACCCGAATGTATGTCAAATGTGCAGCTCTTCTTCCTCTTTTATGAATATAAAAATCAAGTGTTAAAAAAAAAAGAACTCTCCTTGTGAATTCAATGTTTTAATTAGTTAAGGAAGTCGGTGATCTTTTGTTTATTGTTTCACGCTCTTCCATGCGTCCAATGGTATTAGAGTTAGGTTTTTCCTCAATTAGATGGCATCTAACTGTAATTCGAGTAACAAGTCCTTGGTCGGTGCCCTGGGGAACAATCCTATGACATAGTGGCGTTTAAAGCTTTCTAGTGGGAGAATCTGTGAGCCATGTAAGGATTCTAGGCAGCAATTAATCGATTAACGGGAGCCTTAGGATAGGCCTGTAGTCGTAATAATGAGCAACTTGAGTTTGGTGATGGAGCTTGCGATCATCATATTTATGGTGCGATAATGGTGACAAATCGCAGGCCACCACCCAATAATGATGAATCGTAGGACACTACTCTAATTGTGAAGAAGCTATTGTACACACTAAAGAAAGAAGTAGATATGTAGCAACATAACATATATATATACAAATTTTTTTTAAAATCAAAAGAGGGTACATATTAAACAAGAAACGGATTACAGCTACAAAGAAAACAGGATTCCTGGGGACAAAAAGGGGCCAGGGAATCCGATGCAACCCTGTACAAAACCAAAGAGGTGAGAAACACTCTCACTTCATTCTCACAGATGGCAGCCCAAGCGCATCTAAATTGTAGGGCCCTTTGACGCTGAATGGAAGCTCGGAGAATGAGAGGAACAATGAGTGAGCTTGGGACGACGCAACGTCTTTTGCCAAAACATCAGCCAGGCCGTTTCCTTCTCGTGGGATAAGAAAAATGAGAAATGTGCTCCTGGACTTTAAGGCTTTAATCCGAGTCCACCAATATCTCCATTTCCAAGCCGGGGAGGACTTGCCCAAGAAAGCATCAACCACACATTTTGAATTAGATTCCAACAAAATCTGATTAAAGCCCCGGTTAATACAAATTTCCATTGCATCGTGTAGAGCCCGAAGTTCCGCTCTATTGTTTGTGCCAATTCCATAACCGTGAGAGACAGCAAACAAAATGGCACCGGCGGAATCCCTACCTATCCCACCTCCTCCAGATTTACCCGGATTCCCCATAGCTGCCCCGTCGACATTCACCTTTATCCAACCCGGTTGTGGTCTGGACCAGATAACGAGCTGAAGCGTATTGGGAGCAGGGGGCGATGCCGAATGTTAAGATGCTGGAGGGAGGAGAGATCTGCTCTAGTTAAAAGCCTGGCACCAGGGCAAATGCGGTTAAACGTAGACATCCACCACATGATACTGTTGAGCACAACTGACACTTTGGGGCGGACATTGTTGAAACGAGCCGCATTCCTTTCTTTCCACAGCTCCCAGAAGATGAGACAGGGGATGGCACATTGGATTTGAGAAGGACTACAACCGGAGGGCAGGGCTTTCCACCAAGAGGAAAGGCGCTCCCAAACCGAATCCTGGTGGGGGAGGTGAAAAAGAAAAGAACTGTTGAAAAAGGACCACACCTCATCAGCAAGGACCCCTGATATAAACAGGTGGTTGATGGATTCCGACTGAGGAGCTGAAAGGGAGGGATGAGGGCTGCAGCAGTAGCACATAGATGCTAACATGACGCCTCTGGATTGAACTCTGTCGTCGGTGGGGACCGCACCGTGTAGCAGGTGCCAAACGAAATTTGAGATTTTGAGTGGAAGAAGTGGGTTCCAGATCTTGTTAGCCCACTCCAGTAAATTGTGCCGAGCTCTACAAAGATCCCACGCGGAATTGATCGTTAAAGCACCCGAGCGATCAAGAGGCCAGAATCATTCGTCAGGTGCAGAATCCACCTGCGGTTATGTGAAGAGCGATCTCCTCGGGTAGGAGCTGAAAGATACCGCTTGGAATTTGGGGGCCAACGGGCGAGATAACATCCTTTACTGACAGATGGAGAGATGTCTCAGGGATGGGCTGAAGAGCGAGAGCAGCGAGAGGGCCTAGGGCTGACCAATTACAGGACCAAAAGTTTAGGTCCCCGAGCCCTATGTGCCATTGCGAGACCGAGTCAGCAACCTGTGCCATTCTCACGATTTGCTTCCACAGAGGAGAGGTGCCCTGCTGGTGGGCTGGCTGCGTAGACAGAGGCTGACCATATTTGGAGACTATGAAATCAGCCCAAAGGCTGGACGAGTTGCTGCTAATAACGGACCAAGCCAACTTGAGACATAGAGCCTTGAGGACATCCTTGAGCCTGCGGATACCCAAACCCCTCTCCTCCTTTGGACGGGCAATCTTTTTCCAATTAATCCAATGTAGTTTCTTTTTACCTTGCTGCCAGCCCCAGAAAAATCAGCCATCTTCCCTTCTAATTTTGCCAGAATCTGAGAAGGAATCGGGGCTGCTGCAATGGAGTGAATAGGGATACTTCCCAGGACATGATTTATGAGCGTACATCTACCCGCTTAAGAGAGAAGCCGAGCGGACCAACCACTGATCCTTGAATCAAATTTTTCTATCAACGGGCGGAAAAGGGCTAACCTAATCCTTCCAGCCGATAAGGGAACACCGAGGTAAGTGAAGGGCGCTGATGAGCCATTGATACCAAGAGCCCTACCAATCGATCTCTGTCTACACGAAGGGAGAGAGGGGGCATGGAAAAAACAGCTCTTAGACACATTTATCTTTTGGCCGGACGAAGATTGATATGAGGAGAGGAATTTTTTCGTAACCGAAATGGATGATATACTCCCGTTGAGGCAAAGAATGGTATCGTCTGCATAGAGGAGATGAGTAATTTGTTTGGAGCCCCGCTTTAGCTTAAAAGGAGAGGAGACGCCACTTGCAATCAGATTGGAAAAACCTCTGCCCAGGACTTCCGCAGCAATGATGAAAAGGCTGGGGGAAAGAGGATCTCCTTGGCGCAGACCTCTGGATGATTTGAAGTAGCCAGCCCCTTCCCCGTTGATTAATACAGAGAACTAAACGTTACCCCAACACTTTTCCACCATATTAATCCAAGAAGTAACGAAACCGAAATGGGCTAGAACTAGCTTAAGGAAGTCCCATTCCATTCGATCGTAGGCCTTTTCCATGTCGAGTTTTAGGATGATGTTTCCCCCCCGAACCTTGCGACCGATGTCTCGGTAGATTTCCTGACCTAACGCAATACTTTCAGCAATCGCTCTCCCATTAACAAAATCCCCTTGCTCGTGCGAGATTAATTTTGGGAGAATAGTGGCCAGTCTGGAGTCGATGACCTTTGCAAAGATTTTATAAATACAGTTACAAAGACTAATCGGTCTGAATTCGCCGAGACACTTTGGAGCAGCCACTTTAGGGATCAAACAAATGAGAGTGGAAGTGAACGTGCACGGCAGATTCCCCCCTGGAACAAATGGGTGATAGCCCTATGGATGTCAAACCCGACAGAATCCCAACAACCCGAAAAAAATGTTCCAGAAAGACCGTCAGGTCCCGGGGCCCCATCAATCGGGATAGCCATGACCGCGACCCTGACCTCCTCCATGGACGGGAGGGCCAGCAATAAGACATTATCTGCACCAGAAAGGAGGGGAGGAATGTTGTCTAAGAGGTGCTCATTGATCGTGTGGTGCTCTGACCGAAATAGTTGTTCGAAAAAATCAATAGCAGCAACTTTTATTTGGGCTGTATCAGTTGTAATCGTACCAGACTCTAGCTGAAGCTGTGATATCGACGCACGTCTGGCTCTCTCAGAGGCTTGAAGGTGGAAAAACCTTGTGTTACGATCACCCTCAGATAACCAGTTGTTGCGGGACTTTTGCTTCTAGAAGATCTCTTCTGCCAGCTCCTTGTTGGCGAGATGCCGCCTAGCTTCCAGGAGAGAGGACTGGTTAACGGCTGAGGAGTCAAGCTGCGCCTGGGATTCCAAAGAGACTAAATTCTGTTCAGCAGCTCTTAGATTTTGGAAAACGTTACCAAACACCGATCTGTTCCATTCTTTCAATCTGCATTTGACCTTTCAAATTTTTAGGAGGAGATTTGTCATGGGCTGGTCATTTAGGTCCAGTAGCCAAGCTTCTCGAACGAGTAGAGCGAAACCTTGATGGAGCAACTACATTCTCTGGAAACGAAAAGGTCTTGCAATAGGAGAATGACTTATGGGAGCTAACAAGAGGAGATGGGAGTGGTCGGAGTTTACCTAGGGCAGATGCTTCACTTGAAACTGAGGAATGTTTGCGATCCATTCGCCATTGTAGAAAACTCGATCGAACCAAGCCCAAACCCGTGCATTGCCCGCCTGATTGTTGCACCAAGTGAAGATATTTCCGGTGCACCCAACATCGAAGAGAGTCGCGCTATCCATCGCTGCAGCAAACTCCTCGGAACGGCTGTGATCAGAATTTCTACTCCCCCTACGCTCTGAGTGGGAGAGGACAGCGTTAAAATCTCCACCAATGGCCCACAGTCCCGAGATTCTGCTGGCCAAAGAGGAAATGTCTGACCAAAGGTGTCTGCGCTGCAACTTAGAGCATTTGGCATATACAATTGAAATAATGTAATTTACTTGGGAGTTGTTACCTTGGACTGAGAAAGTGATCATCTGAGAAGAGGACTGAATGACATGGATAGATAAAAGGGAGCTGAAAAAGAACCAAATTTTACCTCCGACTGCAGCATTTGAGAAAGAAGAGTGGAAACCCAAAGATAAGCCCACTGAGGCGCGTTTCTCTTCTGTTGCCATTGGTTCCAGAACCGCAAACCACCAGGGATTGTGAACTCGAACAAGTCTTCTCGCAGAGCGAAGGGTCGCAGTGTTGGCCATGCCTCTAGCATTCCAAATAATCACTTTATCCATCAGTAACGTTGCCAGAGTTGAACGCCCTTTTCTGTAATCTTCTGAGTCTTCCATTCCAATCCACCGGGGGTTCAGTCTTACTGCCCTTTGATGCTTTTCGTCCGCCCGGTCGGTGTCTGACTGTGCTTGTATTCCAAGAGGTAGGCAGGGTTCTGGTAAGAGGACATTGCTTCAGCACACTACCCTCCTGTTCAGGCTAGATGCCAGACTCGTCCTTCGAGAAATGTTCTTCACTGTCTCCCTACTCCTGATTTAGATCGATTTCTGTGATATCTGCTGGAGTGGAGAAAACTGTCATCTGAGGAAGTCGGGTTGCTGCATTGGGAGACACAATTTCTGTTGGGGGAGAAACAACTTATGTTTGGGGGAAGTATTCAGCTGCTGGGGTTGTATGTAGCTAGGGGAGGTCGACCGTGATGAGTTGGGGGGAGGTATTCAGCTGCTGGGGGAGGTCGACCGTGATGAGTTGGGGATCAAATACTCTAACCGAAATCAGGGAGTGCTGGTTGTCCTTTGCAATGGAGGGAGTAGGATGAAAGTTATGGTTAAGGTCATTGAATGGCAGCCTCCTTTGCCAGCGGAGGGGGGATCTTTTAATTGAACTAGATAGGGGGGGCTGTAGGTCTCAGGACTTGGATGGTGACAATGCAGGTCTGCTTCACAGGGCTCAGGAGTCGTATCCACTGTAGACAGACAAGTAATGGGGCCTTGGAGTTCTTCCACTGTCATGGCTGGAGGTAGAGAGACCCGGTGGTCAGGGCAAAAAACAAAGGAATCTGGGAAGAGATCAATCAGATTGAGGGGGGACTTAGCCATGTCCCGAGGGGTTTGGGGAGGTAGGACGGGGTTAGGGAGGGGCTGAGAATGCTAGTCAGGTGAAATGTGGTGGTAGGTAGGGGAGGGTAGGAGAGTAGGAGGATCAGTTAGTGAAGGAGTAGATGGAGATGTTCTGCAGGTTGTGTGGCTAAGTGAAGATGTTCTGCTGGCTGAGTGGAAGTGTTATGCTGAGCTAAGTGAGATGTTGTGTTGGCTGAGTGATGGTGTGCTACTGGCACAGTGGAGATTTGCTGCTGGAAAGTGGCTGAGAGGAGATGAAACTCTTGATGAGTGGTGGTGTTCTGCTGAGCTGAGTGAGATCTATTGGCTGAGTGGTGAGGTTCTGCCGGTTGAGAGGGAGCGGTGTAGCAACATAACATCTTTATAATGAAGTCATTGTGAACTAAAAGAAAATTACAATTTGATTATAGATGGCGATGAAAATAAATAATTAGGTTAATTAGGGTAATTTATTTCTCCACTCCCCTTTCTTATTTATATATAAAAAAATAATATTCAAGAAAGCAAACTATAGTTAGCAAGATTAGCTAATACAAATCACTCTCACATGACTCTAATACTCCCCCTCAAGACAGAGAATAGAGATCACACGTGTCTGGCTTGTTCACAAAATCATAGAGTTGAATTCCAATAGTTGCCTTAGTGAAAACATCAGCAAGTTCGTCCTTAGAAGAAAGGTGAGGAGCAGTGATAATCCCATCCTTTAGCTTCTCGTGAACGAAGTGACAATCAACCTCGATATTTTTAGCACACTGATGAAATATTGGATTGGAGATTATATGGATCACTTCCTGGTTGTCATGGAAAAGAGGGATATGCGTAGGATGGAGAACTCCTAATTTTGAAAGAAAGGAATGTAACCACGAAATTTCACTGTGGCATGTCCCATTAATACTTAACCTCTACTGAAGAATGAGCAATGATATCCTAGTTTTTTCTTTTATGAGAAACTAAGTTACTGCCAATATATGTATACAAACTTGTAGATGAATGCCAATTGCTAGCACAGCTGACCCAGTCAGCATCACAATAACCGCACGCATCTAAATGGCCATGGTCAGTATAAAAAAATCATTTCCTTAGGATTGACTTACTATAATGAAGAATGTGATGAACCGCATCAAGATGATGTGACCACAGATTTTGTATGAATTGACTAACAACATTGATAACATAGGTGATATCAAGCCAAGTGATAGATAGGTAGATGAGTTTGCCAACCAATTGTTGATAAGAGTTAGGTTCAACAAGAGAACAAGATTCCATTAAAAATAATTGATGATTCACCTCAATAGGTGAATCCGTAGGACAGGATCCTAAAATCCTCATAGTTTTCAAGAGATTAAGGGCATACTTTCACTGAGAAATAAAGATGTTGTGAGTGGAATGGGCAACTTTAATCCTAAGAAATATCGTAACGGCCCAAAGTCTTTTTTTTTTCTTGAAGTTGAAGTGTCTTAGTTCAGATAATGAGAGAGTACTGCAACAAGTTTTTATTTTTTTATTTTTTCTTTATTTTATTATTTTTTTTTTTTTGGAAGATCAAATCATTCATATCTGAGAGGATGATTACAGGATTCGGGTTGCCCAAGAATCCCAAAAATTGACAATGGGCAACCTATCATAAGCAAGAAAAGAGGAAAACTATACATGGGTAATTTTCCTAATGGCACCAATACCCACTGAATCTAGAATCACCCTACCCCTAATCTCGTGAGGGAGATCCTGAAGGGACAAGTAGAAGCAGTGAGACTGGGTCCTACAACCCTCCTTGGCTAGACCATCAGCTGGGCCATTGCCCTCTCTGAAGACGTGGGATAATCGAAAGGGAACGAGGCTAGCTATGTTGGAGATTTGCGCAATCCAATGCGACCATTTCCAGCCCCCCTGAGAGACGCCATTAACCAACTCCACGACCAGTTTGGAGTCCGATTCTACAAGAACCTATCGCAGCCCCATGTCAATACAAATGGAAAGACCATCATGAAGGGCCGAGAACTCCGCCGTGTTGTTGGATCCGTGGCCGTATGCTCTTGAGAACGCGAAGATCATACTGCCATCCTATCTTTTGCAAATGCTGTAGCCACCAGACGGACCTGGGTTATTGAGCGCCGACCCATCCACATTGAGTTTGACCCAGGGAGATTCCGGTTTGATCCATTGTATGGCCCAAAGTCTTTAATTTCAAACTGGCAAGTTAAAAATCCCTCAAAAGGATGTGATGACATCGGTGTCATTGCCTATCACCACAATATCATTGACATATATAACAACAATAGTAAAGGAAGCCCCACGCCTTTTAATGAATGTTGAATGATCAGAAGTACACTGCTAAAATCTAATCTGTAGCATAGCTTTACTTAAGAATTTAAAACAAGCGTGAGGAGATTGATTCAAACCATATAATGCCTCCCTTAGTCCGCACACTTTTCCTTCTAAATTAGAAAGCCAAAATCTAGGGGGCAAACACATATAGATCTCTTCTTGTAGATCTTCATGTAGAAAGTCATTCTTGACATAAAGTTGATGAATGAGCCAATTTCGATAGGCAATAATAGAGAGAAGGGTACGATTAGAGGTGAGCTTAGCTACCAAAGAAAAGGTATATATCATAGTTATCTATATTAGACTTTTAAGTAAACCCTTTATTAACAAGGCGAGCATTGTACCAAGCAATGGCCCCATCGAGATTGTATTTAAGAGTGTATACCGACTTAAACCCCACTATGTGTTGCTCATGAGGAAGAGAAACATGTTCCCATGTCCCTTATCCATCAAGGGCGGTTATCTCATCAAGTATTACTGCCTTCCATTATGGATCTTTTAAGGCCTCTACAACCATCGAAGGAATGTAAATAGTCAAAAATGACATAAATAAATGCACAAAATGATGATGATAGATGAGCACATATAAGAAACATAATTACCAATCGGGTGAGTAATACTGTAGTCAGTGTGATTTCAGACCGGAGGAAGAATAGTGTGTGTAGCTTTCTGGATGGCAATGGGAAGATCACTCAATGAAGTGAAAACATAAGGATTGATAACTGATGAGTCAGATGAGGCAGGAAAAATGAGTCTCAATAGTTAATTGCTCAATGGTGTCCGTAGGTCCTAAAATTGGAAGAGGGAGAGATGATGTAGAGATTGTCTGTAAAATGAGTGCGGATCCACTGTTTTGTGGAAATAGTGAGCGGCTGAATCCAGCTTTATTATTGGTCCACGTCACTGCAAGTGCCACGTCACTAGTTTTATTAAATATATTTAAAATATTACATTTCACGGACATTAGACGGTTTCCATTTGAAAATCGGATTGCGTACAATAAGCTCTTATTGTACTGAGTAAACTCAGTTGGGCCCACCTTGTATGTATGTGGTCTATCCAGACCGTCCATCGGTTTTTCCATCTAATTTAAGGGGTTAAGCCTAAAATTGAAGTATATCCAAATATCAAGTGGATCATAACACAATAAAAAGTGGGGATAATGATTTCCACCGTTGAAACCTTGCTAGGCCCCACAGTGATGTTTACTTGTCATCCAACTTGTTCATAAGATCATACAGACATGGATGAAAGGAAAACACAAATATAAGCTGGATCTAAAACTTTTGTAGCCCCCAAGAAATTTTCAACGGTGAACCGTTCAATTCAACTGTTTCCTATGGTGTGGTCCATTTGAACATTGTATATGCTTCATTTTTGGTCTCAAGCCCTAAAATTATCAGGTAAAATTGATGGACAAAGCAGATAAAATACATAAATCATGGTGGACCCCACAGAGTTTACTCAGTACGCTGAGCTCAGTGAGTTACTCACTAAGCAATCCACTTCCTTCCACTTGGAGATTCAGCATAGTGCTCAAGTAGCCAGACTCGTTACTAAAGTGATGCCACCTAGTTACGTGGGTCCCACCATGATATATGTTTTGTATCCACCTCGATCCATCCATTTGGAGAGAACATTTTAAGGCATGAGCCAAAGAATGCATCAGATCCAAAACTCGAGTCGAACCCACCATAGAAAACAGTGGAGAGAGTCATGCCCACCATTAAAAACTTCCAAGGGTCACAAACGTTTTCGATCAAGCTTATATTTGTGTTTTCCCTTCTTTAATGTCTGTGTTAACTTATGAACAGGTTGGATCTCAAATAAAAATCATGGTGGACCTTAGGAAGGCTTCAACAGTGGACGTCACTCTCCTTACTATTTTTTGTGGTGGGGTCCACTCCAGCTTTGGATCTCCCTCATTCTTTTGACCATGCTCTAAAATGATCTCTCCAAATGGATGGACAATGTGAATATAAAACATATATACATCATGGTAGCCCACACAACTTGTTGACATCACTTCAGTAACGAGTCTAGCTACTCAACCTCCTATCGGTAGCTAATCCGCCTCAAATTTCTTTCTAAAATTTAATTAAGTCATGTTATCTCACATCAATTTTATAAGATAATTTTTTTAAAAAATAAAATCTACCAAATTAGTAAGGAATATTAGCTGCGACCCCATTAAAAGTGCCCTGACTTGTCAATTAGCGTGATCGTTGAGTCAATTAGACAGAGAAGCTCCATAGGAAGATCGATCAAGCGCTTGCCTCAACCGGATGTGTGCCCGAACTCACCACAGGTAAATCTAAGCCTCACATCCCATGTCCTAAAACACCAGGTAATTAAAACCCTTAAAATTGCTGAGAATATCATAGGGTTTTTAGGTTAGAAAACTTTTTCAAAATTTCAGAAAATCTCTAAGTTTTCTACCTTTGTCGATTTATCGATAGACTGATCGATGTAATCGAACAGTGTTGCCGATGTCCTCGATGACCAATTGATACCATCGAAATGAGGACAAAAGATATCCAGCAACCACATATATCTCTGGACGGAATTATCAATGTATCGATATACCCATCGATATCATCGAACTTTGAATCTCGAGTTTGTCGAAGTTGACTCGATAAAATCGACATCACATCGATTGTGTCCCTGTTTTTCTAAGGAAAATCATAAAATCTTCGATATATCGAAGTAATCCTCGATATCCTCGAAATTCAAATTTCGATGATAACGGAAGGCCTTTGATGATATCGGTCTTGGACACACAGTTATCCAGCAATATTTTCAGGTGGTTTTATCTTGGATCAAGGGTCACTCGATAGAATCGATATTCAAATTTCAATGATATTGAAGCCGGGTCGATTGCATTGAGAAAGGACATAAACTGTCTAACAAGTTTACTGAAAAATCCTTTGGATTTATCGATGCATCGACACTGCGATCGATATCATCGACATTCAAATTCCAATGATATCGAGTATGCCTCGATCATATCTTAGACCTGAAATATTTCAAAAGATAAGTCTCTCTCATCTTTCAAATGTCTAGGAATTGTTCCTTGTGTTGATGAAATCGGAGTTCGAAATCCGTTGACATCGACGCAGGTTTCGATTTCCTCGACCAACTGACAAAAGGTTTCAAAAGCGTTTGACATTGAGTTTGTGTCATCGAGCGGCCAGTCGATGTAATCGAGAGTATACGCTCGATGATATCGACCCAGTTCGATGATATCGAACTCTATCATAAATGTGACCATTTTATATCCGTTGGAACCTTTTGCCTATATATATATAAAGAGCTTGTCCTTAGTTGCTGGCAGAGAAAGAGAGAGTGCTTTTGAGTGTTCAACTTTAGATCATATACCCAAAGCCTTTTCTCTCATGGAAGTTCATCCTTCAATCCAACCTCATCATTGACATTCAATAGAGTGGATTGGGGAATGAACTTCTGCATTCAAGGATCCTCCAGCTACCACCTTAATGGCAAATCATTAAGCTGGGATGCCTTGAATGCATAGATGATTGGAATCGCTCTATATCCCTTATAGGAAAACATTTAAGAGAGTAGGATTTCATCATAATCTTGACCCAACCCGTCGCCATGTATTGGTACATCTTCTGAGTTGCTGTTCAAGGAAGTAGAAGATTCTTCGTCAACAAAGGAGGAAATCTTTGACAACGTGTTGAATGGGGCTCATCCACTTATTTATAAGTTATTAGAGTCCAGAGGACTCTTATGATCATTTCTTCTTAGGATTGGGTTAAAGGTGTTTCTCACCCCTTGCAAGCCCTCGTAGGAGGCCTCCGGCGGCAGTGTACGTGGTGGGTGCTTTGTGTTGACCCTTGATCTGTGGAGAGCATAATAGTTAGGTCCTTGTAGTAGGTCCTTGACCCGGGTGGTCTGAAAGTTGGGCGCTTTGTGTTGACCCTTGCTCGTGGGAGCATAAACTTATGAGGTTCCTTGTGTGGATCCTTGACCTGTATGCTTAAAATCGGGTGATATGTGTTGACCCTTGCTTGTGGGAGCATAAACTGTTAGCCTAGGTGTAGGTTGTACTGGTTAGAGGTGAACCTTATTTAAAACCTCCGGTTTGAGGTGAACCTGTTGTGAAACCTCCTTAGTGAAATCCGGTTCACTCAAGGGTTAAGTGCGTTTGCTGGGAGTGGAGTAGACAAGTAGTCGAACCACTATAAAAATGACTGTGTTTGTGATTGCTATTGTCTTTCATTCCTTATGTGATTATATGCTTTCATATTTGATTATCTGAGATCACGTTTCACACATAGTCACATCCATCATAAACTTTGATTCGCATCTTGTTTATCTTTCAAAGTAGTTTTATGATTGGATCTTCTATTTGGCTTGGAAGCCATTAGAGTTACTCTAAAGGAATCCTGATACATGCTTACTTACTCAGGATAAGATTGATAGGATTTTAAATAACTATAAAATATTTAAAAAGTCCTATTCACCTCCCTCTAGGACATATTGACATATTCCTACTTCAACTAAAGAGGTCATTACCGCAATTTCACTCATCACTTAATCTAGTGAAATATCGTCACTTTATCTAATGGAACCTCGTTAATTTGACAAATTAGATTACATATAATATCGATAGCACATGCATATCTAAAGCGTTCATTTAAAACCAAAATATAAGTATTAATTTCATTGCATGTTCATATATTTGAATTTAAATCCAATCCATCAATCATTTATAAATAATCAAAATCAATAACAGAAATCAACCATATTAAGCAATCAATGAGGTAATGAACGAAGATGAATAAACAAATATAGCTATCAAGATGTAGAAAAGCTTGAAGGGTGATCCTCACCTTATAGTTGAATTATCTCTCAATGTTGTTAGCGTTGAATGTTTGCACTTTAAGATCGACATTTCTCCTTCTTCATTTTTCTTCCTTCCTCTTCTAGATTAAAACGCTTTAGCCTAAACGATCTAACAACAACGTTAGAAATTTGGCGCCAAAATGGATGATTGAATTGACTTAGTAGACTGGAAATCCCTTTCATCTTCTCTCCTCTTCTATTCTCTCTCTCTCTCTCACTTTTTTTTTTCTTTCTTCTTCTTCCAAACTCCTTAGGCCACACTAGAAGAAGTAATGGTGATAATGACACCCATCTTAGGGTTTCAAATCATTATCACCACTACTTCTTCTAGTGTGGCCCATTTGAGCTTCATATCTACCTATTTTTGGGCTAAAACCCTAAAATGATTTGAAAAAATTGGATGGATGGCATGGATAAAACCCATACATTATGGTGGGCCCAACATAGCCCCTACCTAGAGGGAATATGGTATATGTGGGGGTAAGATGTAATCTACTTCCCCGCAGAGTTTACTCAACACATTATACTAGTTAGCAATACAACATCCATGATTTAGAGCCCCAACCTCTATTTATGTGAGGGCAACCTTTGATGTGGACCCTACATTATATAGGGCGCAATTCAATGTGGGCCTTAAATCACGTGGGGAGACTGATAATATAGACCATCCATTTCCGATAATTTTTTCCTAGTCATTAGACAAAGTAACAAGGTTCATTGGATAAAGTGACGATGTTATTAAACGAAGTGACAGAGTTATACTAAACAAAGTGACAAGGTTGCCCAAGAAAGCAACATGATTCCTCTAAACAAAGTAATAAGGTTAAACGAGACAAAGCAAATAGGGTTCCATTAGACAAAGTTACAAATTATCGAAAAAAGTGATGGGTTGCTAGACAAAGTGACCTAGTTCCACTAAATGAAGTGATGAGGCTAGAAGACAGTGACTGAGTTCCACTAGACAAAGTGATGAGGTAGCTGGATAAAGTGATGAGGTTGTTGGATGAAGTTACGAGGTTCACTAGACAAAGTGATTGGGTTGCTGGACAAAGTGATGAGGTTCTACTAGACAAAGAGACTATGTAGTAGGACAAAGTGACAAAGTTCTACTATATCAAGTGATGGGGTTCTACTAGACAGAGTGTCAAGGTTGCTGGACAAAGTGACGGGATTTTACTATATAAAGTGAAAAAGGTGCTAGACATAATGACAAGGTTCTATTAGATAAAGTGACGTGATTATTAGACAAAGTAACGGGGTTCCATTAGACAAAGTGATGATGTTCCACTAGATAATGTGATATGGTTGCTAAACAAATTGATAGAGTTTTCCTTAATAAAAAGACGAGCTTTCGAATAAAGTTACTTGGTTCCACTAGACAAAGTAATGATGTTACTATGCAAAGTGACAGGATTTCACTAGATAAAGTAGCGGCTTGTCAAATAAAATGACGGGGTTTCAATAGACAAAGTGACGAGTTCATTTGACAAAGTGATAGGGTTCCATTAGATAAAATGACGGAGTTTCATTAGATAAACTAATGTGTCCATTTTATATAATCATCAAGGTGGGTCCTATATATATATATATATATATATATATATATATATATATTATATATATATATATATATATATATGGGGCGTGACTCTTAATTTTTCTGGGGCTCACTGCGATGTTTATGTAATATACACTATAACCATTGGCTATTAAGTCCATTATCGAGCCTAGAGATACGCACTAAAGGAAATAGTTGGGAGAGAGATGTCCACCCTTTATTTTAAAGGGTCAAACATTATACTTATCTCAAAATCCACTTCAATAACTAGATTATTATTATTTTTTTGAAGCATTTTGCCAAAAATCATACCGATACATGAATCACTTGGGCCAGACTAATGGAAACAATTTGGAAGGCGAGGATTGTCTATACACTGTTTACAATCATGTGGTCAGCCTGAATTATAGATAGAACTGATTTTTTCAGCCTGATGCCTAAAATGGGATGAGGCACCTTCTAGTTCAGGTTGATTTTCCAGAAAACATCATAATATGGCCCACCTGAGTCACTGACTATTTGCTCATACAAGTGGCTTTGGCAAAGGGGACACTGGTAGCATATACCATCAACTGCAATACTGTGTGTTATTGGAAAAGTTATATTGGCTCCACCATGATGTATGTATTTTATCCACGCCGTCCATCCATTTTGCAGATCATTGTAGTTCATGAGCACAAAATTGAGGAGGATCTAAATCTCAGTAGACCACACCACAAGAAACATGGATGATTAGAAGAATAAAAACTTATTTGGGGCTACAAAAGTTTTGGATCAAGCATATATTTGTATTTTCTCTTCATCCATGTCTTTGTGACGTTATCAGTTGGTTGGATGAAAAATAAATATTACATTGGGCTCTATGAAGTTTATAATGGTATGTGTTCAATCCCCACTTTGCCTATGGTGTGGTCCACTTGAGATATCGATCTATCTATTTTTAGACTCATGCCCTAATGTAAGTGAGCCAAATGGATAAACAGTGTGGATTAAAAAAACAACCATCATAGTTAGAGGTGGGCATCGAGTTAATTCAAACCAAGTTAGGGTTGATCCAACTTGATTCGGGTTTGAAATAGGCTTGACCTGAACTTGACCTGACTCGGTACCGAGTCCAGCATGCCTAACCCGATCCGAAGTCTGGCCCAAACTAATACTGACTGAGTTTGACCTGATCACAAGTACCGATTCGTGTTAAGTCTTAAAATAATATGAGAAAATGGATGGATGGAGTAGATATATAACGCATAGATCAAGGTGGGCCCGCGGTGAGGATCCTACGGACATCGCTCATCCTGGGTCGTAGCTAATATTCCTTGTTAATCAAGTAGATTTTGTAAATATTTTTTTTATCTTATAAAATTGCCATAAGATGACATGGCCTAATTAAATTTTAGAAGAAAGAAATTAGAGGCGGATTAGCTACTGACAGGTTGAGTAGCAAGACTCGCTACTGAAGTGATGCCACCAAGTTCTGTGGGGCCCACAATGATGTATGTGTTGTATGCACATTGTCCATCCATTTGGAGAGATCATTTTAGGGCATGATCAAAAGAATGAGGCAGGTCCAAAGCTAGAGTGGACCCCACCATAGAAAACAGTGAGGAGAGTGACGTCCACCGTTGAAGCCTTCTTAAGGTCCACCGTGATTTTTATTTGAGATCCAACATGTTCATAAGTTAACACAAACATTAAAGAAGCGGAAACACAAATATCAACTTGATTGAAAACTTTTGTGTCCCTTAGAAGTTTTTAATGGTGAGCGTACTCTCTTCACTATTTTTTGTGGTGGGGTCCACTGGAGTTTTGGATCTGATTCATTCTTTGGCTCATGCCCTAAAATGATCTCTCCAAATGGATGGACGGTGTGGATACAAAACATACATCATGGTGGGACCGACATAACTAGGTGATGTCACTTTAGTAGTGAGTCTTGCTACTCAACCTGTGCGCTGAATCCCGAAATGGAAACTTAAATAAAAATCCCGATGGACCTAAAGTTAACACAAACATTAAAGAAGGGAAAACACAAATATCATTTTTAATGGTCGGCGTGACTCTCTCCACTGTTTTCTGTGCTAGGGTCCACTCGAATTTTGGATCTAATTCATTCTTTGGCTCATGCCCTAAAATGATCTCTCCAAATGGATGGATGGTGTGGATACAAAGCATACATCATGGTGGGACCCACATAACTAGGTGACGTCACTTTAGTAGAAGTGCACTGAATCCAGAAGCGGATTGCGAGTGAGTAACACAGTACGCTTAGCGTACTGAGTAAACTCTTTGGGGTCCACCATGATTTATATATTTTATCCACTCCTTTCATCCATTTTACCATATAACTTTAGGGCCTGATCCCAAAAATAAA
Source organism: Magnolia officinalis (assembly GCA_021015155.1). NCBI lineage: Eukaryota > Viridiplantae > Streptophyta > Magnoliopsida > Magnoliales > Magnoliaceae > Magnolia > Magnolia officinalis. Next base: position 7,608,639 of record JAJHSJ010000014.1, on the reverse strand, counting down.
GTATATATAAATCTCAAATGGACCACACCATGGGAAACAATGTGAATTGAAAATCAGTGTTGAAAAAATCTTGAAGGCCACAAAAGTTTTGGATCAAGGCTATATTTGTGTTTTCCCTTTCATTCATGTTTTTTTTTTATCTTATTAACAGGTTGGATGACAAATAAATGTCCCTGTGAAGCCCAACAAGGTTTCATTGGTGGAAATCATTATTTCCACTATTTCCTGTGGTATGGTCGACTTCAGCTTTGGATATGGTTCAATTTTGATCTCAACCCCTTAAATAAGCTGGGAAAACGGATGGATGGCGAGGATAAACCACATACATTCACAGTGGGCCCAACAGAGTTTCCTCTGTACGTTAAGAGCGCACTGAGTTACTCAGTATGTAATCCGATTTTGCTGAATCGGATTGCCCAATGAGTAACTCACTACGCTTAGCGTACTGAGTAAACTCTGTGGGATCCACTATTATTTATGTATTTTATTCGCTTTGTCCATCAATTTTACCAGATAATTTTAAGGCTTGAGACCAAAAATGAAGCATATACAATGTTCAAATGGACCACGCCATAGGAAACAGTTGAATTGAACCTTGTCCATTGAATTTATTGGGGGATACAAAAGTTTTGGATAAATATTATATTTGTGTTTTCCCTTCATCAGACAAGTACCCCTTCATCAGACAAGTACACATCACTGTGGGGCCTAACAAGGTTTCAACAATGGAAATCATTATCCCCACTGTTTACTGTGGTACGATCCACTTGATATTTGGATATACTTCAATTTTGGGCTCAACCCTTTAAATTAGATGGAAAAACAGATGGATGGCATGGATAGACCACATACATACAAGGTGGGCCCAACTGAGTTTACTCAGTATGATAGCAGTCCAATTTCCAAATGGAATCCGTCTACCCTTTCGTGTGAAATGTAATATTTTAAATATATTTAATAAAATTGGTGATGTGACACTTACAGTGACGTGGACCAATGATAAAGCTGAATTCAGTCGTTCACGGTTTCCGCGAAACAGAAGATCCGCACTCGTGTAAAGTAAGGTATATCCTAAAAAAGTGGCATCTTTACATATGTATTTATGGTGAGTGATTGGATAATAACATTTATACCCCTTCTGGGAGTTGGAGTGTTCAACCTGAAGAAAGCATACACCCAAATACCTTAGGAGGTAAGCTAAATAGGAGAGACTCTGGTTTTAAAGTACGGAGATGGTTACAATTTCTTAGATAATAAGATTGGCATATAGTTTATCATATAAGTGGCAGTGACAACGACATCGCCTCAATATTTTTACGAATGAACATATGAGTCATCGTAGCTCTAGTTACCTCTAGCAAATATCTATTCATCTGTTCAACGATCCATATTTTTGGGGTGTATAGATACAAAATGTCTCGTATTTAATCTCCCAATTTTTATTTATTTTATTTTAAAAAAAATTAATCTCCCAATTTACAAATAAGAATTGTTAAACTAATTCCTTTATAAAAATCACAAAATGAAAAAGTACGACATAGGGAAAAATTTTGCTACATTTTCTACAATTCGGGCAGGAGCTGAGATTTAATGAGAGAGCTTGTTGAGAGAGATCAAACCTGAGCAATGGTTTTCCCTCTAGCGTTTGCAATTTGTTGAAGGATTGGATTCTCCATCACTACAAGCGATCCCCAGGAGGCTCCATTGGCCGCAAGTGGAGACCATGCAGTAACGTGAATTCCATGCTCCTTGCAGAACTCTCTGAGCTTGCTTTGCTGCCATGCTGCGTTCATTTCCACCTAACATAACATCATCGTCACTTTCTTCGTCACTGTGATCCGAATTATCATCATCAAGGTATTACCCTTACACATGCATACAGCCATTGAATTCCTGCCATACATGTACCCCGATCCAAACCATCCAAATCCTTGACCCCATCGCCGATGTTTGACAACCCAAGACAAACATTCAGACAAAGATTGCCCGGATCATTAAGATAGAAAACTTTTCAATGGTCCAAGTTCAAGAAATTAACAAATGTGCAGTCATCAAAATAATTTGATACTCTTATCTAAGTAGGGTCGAGAATTTGTGTTTTTAGTGCACGTATGCCATATGAATACATAAATATTGCTATAGTCCACGTGTACACATATCATACCTGATCCACTGCTGGAGGTATCTTGGCATGAGCCATTAGTTCCAATAGCTTCTTGGAAGAGAAGTTGCTGACACCAATTGATTTTGTGAGGCCCAGCTTTTGACACTCCTCCATTGATTCCCATACAGATTTTAAATCAATGGGGAGAAGGTCGTCCTTGTTGATGGGAAATCCTCTTTTCCCTGGCTTCAAGCTCACGGGCCAATGAATGAGATAGAGATCAAGGTACTCCAACCCTAGATTCCTACAACCAACCAAGAAATCTTAGTGGGAAACGTTTTCTGGCAGACCCTCCTCGGTTGACCCTCTTGTACCTACACGGGTGTAAGAGAGAAACAAAGGAGACCCTGGCTAGTGCAGGGGACTCTCTGATGTCTAAGTCAGGAACAGAGTCTTTCTTTTTTTTTTTTTTTTTTTTTTTTTTTTTTTTTTTTTGTAGAGTAGGGTCTCCAGAAAAGAGACACCAATCGAATGCTAGGGTAAGAATTATCGTATCTTTGAAGGTTGTGGATACCTCTATATATATAGGAGAGGGAGTTCGATTGAACGGCGATTTTTCCCGATATCTTGGAGGTTCGTCCAGATCCGGGATCCTTAGAGATTACCAGCCTCTGAGATTACCGAGATATGATCTTATCCTCTAAAGATTTGGGGAGAGATATTTGGGACATTAGGGATTTCTTTGAACCTGTAGTACGGTTTCAGGTCGGCTCCCATAGGCGGGTGATAACTCGGGAATAAGCAATACCGACCTTCTCGACAGATCAACATTCACCATCTTCGACCAATGTTTAGGTCGGAGGGTCTGTGTTCCCTTTAGCTGGGTACTAACAGACCTTGATCTTGTCACAGGGTCGATCTATGGTCGACTTATATCTGACCTATGACCGACCTATGGTCGATCTGTAATTGACCCACTGGGTCAGAACACAGTTTATCCGAATGGGCTCATAATCTTATTCTTTGAGTGTCTTTACAGTTGTATCGACCTCCTTTGAGGTCGGTCTGTTTCTGGACGTAGAGGCCTTATTAGGCTTGGGTTTCACTGGGCTCGTACTGGTTCAGTAGAGTTGGTCCATTCCATAAGCTGACTTATCGACTTGTCCATTTTCCCCCTAATAGGGTCCATCTCATATAAGATGCATGCTAGTTTACCATGTGTTGATGGATGGACCCCACATGGTTATGCTTATTCAAATTGTCAATGGTAGCTCAAGTGTAACTCAGCTTCGATGGTGGCCCCTTCCGTATTGAGCTCAGTACTATTTGGTGCAGGAAAAAAATTGTCGGCCCAAAATGATTTATGCATCTTATCCATGCCATCCATTCATTTTTCCAGCTTATTTTAGGGCATGATCCCAAAAATAATCTCAAGTGGACCACACGACAGGAAACATTATAGTGGTGACTGAATGCCTACCATTAAAATCTTCCTAGAGCCCACTGTAATTGTTATTTGCCATCCACCTATGGATTTAATCATACAGACCTGGATGAAGGGAAAATAGAAATATCTAACTTGATCCAAAATATCATGGCCCCTAGGAGGTTTTTAATGATACGTCTTCAATCACCCTATGGTGTGGTCCACCTGACATTTGGATCCGTTTATTTTAATCTCATGCCATGAAATGATTTAAAAAATTGGATGAGCGGCATAGATAAAATAAAAAAATCATGATGGACCTACGGAGTTTTTTTCAGCACCAACCACTACTGTACCAAGATGGGTACTGGAGAGGTCACTACCAAAACCGAGTATCCTCAAGTGGGCAGGCCGTGGCCCAAAGTGGCAGACTCGGTTTTGGTAGTGAACTCTCCAGTACTGAACTTGGTGGCAGTTGGTGCTGGAAAAGCTCTATGGGTCCACTGTAATGTAAGTGTTTTTATCCATGCTGCCCATCCACATTTTCAACTCATTTCAAGGCATGAATCCAAAAGCTAGGCAGATCTAATTAAATCTCAGTAAACCACACGATAGGAAATTAACAATGGTGCTTTAACTCCTACCACTGAGAACTTTCTAGGCCCACTGTAATGATTATTTCTCATCTAACCTGTTTATTAGGTCATAGACTTAAATAGAAGAAAAAACACAAATATCAGCTTAATTCGGCTCCAAGAAGATTTTAACATTCAATCATCACTATTTCCTATGGTGTGGTCCATTGCATTTGGATCTGCCTCATATGGTTGAAATACATATATCATGGTGGAGCCCCCATAACACTGACTACTGGAGGGTTCACTAACGAATTCGAGTCCCAAAATCACTCACTCACGAAATTATTACTTGGCTGTGTCTTCAACCAGCTCAACCTCTTGTAGGTCTCAAATCGAACCAATTGGATTGTAAGCTACGGTCCACTGAGTGGATAACTTTCAACTTTTCATGTGCTTTGGTCGCTCTCATGAGGGTCAGCTTCCGTAAGGATCTAGTAGATCCATTTGTCAAGTTGATCAAAATTGTACTTTTCTATTTGTCAATGATTATATAGATTTATTTATTTTAAATGGTGTAGTTCAACGACAAGTAGATGGAGCTGATTTTTGCACTGGGTAATTCTCATGGTGGGGCCAACCTACTGTGGAAAGGCTGACTTTACATGCACTTAGTTTTCTAGAGGTCATGAGCTGTGGATACCGTCACTTGTGGTCCAACTGGTTGGATATGCTACCAAATGCACTCCCTCACTCTCTCGTCCTCTCTCTCTCTATTATATATATATATATATATATATATATATATATATAGTGTGTGTGTGTGTGTGTGTGTGGGTGGTGTGTGTGTGTTTGTGTGTGTGTGCGACCTCACCAGTCCGTCCCATGAGGCCAAGCTATGTGGGCCCCACTGTGATGCGTTTCGAATATCTACTCCATCAGTCAGATGCACCATTCCATCGTGGCCTAGCCTAGTCTCAAAAATCAAGTCAATCCGTGACTTGTGTGGGCCACACCACATACAAAAGTGGAGAGGGGCCGTGCACCATTAAAACATTCATAACCATTTTTGAGGGCCCACCGAGATGTGGTTTGAAAATTCAGCCCATCCATTATGTGTGTCTCACCTGAATGAGGGTTCAGACGAAGTTTCAGGCGCATGCAAAACTCAGTTGGGCCCCACCAAGTGCTTTTATATGTTTTAACGGTGTCTTCACATAATTTTATATGGTATGGCCCACCTGAGTTCCGTATACGGTTGATTTTTGGGATATCCCATAATTTAAAGGGGACCCATCAAATGCACAGTGTTGATGGTCGAAAACACATCACGGTGGAGCCCACACAGCTCAACCTCACGGGAGCTTATGGTGAGGTCGAGCGCATAGTACCTTTTTCCATATATATATATATATAATATATATATATATATATATATATATATATATATATATATATATATATAGTGGTGGTCTCTACGCATCGTACCGTAGATGCCTTTGTGTGCACCTAGGCTGACTCACTTAGATGGGGAGGGCTGGGTAGTATGAGGTGGGCCTCACCATGATAAGTTCAGGAATCTATTCCAATTATTTGGTATGTAATATAAATTTAGTAGTAAGGGTAATAAAACAAAAATATTCATGATTCAGGTGAACCACACTATGAGAAACAGTGGGAGAGTGAACGCCTCTTGTTGAATCTTTACAGGGTATACCGTGATATGTACATGAAATCCACTCCAACTGTTAGCTGATTCGTGAAAATGCATGTAAAGGGGGAATATTTTAGGCCCATGGGTGATTTATGTGGGCCACACCAAGTGAAAACATTTGGATGGTGGGTGCCCTGTGCACTGTTTCTACTCATATTACCTGCCTGGATCAGATATTTGGGTGACTTCACATACTCATCACAACATCCCCTCCACGTGGATTGCCTACTAATGGACATGGATTGCTAGCTGGTGGTCATGGCCTCAAACTAACCTATTTGTTTTATCCAAGCTGTCCATCTATTTTATCATACTCATTTTACAACATTAGCTAAAAACTGAGCCAGATCCAAATGTTAGCTGGACCACACCACATGAAAACAGTGGTGATTGAACGCCCAACATTAAAAACTTCTTAGGTGGACTATATTGATTAAGTCATACAAACCTGGATGAAGATAAAACACAAATATCAGCTTAATAGAAAACTTGTAAGGCCTCCAGGAAAATTTTTAATGGGGGTCATTTAATCATGCACCGCCTTTTCCAGTGGTGTGGTCCACTTGAGAATTGGATCTTTCTCATGTTTGAGGTCATGCCCTAAAATGATATGAAAAAAGGATGAACGGTGGATAAAATATACATATATTATAGTGGGGCCAATTATGCTTCCTCCACCACCTACCCACTGAGAAGTTTATGCTGGCAGGCCGTTTGGTCAACATGCAGAGATGAGTGGGAAATGAGGGAGGGGTGGGGGTGGCCTAATGTTATGTGTAAGTGAAATCCACTCCAAACATATGGCGTGTGATGGCAATTTGGTAACAAGGTTCAAACATCATCCACATTTATAGAGGAAACAGTGAAGGGGATGCCTGCCATCTAAACTGTTTCACTCAGTGTGGGACACATAAATCACTTACGGCCATTAAATTTGGTTCACATGTATAAATCTTCACTGGGTGGATACTGGTTGAAGTGGATTTCACATAAACATCATGGTAAGCCTAGTACAAATTCAATGGCAGTTACTCCATTCTCCATTGTATCCTTTGTTTGGCACACCTAAATCGTGAATATAATTGATTGATGAGCCTCAGGGCTAATTTTAGTCTGTCTGGCAATAATGGACGGAGTGGATTCCATGAATACAATATGATGGAGCACACCCTGGCTCTACCTCTAAGCAAGTCCACCTTGGTGTGCACGGAAGTCTCTTGTGGTACGTGCGCGCAGGAGACCACTACTCTCTCTCTCTCTCTCTCTCTCTCTCTCTCTCTCTAATATATATAATATATATATATATATATAATATTTTTGAGAAGTCGGGGGATTAGGGTTCGTTCTTCTCTCTTTGGGGTTCTAGGGTTATCGTGTCCCCCATGGCGCAAGGTAGCAGATCGAGCGGCGTTGTGAAGTGGTTTAACGGCCAGAAGGGCTTCGGCTTCATAACGCCGGACGACGGTGGGGAAGATCTGTTCGTCCATCAGTCCTCTATCAAACTGACGGTACCGCAGCCTCGCTGAGGGGGAAGCCGTCGAGTTCGAGATCGAGCAGGGCGATGATGGACGGACCAAGGCCGTCGATGTGAGGGGGCCAACGGATCCTCGTGCAAGGAGACCGGAGGGGTGGAGGAGGCGGCGGTGGCGGAGGTGGCCGCAACGGCGGAGGCCGGGGAGGTGGGTACGGGTTCGGAGGTGGCGGCGGGTACGGTGGCGGTGGGTATGGCTTCAACGGCGGTGGCGGAAGACAGAGGTGGAGGCGGAGAGGCGGACGCGGTGGGAGGAACGGCGGTGGTGGTGGTGGCGGGTACGGTGGTGGCTACGGGCGGCAGTGGCGAAGGCGGTGGTGGAGGCGGAAACTTGTTACAATTGCGGTGAGCCGGGCCATATGGCAAGGGACTGTTATCAGGGCAGCGGTGGAGGGGGGTGGAAGGAGTGGCGGCAGCGGTGGAGGAAGGTATGGAGGTGGCGGCAGGAGGGTGCTGGCGGTGGTGGATCGTGTTATAAACTGCGGGGAGCAGGGACATTTTGCTAGGGAGTGCCCTAGTGGCTTGATGAAATGAAGTGGGTAGGTTTTTTTTTTTTTTTTTTTTTTTTTTTTTCTTCTCTCTTTTTTTTTTTTTTTCTTTGGCTCTTTTTTTGGGTTCCCATCGGATATTTTGAATTGGGTTTTGGTTTTTTGGGTTGTTGGTAGTGGAAATCTGACCGTTGATGGAGGTGGGTCCGGTTTTTCTCCTTTTCTTTTTCTGATGATATGCGTTTTTTGGACTTGTTTTTGGAGCAATCGTGCTTTGATGTGGAGGGAAGGAAAGGTTTGTTTTGTTTAGAGATTGAAATCCGTTCTCTCTCTCTCTGTCTCTCTCCTTATATACATATATGGTTTTATTAATGGATTAGGGTTTTCTCTGGCAAAAAAAAAAAAAAAAAAAAAAAAAAAAAAAAAAATCTTTTTGAGAAGTCATCACATGTGATGTGAGCCCAAAATTAGAATAGTCTATGTGATGCAGCACCATGAAACTTCTTAGCCCAACTTTTATCTTGGCAAAACAAAACAGTTTCCCGGTTGATTTGCACTCTTTGCTTTGGCCCATTAGAGTTCTAGATCAAGGTGAAAATTAATCATGGGGTTTCATGGGGTGCCGCATCACATGGACCGTTGGTATTTTAGGCCCACTACACGTGGGCAACCATACCCCTATATATATATATATATATATATATATATATAATATATATATATATAGATATATATATATATAGTAGTGCTTGTTTGAGTTTCACGATAGCTGAGCTAAAATCTTGGCTGACTCGGTTAATGAGTCAACTCGATGGGGTGTCCGAACCATCAACCAGCTACTCAAACTGCCGTGAGCCTGCGCGGAATAATCCCCTTTTACCAGATAATTACTGGTGTAATCATAAAAAACTATGTTTTTGGAGAATTTTAGACCAAGCTTCCAACAAGCTTAGATTTTCAGCTAGCCCGGCATCAACCCTTTGATATATTACTGGCTGGAAGCATCCCTGATCCCACTAATAACGAGTAGAACCAAATAATTCGATCGGACTGGGCTGAGTTTTAAGTTGACTAAGACAAGGAGAATTAGATAATTACGCTAAGGTTTCCTTGAGCGCCGGAAGGACCCGGTCACAGTGCGCATCGGTGCACCATAACTTGGAGGTGATGAAGAGCTCGCTGCGGTTCTTGATTATGCCACGCTGGAGTGCTTCTGCTATGGCTTCACCAAGGTACCGTTCCGTCCCATACAGTGCCGCCGTGTCGAAGTGCCTGTAGCCAAGATCGATAGCCTGGATGAATGTGGACACGAGATCATCAGAGATGGCCGCGGCCGCTGTTCCCATGCCTAGCAATGGGATCTTCTCTCCCGAACTAAGGACTGCTTCTAGATTCCTGCTCATGATCCTTGACTGATGATATTCTCTTTCTTGGGTTAAGCTTTAGGAGAAATGGAGACTTTGGGTGGATTATGAATGATGTGTGTACATGAATTGACTTCCATCGGTTGCCGAATGGACGGCCAAGCTAACGATAATGCCAAGAAGTTTCCTCCACCAATCATATGCTACATTTTCTTTGTAAGAAGTTGGTAGGGAACTGCGCCATCTGTGGTGCACATTGAAGAATGAATTATCAATCGGGTCCATCCATCAATTGGGCCCCACTAAGAATGGGTTATGATTCTAAAATCAAGGCTGTGGGACAATTCTATCTATCAATTATCTTCTGATTATTAATTAATTGTGTTACCCATTGATGCTTTAATAGCCAAAGGTCAGGAAGATAAGAAGTTCTAATACGTGTTATTTTTCAGAAACTGGCCATCCCTGCAAGCCCCAGTAAATGAATGAAGCCGATTAGTAGACAAATATGCCGGTTGGACAAAACGATGATGGCTCTGCGATATGCCGGTTCCTTCCAGTATGGTATGCATACCAATTATTTTCCTTAAAATAGGGTTATTCTCTTAAACACACCGAAGGTATCGTGCCCAAAATACATCTTTTCACTTATTTATTCTTTTAAAGCTTAGGCCTCATTTGGTACCATGGATTTAAGATAACTTGGATTTGGAATTTTCTTGTTGTATTTAGCACCCTGGATTTAGAATCTCTTGTATTTATTTTTTTATTTTTATTTATTTATTTATTTTTTTTTGTACAACCCTTCGGGCGTGGCCAGACAAAAAACAGTGGGCCACACCTATCGTGTAAAAGTAAATACAATAAGAGACCATCATTCAGGAGTAGAAAAACGAACCGTGTACAACTCAAGACAGAAAGGGACCATCACTCAGATGCCTCTCAAGGAGCCAATACCCATTGTATCTATTCTGAAGGTTCCTTTCACCACCCAACGGAGGTCGGAGAACGAGAGGTAGGAAACGTTGTGTTGGTACGAAGCCGCAGCCTTGGCAAGCCCATCTGCGGGTCCATAACCTTCCCTTGGAACAAGAAAGATCACAAACGTACCCCTGCTCTTTAAATCATTGATCCTGGTCCACCAATATCTCCATTTCCAAGCCGGGGAGGATTTTCCTAAGAACGCATCAACCACGCATTTGGAATCAGATTCCAGGAAAATCCGATCATAACCCCGTTTAATACAAATATCCATCGCATCGTATAGGGCCCTAAGTTCCGCTCTGTTGTTAGTCCCGACACCGTATCCATGAGAGAAAGCAAATAGAAAAGAACCGGAGGAATCCCTTCCAATTCCACCACCTCCAGAGCCACCTGGATTTCCCAGTGCAGCTCCATCAATATTGACCTTTATCCAGCCTTCCTGTGGTCTGGACCACTTAACCACCAGGAGGATTCTCTGGGCAGGGGGGCTAAGCCGAATGTTGAGCCGATCAAAGGAGGAGAGGTCAGCTTTGGTAAATGGTTTGTCTCCGGAACGTTTGTAGCTGATTTTACCCAGCCACCAAAAGACACGGTTGAGGACATTAACCACTGTGGGGCGAAACTTATCGAAACGAGCCGCATTCCTTGCTTTCCAAATCTCCCAAAGGATGAGGCAAGGGATTGCACATTGAATTCGAGACAGGGTTTTACCAGTGGGCAACACGTACCACCAGGAAAGAAGTCTTTCTAAAACTGAAACCTGATGGGGAAGGTAGAGATTGAATCTGCTGTTGAAGAACGACCACACCCGGTCCACAAGGAAACCGCTGATGAAGAGATGATTGATGTTTTCCGTGGAGGGGCTGGAAGTAGAATGAGGAAGATCACAACAGCAGCATCTAGAAGCAAGATAGACACCGCGCCTCTGAATTCGATCATCCGTTGGGATCGCACCATGGATTAATCGCCAAACGAACATCGAAACCTTCAGGGGAAGGAAAGGATTCAAAATTTTGTTGTACCAAAGCAGGCTGTTGTCTCGAGCCCTGCAAAGAGCCCAGGCTGATTTTACAGTGAAGACTCCCGAGCGGTCGAGGGGCCAGAAAAGCTCGTCCGGCCCAGGAGAAGTGCAAAATCCACAGGTGGTTATATGCTCTAAGACGTTATCTTGCAGGATATCAGCGATAGGCCTTATAAGAGGGGGCCCGTCTTGATTTAGGACATCCCTGACAGAGAGTTGAAGCAGACCCGCTGGGATGGGCTGAACAGTGAGATCTGCTAAGGGACCGAGACCTGTCCAGTTACAGTTCCAAAAACTAATATCACCCTAACCGATGGCCCATTGAGAAACACTCTCTGCAAGGTGGGCCATACTGACGACCTGTTTCCACAGAGGAGAAGTGCGTTGATGGAGATCAGCGGCAGGTTCCATATGCAGAGGCTGACCATACTTTGAGATGATGAAATTGGCCCAAATACTTGAGGCGGAGCGGGATAACACCGTCCACACCATTTTGAGTTGCAGTGCCTTGATCACCTCCCTTAGCCTACAGATGCCCAAACCACCCTTGTCTTTCGGGCGAGAAATTTTGCGCCAGGCCATCCAATGGAACTTCTTTTTTCCGTCTTGCCAACCCCAGAAAAAATCAGCCATCTTCGCTTCCAACTTGTCCAGGACTAGAGCAGGGATGTGGGCTGCCGCCATCGTATGAATAGGAATGCTCCCAAGGACATGGTTAATGAGCGTACAACGTCCAGCCTGGGACAGCAAACGGGCTGACCAACCGAGGATTTTGGACTCCACCTTGGCTATCAGCGGGGGAAAATGAGAGCTCCTGTTCCTCCCTGTGAAAAGTGGGACACCGAGATAACAGAACGGAGCAGACGATCCTTTCATGCCAAGGATATTTTCAATCTGTCTCTTCCTTCTAGGCAGGAGAGAGGGGCCATGGTAGAAGCAACTTTTAGCAAGATTAATTTTCTGGCCCGAGAGAGACTGGTAGGAGGAAAGAAATGAGGCCGTTGCCGTAGTCGAGGATTTACTCCCATTTAGGAAAAGTATCGTGTCATCCGCGTAGAGTAGATGAGTAATTTGCTTGCAACCTCGCTTAAACTTAAACGTCGCACAAGCCCCACTAAAAACCAGATTTGAGAAGCCTCTTCCAAGAACTTCCGTCGCCAGTATGAAAAGGGTGGGGGACAACGGGTCTCCCTGGCGCGGACCTCTGGAAGATTTAAAGAAGCCCGCACCTTCCCCGTTAATCAAGACCGAGAACCAAACGTTACTCCAACATTTCTCCACCATTTCAATCCAAGACTCGCCGAATCCGAACCGGACCAAAACTTGCTTAAGAAAACCCCATTCAATTCGGTCGTATGCCTTTTCCATATCAAGCTTCAAGATAATGTTCCCTCCCCGAACTTTACGACCAATATCACGATAAACTTCTTGAGCCAAAGCGATACTTTCAACAATCAACCGACCTTTAACGAAAGCCCCTTGTTGAAGAGAAATTACGTTGGGGAGGATAGTCGCAAGACGAGAAGCAATGACCTTGGCGAATATTTTATAGACACGATTGTAGAGACTAATAGGTCTAAACTCGGAGAAACGCTTGGGGTTTGGCACCTTCGGAATAAGGTAAATGAGAGAAGTGGTGAATGCTCTCGGAAGGCTTCCTCCCTGGAAAAAGTGTGTGACTGCCCTATGGATATCAAATCCCATAGTGTCCCAACATCCTCTAAAGAAGGCAGCAGACATACCATCAGGGCCAGGGGCTCCGTCAATAGGGATATCCATAACCGCGATCTTGACCTCTTCCATAGAGGGTAGTTGCATCAAAAAAGTGTTATCATCCTCCATTAACAACCTTGGAATGTTGGAGATGAGGCTCTCATTTTGGGTGGTTTCTTCCGATGTGAAAAGTTTTTTGAAATAATCAACTGCCGCTGATTTAATCTGGGCCGGGTCAGAAGTATTGGAGCCAGAATCGAGCTGAATTTCCGCGATAGAGGACCGCCTGGTTCTCTCAGTGGCTTGTATATGGAAAAACTTGGTGTTCCGGTCTCCTTCCGAGAGCCAGTTGTTACGAGCTTTCTGCTTCCAAAAGACTTCTTCCGCTAATTCCATGTTGGCCAAATGTCGTCTAGCTTCCAATATGGTGGATTGGCTAATGTCGGTTGTGCCTTGCTGCGCTTGGTCTTCTAAGGAGAGAAGATTTTGTTCAGCCTCTCTGAGATTTTGAAAAACATCACCGTAAACTGCTCTATTCCAATCCTTTAATATGTATTTTACTTTCTTGATCTTCAAGAGGAGGTTTGCCATGGGCTGATCATTAAGATCTTCCCTCCAAGCGTAGAGAATCACCCGATTAAAATCTTGATGAAGCATCCACATTCTCTGGAAACGAAAAGGTTTTGCAATGGGAGGGGGCCTTCTAGGGCACGACAGAAGTAATGGGGAGTGATCAGAGTTCACCCGGGGCAAATGTTGGACCTGGAAATGAGGACAGGAAGACAGCCAATCACCATTGCAAAAAACTCTATCTAACCGCGCCCAAACCCGGGGCATTTCCGGCCTGATTGTTACACCAGGTAAAGCTATTCCCCGAGAAGCCGACATCCATGAGAGCAGTCCCATTCATTGCAGCCGCAAACTCAGACACACATCCCTGATCAAATACCCGGCTGCCACGTCGCTCGGAAGGGGAAAGAACTGCGTTAAAATCCCCGCCAATAGCCCACGGGCCCGAAATACCACTGGCCAGGGAGGACATTTCTAGCCAGAGATTCCTACGCAGTATCTTAGAACATTTCGCATAAACAATAGAGAGAACAAACTTTGTATGGGAGTTATTAATTTGGACAGCAAATGAAATCATTTGTGAAGAGGATTGAATGACTTGGACTGATAAATGGGAGCTAAAAAAGAACCAGATTTTACCTTCATCGTCTGCGTTAGAGAGAGAGGAATGGAAACCCAACTTTAACCCCACAGAGTATCTTTTCTCCTCTCTCGCCATCGGTTCCAGAATCGCCATCCACCAAGGGCTATGAATACGAGAGAGCCTACGCGCAGACCGAAGGGTCGCCGAGTTGGTCACGCCTCTAACATTCCAAATGATAGCTTTATCATCAGTCACATTACGGAATTGGACGCCCTTGTCGAAGTCTCCTTATCCTCTCATTCCAGTTCATCATAATACCAATTCTTCTATTTGGATGATCGATATTCACCTGGCCCTTTTTCAGCAGGGAGAGCTTTCCAAGAGGCAGGTAGGGATTTGGTATCTGGGCCTTTGTCGAATCTCTTGTATTTCAAGTATGGTATATTTATAGGGGTTTGAATTTAATTCCTAAATTAACTTTAATATCCTAAATTAACTTTAATATCGATATTCACCTGGCCCTTTGTCGAATCTCTTGTATTTCAAGTATGGTATATTTATAGGGGTTTGAATTTAATTCCTAAATTAACTTTAATATCTCTAATCAACTCACCAATGTAATGTTTTTATTTTTTATTTTTTATTTTTTTATATATTTTTTTAAATTGTAGCTTCATTGCTCCAACGTCTTCGCTGAGGTGCGGGCTATCCATGACAGTCTCCCCCACTGCTTCCAGCTGGGGATCCAACAAATAATCTTGGAATCTGATTCAAAATAGGTTGTCGAGTTCGTTGAAGGATCAGCCAAGCCCGGTTGGAAATGGGCTTAATGGGTATCTCGCATTAACGGGTTCAGAGAGTGTGGTCAGATCCATTTCACTCATATTTTCCGAGAAGGAAACGAACCGGCTAAGGGATAGCCCGCCTTGCCGGTGCCTCCCAATTGACCACTCTCCTCACCCAATTCTCCCTCCTGCCTCGCAGGGTCAGAGGCGCTTTTTTCCTTGACAAAGTGGGTCTCGGTGCTCTTCGTTAGGCTCTTGATTGACGTCTTGCTGGTCCCCGCTCCCTGCTCAGTCTCTTGCATGTTCTGCCTTCGCCTATTTCGTATAGTTGTCCTCAGTAAACAATAGGTCCCTTTACATTTCGACAAAGGGGCCCGAAATCTTGTAATGGTCTCTTCATCTATGAAAAGGGGTAAATTTAAATAATAATAATAATAAAACTAACTAACTAACTTAACCACATGTTATCATTAAAAAAAAAAAGAAGAAGAAGAAAACTAACTTAACCACATGTTATCATTAAAAAAAAAAAAAGGAAGTAATTACAAAATTTTTGGGTTTCCCCAGGAGAAAAAGGACATGGGGAAACCTATACATAACGCTAAACACCAAGGAAGCCGACAAAAGAAAAAACCAAAACTCAACAAAAGGAGGGACCCGCACTACCCTGCCTCTAAAGCTCCCTAATCGCCCCTAAGCCCACCTTATCCAGGAAAATGAGGCCTTTGATTTGGGGAGGGAGGTCTGAAAATTGGCCAATATAGACGGAAACTTGGTCCTCGCTATCCAGGTGCGCCAAGGCATCCGCAGGGGCATTCCCTTCCCTAAAGATGTGGGAAAACACTATCTGACCCCTACTCTTCAACATCTTGATCCTGCAGATCCAGTAACTCCACTTCCAACTCAGCTATGAGATCCCATTCAATACATTCACCACCTGCTGCGAGTCTGACTCGATTATTACACGATTAAGGCCCCTAGAGAGGAACAAAACCAGCCCATCATGCACTACCCGGAGCTCCGCATAGGAGTTGGACCCGACCCCATGACCCGTCGAGAAAGCAAAGATGAACTGCCCCCTGTCTCCTCTACAAACACCACCACCTCCCACTGAACCTGGGTTATTTCTAGAAGATCCATCCACGTTAACCTTTACTCATAGACTACTAGGCTTGTTCCACTTCACCACCACAGAATGGTTGATCGGACTGGCCCTGACAAGGGGACATGCTAACCAGAAAGAGCAATTGGTTGCCGCACTAGCAGTGTTGCTCTGCTGTAGAATGTAGCCGGCAGGTACCGCACCAACAGGAGGGTCGCTGATGCACGACATCCACCAGCGGACCCATGCCAACAGAGTAGCGATTAAGGTGGGCTTCCCATCGAAACGAGACGCGTTTCTAGACTTCTAGACCTCTTACAGCAGAAATCCAACGGCCAGATTATGGACCTGGGAAACCTTGCCGCTGACAGAATGTGTACCCCACCACTGCGATAGCTTGGCCTCCATAGACAGCGCTGGCATCACGTTGATCCCAAATAGAGCACCTAAGAAATTCTAAGCCTTACCGACCAGCTCGCTATCCAGCAGCAGAAGATGAATGGTTTCAACTGAATATCTCTCCTCTGAGTTGTTCCTGCAACATTCACACTTCGAAGTGAGCTGAACTCCCCGGGCCTGGACCATAGCATCTACCGGAATGACCCTATGCAAAACTCTCCAAAGAAAAAGTGAGATCCTAGGGGGCATATTCTCATGCCAAACCCATCTCGCCCAACCTTTATGCGTAAGATTCTCTCTGCAAACCGACCAAGCTGAGCTGACAGAAAAACTGCCCGACGGGGTGAGGGGCCAAAAAGGGGAGTCAGGGCCATCTAAGAGGCAGAAATCCTCCCGGAAAATGAAATCAATCACTTCCTAGGGAAGGAATTCAAAGACCACTGATGGAGGATGGGGGCCATACGTGCCTAGGAACTGCTGCACCTACAAGGAGCATAAAGTGGGCGGAATTGGAGCCATCACCCGCACTAAAGGGGGCCCAGGCCCGTCCAGTTGGAGCTCCAGAGATTGCAAATTCCACTTCCTAGCCTCCATTGAACATTAGACTCGAGGAGAGGAAACAAGGAGCGAATTTTCTTCCACAGCGGGGAGGGAAAAGGGGACGGCTGAGGCAGGTCTTGAGAGAACAGATCGCTGACGTATTTGGAGGACATAAACGAACCTCACAAGCTCCCATCTTCTCTGAATCTAATGGTCCACACCATCTTCACTCGGAAGGCTTTCATGGTCTACGATAGCTTCCTGATGTCTAGACCACCTTCTTCTTTAGAAAGGGCCACTGATTTCCAACTCCTCCAATGTATCTTCTTCTTACCATCAGCCCAACCCCAGAAGAAATCAGCGAAGTGTTTTTTTAGCGATGCCAGAACCTGGGTCGGGAGGTGGGTAGTTGCCAACGTATGAACTGTGATGATATCGAGAATATGCTTGACCAACACTGCTCTACCAGCCTGCAAGAGACACCTCGCTTACCACCCGCGAATACGGCCATCAACTTTATCAATCAGAGGCTGAAAGTTGCTGGCTTTCACTCTACCTGTTGCCATAGGGACGCCTAGGTACACTAAGGAGGCCGACAACTTGGAGATGCTCAAGAAGCTCTCAATGGACCGAACTCTAGACAGAGGGAGTTTACTGGAATTGTAGAAAGAACTCTTGCGGAGGTTTATGGATTGGCCCGAGGCCCTGGATAGTCATCTAGAAAGGCTTTCATCGCCCGAAAGCGACGCCTTGCCCCCATTCAAGAAGAGAAGGTTGTCGTCCGCATATAGTAGGTGAGAGACCAGTGGACATCCACGGGTCAGCTTAAAGGGCTGGCAGAGGCCCTGCTCCACTAAGATGTTAAGGCCCCTACTCAACACTTTAGCAGAAATAATGAATAGACTCGGAGATAGGGGATCTCCCTGTCGAAGACCTCTGGAGGACTTAAAGAAGCCTGATGACACGCCATTAACTAGCACGGAGAACCAAACATTATCCCAGTAACCTTCGACCATATCTATCCAACTAAAGCTAAACCCGAAGCGAGAAAGGACTTGCTTAAGGGAACCCCACTCCACCCTATCGTAGGCCTTCTCCATGTCTAGCTTGAGCATTATGTTCCTGCCACAAATTTTTCTATTTATGTCTCTGAAAATCTGCTACGATAGAGCTATGCTTTCCGAAATCAATCTGCCTTGGATGAAAGCCCCCTGTTCTAGCGAGATAATGGACAAAATGATCTGGCTCAGCCTAGCCGCAATAACTTTTGACAAGATCTTATAGAAACAGTTGCACATACTAATCGGGTAAAAATCTGAAAACCTTGTGGGGGAGGCTGATTTGGGGAGTAAACGTATGAGGGATGCGATGACTGCCCTGGGGAGTTTCCCGCCTTGGAATAGAAATACAATAGCCTTGTGGAGGTCCGGCCCCACTATGTCCCAACAGGACGAGTAAAATGCCCTGGAAAATTGATCCGGCCCCGTGGGCCCCGTCAGCAGGGATGGACTGAACCGCAACTTGGATCTCCAACAGTGATTGGGGAGCCATTAACATAGCATTGGCTTCTTGCGAAACCAGCGTTGGGAACGCGTTTAGGAGGTGGGATCTGCTGGCACACTCCACAACCGAGAACACCAATGTAATGTTTGACACTGATTGTAATAAGCCTGTTGAAATATATACTTTAGCCAAAAATGATAAAATTCCAAGTCTCTAATGGGCCACAAGCATAAAATCATATCCGAGCAAATAACCAATGATTTTTAACCATTGATCTACATGGACAGTGTTTGGATTGCACAGATCATTCTATTAATGTAATTTGAATGATGCAGTTGTTAATATGATTGTTTTGGGATATCATTAGTGGGCCACGTGCCCAATAAATTAGTAACCTAATGACACACATGTTACACATGCGACTCATGGGAGGATTTTAAATGTAATCCTAACTTTCTCCTTGGATTTCATACCCCCTCAAAGAGGGGATTTGAAACTCCTAGTTACTTTAGGGTGCCAAATAGACATTGGATTTGAAATGCCATCAAATCCCCCCAAATCCATGGTGCCAAACAACCCCTTTTCTACATTTCCATTTATAGGATTGGATGAATTATATTTTTCAGTACCAAAATGTCCTTGAACTTATTAAGGCTAATTGATTTTTTCCCATCATCATGTGATCTGATGAAACACTAATAACTCCCTTATTATAAATAAGATTAGGATATTTTTTAGTTCATCGAAAAGATAATTCAATTATGTTTCAAGTAGAATTGGAATCATTTCATTTGGAGACCTTTCGATATTTTGTAAATACTATCTACTTAATTTGGAATTTGCATCAAAGTGCCTTTTGAAGATATTAGCCATGTTAGGCCAATCTCTTAGCTATGACTAATGGATGAAGTTTTTAATTCAATTAAAATATTTAATTTATTTGATTCAATAACAATGGTTTGAATGATGATAATAAATTGATCTTATTTTGATTTACTTCAAAGTCTTTGAGTTGTTTATTTCTGAATTTATTGTGTAGTACGTGTACAATGAATGTTTTAATTTAACAATTGTTTATCTTGAATTAGAGCAGGATTCAATTTGTATAATGGATTGATCTATTGTTGCATTAGGATGCTTTAGGCGCTTTTGATTTGCTGCGATTGAGATTTGAGTGTTTCATGAGAGAATTGTTCAATTGAAATCATATTATAATGGTGTTAATTAATGGTTTAATAGAATTATCTTCCGATTGTATTAGATAAGACATTAATTCCAATTGAGTTATACATTAAATCAATGAATGAGATATTGTAATTGTTATAGGTGGATTCTTGGGTCATTAGTCTATTATTTTTGTTATCGCTTAAATTTATTCAATCTTGTTCCGCCTCCTACGAGTCTCCGGGTATCTGCACTTTAATGGAGAACAAGACAACACTAGGGGAGCCAGTTTTGGCTGGGGATCCTCCGATGCCTAAGTCAAGTAGATGAACATAGAGTAGGTGTGAATAGAGTCAAGATTATTATGCGTCTCTCCTCTTTAAGATAGGTGATGTATTTAAAGGTGTTATTAGGCAAATTGCATATCTGAGTAGATATTGTAAGATACGCTGGAGGGGCCCTTATTGGAGTTGAAATCTCTTCTCAAGTATTTCTCTGATTATGCCTTGATCTACATGATCTTCGGTTAGAATCTCGTTGGGCAGTCTTGCTCATGAATGGCACGAGATTCTAACTAAATGTTTCTATTCCAAGCTCGTGGTCAGCATCTGTGGTTGAGGTAATTAAGGTTGGCATAAATGGACAAGGTCTGTTAATGATCCTTATCTCGAAGTCGGGTTAACTGTTTCAGCCTGGTTATTGATCCTCCGTGCTCAGCTCATTTTCTCCATTCCTTTGGTAGTTCAAAGAGTCTGTTCTGCTAGTTCTCTGGCACGTATCTTATATGTTAAGTCAGTTCCATTTTCCCCATAACGACTTTTATTATCTAAAAACCCTTCTTAACTTCGTTAGATTAAAAACCCAAACAACCATTATCGTTAGACTAGTTCTAGGCTGTGTTCCCCATTCCTCGAGGATTTGCCCTTAGTATCACCGAGTTATTACTGCATCCCACCCTTGCACTTGGGGTTGTCACCCCTTGGGTTTGATCAAACCTTATCAAGATTGTCACGCCTTACAATTTAGATATAGATTGTGCACCTTAGACTCGAGTTACGGTCCATGACTCGTACACCAGTGTACATAATTCCACTCATCAAGCAATTATTAGGAGGCGTAATTTAATGTATTAAAACTTTTCACCAAGTTAACATTCATACATACTCAATCACATATTTTTTTTCCAATACCAATTCCATCACATATACAACCGCATAATAAAAGTCTAAAATTAAACTACGTCCACCCAGTTGGAACTTTATTCAATCATATCATTAATATTTCTCAACAAAATCACAGCTATAAACACTTTCAAACCTAACCTAAACATCAGTGACTATAAAGAATGGAAACTAATATCCTAACAATCAACGGTATAAGCAAATCATCCATCCAAAGTGGCAAGTTCATCTTTCGCCAAATATGGCCATTAATTGGTCTCTGTCTCATCTGTCAGTCGGGCTTCATTATCCGGCACTTTATTAGAATCTCCTGTCTCGTTCACTTCGTTACAATTGTCAATCCACAACGTTAGTTGGCCACACTAGTGAATGAACCTATCATGGTTTATACACAACATAATACAAGATAGCACAAGCAGGAATGAATTTGTATGTATTCAAACATGAGTACATATGCTGAGATGTCATGAAATGCATGTTAAGTGGGATGATCATCTACTTGGGTTGGATATCCATCAACCCGCATGTACACCTGATAGGCTACACATAGGCAAAGCCCACATCTACTCCATGAGTAGGATTCTACTAATTTGGGCATCTGATAATGAATCTACTAAGAGAATCATTCAGGAAGATCCCCCTGGAACCCGGGCATGAGGTGTGCATGCAGTCATTTAGAAAGTGCCTCTACGAATTAACACAAGAACACTATGGATGCATATAATGCATGCTCAATGACTATGCATTTTCATATGTAGTCACCATATACATCTTTGTGAGAGGAACAATTAATTCTTAATATAAACGTTTTGCATGTCCACATATTCAACTTACATTAATAATCGTTTAGAACATGAATCATACAACAAGGATCATGCTAACACAACAACATAATAATTATATCAGGCATGGCAGTCACAACGATCATCACAGTCATAACAATCACATAATCTATCTTAACTTACAGGTATGACCTATCCTTGGTAGAGTCAAACTTGTTGAATAGTCGTACGCTTTGGGATATAGAATCTAAATCCCTATCACGATGGTTTAACTCATCATAAATTTAATTAAGCTATTCCATCACATGGGGTCCACCTTTGATCAAACCAAGATGACCAACTATTAATCCATTATGAACTTATTACTCCATCAACTTAGTTTTGAAAATCAAACAAAGCATTGTTGATCAATGCAGTCAATTGATCGAGCTACATCGAAGGCCCTCGATTGATCCTCCAATCAATCGACTATGAATCAAGTTAATTCAGAATTTAACTTCTCAAGTCTCTAGACACTTTTGATCACTTTCAATCGATTGAACCTAACCATCGATCGATTAAAATGGTCAGATTAAATTCAATTTGCTCTCTAGACAAATTTTGCTATGCTCAATCAATACCCTCGATCTATCGAGAGCGCTCGACGAAACCCTTGATCGATTGAACTGAGATTTCAATTAGTCAGACTATATTATGAATTTCAAACTCTGATCTCTAGAAAAAAAATTGACCGTCTCCGATCAATTGACCAAAGTCGGTTGTGTTTTGTAACATAATCTGATCTTTCGAAAACTTTAGGGTTTCCTCTCTAACTCTTGGCTTTTAGGGATTTAATCGATCCAAGGGTTTAGGTCTAATACCATCTGGTGGTTTCTACATCAACAAAACTTATAAAAAAAAAAAAAAAAACAATGGGTTGCTTGGATCCGAATTTATCCATGCTCTATGGTTGAGGTTGTTATACAACATAGTCTATCATCATCAATACTTTCAATAGATCATTGTGGATAATTTGCTAGCTAAATCACTCTAGAATTTGCGGCTATAGCATGCTTTAGCCTAAGGAAATCCATGATTCAAACTGATCTAGACTGCCACGGCTAGATAGTCCAAAACTAATCTTTGCACCAAGAGATTTCACGTAAAGCCTTCCTATTATTATCGAAACCTCCTACGGATCAATGCTACGAATGAGAGGTCGAGCTGCCTCATTCATGGCATAGATTTGGGGATTATTGATCAAAAGCACAAGAAAATGGTTTGAAACTTACCGGCGGAAGCTTTTTCTCTATAGGTCTGCCCCCTCTCTCTATTTTTGCTATTTTTCCTTAGTGTTTTTGCAGAAGGATTCTCTTTATGATTCCCTTTTTATAAATAGAAAGCCCCAGATCTAAAAAGTTCCTCTGGAAATTTGTAAATTTGTGCAAAAAGTTAAATATCACAGTGCTAAGAATCGATCCTCGAACCTTACCCTCCACTGAGAGTACCTGTACTAATGTGCTAGGTATTTTATTTTTGTCATTAATTAAAAAGTTAAAATTTTAATTCAATAAATATGGGATATTATGTGGCTCAAAAATCAAGGGAATTACAAAGATAATCCTCCTAAGACAATCATGACCTGCTCCTTTATGTATCCCTATGTATATCAATGCCGAGAATCCTATTTGCAACCCCTAGATATTTCATCTCAAATTCTTAAGTAACTGAGCCTTGAATAAATAAGGTGGGACTAGGGACTATTAGGCATGCATGCTTGTTCTCCTCTCACGTCTCCAACCTCCCACCCCGGATCCGAGGTCAAGTTTTCTTAGATAAGGTGGGGCTAAGGACTATTAGGAAATCCTGCTAGGATTCCCTTGGGTTTTTTTTCTTTCTTTCTTTTCTTGGTGGGGATTTATGTTTTGTGATAGGCCTCCCCTTCACCTTGATTGGGGGAGGCCTGAAATTGTCCAGGTTTTTGTAAAGCTTTTTACATGAAATGAAAATCTGATTTACACTAATAAATTCCCCATCACTCAGCGCTCAGAAATAAACACAGTGATTGAATTCACTTCTAGTAAATCTCTAGCTCATCATGAAAGAATCAAAGTTTTTGTAACAATGCCTAGGCGACTGTTTCAGGTCGTATAATGATATTATCGACCTGTAAACCTTGTTCTATGACTCCATGTATCTCAAACCATTCTGGTTGCTTTATATAGATATGCTCTTTTAATTCACCATGTAGAAAAGCAGTCTTAACATCCAATTGTTTCAGCTTAAAATTGTATAGGGCAATCAGTGCTAATATAAATCTAATAGATACCTTCTTAATCACATGTGCAAAAATCTCACTGAAGTCAACACCCTCCTTCGCATAACCATTCGTTACCAGTCTGGCCTTATACCTATCTTGTTTCTTTTGATAAACCCATTTGCATCTGATTGCTTTCCACCCGGTGGGAAGCTCCACCAACTCATACGTCTCATTCTTGTATTAAAACATTCTGGATGATACTATTTTAGCCTAAGTTCAGCATATTACGTGTTATGTGTACTTTTTGTTAGTTAATGTTAATTTTAACTTATTTTAAGAATAACTCTTTGTTTGTCATATTTAAACCTTTACCACCATCAATCAACTACCAAATATTTTTCAATTGTTTTCCTATAGGAATAACTAGTTCCCTTGATTTTGGACCCCGACCATTAGGCATTGACCCTTAAATCAAGATCAACTTTGTTTTGGCATCCACCAAGCCAATTTTCAAGATCAACCAATCTCAGTTGTTTATCGTCAAGAAACTTATGTATCCCAACTCAACTTCTTAAGCTTAACATGATAAACATATTGGAATTGGAAAAAGATCGCCAAAACATCATGTTTTGGAGAAACCCAAGTCCAATGGGAGTTATACATGCCCATACTCATATAAAGAAAGTGGCACGCAGTCTCTCTGCCACACCGTCTTGTGTACGCCCTAACCTACAATGTCCAACCCTAATAATGTGAGAGAAAGAGAGACTAAGAGAGAGAGAGAGAGTGGACATCCCCTCCACCTAAAGATGCCCACCCCTTTTCTTCTTCTCCTCCTTCGCATGTGTAGACGCTCTCCCTTGGTCATGCCTTTCATTGTTGTTTGTGTAGAAGCCTTCTCCATCAAGAACAACCTAGGGTTTTTGTTTTAGTCCAAGGTGAGGAATCTCTTTAGGCTTACACACAATTCCAGTTAGGTTTTCTTACTATTCTACATATTAATTTTTTAAATCCTTTGATGGTTGTTTTAATTCATTAAAGCCTTATTAATTCTCCGTTTTAAATTGTTCTATTGCTATAAATTTGATGATGGATGATTGATTTCATGTTTGGATGAGGTTTGATGGAAAATTGAATCATGTATGGGCATAAACCCTAACTATATGATGTAGGTTTCATAAACTATGTGTAATTGATGATGGAAACTCTACCTAGTTTTGATGTGGAACCTATTGTGCCTAGATTGATGTTCCATTATGATGGATCTCATGGGAACATGTAGATCAGTGAGTTAACCCATTGAGATGAGCTAACCCACCGAGTCTGCAAGGTGAGCCCACTAGGTTAGCCTATATGGACCCTATATGATGTAGATTGGTTTGGCCTATTAGTTGTGATGTTTGTGGTTTGAACGGTGTTTAATATGAGAAATATGTGATGTTATGTTGCTAATTTTTTAACATGAGTATGTTACACGATTGGACATTTAAACATGGAATTATGGATGAAATCATGTATATATTGAAATTATGTAGAAACTATGTATGTTTCATGATGGAGATGCTATAATGATGGACACGGCACGCCCATGTGATGTTGTAATGATGGGCATATGTGTTTTGAATTCCACATCAAAAGGAAGCCCCTCATCCCACGTGATTAGAAACATGTTTTGCAATTGTGGAAACTCATGTGATTATATTGATGGAGGGATATGGATATTCATGTGCATGGAATTATGATGAATTATGCAGGATCCTATTGTTGGATTGTTTCTTATGGTGGATCTATGAGTGAATGGTGATGAATTAGAGGCATGTGTAGCATCACAATTATCTTAAGGTGTGGTGGACCATAGAATGGGGTGAGGTGGGGACTTATTGGGAGTGAGTATTATGAAACCGTTTGAATATTAAATCAGAATAATTAAAGGAAGGAACTAATCATGCATTCAGTTGGGCGTATATTGGAGAAAGTGTTGGAAGATATTGTTTCTTTAGTTGTGGATCATCTAGTAAAAGTGTTGAAAGACATGTTTCATGAGTTAGATTATTAGAATATGTGGGAGTGTTGGAAGATCTCGTCCCACATCAGCTCAGTACCTCTAGTGACTAGTGGCTAATGAGAGTGATGGAAGATCCTGCCACATTTACATAGGGGTCCCTTCACCTGAGCATGTATATCATGAATTTCATTAATTAAGATTTCCTTATAGATGTTTTGCTTGTCATTTATGAATTGAATGCTATTATTGTGATAATCTTGGGGGATGCCCTCACTTTTTCTTTTTCTTTTTTTTTCTTTTTTTTTCTTTTTAAAGAAAGGACTTGTATATGCATTTCATTGGAGAGAAAAGTACAGATTTCAGGCGGGCCCAACAAAAAGAGAGGCTGCCACACCTATCATATACCAGAAATAAAAAACTGCACAAAAAAAAAGGCATGCCAGGAGGAAGGGACAATCATCAAATGTGTCTCAAAGCTCCCACCCCTACGTTGTTCAAAAGGAAAGCCTCTCTCGCCAGCCTCGGAAGATGGGAACGGTGAAAGAAAATTTTGTGTGGGTGGCCCTTGCTAGCCACCCTTGCCAGTGCATCTACGACCACATTCCCTTCTCTAAAGGTGTGTCTGATCACCACGTTAAGGCCCGTAGCCTTGGCTCTAATCTTCCCCAAAATATACCAGATATTCCAAAGATTGGATGAAGTAAAGTCTCGCAATTCATCCGCAATGACCTTAGAATCCGTCTCCAGAATAATGTTCATAAGGCCCAGGTTAGAACAGATATTAAGGCCATCCAAAATGGCCCTAGCCTCAGCATGATTATTGGAAGAGGACCCGTAATATCTATGAAAAGCAAAGACGAGGCAGCCAAGATGGTCCCTACAAACTCCTCCTCCTCTCTCGCCAGGGTTCCCTCTCGAGGAACCATCGGTGTTAAGTTTCAACCAACAGTCGGCGGGCTTCTCCCATTTGACCACAACGGTCATGAAGACAGGGTTGGTGTGAAGAGGAGAAAGACCAATAATCTAAGAGATCAAGCTTTCAGCCATGGAGGAACAATCCGGGGCCTGAATCTGGGAGCCTAGCTCCCGAAGCCAGTGAAAAACCTTGAAAATGATACCCGTGGCTGACATATTGTGACCCTCAAAACGGGCAGCATTATGCCCTATCCACAGCTCCCAAATATTAAAACAGGGGAGAAAACCAATGAGGTTCTTAATCCGGCATCGATCATTAGCCAAAAGAGAGCATTGATCGATCTACTGAAGGATAGAGGCGTTGTGGATTGTGGGAATGGCAAACAGGGAGTTGAAATGGGCCCATACCGGCGACGCGGTTCTGCCCAAGCTAAACAGGTGGTCGAGCATCTCGACCGAGGCTTGATGAAGCTGCGAGTGGGAGTGTAACGCCCTGACTTTTCAGGACCCGAGTAATCGACCCGTTTCCCAAAAACCCGAGTGTTAACCTTAGAGGATGTTCAATTTTGAGTATACATTTTTCTTTCATCAGAGTTAACAGATGAGCGTAGAGTGGACAAATCAATGTTAAGAAAATTTTCATTTATATTTGGAATATACAAGAAGCTGCTCATAATGACTTATACAAACTAATGTCCTCATCCTTATAATTACCAAATGAAATAATATTACATGTGAAATAAAGTATTACAACAATCTTGGGATGTGAAATCCCGTAGAAATCCTTAGCAAATATAATCATACATCCTTATAAACCATAGTCTGCTCCTCACCAATATGAATATGAATGTCGTTGGAGCCACCTGTGCTACCTGTACGGTTATATATTTGATGGATGAGTAGCCAATTCAGTGTGAACTCCCCTCGAGATTACACACCGCCGCATTAGGTAAAAAATAGTAAAAAAATAACCAGACAACCAAAACAGAGTAAATGCAGTCTTATTAGATGCATGGAGGCATGAATGCAATCATGCACCCGGGTAAAACATCCAGACGGTCTGTGCCCCTGGAAAAACATCCGGAGGGCATTGGGGTCGTCACCCAAGGATAAGACTGGTCATAAGCGCAACATTCAGCATAATCATAGGGCAGAGTGATCTGAGTCATTATCACAATCGAATGACTGGTCATAAGCGCAACATTCAGCATAATCACAGGGCAGAGTGATCCAAGCCATCGAAATATGTCATGTATGCATGATTTGCCAGCCCATTATTAGTCCATTTAAAATCAACCAATTTAAATAAGTTCAAAGGTCACTACAGGGAGCGTATAGCCCAGCGTAGGCCGACAGCTCAGGTATAGGTCCCATACCACCATCCCCGGCTCATGAGACTACCACCTTAGGATGTTTAATGGTACCCAGTCGACTAGTGGCCAATCATATTACAATATATAGGGATTACCATCACATGGTTACACAATATAAAACATCGGACCCATATAGGGAAAATGCCTAAAACAAAGCCACATAGGGCTAATATCAAAATAAGCCACATAGGGTGAGTATTAGACTATGCGATAAAAGACCATCCTTAAAAACCATTGGACACAACAACCCTGGATGGTAAGCCCACATCAATGATCCATCTAGACCACTACTCAATAACCACCAAGTAAAAGGTCCATTATGATCATAACTAGTCAAGTTACATCCCAAGTATAGGTGTACATTCATATATAGGAGTTTCCCACTAATGTACCAGTTTAAGTTCCATAAGCAATCCCCAAAAATATATCCACAAGCATGAACAATTATACAGGATAATCGTAAAGCATATAATACAACAATTCAATTTTCACCAGCTAACACATGTGATTATAAAGAGAGATATCAATTATGAATTTAAATAAAAACTATAACTTAAGCTAATGAGAAGATGGAAAGCTCAAGGGAAAGAATCATCACCTTATACTTTGAATTGCCAACTGATGTTGCTAGGAAGCGCATGCGCCCTTAGAATTGAATCCTATCATGGATTGTGAATTTATACGTGAGATCAGGTTTCCACAAGGTATTTATGGTTAAGATTAAGCTAACCTAGGGTTTGGATTAATTAAGTATAGGATTTCACCCTAGGGTTTTAAGTCTAGGTTCAGATTTTTGAATTGAATTTCTAATTGGTGTATAATACTAATATTATTAGTAATCGCAAAATCATCGTTGATAGTAGCGATATATATAATTATTATTAACCAACATGGCCCCAATAATCGTTATGATAATAATGGTATGATATACTATTAACGATAATATTTAAGAGTGGTAAGTGAAATACAACTATTTACTAATTGTAATATCATTTATAATCACTATTTCTAGCACAAATTATCTGTTAATGGCTAATAATATGTAATGTTAGAAATCCTAATAATAAGAGTGTAACAATGATTTTAATACAACGGAATGTAATATCATTTATAATCACTATTTCTAGCACAAATTATTTGTTAATGGCTAATAATATGTAATGTTAGAAATCCTAATAATAAGAGTGTAACAATGATTTTAATACAATGGAATGTGACTAGAACGGGAAGAAAGTGTTAACTCACCTACGCCGACTCAGCACGATTTTGGACCCGGTCACAACTCGGCTTGAATGATTTGACATGGCTCGATCCCCACGAGTAGTTGTTGAACGTTGGACCGAATCAAAAGCCCTTAATTTCAATTCCCCTGATGCTTTAACAAGCTTAGAACGAGTCAACTCAACAGTGAGTTGATACAACTAGCGGCGACTCGACCCGACAAAACTCAACTCTAATTTCTTTTGGACCCGATCGACTCGATCCAAGCAAGGACTCGAAGCACAACCCAACACTTGAGTTGCTGACTACACCACTAACTCAACCCTACGGATGGATTGGATTTGGACTTAGTGAATCCCACCAAGTCAACTAGGCAAACTCGCTTATATTTAACATGGACTGAAACCAACTGCTCGAACCCCATTACTGTCATAACCACGATATTGAGCCTAGCACAATCCGGATCCTGTTTGTTGAATTGAAATGAAATCGACCCATCAACAGACCATGCGTCAGTAGGGAAGGCCCAACTCACTTGCTGAAAGTTCAATCTCTCAGCGAGTTGAGTCGAAGTGGTGCAACGGCCGCACCACACCATCCTCTTTCTTCTTCTTTCTCCTTCCTTCTCACTTCTCTCTCTTTTTGCTCCCACAACTCGATGGATATGGACTAGGACAGTCCAGCAACTCGCGAAGGCTTTAGCAGTTTTGCCAATCAACGAGTTAACCAAACTTGACTCGACAAAAAGAAACTCACACACCATCTGGTTTTACCTACTGACTGGGATCTGAAAATGGGACTATCTCGGGCTACCATCTACAATAGACATGGCCTACCAGGTGAACGACCAGGCCACGAGTCAATGCTTACAATGACGGTGCAGATGGGTGGTTCTCTAGCGAGGAAGTTGAGCTCCTCCAATGGAGAAACTCCATCCAACGCACCTTTCTTCGATCTGAGGCACGTGGACATCAAAGATCGGTCCAAACAAGCTGGTAGGAGGGAAATTTGGGAGCTCTGAACTAGTTTTGGTGGTGGGTTCGAAACTAGGAGGAAACGACCATTTTTCTTAAAACTGGGAGAGGAGATGCATTTGCTCGGTTCTCTCCAAATCTTATTGCGACTCTAGCTTCCTAACAGCCCTATGATCCAAAGTAAATGGCCCAGATCGCTCTAGCTAAAACCGTCTTCAAATCCGGTGTGTAGAGACTGAAACTGTTTGTGGTTTTCTTTGCTGAGGGAGTCCTAAACCGCTCAGCTAAAATGAACGGCTGAGATTGCTTTGGAGGGACGTCGGAGATCGTGCTAGACGCCCCTCACGTGGATCGCCTAGCTGGTGGTTTCCATTTTTGGAACGTTGGTTTTGTAGGGTCTGTTTGTGCCCGCAACCGTGTGCATGCACATGTGCTTCAATGTCTGAAACTAGGTAGGGTTTGCTCGGGCGTAGGCCCTTCATACGATGGACGGTTCGGATCATCAAGATGGATGATGAAGGTGGGCCACAGATCAAGAAATGGGGGTCATGTCCGTCCCCTGTCGAACAAGAGGAGAGAGAGAGAGGGATGTCTCTCTCTTTTAGGGAATATTACGGCTCAGCGGCTGCTGACCGCGCTGGCACACCCAGTGCACGGCGGGTACGAGCGCACTAGGTGCACTTGCACCCCGTGTGGGGCCCACCATGATGTTTGTGATATATCCACATCGTCCATCCTATTCCTGGGTCCCTAATCAGGGCCCTTATTGATGATCAGGCAGGTCTAAGGCCTAGGTGGGCCATACCAACCGAATCAAGATCCTTAGGTGTCGTTTACGTTGGTCCGACGGTCGGATCACCCTGAAATTGAACGTTAATGGTCCAAAGGTCCTAGTGGATCATTTTTAAGACTCTTATAATATATTGCTACCCATATAATAGTATTAATATTAATTTTATTATTAGTACTACTTATCACTATCATTATTCATTTCTTTATTATTATTATTATTTTCACCTGTGTGTGCATCATGTTGTGGGTCCCGCTCTGTAGGTCATTAGGACCATTTATCTTGTGATTTTATATCAATCATTATTATCATTATTATTACTCATACATACTATTACTTATATATCTTTTTATTTATTTACTTACTTGTTCATTGTTATTATTATTATGCTTATATGTAAGACGTCAGACTATTTGTCATGTGTCATTTAGCTATATGCCTTATCATTAGGGTTACTTACCTTAAGGTGGGTTACAAGTCATGAACCTCTAATTACTAAATCATGATTTGTTGAGCGTTCCAACACTCCAATGATTGGATTGACTATTATTTAATTATCAACAACCTTTGAGATCCTAAGAAATATTTAGGCATGATCAGGGAGTTAGATGTGAAACTAGACAACTTGATCTGTGCTTTTAAAAGCCGGATCGCCCTATAAGACATTGTAAACAGGGTGACTGGTGGATTTCATGATTCAGGGTTGTATGTACGTAATTCGGTTAGATTTGTCCATCAATGGAGTTGGGTTTAGACTAAAATGAACGTGAATGTTTACTTAAGCCTGGCTTGTGTTTATAATAAGCTTGGTTATACGGTAACACTCGAGTACTGGAAAGTATGGGGTGTTACAAACTACCCCCCTTAAAGAGAATTTCGTCCCGAAATTCATTACTTCAACTATGATTGTTAACGGTAATTTATTTTACGATGTCTGATAGTTTTCCCATTAGGTTTATTCGTGTGCGCAAGCACCTTTGACTTACTACTAGAACACGAATCATTCCACCTACCCCCCTTAAAGAACTTTTGACCATTGGGGTTCGATAATGCTAATACTGGTTATTAGTGTAGGAGAATTGCCTTAGTGGTGCATCGTATTCTGCATTTGTCTAAGTGTGAATTCCCAACAAGTTATATACAAACCTACCACAACCTTTTAAGTCTCTAGTCTAGTGGATCAATTGGTGTGTTCGGTTCTACTAACAGTTAGAAATCCCTCAAGATTAGGGGGTTATCCTAACGCCCTGTCAATGTCGATTTTTATTTTATTTTATCTTATTAATTTTATTTTATTTTTGTATTTACCAAGATCTCAAGTTCATTTGGGTGGCTACTAATAATAATATCTTGCCTTTTTCTCCATTTTCTTATACCTTTAATGACAGTCCACAATGCCTAAAGTACAGTATGATTTTCTGGTTTCTTGTGTTCGAGCTATCACGGATGGATGGTCGTAGTGGGTTTGAGCCCGATACCTTGATCCTTTACCTATGTATAGTAGAGGATTTGGGTATCAATTCATAATCCTATTAAATCTCATCCCTCTGCTTGATCAGGGCATTGAAATCATTAAGATTAGCTAGGGCTTTGAATATGAGCCAAACATAAAAACTTTGTTTAAATATGGTTCCATCAATTCGTGATCCCGATTGTTCTAGTCTCCTGAAAATGTCATGATACCTTATATTTTTACTATGATAAGCCTATGTGGCCCATTACGCTTCCGCTATGCACTCTGATAATCTAAGCACTACTTAGAAACTTCAGGTCCAGGGTCCCAATGTAAAACATAAGCTTAAATTTTCCTACGTCTTATTTGACTTCCTGAATCTAGTTCCCACATGACTAGTCTAAGATTAAAAATTCACCCAAAAATTCTATAATTCTCCTTCTAATAAATTTTACGTCATGGAATTGGGGGAAATGTTTTCTCTAAGTAAGGAAACGTACTAGGGAATCCAAGCTACAATTCCTAGGGTGATTCTTAAGTTTAGAGAGCACCTGTGTCCAAATCAAAATGTACACTATGGTGGTTTAGGAATTCCTACCATTCCAAGTTAGTTTCCTTCGTCAGCTCTTAGAACGATATTACTTCCCATGTTGAATTTTTTTTGAAAAAGCTCAAATTCTAAGTTTCCTAAAGATTGTGTATTGAGAGTCCAGTTCGAGTAATTCTCATAATAATTCTCATTTGTGTCACAGTGGGCACTTGTTTCCCACAATACCTAGCTTAGTTTCTAAGTTCAAACAACAGTTTTGGTGGTTTTCATGGGAACCAAAGTTTTTGTTCAAATTTTCAATGACCAAAACAAAACCTTTCAAGGGACTTAAAATGTTGGATACCTATATTTCCAATTTTCCCAAATTTTAAGGGAAATGCACTTAATTTCAATGAATATCCTAGTCATTTCTAAGGAATTTCTACATAAGTTTAAGGTACAAGGGCCTAACTTGAAACTTCTAAGGGGATGTAAAGTCTTAAATTTCTATGTTCTCAACTTTTCTTATTCCAAGGGAATTTCACTAAGTTCAAATGACTAAGCTAAAATGTTCGAGGGGATTAAGTTCAATTCTAAATTCAAGGACTAAGTCTAAAATTTTCAACGGAACGCAAGTTTTTAAGTTCCTACATTCTCAACCTCCCCTAATCCCAAGGGAAATTCATACAAGTTTCAAGGGCCAACCTAATAATTTCTAAGGACTCCTACATGAGTTTAAAGTCCAAAGGTTTAGTCTTAAACATTCCAAAGGGGACTAGAGTATGAAATTTCTAAGTTTCAAATTTTCTCTTATTCTAAGGGAATTCCTCATACGTTCAACTGACTAATCTAATAATTCTCAAGAGGACCTAAATTTGAGTTTCTACATTCTCAATTCTTCTTCTAAGTCTAAGGAAAATTCACATAGGTTCAAATTTCTCAATTTACACACCCCTACCTTGAGACATTTAAGGCTTGTATAAGATCATTTTCCAAGGCCAAGTTTGTCCAAACTATGCTCTGATACCAACTGTAACGCCTTGACTTTTTCAGGACCCGAGTACATGACCCGTT
>JAJHSJ010000014.1:7526312-7574437 GCA_021015155.1 Magnolia officinalis | reverse complement strand
AGAAATCCTTGGACAGCCTCTGCGTGTTTTGAACTGCTGACATCTACCCGAGTCCATTACCTGCTTGATCCCTCTGCTAAGAACCTTCGTTGACAATATAAAAAGGGCTGGTGAGAGTGGGTCTCCTTGCCTCAGCCCTCGACAAGATTTGAAAAAGCTGGATGCTTCGCCGTTGACGAGGACCGAAAACCAACTGTTACTCCAACCCTTCTCTACCATGCTTGACAATAGGTGGTCCCATTCCTTTTTGTAAGGGCCCACCCGAATGGATGTACATGATCTTGGTGAATGCATTTCAGTGGCAAGAGCCCACTTTTCTCCCAAAAAAAAAAACCTATGATCTTGTGGTGGATTTTTCCTGACAGGTGGTGGCTCAACCTGCTCTTGTACCTCTTCTTTGGCTCAGCTTCTTTTCGTATCTTACCCTCGTCAATTTCAACATCAAGCATCATTGATTTCTTTGTTTCCTTGTGTTCATCCTTATGGAACAAGGAACCCTAATCAAACTCGACGTCCTGGCTCATTCTGATTTTGCACGTGACCTGATCATACAACTTGTATCCCTTCACACCATCACTGTAGCCAACAAAGATACACTTTTTTTTTTTTTGCAAACGCGGCCAACCAACGACCCTGGATCTATTCAATTCCAAAAGGAGGATTTACAATTCGGGGAGGCCCAGAAAAAAGGACCGGGCCCACCTATTATGAAGAACTAAACAAAAAGAAAACAAGCAAATTAAATTAACAGACTTGGCAACCTTAACATGCAAGCCGCTAACGGCTGTGATCATACCCCCTAGTCGCGTCAAACCCCACCTTATCGAGGAAAATCAGCCCTCTAATCGTGAGCAGGATATCAGCCCACCTTCCTCTCTAGGCGCCATGATCGATTTCCAGTTCTTCTAATGGAATTTTCTCTTGCCCTCAGTCCACCTCCAAAGAAGTTAGCAAAACTACCTTCTAAAGTGGAAAGAACTTTGACAGGGATGTGGGTAGCTGCAAGGGAGTGCACCGGAATGCTTCCCAGAACGTGCTTAATAAATACCATTCTCCCTGCCTGAGAAAGCACTCGAGCCTGCCAACCTACAATACGGCCTACAATCTTATTCACTAGCGGTTGAAAAGTGCTTGACGTACTGCTCTCCCTGCCGTCATTGGAACCCCTAGATATGAAAAGGAAGAGGAGGCCTTAGAAATGACAAGAACTCTCTCAATCGCCCTCACTCTAGAAGGCTGAATCTTCTGGGAGTAAATAAACGAGCTTTTCTGGAGGTTTATGCTTTGACCGGAAGAATCCTGATAAGCTTCAAGGAATGCCTTAAGCGAACGCAGCGAAGACAGCCCGCCGTTGAAGAATAACAGAGTGTCATCGGCGTAGAGGAGGTGAGAAATCCTTGGACAGCCTCTGCGTGTTTTGAACTGCTGACATCTACCCGAGTCCATTACCTGCTTGATCCCTCTACTAAGAACCTTCGCTGACAATATAAAAAGGGCTGGCGAGAGTGGGTCTCCTTACCTCAGCCCTCGACAAGATTTAAAGAAGTCGGATGCTTCGCCGTTGACGAGGACCAAAAACCAACTGTTACTCCAACACTTCTCTACCATGCTGATCCACAACGGGATGAAACTGAACCGACCCAGGACCTTCTTGAGGAATTCCCAGTTCACCTTGACATATGCCTTCTCCATGTTAAGCTTGAGAATCAAGTTCCTACCCCCCCGAATTTTTCTAGGAAGCTCCCTAAACAATTCCTGGCTAAGCGCGATATTTTCCGATATGGAGCGGCTTGGGGTGAACACACCTTGTTCCGGGGAAATCAAGGAAGGAAGATGAACACCCAAACCTGGACACAATTATTTTTGAGAGGATCTTATACAGACAGTTGCAGAGGCTAATAGGATGAAAATCTGTGAATTTCCTTTGCGAAGTGGATTTCTGGATCAGACAAATCAGAGAAGTAGTGATGGCTCTTGGGAGCTTACCCCCTGGAAGAAATAGACAATGGCTTGATGAAAGTCACTACCAACTGTGTCCCAGCACACCACGTAAAATGCCCCCGAGAAACCATCCGAGCCTAGAGCCTCCTCCGTTGGGATGGAAAGGACAGCCTGCTGCACTTCCCTAATCGATGGAATAGCGATCAGATTGTTGTTATCTGACTGGGATACAATCAGCGAGATAGCATCCAACAAGCTGCTATTAGTGGAAACATCAGCAGCCAGGAATTGGCGCTGAAAAAAATCTGTTGCTTCCCTCTTAATTGCCGCTGGATCGTCAATCCATGTCCCAGAATCAAGCTACACCCTGCAAATAGTAGCTCTTCTTCATCCTTTGGTCTAGCTTATCTCTCTCAACAGGAGTTATATGAACAAGCGTCACAACTAAATACACATAACCTTGAATAGTCTACTTGCTGACCACTCTATACTTCTTCAAGAATTTTTTAATAAATAGTCATAGATGGGGACCAATTCACTTTTTTTTTTTTTTTTTTTTTCAAAATTTTTTTTTCATTCCAGCTGAGAATTTACATCCATTCAGGAGGGACCCGACAAAAAGGATAGGACCCCTCCCATCATATAAGAAAACTGCACAAGAGGTTGTCACAAAAAGGAAAAGGAAACCACGGGATAGCTGGAGATCCAACTATTGCTGCCTAAATGTTCCTATGCCAATATTGTCAATTGCCATTAACCCGCGTACTTGTCTTGGAAGGTTGGGATGTGACGTATATATGCTATTTGGGCGTCCTTCACTAGCCAGCCTGGCTAAAGCGTCTGTAACCGAATTCCCCTCGCGATAGATGTGGCTGAAATTGAGATTTAAGGAGTGCTTATAGTGTTGTATCTCTCCCAAGATGTACCAAATGTTCCAGGGAGGAGGACTATGAGGATTTTTAACCAAATTTGCAATGGTTTCTGAGTCAGTCTCCACCAGAATGTTGGAGAGACCCAAGTTGGAGCAAAGCTTGATGCCGTCTAACATGGCTCGGGCCTCTGCAATTGTGTTCAATGAATGGCCATAGTTTCTATGGAAGGCAAAGATGAGGTTGCCAAGGTGATCCCTGCAAATACCCCCTCCCCCGCTCGGGCCCGGGTTGCCCCTCGAGGAACCATCGACGTTCAATTTTAGGCTGCCTTCAGGGGGCCAAAACCAAGAAACTTTAGTGAACTTTGGAGGTGGAGTAGTCTGAACTTTGTTGATTCTGAGGGCTTGGAGGGTGATTTGGTCTGAAATGGAGTTCCTGTGTGGGGCCGTGATGGTGGAGCCGAGGTCAAAGAGCCAGCGATACACCTTGACAAGGCATCTTAACAGCTTCAACCCATAGGTCCTTGCTCAATGCAACATTACTCAAGATACTTTGGGTCATTTCCAAAAGAGTCTGATTCATACGTTCTGCTGAACTATTCCACTTTGATGTGTGTCTGACTATGTTATGCTTCAGAATCCCCTCATCCTTACAAAATTAATTGAATTTCTTCATTGTGAATTCTCTACCATTGTCTGTCCTCAGTACTTTCAACTGTCACCCTAATTATTTTTCAACCATTACCTTTTAAGACTTGAAAGTGGAAAACACGTCGAATTTAATCTTCGTGATATAAATCAACACTTTTTTTTTTAGAGAAATCATTAATGAAAGTTAAGAAGAATGATAACCCTCCTCTATAAACCATAGGCAACGACCCCCACATATTAGAGTGAGTATAATCCAACGGTCCCTTACTGTTATGTTTTCCAGTTTTAAATGAAAATTTTAACTATTACCATATATGCAATGCTTATATATATATATATATATATATATATAGTATATATATATATATATATATATATATATATATATATATATATATTATATATATATATATACAAGCATAGTTTTTACATATATCCAAATAAAAAATTTTAAAAGCAGGAATTAAACCACGATCTAATAGCACTTTCATACCACGCTCGGTGATGAGGCCTTGGTGCACATGCCTCATAGTGTTGACGTGGACTCTACTACAATTGTTATAACTCCACCTGATATATTATTCCAGATCAACTTGTAGAGATTGTCACTCCTCTATGCTTTTATATTGGTAAGTGCCCCATTTGAAACTTTTAGGCCACTATCATGGTAGATTAAGTTGCATCCTAATGCATCAAAATCATCTAGTGAAATCAGATTTTTCTTTAAATCTGGAACGTTCTTTACACAGTCAGAGTATGCTCCACCCAATCAAACATTTTGATGAAAATAGATCAAATTTCAATAATCTACAGGCATGATCATTGCTCGTAGAAGCAGACCACCATCATACTCATTGTATCTGGTAAACCAACTCTGATGAGGATACATGTGATACGATGCTCCCATGTCCAAAATCCACTCATTCTTACATTCATCGTATAAGTAGCTGACCTTAGACACCGACAACCAGTGTTCGAAATATCAGTATCGCACAATGTATCGCACCCTTGGGATACAGATACGTATCGGTTATCGCACGGGATATATCGTTTGTATCGCATAGTTTATCGCACTTTTGGGAAACATGGGGAAACATTAGCAAAATTGGTTGAATTTTTTTATGAAACTTTGGGATTATTTAAAAAGAGCTTAATGCACCTTTTAAATCATAAAATATCAAAAAAGAAGTACACATAATAAATTCCTTTGTATAAGGTACTAAGTCATGCGTTATCTGATTAAACTAAGGTAAATATATTTAAATATGATGCATACCATTTATAAATGTATAAAGATATGTATGAAAATGAGTCACATCCAAACATCAATTGGAGTTCATTTTAAAATGTCATTTTAGGGCATGGGCAGAGAAAAATAAGGCAGATCTAAATCTGAGGTGGACACAACACAAAAAATAGTGATCGTTGAATGATTACCATTTAAACTATTTGGGGCCTATAATTTTTTTGGATAAAGCTAATATTTATGTTTTCCATCTAGGTTTGTCAAACCTCATGGATAGATTGGATGGCAAATAAACATTACGGTGGGCCCTAAAAAGCTTCAATGGTAAACATCATTGCCACCACATTTTCTTGTAGTATGGTACACTTGATCTTTCATTGTCTCCTTTTTGGGCTCATGCCTTAAAATTACTTATGAAAATGGATGGAGGGTGTAGATTGGCTGGTGTACCATACGAGGTATGGGCATGTGTTGTGCCAAGATGGGACACGGATTTCCTACTAAATCCTTTCGCAGGAGTGGGGCACACCATGATGTTTGTGAGAAATCTACTCCATCCATTATTTTTGTGAGATTATTTTAAGACTTGAGGCAAAAATTGAGCTGGATTGAAGACTCAAGTGGGCCGCACTAAAGAAAAAGGTGGGGTAGGGAAATTCCTACCGTTGAAGCCTTCCTGGGTCGACAGTGATGTTTACATTCCATCCATACCGTTCATTATGTTATCACTATTGGGATGAATTGAATACCCAAATATTAGACTGATTCAAAACCTGTGGCCCCACAAATATTTCAACTGTGGACCTTCAATCCTCACGTTT
This sequence comes from Magnolia officinalis, assembly GCA_021015155.1. NCBI lineage: Eukaryota > Viridiplantae > Streptophyta > Magnoliopsida > Magnoliales > Magnoliaceae > Magnolia > Magnolia officinalis. The sequence goes on along the minus strand of JAJHSJ010000014.1, from coordinate 7,568,907 downwards.
TCGGCCTACTTGAGTCTTGGATCCGGCTCATTTTTGGCCCTATATCTTAAAATGTGTTCAAAAAAAAGGATGGACGGAGTGTGAATTTCTCATAAACATCACGGTGGACCTACCTAAGTTTCAGCGCATGAACTTCATGCGAAGCTGAGGCACGAAATCAGATTGCGTGCTGAGGCACTCAGTGCGCTTTTATCGTACTGAGTAAACTCAGTTGGACCCACTGTGAATGTATGTGGTTTATCCACACCGTCCATCCACTTTTACTGCTAATTTTAGGGGTTTTTATCAAAATTGAAGTAAATCCAAAACTCAAGTGGACCATTACACAGGAAACAGTGTGGAATAATGATTTCCACCGTTGAAACCTTCATAAGGTCTAAAGTAATTTTTATTTGTCATCCAACCTGTTCATAAGATCACAAAAACATGGATGAAAAGAAACCACAAACATCAGCTTGATCCAAAACTTATTTGGCCTCTAAAAAATTTTCAAAGGTAGAGGTTCAATCAAAATGTTTCCCATGGTGTGGTCCAGTTGAGATTTTAATTTGCTTCATTTTTTGGATCAAGCCATAAAATTATCTTTTAACATGGATTAGCGGAGTGGATAAAATTAAAAAATAACAGTGGACCCCACACAGTTTACTCTGTACGCTAGGGGTACTGAGTTACTCAGTACGCAATCCGCTTCCGTGCCACGTTGTACAAAAGTTCAAAGGAGATCAGAGTTACATGGCCCCACCAATAATGTATTTATTATATCCACACCGTTCATCCATTTGGAGAGATCATTTTAGATCACGAACCAAAAAATGAGTGACATCCAAACCTCAATTGGACCACACCACAAATAGCAGTGAGGACAATGATTCTCACCGTTATAACATTCGTAGGGTCCACCATAACGTTTGTTTTCCATCCAATCTGTTCATGAGGTCACAAAGACCTTGATGAATAGGAAAAACAAAAATCATACGATCCAAAACTTTTGTGACCCCAAAAGGGTTTCAATGGTGGACGTTCAATGTTCCGCTGCTTTTTTCCAGTGTGGTCCACTTGATCTTTGGATCTGTCTTATTTTTTGGATAAACCCTTACGAGGAGCTCGCCAAATGGACGAACGGTTTGGATATAATATATACCTCATGATGGGACCCACATAACTTGGTGACGTCAACACGTCGGTGACGTGCAATGCACCAGCCCGTCCGCTTCTTCTACATAAGGGCTCGGGGCCCTTTTTTTTTGAAGCAAGAGGGTTCCGGACGCCGGAACCCTAAAATCTTGCCCAAATGCCGATTATTTCGACGATTTCGGTGGATTTCGCGGCCAAATCTCTCCAAATCAGAGGATTCGATTCGCGTGGCCCATCGAACACAGCTTCCGATCAGGCGATCTTCTTTACAGGTACCGAAATCTACCGTTGAAAGTTTTTCTTTCTTTTTTTTTTCTTTTTTTTCGGATAACGATGCTCTCCCAGGTGGGATATCGACGATAATATCGGCCGATATCTGAAGTTTTTGATTTTCGGTATCTTCCGGGGGTTATCGGAGGAGTTTCGTCTCGCTAAGGCCCGATACCGATAATATCGGCCGATATATCGGCCGATAGTATCGATATTTCGAACACTGCCGACAACACATCACAACCTCTCAAACCTACATCGGATTCCGCTGAATTGGCCTCTCTTATCAAATTATTTGAATACTTGTCCTTTAGGGTTTTATGAGACTATCAGTCATTCTTCATATGTCCAGTCTTCCCACAATTCGAAAACTTCATCTTGCCCTTCCCCTTAGATTTGGAGCTCAATCACGAATTCTCTCTCCCGCTCAAAGGCTAAAGTTAAAGTTAATCCATTGAACTACCCTATTTCAGCGCAGATTAAAGGCACTAATTTCAATATTAACCTCTTCATCAATTTCAATACAAACCTCTTCATAAGGTCCTAAGGTCCATCGTGAGGCCGATCAGCCTTTGGTTGTGGTTGGAGGTGCTTATATCTCTAGGGAGGTGCTTGGGTTTTCAGTTGGCTATGGGCGCCATTTCAAGTATGAACGGCTGTAGGCTGAGAACATTCTTGATGTAGATGGAGTGCAGTGGTTGTTAGCATCTTGGCCATGTGCTGGTGGAGTGCGTTGGTTTAGGATGAGCCCAGCCATATTAGATTGGATTGGTAGGCTCCTAGCTTGGGTGTTTTGCTCATTGCATCGGAGTTGCCTCAGTGTAGTGGCTAGTTGTGGAGGGAGCTTCATTCTCTAAGCATGGGCTAGATGTTGTTTTGTATCGCCCATAGCAAGCTTGCTTTGGTAGTAGAATCGGCTTAAGCTTCTTGCAGCCTAGCTCAAGAATTTATTGGTGAGTTAGGATAGTGGGCGGTTGCCATGGTTGGAGGTTGTTCATGGTTGGTTTGGATGGTTTGTGTGTTTTACTTTATTTTTTGTTACTATTTTGGGTTTATATGATAGGTGAGGCCCGTTGGTTTTTCTGTGGAGCCTGCCTGAATGATCCTTTTGCACATCCTTTTATATCCATTTCAACAATGTTACAAGTGATGGTGCCCTCCCACCTTTATGGAAAAAAAAAAAAAAAACAAAAAACAAAACCTCTTCATAAGGTCACACTGACCTGGGTGTAGGGAAAACACAAATATCAGGTTGATCAGAGCCTTCTATGGCCTCAAGAAGTTTTTAGTGGTAATTCTCGCTATTTCTTATAGTGTGGCCCACTCGAGCCTTGGATCTGCTTTGTTTTTGGTCTCCAGCCCTAAAATTATATGAAAAAAAAAAAGAAAAAAAACAAGATAGATGGTGTAGATTTAAAGCATACATCATGATGGACCACACAAAAGTTCCACATGTCAACACGTGAATGGGTTGATTCCTTACCTCATTTTTTGGGAAATTTCACTGGCAAGGAACAAGTCCAGGTTTGATGGGAGGCCGATGAATGGGAACCACACTATCTCCAGGTTGCTTTATTAGATTCACCTGATCATTAGCCCTTCGTTTCCCTATCTGAAGTCTGATAGTCTTTCGCACCAAGTGGCACTTCAGGCACTGGGAATTAAATCAGGCCGCCAACATGCAAGGGCCCATCGGGGGTTAGGTAGATTGAGCCTGGCGAGGATTGGGTAAAGTTGAATGTGCCAACATGCAAGGGCCCATCGGGGGTTAGGTAGATTGAGCCTGGCGAGGATGGGGTAAAGTTGAATGTCAATGGTTCAGCTCAAGGAAACCTCGGTCAATCTGTGGGTGAGGGAATTCAATTGCAAAGGGAGTGACAGGAAATTTCTCTTTGCCTTCTCGTTAGATTACTAGTTTGGCTCAAACTCTGGGTCCGAAGCTAGGGCAATGTTGGAGTGGCTAGAGGTTTCTCGATGATCATTATGCAGAGTGATTCCAAGTTCTTGGTGGTGTTACTCAACCAGGATACCGCCCCAGGGTGGGTTTTCCGGTGCGTCTGGGGGCAAAGTTTCCTATTTTAGAAAAAAGTTTAGTTTGAGGATTTGTTTTTTGCGTAGAGAAGCGAATGGAACATAAGATGGGATGGCCCGATTGGGAAGCGAGTCCCAGTAGTACCATCTTTTTCAATCTTCTTTTGAACTTCCTCTGTCTATTCAAGGATCTCTCCTCTTAGATCGGGTGTGTTTGGGTATAGTCAAGATGGGTTGACTAGTATTTTGTGCTTCCTACTATTGTTTGCACTTCTTTAATACTATGGGTTGCTGTAAAAAAGGATATACATACCTTTTTTAATAAATAAAATTATAGGTAGTGTGCTTGTAAAAAATGTTTCACATGTCAACACTTCCTGTTTTCGTTCCTTCTAAATAGGAATTTCAATGAGTCGGGTTTGGGCTTGACAAAATGAGAATTTTGAATAGGCTCGCACTACAAGAAAAACAGGATTTACCGGCGGCCAAAACCGCCCCTAAAAGTCCCAAAAACCGCCGGTATAAGAATTAGCGGCGGTTGGACAAATGCCGCTAAAGGAGGGCGTCGCTGTGTGTTTTACCGGCGGTCGAAATTTTTAGCGGCGTTTTGGTGGCTGCCGCTACAATAGGAATATTTAGCGGCGTTTATTATTCTTTATCGGCGCTTCTAGAACTGCCGGTAAAAACGCCGCTAAAACAGTTAAAACGCCGGTTAAAAGCTATGAGAAACGCCGCTAATATTGCAAAAGGCAGTAAAATTGTAAAAAACGCCGCTAAAGTCTAAAAAAGAGCCGCTAAAAATGGTAAAGTGCTGCAAAAAGTTGCCATGAAACCAATGTTGTAAGGAATCTCTCCAGTGATTTGATTATAAGAAATATCCCTAGAAGTCATAACAATTAATAAACCATAAACAATTGAAGAAAGAAATAGAACAACACCCACAACAAAAGAAATGCTAAAAGTCATAACAGTCAATGTCCATCTTACGTAACAAAAATCAAAGTGGCCATCACATTACATAACACAACCCATAGTGTGGTCATAATAATGGGCAACTCCAAAACATACCAAATTACTAGATGAACTAGAACTAATTTGAGATAGACTTATAAATTGTGATTTACATGGAGTACACAGAGTGGAGGAAGTACTCACAGATACTGCAATACTTCATTCTAGTAAATCAGCCTCGGAATGTCACCAGTGAGCTGATTCTGAGCAAGATCCCTAAAAAAAAATTAAACAGCAAGGGACCCCATTAAAATCACTTTGTACACACAAATCCACACCATTGGAAACAAACAATTGTAGTTCAAGTATGTTCTATTAGACAAACCCCCAATGCAAATGTGTAACTGAGAAAACCCAAATGAGAACGAAAAAAAAAAAAAAAAACAATTCAATGTTTTCAAGTAGATATTAGAAAGCATAAACCACAAAATAGAACAAGCACCTCAAATATAAGTGACAACAACCTTATAGAGTTTTGAGATTTGGCATCTGTGAAAGGGTTGAAGGGATAGGCCCTGTTAACTGATTGTTCTTCAATGTCCTACATAGTAACATCACCATAAATGACCAATCTATCCCTTAAAAAGAGCAAGCAAGATTCGTGAAAATGACCAATCTACCAAATAAAAGCAGACATGATACTAACAATTCCTCAAGCTGTTTGAGCCTAGATGTTGAGAACGGAATATCTCCATATAGCAAGTTACCGGATAAATCCCTATAGAAAACAAACCAACACAGATTTCAGTTAAATCCGCCATTACATTCTCAATCCCATAACTTCAGAATGCAAGTAAATGAGAGAGATTATAGAGATTTCAGCAAGACTCAATTGTCGATCTCATCAGGGATTGACCCGATCAGCTGATTCCCCTTCAAATCTCTGCACATCAATGCAACCAACATAAGCATTTGAGCTTAAAATGATTTCATCCAAATGCATATTTATCCTGATGCAATAAAGTAAAACATACAGTGCCTGTAGGCTCTGTAAATCCCCAATGGCTGGCGAAATCTTCCCACCGAGATTCAAATTCGAGAAATTCCTTCACAGAAGATTCATGATTGTAACGAATTAGAAGTTGAAATCAGATAAGAAGAAAGAAGAAAGAAGAAAAAGAACATAAGGTATGTGAGTTATAGAGAAACGACGGCGAAGGAGAGATTGTCGCAAGCAACCCCACGCCAGGAGCAATGATCTTCGTTGCCATCAGCATTCCAGTCGAGGAGCACGTTAGCAACGTTGCTAAACGACACCTTGATGGACACAAGTGTTTTCCCTGCGAAACAAAACTCTCATTTCACTTAAAACTGAGGACTGAAACTCCAAATTATTTTTTGCTGAGGGCATTGCTAAAAATAGCAAGGATTTGATGCATAACATCTCAGCCCTTCGTTTCCTGAGACTTGCAAGCTCTTGGAAAAACAAGCATCAGAGAATACATGAAAAGAAGCTTAGCTGCTTAACGCATTTTGAGAAAATGACACAACCAAATCAGCCTGTATCTTAGAAATAACAAGGTTGCAGTTACTTCTTAGGCTTTTACATGTCTTGCTGTATCTTAGAAGATTGCTGCTAGTTTTTGTTAGAATATCTTGTCACTTGAGCTGCATTCTTCAATATCGCCACAGGACTGATGCCTTTAAGAAACCATAATCAAGGAAGATTGCTATAGCCAAACATACAGAAACCGTTGGCTTGAGAGACTAGTTTACTGAATTACAACTTGATAATGCAGTACCACCCAACCAATCAAACACAACAAGAAAGGTGGACCATGTTTCTGGAGAGAAGAAATGAATCCGGGGCATCCCGTTGCCAGTTGTGTCACCCACCCCAAAATGATGACAGCCCTACCAAAAAGCCTACTTATAAAGTTAAAAAGATATACCTCATCTTGTCTCTGAAAAAGCAAAGGGCTCATGTTTGGATCCTCTCTAAATATAACGGGAGCAGTCGACTGATCTACTGAGTTACATCTTTGAGGGGATCCTTTCGGTGAGCCACTTACGCCTAATGTGCAGTTGTTCCATTTGACCAGTGAAAATTTCATCTCCTCAACTGACTTCTTTGGAATATCTGCCTCATCCACTTGCTCTTTCTTTTGGTTCTTCGACTGAAAGTAATCAATGGGTTACTAAATCTTTTGTGAAGCACATCACTGAAAGTAATTTGATCCCTATGCACACAGTTTATGCCTCTGTAACTGCTAACAAATGAGAGTAGCAACCTTTGGCAGAAGTCGTTTGATGAGGAGCAGTGACAACTTGTAGCCCATCTAACAGGTGGAGCCCACTTGAGAGTTTGAAAGGCCTGATTTTTGGTGTAGCACAACTACCCTACATACATGAACACCACTTCCATCAAATAAAGACAATTGGGAAAAGCAACAAATATAACTATCTACCAGCTGCTTAGTGATTGTGCCCATAACAGATCATTTTGCAAATAAATGGACTGATTATATCGTTTCCCTATATCAAGCACCAAAATTTTCATGTGTGGCATGATGAACTTCTTTAACAGTTTAGGATGTGTTGTTGTCTTCTATTCTAGTTGAAAATCTCTGTTAGTCTAGCAATACACCTCGAAAACCACTGATTAAGGGATAAGACATTATTACTCTAGTTAGTCTAGAATCAACAAAGAATCACCTGAAAAGTATTCTAAGTGCTCCCCACCTTCCCATAACCTGAAATATACAACAAATGAATCATGAGGATTCCAAACTACCATCTTTAATTTACCCAATTCATTTATCAGATCTCAAATACCCACACAAAAAATCTGTTGTGCCCGAATGATAAGCATGTGCCTATGTACAAATTGTTGATGACGTTGTACGGGCCATCATGGATCTCAACTTCAATAGTGTAGCCTTATCCAAATCTTCTTCACATAATACAATTGCAATTAGAAAAGGAAAAAAAAAAAAAAAAAAAAAAAAAGGCAGAGTTAGTGAGTTGTTTGGGAAAGCAGATATTTTCACAGATGCAGTTGGCTGATGAGATACCACAGATTGAGGAATCTATTAAGGTAGAGGTAGTGAGCTGTTAGGGAAAGCAGAGATTTTCATTTGCAATTGCTTAGATTCAAGCTTCAGGGTTAGTTTTCAGGTTTGTTTCTAAATTCTTTTACAAAGAGATGTCGTGTGCTTGTTACTTCCATAAGGCCCTTTGCTTTATGTATGAATAGAAAATTCTAAATTCTAATTTATTTATTTTCCTTTGATAAGTATGAATAGAAAATTCTGATAGTAACAAGAAAAGGAGAAAGAAATTTTGAAGTTAGATGCAAGATCGAAGTAAATAATGTTCTGTTTCAGAAAGATAATATTTTCAGACAGCACAAGTTCACCAACAAGAGGAGAAACAGTCAACTCATGAACTGACAAACCTTGCAACTCAACCCATTGATAACTTACAGGGGTAGGACAAGTTGACTAGGGCTCAATCCAAGCCCAACCCATTTACTTAAAATTGTTAAGTCCACATAATTAGCAAAACTATGTATCCCACAAACAAACAAGACGAATGGATGAGATGAATTCAATCTGCAGTTGACGGTGATTAAACAGGAGAACTAAGCAGCATTTTCAATTGCTTCAATGCATTTCAACACAGTAGCCTTGTTCGGCATTTCTCCCACACACTCCAAACTCAATAAGCTTCAACTCAAACTTGCCCAATTTCACCCAAAGAAAAAAGAAAAAAGACCAAAGTGATCAAATATAAGGTGGGATACATATGTATCAGAAAATGAACAGTCATGTTGGATGCAGATATACTGTAATCAGAATGCTCTCCAACCAAAAAAGTAAGAGCCGCTAATAGCTTAACAACCAAAATCCCATTACTTCCCAATCAAGCTATAACCATTTAATCTTAAAAACCTTGGCCTCAACAAGTAGACATGAAACAACAAATGTTACTGGATCATATGAATCATCCAATTACTTGCCATGTGCCTGTGAAAAGCTACAAACAGAGACATTAATGCACAAATAATATCACGTCAGCAGATTGACAGTCATGGCTCTTGAGTAGCACCCTGGAAAGACATTAATGCCAAACTGTTATGTTACCTCAAACAGAAGTAGCAAGAATAAATGGTTGTGTATTAATTCACACAAAACATGAAATATGCAGCAGTATCCGATCATTTCCAAAAGGGCCACCAAGCATATGGAAGAAAATACTAACAACACTAACTGAAACAGCTGGAAAATAAAGAAATGGCTGATGAAACCACCTATCATCCATCCTTGCTTGAGCTTCAACGTAGGACAGTGCAGCATAGGACTTGATAACACTTTTTGTGTATCTTGTAGAAATAATCTCCGCGTTAGGTGTCATTTCCTGAAACACAAAGAACAAATGTTGAAGGTGTGCATTCAGTGGAAACATAATATACCATCACAAAGTCCAACTTAATCTAATTCAAGTACTTAAAAATAAGTGTTTGGGCATAATTATAACCTCTACCAATAATCTGTATGAGTTAACAGAAAAATAAAATGACTTATACTTGCTACATCTAGAGTCCATGGATGGTCAGATTCCTGTAAAAAATGTCCAATAAGTGGTTCACATTTAGTAAAAGGCATGCATAGCTAGTGATTGTAATGATAAAGGACAACTTTCTATGACCATGTATCTCGATAAGATAAAGGAAGAACTGTAAAATTGGGACCAAAGTTCCCTTGCCCATCCAAAACTCCCATTAACCTGAAAAGAACATTGGAAAACCACTAGCCAGCTTTTGCTCCAAAAAAAAAAAAAATATATACAACTAGTAAGGACCAATCAGCAATTGCCATGTGCCTGGAATGAGATAAAGTTGCTTTACTTCGTGCACCACGTCCCAAAAATTTGGCTCACTTTCTGATTTTATTTTGTTTAATTATTTTCCATGAGGCAGTTGTTTGACTTGATAATCAGCATATCGAATATGTCACCAATTCAGCTAGGTATCTAAAAAGAGTAAAAACCAGACAACGAAAATACATACATTCAATTCAATAAATTCTGCAAAGAGGAATTCAGAATACACATCCTACACCTTCCACAATATATGCGAGATTTCATTCTGGCAAGCAGCGCACATGGTTTGGCAATCCATACTCCGCTGCATCCTTCTGTGGATAGACCTTGGCCCAATAATCTTCCAACTGAGCTACCAATCTAGGGACCTTTTCAGCTGAATATGGACTGTTGCTGTATTTCTCTTATCAACCATGTATTTGTAGGCCAAAAATTAAAAGGTTGAAATTGTCCTATCAATGGGATTTTGGGGCATGGTGATGAGATTTTAAGCCCCTCAACATCATACAGTGAATAGTCTGGAATTTGATGCAATCAATTCCAAGCACAGCAAGATGAATAACAGTCATATAATTTTTTGTATTTAAGAGTATAAACATAAAAAATGTAAAAATATACATCTGAATGTAAAATCTGTATCAGTTTGTTTTATTAGTTGGTTTTATTTGGGCCTACATATGACACATACAATTTCCGAGTGCATCTGTATCAGTTTGTCTTCTCTTCTTTTTTTTCTCTTCTTTTTTTTTTTTTTTTTGTTTTTTGGTAGAATCATGTGATATAGAAAAAGAAACTAACCTGTGTTCCCTTCTCAAGTAAGTGAATTGCAAAAGATGAGACTCTAAACCGAATCTTCACATAGGGCTGCATATATAAAGACATAGAACACAAAACATTAGCAAAAAATCTAAATATCTCTTTCTCCCACCATCTTAGAGCTTTGCTAATACAAAGGCTCATCTGCAATTCCATTAAAAAGATAAGCATACACAAAAAAAACCCATAAAAAGTCTGATCTTTGAAGGGATTGAAGCATTAATAGTACAAATATGTGGATTAAAGCCCCTAAAAATTACAAAAATCTGATAATGAAAGAATTACATGCAAATAAAAGCAACAATAAAAACCACAAAAGAAAAAGAAAAACCGTAGAATCAGGGAATGGGAAAACAGCCCGAAGAAATCAAAAAGGGTAAAGTTCGTTTCAATTTCATCTTGAAAGCCTTGAACTTTGGTAGAATCATACATTGATGAAAAGGGAACAATAACTCTACAAAAATCAGAATATCTTAGCAGAATTTACACTTTTCTGTAATGAGAATTTCAAACTTTAGATGTTCCAAAACTCAAAAGTTGGGATTCATAAAACATAAACACAACCTGAGATGTTCTAAGAAGGCTTAGGACTTTTTAACGTCTGATTTAAGATAGACTATTACTCACAATTTCTGTACCAATGAAAATAAATGTAGCTTAGGGTGCAGTTGGTTGCACCAAACATCATGAAATTCGGTTTATACCATTGAAAACTAACCTTCCACTTTAATCTTGCCAACTACTTTCATTGCCGCTCCATATATTCACTCATATCCAATCGTATCATGGCTACCTCCTACAACAATGTCAGCAAAAAAATGAAATTAGCTATACAGTTAAAAGAAACATTGTAATATAGAACTCTCTCTGGCCATTAAAAAAAGACTGGATTTATTTTTAAAAAAAAATCCATACCGTTTCTGCCTAGATTTTTGCATTTTCCACCACCAGTATTAATTTTATATCAGTAACCATGGTAAACCAGGTTTGTTGGCAACGTTGGATTCACCAAGAAACAATAACTGGACAGAAGTCATTATTACCAGTGCCAAAGGATCCAGAAAATCATTATGCTCAGTTCTGTTGTAGCAAGGTCATTCCTGCATGTGACTACTACTACGAAAAATGCTTAGATTTGAGGCCAAGGTCCAAGCATGTGGAGCTTGAATTTTGTGTCTTGGCGTCAGCCATCTTCTTCTATCCACATTTATGGATGGTATCATCCACCATCCTGCAATAGATGTGATAGGCCCAAGACCTGCCAAGAAAAAACAGTGTCTACCTGAAAATTTTTCAAGAGATTTTATCATTGCTTTGGAGTTTGTGGAAACAACTTCAGTCATTCCAAGTATTTCAGTTAACACATTAACAAAACCAAGAACAACGACTTTTCAAGCACTATAGTAGCATTGAAAAAGACCTTATATAGAAACTTTCATTTTAGATGGATTCAAATATTCCATAAGAATTACCAAGATCATTGAGTAAAAAGCAACAACAACAGTTCTGCTTTGCTCAGACCTGTGATATTCTATGTAATTTGGTCATCATATTTATTAGTTCCAATAAAAGAAAATTTCAAAATTTAGATGACTGCATCATCATTAAATCCACAAGCAAAACAGAATTTTTGGAATCAACGCTAAATATATGAAAATTACACAGTAACTGTTGAGAATGCAAAATCTCTCAGATCTAAATATATGAGATAGGTGAACTGCTGCTCAACAGTTTTTAACTGTCCATCTTCTCCATATATGAATGCCCAACCAGTTTAGTGAGGCCAAGAAACATGCTTGGTGGATCTATCTGATGGATGACTCTCACAAAGCAATACATGTGACATGCTAGCAAATCTTATCCGCAAGCAACATATAAAAAAAGCTTTGTTACTAAACCCATCATTTTGTATGATATGCACAAATAACCTCCACAACACTGGCATCTCCAAGCCTGAGTACTCTAGAGAAAGACATGGAAATAATAGACGATTTGCATAAGAAAGTTCATTAATGGTGATTGTATGCCAATCACAATATGACATAACTCAGGCATCAGTTAAATGGATGGCCAGAGACCAACAAGAAATATAACAATCAATTAGAATGAAATGATAAATGTAATTTAGATCTTGGATGATATTTTAGGAAAACCACATTCACTAGTCTCTTCTACTAACCTTCTATAGCTTCTTTAATTACAAGCCATATTAGCCTTCATGAGATCAGTAGCAGCTTCAACGGCCTCAATTCCAGCAGAGCCTGTACAGTAGCTGTTCCGGATAATTTGCTTGTAGCATTTGTAGCCCCATTGATGATCCTTCCACCATGAACCCCAAACAGTTGTGTGGTTATTGATATAAACATCTTCTTCATACTTGCTCCTTGGAAGGGATGTCACCTACAAATACATCGTCACACTAAATAAGCTCCTCCACAAAAAGATTGAGAAAATTGAAAGACAATCACCAACTGTAGAACTTTTGCAGCTACCAACGGTTCCTTAGAAGCGGTCAACCTATACCATCAATTTCCAAATAATTGAAAGAAATTTATCTTCTTTTTTCTTAGTGAAATGAGCAATGCAAAGGTTCTGTCTCAGTTCATTAAGACAGCCATAATTCACCTTTTCCTTTGCTTGCAGGATACATTTACACAATTCACCTGCTGACATGGGTCTTGTACAGAGACATTCATCACTGGCACAAAACAAGTCTCTCTGTTAGATACATTTACACAAATGAAAATTGGTGTGAGCTTGAAAGATCAAAGATACATTTCCTATCCAACCGAGCCTGTGAAGGCATAGCTCTATATCCATTTGATGTTTGCATAAAAATTTCACGGAATCTAAAGATTCTAACCATTCTATATGTCTCCAGCAAATAATCAGAAAAGAAATACAGCAATTGTCTACATTAAGCCAAAACAAGACCATGGACTCAACAGCTAGGATCTCGCAGTTCGCGAAACTTTTGGTGCATAGAGCATCCTCTGTGTTACCCATCATTAGCATTTTGGATCACTGAACCATGGGCACACATTTATAGAAACTGAAGGCCCAAGTGTACCATACAAATACTTGATCTGAGAATTGTACAATACCACCTTAAGCTATATAGTATACAGTTCACCATACGAGTATTATTATACTTTTAAATGATAAGAAATCTGCTACATGGAAATCCTCTTCTGGCAGTCTCATTGTACCACCAAAACTATAATTGACACTAGGCAAGGCTTCAGACGTGTGCTCAGTACATTTGGTTTTTGAAAGCTGAAATGGAGCCCCCATTAACTGGGATGTTTTCTCATTTTTCTGGTCCAAAATCACCGTAAGAAATGGGGAAGCCCCATTGTTATCTCAAACATGATTCAATGGCAGTGCATCTAATCCACCTAAGGAACTTGGAATGCCCATAACATCTAACAACTGGTGCATGATTCTTTATTGCCACTTAAACTCATGTAGTGGGTTATATCTATAGCTAAATGAAATCTTTGGCAATAGGTTTTTAGGGCCATGGATGAAGCACTCAGTGACTGATTGCTTGTGTTCTTTTTATCAACAACATAGTTCTATTCAAAACCAAAGCGAATAGATAAAACAAATATCCATCAAGACATTTTTTTCCTTAACATTCTTTTTTGTTAGACTATGTATCAATTGGACAATCATCATTAGGATTTGGCACCTGGCTGGCTGCTGAAGCATTTAGTAGTAACTTCTATATGTAGAAGGTGCACATTCCATTAAAAAATTTTCTATGGGCAACAGGTGCAGAATCTATTATACGTAGAATGTGCACATTCCACTGTTGTCTTAATTAAGAGAAATGCAAAATATTAATTATGTAAACGCCCCTAAAACAGGTTTTTTTTTTTTTTTATAGTGTGAGTTATCTGCACAAGTTCCTGCCTTAAAAGTTTTTAAAACTATAAGAAAAGGGCATTTTCTTGTCAAAAATCATAAAACTTGTTTTTAAGTTTCCCCGGAATTTCAAAGGCAGTCCACTTTAAAAATCAACATGTTCAGTCAGTCCCATCCAAAAAACACATAACAAAAAACCAACTGCTTCAAGTTACTTTGCAAGTCAACAATAGCAAAGTCCTAGATTTTGAATCATTTTCAACTATTATAAAACCACTCTCTCCTCTTTTTAAGGGCCATAATTAAGTTCCCAATTCCACATCTAGGCTGCCAAACACAACTATAAAAAGAAATGTAAAATTCAGGTTTGAAAATCTAGTAAGTTAGAATCCAAATCCATGCAGCCAAACGACACCTAATAAGAAAAAAAAAAAAGAAAAAAAGAAAACGAGATAGTCGAGTGTAATTACCAGCTTTAGGATCTTGAACATGTGAATCCCATCCAGCCATTAGAGAACCCATGGACTCAACTAATCTTCTGTTATTGAACAAGAAGCAGCAAATATCTGATAAGATTTAGTTAATGTATGGGATATTTTCAGATTGAGGGTACAACTTGTAGTTGGCCTTAGCTCAAGTGCTTGATCTTATCTCCTGTGGTTAGTGCTTCCCTGCATTAGCCTCCATGCCTGTGACAACCTGCTTCCCTCATCCATTTTGCAGCTTAAGGTGTGGAGAGCGTGCATGGGGTAGCAAACCTCTATTAATTAATAAATGAGATCACAAGAACAGTCCATGATAGCAGAAGTAATCATCAACATATCACCATAAAGAGCACTTTCTGTTCCTCTTCCTTTTTGGGTTTTTTTTTTTCAATTTGAAGAATATCACAGTAAGAACATTTTCCAACACATGTATACACAAAATGGATTCTTGGCACTGGTTATTTTGTAAGAAATCTAAAACCAACCTTGCTTCCCTTTTCAATTAGGCATGTAAAATCAAGCTTCTTACTTAATAGGCTAATTTTCTAACAATATAGGATAGAAAAAAAAAATCTGACACGGAAAACATCCCCTGTAATAATTCCCCATCTAGTACTTGTAAAAAGAAGTAGAAGGAGGAGAAAGAAAAGAAAAGAAAAGAAACAGCAATCACCCTCTCATGAGTCTTGAGCCACTCTTTGTGAGATATAGAAGAGGCCACTCACAGCACATATGGTATCTGGGAAACTGGCAGCTACTGTGAACATGTTCAGGCAAAAAATCAAGATGGTGCACTCATCAGGTTCACCATGTGTACCTTGAATATAGACCGCTAATCAGTTGCCCACCTGATGAGTGGACTGGCCTGATTTTGAGAGAGGGCAGGTTCGCAATGGCCATCACCTGATGGGTAGGTAGCCCAGATCTCACATGTGTGTCATGGCAGGTGTGCCACGAATCGCCTCTTCAGTCTCTCCTCGCAGTATTTGCCATAAACTTCCTTGAAGAAGTAAAAAAGCTCAATCACATAACTTCTCATCACCGTCTTTTACCAATTGCTGCAAGGACCAAATGAAAATTCCCACTCGAAAATCAATATTTCCTTCCACCATAACCAATTCCGAAAAAAGTAAAACCCTAGGATTCCATTGAATTTTCACAGACATGCATACAACATGTACATAGAAAGACAGAAAGAAGAGAGCTCGGAGCTTAGAAGATTTTTCCATACCCGTTGACAGATTTGTGCATGTCAGTGCCGAAATTCGAGATGCTGGATGCGATTGAGGAGAAGAATCCACCGCCTTGCTTTTGATCTTTTGAACCCATCTCAAAAACCCAATTCAATCTCTCTCTATCTCTAGCTCTCAGAAGAAGAAAACGGTATGTAGAAGATGGGTCGTTTGGCAGCAATTCCATGATTGGATCTCAGACAGAGGAAAAAACCTATACCGACCGATGAATTGAATCGATCAGTAAGAGAAATCGATCAAGAGAGAGGGAGAAGAGGAGAAACGGGGAAATCTAGAAAAAACAGAGAGGATAGGAGGTGACATCTGAACTGGATGTGGCTTGATGATGCGTGTATCATTCGCAGGAAGCTTTGAGAGTGCGAGTTTCAGAGATGAAGAAAATCCAATTTCTTGCTTGAAATTGAATATATCTTACAGAGAGAGAGGTTCATCTTCAAAAACCTTCCCAGGGCCGTATCCCATTCCATACATACGATCGTATATGAGAGGGAGAGATAAATCGAGAGAGATAAAGAGATCGAGAGGGAGACAGAGATGCAGATCGAGAGAGATAGAGGGAAAGGAGGGTTTTGGGGCGCACTTGGAGGGAGAGGGAGATCGAGAGAGACAGAAGGAGAGGGAGATGTGGAGAGTGAGAGGGAAAAAAGGGTTTTGGGGATGGGTTTTGGTAGAAAGAGGTGGGAGAAGAAGAGCGGGATGGATTTTGGGGATAGGGGCCGCGCGGGATGGGGATGGATTTTGGGGATAGGTGCCGCGCGGGATGGGGATGGATTTTGGATAGGGCGCCGGGCGGATGGGGTATAATTTGTTTTTTTTTTTTAAACAAAAAATTAATAACAGCGGCGGTGGCCCGTGTACAAGACGGGCGGCCACTTAAAAACGTCCGTCATTTCATCCCCAGTGGCGGTTTTTGGTGGCCGCCTATGCTAAAACCGCCCCTAATAGCCATTTTTCTTGTAGTGTCGGCCCAACAGCTCGGCCCCAATTAGTTCAAAATCTTCGCCAAGACTAACCTTAGGCCCAACCCATTGACATCCCTACTCCCAAATGTGTTGCACCACATATCAAGCAATGTAATTTCTTAACGTGTGAAATTTAGGAAGCCCCAACATGATGTATTTCTCAGATCCATGTCGTCCATCCATTTTTCAGATCATTCTAGTATATGAGACCCAAAATAAGGTAGATACAAAGCTCAAGTGGACCACACCATAGGAAACAAGAGGAATATGCTCCTACTATTGAAAACTTCTTGGGGCCATAGAAGGCCCTGGTTACGCTGATGTTTGTGTTTTCCCTTCATTCAGGTCTACGCATGTGACATTATGAAGAGATTAGATGGCAAATAAACCTCGTGGTGGACCCTAGAAAGGTTTCAACAGTAGTCATTCAATCCCTGATGCTTTCTCTGGAGTGGTTCACTTGAGCTTTGGATGTGCCTCATATCTTAGCTCATGTTCTAGAATGATCTAAAAAAATTGATGGATGGTATGGATCAAACACATAAATCATGGTGGGTCCACAAAAGTTACATGTGTTAAAAGTTGTATTGTGTAGTACACAATTTATTGGAGAGAATGGAAATCGGCCTGTTCTACAAGATGATGTCATTGGTAGTGACGTGTACCACTGAGAAGTGACGGCACAAGAATTTCCTGTGCCTTCAACACAGACGACAATCGGCATTCCTAGTCTAATGATGGATAGTAAATATTGTTCCAATGGTTTAATTTTAGTGGACTTTGGGATACTATGGTTACATATGCAGCTTGATACACAGGCACTTAGAAGTCGCACATGTGGTATATGTTAAATCAAAGGATGTTTTACAAAATACTACCTTTAAAAAAAAAAAATAGAACTAAGATTTCATTTAACCAAGAAGATGTACAGAGGAATGAACATTCGGACACCTATCATAAATGGCGCCCAGGAAGGCCAAAAAGGGAAAAAAAGGAAAACAACCTAAGATCCTGGAGGGGAAGACCTGAGAGATCCAATCCTGACTTTGTCTAGAAAGAGCATCTCCCTCACCTCCATTGGGAGGTCTTTCACCTGGTCATGATAGGAGAAGGCCTGACATTTGCTCCCCACCCGGGCCATCCCTTCGGCCGGGCGGTTGCCTTCCCTCTTAATAAGTTTGAAGGAGAATGATCCCCTATGCTTCAGTTTGGAGATCCTAGAGACCCAAGGTTTCCAGCGCCACGAGATAATAGACTTCCCCAACGGGAGATCAATCGCCACCTTTGAATCTGATTCTACCTTGACTTCTTTCATCCCCATGACACATCATGAGGCCATCATGAATCACGCGGAGTTCTATGTAGTTATTTGAGCTACTCCGTAGCCAGTCGAGAAAGCAAAAATAAGGTTACCATTGTCCCTCTTGCAAACACTGCCACCACCTGATAAGCCTGAGTTTACCTCTAGCCGACCCATCCAAATTGAGTTTGGCCCAGCCCCTAGGCGGTTTTGCCCACTTGAAAATCTTAGCATGGTTACTCCGATGGGGAGGAAACAAGGTTCCCAGCCCATCCTAGATCTGAAGGCGTGGGGGAATGACCATAGACTTAACGGCGGACAACATATTGAAGCTCCCCTTGATTCGACCAATGGTGTTTGCGACTTGCATAGGTTTATCATCGAACCTTTCTACATTCTTGGATCTCCACGTTTCCCACAGGATCAGCATCGGAAGCAATTTGCAGATGCAAGGAGGAGCGTTGCTAGGGGCCGCGGCACAACGCCATTGCGTCAATCTCGCTTCCAGAGATTGTTGCTAAAAAATGGGGATCCTAAACAAGGAGCTGAAGTGACGCCAAATACTGGAAGCGTGCTGCCCATTAATTCAGGAAGAGATGCGAGCGGGATTTGGGCTGAGAATGATCGGTGGGCCCTTCTTCACAACAGTTGCATTTGGGGGACTATCTGGACCCCTTTAGCTTGGATCCTGGAGTCCAATGGGATCGCACCTTGCACTAACTTCTACATGAAGATGGAGATCATTGGAGGTAGTGAATTGTGCCAAATCCATTTCGACCACATCAAGGCGGGGCGTCTATTTCTGAACAGATTCCAAGGTGTTTTGACAGAGAACAAACCGAACGGATCGTGCGGCCAGAAGCAAGCTGGATCTTCGTCCGACATGACGAACCCACCATTGAAGATGAAGTTTATAACTTACTATGGTAAGAAGGTCAAAACAGAGGAAGGGGGAGTGGGCTAGCTAGTCCAAGGATCTCGTTTACCTAGAGGGACAACAGAATATCCGGAATTGGGCGGACAACAAGATGTTGGAGGGGACCAAGGCTTGTCCAGTTGGTTTGCCATAGATTCAGTTCGCCGTTATCCACTTCCCATTGAGCGTGATCTGAAAGAGCCGGTGGATGAATCCTGATTTTCTTCCATAGAAGAGAGGCATGATCAGATGTGTTACTCCCATTCGCACCTCCCAGATCTGAATGGTGTGCCTCGCGCGCATCAGATTAACCCAAGGCCCAACATTCTTCCTGAATTTAACCGCCCATGCCATCTTCATTCGGAGAGCCGCCACAACATCTATCAGACTTCTAACGCCCAGCCTTCCTCATAAGGGGAGGAGACCTTCTTTCAAGCGATCCAGTGGAATTTGCTTTTGCCCTAGGCCATGCCCCAAAAGAATTGTGCAAATATCTTCTCCAGATTTGTAATACTTGCCCCGAGACGTGAGTTGTTGCGAGGACGTGGAGCAAAATGCTGCCAAGAACGTGTTTGATCAACGTCACCCTGCTTGTCTGAGATATGAATCTGGAATTCCAGCCGCTAATCCTTCTCTCTATTTTATCGAAGAGGAACTAGAAATCAGCTTGTTTGACTCTTCCCTTGGATAACGGCACTCCCAGGTATTGGACTCCTGCTCTTGATTTGGCGATCCCTAGGGCACGCTCAATGGATCTGGTCCTCCCAACAGACAGCTTATCTGAGCAAAGGAAACAACTCTTGCTATAGTTAATCTTTTGGCCCGACATATCTTGGAAGGATTTGAGGAATTTCTTAATGGTGAGCAGTGAATTCCGGCTTCCGTTTAGAAATAACAACATATTATCCACGAACAGGAGGTGCGTGATCAGCAGGCTGCCAACTTGGACTCCTGCTTTGGAACAGCGAATTCCGGTTTCAGTTCACAAAATACTACCTCATTATATGGTATTTACATCTAGCTCCTTTTTCAAAATAATTTTCTATTAACTGCATGTTAATTTAAGTATCATTCAAGTACCTTATAATTAGATTTCTGTGCTACCAACGAGTTCGTAGCTTGGGTGGGCGCCACTATGATATTTTTGTGAAATCCACCCCGACCACTAGGTGCATCACCTCATGCTAGTTCCACAACTTTTTTTTTTTTTCTTTATTCTTTTTCTTTTTTTAAAATTTTTTTTTTTTTTTGTTAGCTCCACAGCTTAAAATCAGTCCTATCCATGATTCTAGTTGACCACATGACTGAGAACAATGTAGTGTAAAGGGGCAATGCTCACCCTCTAAATTGTTTTCGTTGGTGTGGCCTATCTAAATCACAGATAGGTCTTATTTTTTTGCCATAAGGTTAAATTTACATGGCATATAATAGCTCAAGTGGATTTCATATAATCATCGCAATGTGCCCTGTAAAAATTAAGAGTGGGCATCTCTCTCCCAACAGTTTCTTTTGGCATGGCTCACAGAATCCCGAAGCCAGCCTGATTTTTTAGCCTTTGTCCTAACATAGGACTAGACATCTAATGGGTGGAGTGGATTAACACACACACACACACACACCTTGAGATGCTTGTGAGATCCACTTCGACCATTAGACTTGTAATCCCACGTTAGGCTAAGGGAGAATAATCAGCCCGACATGTGATTCAGGTTGGCCATACCAAAGGAAATAGTTGGGAAGAGGTGTAGACCCTTGATTTTATAGAGCCCACCATGATTATTATAAGAGATTCACTTAAACCATTAGACTCCACACCAATGTCATGCTTAGGTCCTAAAAATTAGACCAATTCTTGATTCATGTGGGCCACACCAAGGAAAATAGTTAGGGGGAGGATCAATGTCATGCATGTATACTATTTTCAATCATGTAATCTACCTTTCTACATTCTGTGGAGATTGCTGCAGGGAGCTGTTCCTGTGGAGGAGAGAATCCAAGCTAAAGGGATCTCATTGGTGTCTAGGTGCGTTTGCTGTGAGGATGGCCTGAATCAGCGGCCTGCGATTGAATCTCTAAAGCACCTTTTTCGCTACAGAAATCTGGTTGAGAAGATATGGACACATTTTGGAGCAATGTTCGGGATCACTCTCATGCAGGACCAGTCGATGGAAGGGAGGATGAGACAGTGGTGGCTAGCTGCATCGACTGGAGGTAGTTCTACCACTCTTCACATGCTCGTTCCCAGCATCGTTCTATGGGAAATATGGCTTACCAGAAATGCAACCAGATTTGACTAGAAACCCATTTTGGTTGCGGCTACAGTTGCCTGAGTGAAGTGGTGGATTAACGTGTTGTACGTTGGTAAGAAGAAGCTAGCCCAGTACCCGTCCCATGGCCAGCGTTCAGATTTTGAGAGGGCTGGGGTTATCGGCCCACCTCCACGGAAGGAACGGATAGTGATAGTCGGGTGAGTTAAGCCGACAAAGGAATGGGTGAAGTTGAACATTGATGGCTCGGCTAGAGGCAACCTGAGTCAATCAGGAGGAGGAGACATCTGCAAAGGGGATAAGGTAATTTCGTGTTTGCATTTTCGACAAGGTATGGGGTGGGCTCCAATAATGAAGCTAAGCTCTGTGCGGTTTATGATGGGCTTATTTTGTACCTGAACATGGGGCTAACAAAGATAAAGGTAGAATCAGATTCAAAATTCGTGGTGTAAAACTCCTAACAGGGAAGACACTCTCGTCTTGGCAGTGGAGGCCCTGGGTATCCAGTATAGGTAGGTTGAAGCAGAGAGGGCTGATAAACTTCAGGCATATTCAGAGGGAAGGGAATGGTCCGGCAGACGGGATGGCCCGTGAGGGAAGTGAGCGCCAAATCTTCTCCTTGATCAACCAGTTGTCCGATCTCCCGCCTCTGATTCAGGGTTTGATTTTCCTAGATAAAGTAGGGCTAGGTTCCATTAGGATATACAATATGGGATCCTAAGGTGGGTCTCGTATATAGGTAGTCGTTTATGTCTAGTCTTATGATAGGCACCCTCCAGGTTTTGTTAATGGGGGTAGCCCGAATTGTCCACAAGTCTGTACAGCAATATACATGAAATGGAAATTTTCTTTTGACTAAAAAAAAAAAAAAAAAACATGTAGTCTACCTGAATCATGGATTTGATAGAATTTTAGGCCCTATGTCCATAAGGTGAGCACCTGGTGGTCAAAGTGGATTTACTAATTTTTTCTTCTTCTAAAATTTGAGAGAACATCACCTATAACTTTGTTAAATAAAAAATAACTTTACAAACTTTCAGCTGCTAAATGCATGATTTGGCCAATCCCATCTACACAAAAATAAGAGAATTTAAGGGAGCCGAGAAATTCAAAAGTATAAACTGGGGATTAAAATCATTATATCTTGCCATCCGTTTGTTTTATATATTGTCTCTTATGAGGTGTGCGATGGAAAAAAGTTAATGAAAGCCCAGATCTTACACGTGTTCCATATCTGCACATATACGAGGATTTAGCAAACCGTTCCATCATGACACACTGGGAGAAATAGATAAGAGGTGTGTTATGCCTCCTCATCCCACAGCTCCTCTATCGTTTTAAATGGCCCACCTGGTGAAACGAAGAATTCTCCCGAAAATCCCCTATGCTGTGGAATCTGACTGATTTCTTGCAAATCTTGCTCACTCAATGCCCAATCGAAGATCTGAAGGTTCTCTTTCATTCTCTCCTTGTTGAAGCTTTTCACCACCACACTCACTCCTTGCTCATACAACCACCTTAGAGAAACCTGTGTTACATGTGACATAGATATATGTCAAATACTACACGAGGAAGAAGATGTTACAGTTTAGCCAAAAATGATAAGCGTCCATCTTTCATCGTCAAACGCGCTTGTTGGAAATAATGGTAATAAAAGCTCATTAGAAAGGAGATTCATTTCTTAATGGAAAGATAGCCGGCTTTCTTGAAAATGGTATCGAGTAAATCTCTGGACGGCGCCATTTTCCTTAGAGATCTTTATATGGGTTCCTGCATGGGAAGATAACCGGCTTGCTTCTCACGTCGCTGGCCAGGAGTTGGGGATTATCTCGAGGCCTCTGCACAATAAAATTCCGGTGGTTTTGAAATGGGACAGGCCGGCGCTAGGTTGGCTTGAAGTTAACGTGGGCGGTTGGGCTGAGGAAACCAGGCCAATCTGGTGGTGGTGGTGTTTGTAGAGGGCTGGGTTTGAATTTTTGGGCAGAGTTTTGCGCCCTGGGTGATGGCCTCTTCATTTGTGTGGGCCGGGGTTTCTTTAAAGTGGTGCTTGAAAGTGATTCGAAGTTTATAGTGGAGATGATTAATAGGGGGCGTCCCACTTCATGGAATTTATGGTATTGGTGTGCACACCTGGATTCTCTCATGAGAGAAGCAGATGTATTCTTTGTTTATGCTTATAGGGAAGTTAATCGAGTACCGGATGGCCTCACAAGATTAGGCCGTGGGAAACATATTTACAGGATCTTCCTTTTTGTTAGCTCTTTTCCAAAGATAGGTGAGTCTTGAATTCTTTTGTGGTGCCCACCCGAATTGCTAGGCTGTAAGTCTCTTTTGGATCTCCCATTTTTCTTTATAATTAAAAAAAAAAAAAAAAAAAAAAAAAAAAAAAAAAAAAAAGTCCCGCGGTCCCATTTGGGCCTTCTATTTCTAGATAGGGTGGGTACGGGGAGTATTAGAGAAATCCCACCCGTGTATGAGTTTGTCGTTTTTCAGTTTTTGTATATGATAAGCGGGCTTAGGCGAATTTTTTTGTGCCCTGGCCCACTCGAATGGTCTGTTTGGTTGCACTGTTCCTTTTGTGAATAAGATTTCCTCTTCTTGAAAGAAAATGTGCATTGGACTTTTTATTACATGCATATGGACAAGTTATTTGGTGGGTCTTATGTGGATGGATCCTAGCTAGTCGAGCAATTGACCTCCCATGTCAGAATTGTTGGGTCTCAAACCCAATCTCTTGCTGCCGTGTGGCTGCAGCCACTGTAAAAAGAAAATAAAAAACTGAAACGAGAGAGAGAGAGACGATGAACTGCTGCTGTATTTCTTTTTTGACAATTAGAAACGTACATACTGCTGCCTTTTAAAGGCTTTCTTATTATATGAAATTACTAATCTAACCCTGTCTAGATTCATTCCAGGGGCATCTAATGAAAGAAAGAAAATCCAGAAAAAAAATCTGGAAAGAAATCTTCATAGCTAGCAAACTAATCTTAGAAAGAAAAACTGATTTCACAGCTAGCACAGCTAGCTCATACGATATTGCTAACACGGTTTTGGATTTGCAAATCCATCACCGTTTCCAACACTCCCCTTCAAACCAAAACCGGCTTCATTCCGAGCATCGTTCTTAATCGTTTGAATGCATCTGTCGGCAATGCCTTCGTGAAAATATCCGCCACCTGTTCCGTAGTATGACAATATTCTAATTTCATCGTTTTCTGCTTCACATGATCTCTTAGAAAATGGTATCGGGTATCAATGTGTTTGCTTCTTCCATGCTGCACCGGATTTTTGGCTAACTCGATTGCCGACTTGTTATCCACATATATGACTGTGGATTCTTCCTGCGGATGCTTCAGCTCCTTTAGCAGATTTCTCAACCAAATTCCTTCACAGACGGTAGATGATGCTGCCATGTACTCTGCTTCACATGTGGACAGGGCGACCACACTCTGCTTCTTCGAATTCCATGTGAATGCTGTTGACCCAAGATAGAAAACATAGCCTGTGGTGCTTTTTCTTTCATCTTGGTCACCACCCCAATCACTATCAGAGTATCCATATAGTGTCGCCTCATCATTGTACGGATAAAAGAGACCGAATTCCATTGTTCCTTTAATGTACCTAAGGATTTTTTGCAGCTAGCCAATGTGATTCTTTTGGTGCTTCCATGTACCTGCTTAGAAGCCCAACACTGTAGACGATATCTGGCCTTGTGATTGTGAGGTACCTTAAGCTTCCGATTAGGCTCTTGAATAGGGTTGAGTCGACGTTTCTTCCTTCTCCATCTTTTGTGAGCTTCAGGCTTGTTGTAACAGGTGTATTTACGGCTTTACAGTCGACCATCTGAAACTTCTCAAGAAGTTCCTTTGTGTACTTCTTCTGGGATATGTGAATGCCGCCAACTTGTTGCTTCACCTCAATGCCCAAGAAGAAAGACATTAATCCACCATCAGTCATCTCGAACTCTTTGAACATAGCCTGCTTGAATTCTTCAAACATCACCTGACTGTTTCCAGTGAACAACAGATCATCAACATATAAACAAGCGATAAGCATATCACCACGGGCATTCTTCTTTGTGTAGACGGCATGCTCATATGGACATTTGATGAAACCATTCTCTTGAAGATAACCGTCGATCCGTGCATTCCAAGCACGAGGAGCTTGCTTTAAACCATACAGGGCTTTCTTCAGCCGATACACTTTGTGTTCCTCCCCTTGCATGACAAAGCCTTCAGGCTGGTCAACGTATACTTCTTCTTCGAGTATCCCATTTAGGAATGCGGATTTCACATCCAGTTGGTAGATCATCCAACTGTGATGAGCTGCAAGGGAGATAATCATTCTTACAGTGTCAAGGCGAGCAACTGGGGCGAAAACTTCTTCATAGTCTACCCCATATTTCTGTTTGTAACCTTTTGCTACGAGCCTTGCTTTATATCTTTCGATCTTACCATCGGCATTCCGCTTGATTTTGTACACCCATTTGAGACCAATGGTCTTCTGGCTTTTAGGGAGTGAGGTCAACTCCCATGTTCGATTCTTCTCGATGGCATGAATCTCTTCTTCCATAGCCTTTATCCAACATTCTTCATTCACAGCCTCCTCGAATGTGAGAGGCTCGTGGTCCGCATACAGGCAGAGTAAATTCACTTCCTCAGTTTCTGCATAGATGTCGTTGAGGCTTCTCATTTTAATAGGAGCCAAGGGTGATGAAGATGTGCTGGATGAATTCTGATTTGATGAAGTACTTCCAGGAGATATGGAGCGTACTCCTCAACTTCTGCGATCCAAAGGGGGTGATGTGGGTGTCTGCTCTTGATTCACATGCCTCCTTCTCATATTCTTCGGCTTCAACCTGACTTTCTTTGGCCGAATCTTCCTGGTTCCACTTCCAAGATTCTTCCTCGCAGAATACTATCTCTACTTACCACCAGCTTATTGGTTAGTGGGTTGTAGAGCTTATATGCCTTTGACTCTTCGCTGTAGCCGATGAAGATGCACTTCTCGCCACGATCATCAAGCTTTTTTCTTCTCGCTTCTGGAACTTGAGCGTAGGCGACACACCCAAAGATCTTAAGGTGCGCCACGCTCGGCTTGTAACCACTCCATGCTTCCTGCGGTGTCTGGAATCTGACGCTCTTGGTTGGACACCTGTTGAGCAGATAGGCAGTACATGCAACTGCTTCTGCCCAGAAATTCTTTGGCAGACTTTTCTCCTTCAGCATGGTCCTCGTCATATCGAGGATGGTGCGGTTTTCCGTTCCGCAATTCCATTTTGTTGTGGCGTGTACGCTGCAGTGTGTTGTTGTTTAATGCCATGTTCCCTGCAATATTCTCGAAAAACATTTGAGGTGTACTCCCCACCTCTGTCAGATCTAAGGGTTTTTATTTTAAGACCACTTTCTTTTTCAACAAGGGCCTTAAAATTTTTAAAAATAGTAAAAGCAGCAGACTTCTCTTTGATTACATACACCCACAACTTTCTACTGAAATCATCAATGAAGGTAATAAAGTATTTATTACCTCCAAGAGAGATTGGCTCTAATGGTCCACAGATGTCAGTGTGAACCAACTGCAACGGTTCTCTTGCTCTTCGGGATACTCCACTCGGAAAGGAGTTTCTTTGTTGTTTCCCAAGTGTGCACGCCTCACACACATGTTCTGGAGCTTCAATGGTAGGCAAGCCATGCACCATGCTTGATGAGGACAGAAGTTTCAAGCCACTGAAGTTTAAATGGCCAAAGCGAAGATGCCACATCCAGGAATCATTTTTTGTTTTTCCATACAAACACTTCTCAAGCATTGTGTTTATATGGAGAGGAAACATACGATTCTTCGCCATCTGGACTTTTACAATCAAACGTCCATGCATATCTCTTATAGAAAGAGAAGAGTTCTCCATGTGTATGACATACCCTTTTTCGAGGAGTTGTCCGAGACTCAGTATGTTACTTTTCATGTTGGGCACATAGTACACATTGGAAATATAGTTGTGAAACCATTCTTCTGAAAGATTTTGATTTTACCTTTACCTTTCACTGGCGTTTTTGATGAGTCTCCAAACGTTACATCGCCATGAACTCCTTTGTGAGTTCCACAAAGAGTTTCTTGTCGCCGCACATGTGATTACTTGCACCTGTGTCAAGATACCATACGTCCTGCTGATCACTACCTTTCTCTTGTGCAAGGAGAAGTGTGGAGCTTTCTTGTTCATGTCCTGATGCTTCAGCATAATTGGATCGCTCGTCTTGATTCATCGGCTTGCTCCAACAATCAGATGCATAATGGCCAAGCTTGTTGCAATTATAGCACTGGATGTTCTTTGTACTTCCTCGTCCACGCATCGATCTGCCTCTACCATTTCCTCTTCCACGAAAATTGGTATTTTCTGCTGGTTTTGGCCATGACTTTGTTGGTATCCGCGCCCTCTGCCTCTTGTGCGATTGTTAGTGAAACGTCCACCACGTTGTGAACTTCCACGTCCACTATTGTTATCATTCAGAGTCAATCTTGACTCCAAAGCTTGTTCCATCGGCATGGAACTGGCATTCTTCTGCATTCGTTGCTCATGAACTTGCAACGATCCCATCAACTCCTCAATGGAGAGTTTTTCAATATCTTTTGATTCTTCGATCGCCACAACCACATGCTCAAACTTGGTTGTAAGGGATCGAAGTATCTTTTCAATAACTCGGACATCTTCAATCTTTTCACCATTTCTTTTCAAATTATTGACAATTACAAGCAAACGCGAAAAATAATCAATAACATTCTCACCTTCCTTCATGTGAGTCGCTTCGAACTCGGCTCTTAATGTTTGAAGGCGAACCCGCTTCACTCGATCTACACCCTTGAAGATGGTGCCAAGGGTATCCCATGCTTGCTTGCTTGATATTGCTTCGGCAATCTTTTCAAAGGTGGATTCATCCAACCCTTGATAGAGGAGAAACAAAGCCTTGTTATCTCTCTTCCTTTGATTTTTGAGAGCGGTTTTTTTTCGTTGGTGAAGGCGGCTTCTTCTTCCATAGTGGGTTCTTCATACCCATCGGTGACGATCTCCCATAATTCTTGCGACCCAAACAACGCCTTCATTTGGATGCACCATTTTTCATAGTTGTCCTTTGACAACTTAGGAACCTGCGGCTGAATAGTGCTGGCCATCTTTTCCTATTTTTAAAAAAAAAGAATGACTGATTTTTTTTGAAACAGTGGAATCGTGGATAGATTCTTGGCCTTTTGCAATCTGATTTTTTTTCGCTACAATCTGATTTTGTTTGAAAAACAGATTTTTGCTGAAATGGTGGATCTAGACGTTTCAAACTGATTGAAAACTGCTGAAAACAGATTTTTCTGTTGTGGCTGAAAACAGATTTTGAAACTGTTGAAAAAAAGAAGATTTTTGAAAACAGATTTTTTTTTCTGCTACAATCTGATTTTTGGATTTTTGAAAAACAGAATTTTTTGCAATTTTTTTTTTTTTTTGGAAACAGATTTTTCTGCTGCAATCTGATTTTTGAAAAACAGAATTTTTTGCAATCTTGATTTTTTTTTGGAAACAGATTTTTCTGCTGCAATCTGATTTTTGAAAACAGAAATTTCGAAGCAGGGAGGGAGTGCAGCGGGAACTCCTCACGGCTGATGAGGCCCAAAGATCAGTTGCTCTGATACCACTTTGTTGGGTCTCAAACCCAATCTCTTGCTGCCGTGTGGCTGCAGCCACTGTAAAAGAAAATAAAAAACTGAAACGAGAGAGAGAGAGAGAGACGATGAACTGCTGCTGTATTTCTTTTTGACAATTAGAAACGTACATACTATGCCTTTTAAAGGCTTTCTTATTATATGAAATTACTAATCTAACCCTGTCTAGATTCATTCCAGGGCATCTAATGAAAGAAAGAAAATCCAGAAAAAAAATCTGGAAAGAAATCTTCATAGCTAGCAAACTAATCTTAGAAAGAAAAACTGATTTCACAGCTAGCACAGCTAGCTGATACGATATTGCTAACACGGTTTTGGATTTGCAAATCCATCACCGTTTCCAACAAGAATGTGATGTAGAACATGTTGCAAGTAACTTTATGGGCAATTAGGATTGAAATGAATAGGGCTGGAAGGCTCAAATTAAGGCAAAAACAGCTTAAATATGCACTATAGCTTGGGACAACCATGACTTTATGACCACCTATATTAAGCACACTTCACAAAATTCAAACGTTTGGGGGTAAATTTTAGGTTTCAAGTCCAAAAATACTAATTTTAGCAAGTTGTCTTCTTCTTTTTTCTTTTATTTATTTATTTTTATTTTTATTTTTTTGTAGTTTTGGGGTTTTGAGTCTGATTTCAGTTGAGAGTCTTTATTTTAGTCATTTATGAGTTTTTGAGTTTATTTGAGTTTGCATAGTTATGTTATTTTTATTATTTGATGTGTGATGACGTTGATGAGGTTGATCATCATCTTCTTCGGGGGGTAATTACTCCGAATCCACAAAGCTTCTCTGGACTCAAAGAGATTCCTCGAATCCACGAGGAAGAATAGAAAATAGGAAATAAATTCTAATAAATTCAAAAATAATTTGAATGATGATAAAAATGAATTTACAATCATTTAAATAGTGATATCTAACTTAGGAATATGTTTCATAATTAAACTCCTTAAAAAATGTGACTTACTATAAATTGTAAACTTACTGTTTATTGACAGTGATGGATTCTACTAAACTTCATGGTTTTCGGCCAAAAATAGTAAGTGTTCAATTTGGCCTAACCATGTAATTCTTCTAATTTCTCTAAACCCTTTTCATGTTGGGCAGGACTCCTAAAGTTCAAAGGATCAAGAGTTATGATCAAGCTAAAACTTACTATAAATAGTAAAAATGAATTTAAAATGGACTTTCGACTGTCGATCTGATGGAATGTTGCAAATCTGGTATGGTAACCTGATATTACCCAGTTGGTTGGCTAAATTAGCTTCTCCTACCCCAAAATCACATATGGTACGTTAAATAACTCATTCCGGTTTGTGAGATATGCTTGCTTTAGAGTTCTGATGGTCCTAATCACTTTTGCCTTCGATCGGGCCTTCTATGGTCCATCATGGCCATGAAAATGTCCATGACCCACTCTACATCACTATTTTATGTAATTTTTACCATTTTAGAAAACTTTCCTAGTTTGAGCCAAATTTGGACTTTATTTTTCATTTTAGATATTTTCTACTCTGCTTGTGAATTCAAGGTTTATCTTAGGGAAAAAAGTAGTTATCTCTTTATTTTAACCATGCACATGTTAAGACATAATATCAAGTGTTAAACATTTTAAATGGATGGAGTTTGCTTCTTTTTTTAAAAAAATAAAAATAAAATAATAATAATAATTTATGCAAGCACTCATGCACTCACACAACAACGAGATTTCACCACAATGAGTACTCAAACCCACAAGTTCGTGTTAAAACTCTTATGAGTCTACCCTGAAGGCTTGAGTAAGGACCCTTGCTTTCTTTTTTAATTCCAAGGATTCCATTTTAGATTGTTAGAGTTTGCTTCCTTGGTTAGTAGGAAATGTGTAATGAGTGCATTAATGTGCTAGCATCGTGATAAGGTTCATGCACGATCCAAGTGGACGAACATTAGTTGCTGAACCCGATAGTAGCGAGTCTCACTACTGAAGTGATGACACCACGTTCTTTGGCCCCCACCATAATTTATGTGTTGTATCTACACCATGCATCCATTTGGAGAGATCATTTTAGGGCATGAACCAAAGAATGAGGCGATCCAAAGTTCAAGTGGACCCCACCATAGAATAATGCTGGGAGTGTGACACCCACCTTTGAAACCTTCCTAATGCCCACCATGATGTTTATTTGAGATCCAACCTCTTTATAAGTTAATAAAGACATGTAATAAGGGAAAACATATATATAAGCTTGATCGAAAACTTTCGTGGCTCAAAGAAGTTTTTAATCGTAGGTGTTCAATCCCCACTATTTTCTGTACGGGGGGGGGGGGGGGGGGGGGGGTGGGTGGTCCACTTAAGTTTTGGATCTGCCTCATTATTTGGCTAAAGCCCTAAAATGATCTCTCCAAATGGATGGACGGTATGATACAAATCATGCATCATGGTGGGGCCCAAATAGACATCACTTCAGTAGCAAAACTCTTGACACAATGAGAGACGTGATGAGGTCAATTACCATCTTCCCTAGGGAACTTCTCTATCACTTGAATTCAAAATCCACTCCTTGTTGAGATATCTGAATTTTGATGCGGTCAATATGTCGCAACCACCTACTTCCTCACTGGATTTCACTTCGTTGGCCTCCCTTAGTGAATCCTATGACACTTATGCTTTCTAGGTTTTGGGATTCCGACAATCATTCTTCATAAGTCATAACTTTCTACAATTTCAGTACTTCATCATCCCTTTGCACTTAGACTTGGACATAGATCAAGGCTTTCCCTTTTCTTGCTCATACTATTTGCCTTAGATAAATAGTGCATCTGTAGGAATCATGATAATCACCCTCTGATCAAGTTCTTTCCATTCTTCATTGTTCATAGTTGCAGGATGCTTCACTATACCAAGGAGTGAATTTTGCAATCCTTGTTAAACTAAAAGGCTTTTTATTTCCACCTTCCATTATTCAAAGTTATTTTTCCTAGTGAACTTCTCTATCTCATACTCCACGTTCAATCCCTTCATCATTATGTTTTATATTCAAACTTGAATCCTAACGTATAACTTGATACCACCTGTTGGGAGCCATGGAAGCAAACCCTGAGTAGAATATTAAACAAGCGAAAGATAAATGCAAACAAAGCAGCACGAAGAACACACAATTTTATGTGAAAAAACCCTTACGAGAAAAACCATGGAATAAAACGACAAGCAATCTAATATGAAAAATGAATTACAAGAGATAAAATCGACTTACATATGTGAAAACCCTTCTCAAAACCCTATCTCTCCATTAGAACAAGCCTCTCGACCACTTAAGATTACCCTAATTCTGCATTACGTTGATATATATATATATATATATATATATATATATATATATATATATATATATATATATATATATATATATATATATATATATAGTGTTACACTCGGAATAGGAAAGAAATCGTGTAATTACACAAAATGGGTCATCAATTTAAGCTTCGATCAATCAATCGAGCCTTCGATCAATCAAGCATGTTAAAAAATGTTCAAAGAGTTAATTTATTTTTTTTAGAATTTTTCTGATCGATCAAACCCAGATGATCAATTGATCGAAACTACAAAAAAAAAAAAATAATAATAATAATAATAATAATAATAATAATAAATAAATAAATCCAATAGGTAAACTCATATATTTAGAGTATTATCGATCGATCAAACTAGCTATCCACTGATCAAATCCTCCTATTTCAACATAGATTGGATATACCAATTTCAACACCCATTCTGTTGATCAATGATGAGATGGCCTCGTTAGACTAGAAATAGAACTCTAATTCCACCTAATCAAAACCTACCAGCAACAAGAAACTTCTTTGTGAAGTCTGCCTAGGATTTATGCAGGCAGAGGTCCAGTGGTAGGAGCTGGTCAAGATGGATTTGACAGGGGAAATTGCCGCCTAAGATTTTTGTGTTCCTTTGGAGGCTGCTTCAGAGTGCGGTGCCAGTGGACGTCAGAATCCAAGCCAAAGGAATTCCTATAGTCTCCAAGTGCATCTGTTGTGAAGAGGGGCAAAATTCTTAGCTAGATTCTGAATCCATCAGCCATCTGTTTCTGTATAGCGCCCTGGCTAGAAAAATCTGGGATCATTATGGAGGCATCTTCGGGATCCTTTTCCTATTGGAGCAATCGGTGGAAGCCAGGATCAGGCAGTAGTGGATTGCGTCTGCTGTAAGAGGACACTCCACTCACATCCGCAAGGATCACTCCCAGCCTCATCCTTTGGGAGATCTAGCGAGCGAGAAATGCTGCAGCGTGTATTGCAAGAATTAATTGGTGGATCAAGTCCTTGTCCAAAAGAACGAGTAAGCTTCCTCGTGGCTACCGGGCAAGACTCAGGCATGGGACAATCTGGGATTGTCTTCCCCCTCTATTAGATGGGAGCGGGTGAAAATCATCAGATGGTCCAGACCAGCAAAAGATTGGGTAAAGCTAAATGTTGATGGCTCTTCTAGAGGCAACCTAGGGCTGTCTGGTGGTGGTGGGATCGTCAGAGGTGAAAAAATGGATTTTCTTTTAGCCTTTGGGGCTGGTTATGGGTCCGGGACCAATAATAGAGTGGAGCTGAGGGCAGTTCACGATGGGCTTCTACCGTCTCTGAATAGAGGTTTCTTTAACATTGAGATTGAATCGAATTCGAAATTAGTGGTTGACAGTCTTTCGGGCAAGATGACTCTCCCTTGGTAGTGGCATCCCTGGGCGTCCAGGATTACAAATCTCATGCGCAAAGGTAGGGTGACGATCCGACTCATCCACAGAGAGGATAATAACCAGGCTGATGGCCTGGCCCGCATGGGAAGTGACCGCCAATTGTCCTTCCTCTTCCACCAAGAACAGGATCTCCCAGGTCAAATTTGGTGAATGGTTTTCTTAGATAAAGTGGGCCTTGGATCCATTAGAGTTTTCCCAGTGGGTCCCTAGGGAGGGTTTGTTTTTTTTTATAGGGGTGGCTAATTTGGGCTACTGTTATGATAGGAGCCCCTTTTTTTTATTGTGGTAGAGGGGTTCCTAAAGGTTTTCTGTTGGCTGTAAAGCATAGTTGCCATATATGAAAATTTCTTTTGGTAAAAAATTAATATAAAAAAAAGGCAAACCTGCCCACCCCACTACAGAAAAATCAACTCACCTTATATGTGCCAGCAGTTGTCATCCATATACATACATTCTTTTTTAACTGTATAGTAATTCAGACTGGCCCACAAACAATCGAGATATGCCTATCATATGCATAGAGAAATAAACTCAACACCATAATTAACTAGAATAACTAAATTTTAGTTAATGTCCTACAAACATCCGCCACACAACACTTGCAAGGCAATCCACAATTCCTTCCAAGACCACCGTAAGCTTCTCCAACACCCCAAAAACCAACAATCTTTGAAGCTCAAACATACATCCAAAGGAGAATACGGCCAAATGTCACCTACCAAAGTACATGGTAGCCTGCAACCAAGCCACCCCACAAAGGAAGCCTTCAAGCAAAAGCAAAAATTGGGCCCCTCTTTTTGTTAAAGGACCCTCAGGCCTGATCACCTGGGCGCGGACGCGGGTGCAGGTGTGAGTGTACTTGCATGGGTGTGTGTGTATGGGTACTCGTGGGACTTTATTTGTGAGAGTGTACTCGCACTTGCGCTTTTAAACCAAAGTGATGTGTCCGTTCGGTTGGTCGTACTTGTTAGGTTTAAACCCAACGAACCTAAGCCTTTCAAAAGGGTGCTTAATGCACCACTTCGGAGTCTATATAAAGATTTTCAATTCATATTTGAATATATGAAAATCATTTTCTCTCTTATAAAACTCTATCTATATTCTGGTTTATGAATTTTTTATGTTGAGTTCGTCGTTGAGTCAACTCAACACTTTTGGGTTAAATTGCAAGTGGTTTAAGCCCGCGTACAGTGAATGCACCGCTGGGACCTGGTCATAGTCGTTGTATCCTAGAGGTCGATCGCTCTGAAAACCTGTTACACTTGGGATGCTTTCCAAGGGAAGTAAATTCGATTTGAAGCCGATTGACTCACGTCACGCCTGGACGCAATTCAATAAGTCCTCTTTCTATAAAAAATAAAATTATTTGTTCTCGATTTTTAATAGTCTATTTAATTCAACAAAATATTCCAACAATTTTGAAATCGAATTGTTGAATTAAATACACTATGGCTACCATAACAGTAAATGTTTCAGCCGAGTTAGCCAAAATAGAACCGTTCGATGGACAATGCCTTAAACGGTGGAAACAGAAACTTATGTTCGCACAACCACCCTTAAAGTTTCATACATTTTGTCTGAATCATTTACTATAGATTCGGCAAATGATGTGTATGCTTCTTACGAGTCTGTTAATGATATAAGAAGTACATTTTGGAAGATGCGGGTGGTAAGAAAGATGCAATCGCTAATTTCTTTCACTATGAAATGACATATGATAAACTTGTCACAAATCATATTCATGATTTTCAATATCTAGTTCATGAACTATCATCAAAAGGAATTAAGTTGGATGAAGCGTTTCTGTCAGGAGCACTAATAGAAAAGTTACTACTCTTATGAAAAGAATATAAGAATAAAATGAAACATAAAAAGAATGGTGTTTCATTGGAAATTACTATCATACACATACAAATAGAGGAGGCCAATAGAAAAAGGGACCAAAAAGAAAATGAAAATGAGATAAATTCTAAGGCGAATCTTGTGAAATCAAGTAAAAAAAAATGATAAGAAGAAAAAAGTAAATGTCTTAACTGTGGCAAACATGGACATTTTGCCAATGAATGCAGGCTCAAAAAGAAAAATGCAAACAATTAATTCAAGAAAAAGAAAAATTGCTACAACTGTGGAAAGCCTGGGTATCACATTAAAACCTTCAGGCTTAAGAAAACAAAGATAAGCCGCATGCTAATCTTACAGAAACATGCAATGGGTCTAACATGGTAGTAGCTGTGGTATCAAAAGTTTTTCTTATAAACAACTTGGAGTGAGTATTAGACACTGGTGCAACTCGGTACGTGTGCAAGGAACGTAACATGTTTACCTCCTGCCAAGTATCAGGAGATGATGGACATGTGTTCATGGGTAATGATAGACCATCTCCAATTGTTGGAAAATGGAAAGTACTTCTGAAACTCACTTCTGGAAAGACTCTAATGTTAAACAGTGTCCTACATGTGCCTGACATTAAAAGAAACTTGGTCTCTTGTTCGCTTCTCAATAAGGCTGGTTTCAAGTTAGTATTTGATTCAGATAAACTTGTAATGACTAAGAATAGAACTTTTGTTGGTAAGGGATACTATAGTGATGGTCTATTTATTATAAATGTATCCTATAATATTAATAAGAAGATTTTCAGTTCTATTTATATCGTTGAACCCTTTTATCTATGACATAGTAAATTACGTTATATGAATTATGTGGTATCTTGAAGAAAATGAAAAGATTAAATTTATTACGTAATATATCTAATGAAAAATTCGATATATGTGAAACATGCGTAAAATCAAAATTAATTAGAAAACCATTTAAACGAATAGAACAGAGGATCCTTTGTTCTATTAAAGTTGATACACAATGACTTAGTCACATGTCTAGAGGTGGAAAAAAGGTATTATATAACTTTTATAGATGACTACTCTAGGTTCACTAAAGCCTATCTGTTAAGGAGCAAAGATGAAACTTTAGATGTTTTTTCTAAGTATAAAACTGCGGTTGAAAATAAATTAAATATAAAAATAAAAAGACTTAGAACAAATAGAGGAGGTGAGTACGAATCTTCTCAATTTAGAGAATTATGTGAAAAGAGTGGAATAGTTCACGAAACTACAACTCCTTATACACCAAAACTGAATGGAATAGCAGAACGTAAGAATAGAACTCTTGAGGAGATGATGAATACTATGTTAAATAGTTCAGGCTTACCTTCAAATAAGTGGGGAGAAGCAATTATGTCTGCTTGTTATATCCTAAATAGGATTCCTTCTAAGTCTTCTGAACAACCATCTTACGAACTTTGAAAAAATCATATTCGTAGTTATAAACATATTAAAGTGTAGGAGAGTCTTGTTAAAGGAGGATTACCTGAAACTAAGAAAAAAAAGTTAGGCCCTAAAATGACTGACTGTGTATTTATAGGGTACGCACAAAATAGTGTAGCCTATAAGTTTCTAGTTTTAAAGACTAAGGATAATATTGTAGATCCTAATACAATTATAGAAGCTAGGGATGCAGAGTTCTTTGAGAACATATTCACTATGAAATCTAAATTTATATGAATAGAGGAAGTTAATCAATTAGATATCGCATCTACAAGTACAAGTGCTTACGAGAAAGTAGTAGAAGATATACAACCAATAAAAAGTACTAGATTTAGAAGAGAAACTAATCTAGGAGATGGTTTTTTCACCTTTTTAGTAGAAGATGACCTTACAACCTATATAGAAGCAATTAACTTTCAAGATATAACTTTTTAGAAGGAAGCAATAAATGATAAGTTGGAATCTATTATATCTAATAACACTTGGGAACCTATAGACCTACCACCTGAAAACAAACTAATAGGCTGTAAATGGGTGTTTATAAAGAAACCAAAAGCAGATAGATGGAACTATTGATAAGTTTAAGGCTAGGTTGGTAGTAAAAGGTTTTAAACAAAAGGAATGAATAGATTATTTTGATACATATTCTCCTGTAACTAGGACTACAACTATCAGGGTCTTAATAGCGATAGGCTTTATATATAAACTGGTGGTACACCAGATGGACGTTAAAACAGCTTTCCTAAATGGAGATTTAGAAGAAGAAATATATATGTAGCAATCTGAGGGTTATAAGATATCAGGTAAATAAAATAAAGTATGTAGACTAATTAAATCACTATATGGTCTAAAACAGACTCTTAAACAATGACACGAAAAATTTGATGGTGTTTTAAAATTAAATGGTTACAATATAAATAATGTAGATAGATGTGTATATAGTAAAATTTCTGAAAATGATTATGTTATTATATGTCTTTATGTTGATGACATGCTTATTTTTTAAACTAATATTAAATTATTTATTGAGACTAAGAAATTCTTGTCATCTATATTTGACATGAAAGACTTAGGAGAGGTTAACGTAATCTTGGGTACTGAAGTAACTAGGAAAGATAGTGTTATGGTATTATCACAATCTCATTACATTGAGAAATTACTTAGAAAGTTTAACCATTTTGACTATTTACCTGTCATTACACCTTATAATTAAAGTGTGACTCTCATGAAGAATATATAGGTAGTAGTATGTCTCAATTGGAGTATTCCATAATAATTGGCAGTCTTTAAAAAAAAAATTAAGAAATCGAAAATTTCATAGATCATAATTGATAGCCTTATATATCTAACAAACTATAGTACTAGACCAGACATAGCTTTCGCAATAGGAAGGCTAAGTAGATAAACACATAACCCTGGAAAAGGGCATTAGAATGCCTTGTCTAGGATTTTGAGATGCCTAAAAGGTAGTATGGCCTATGGTTTATATTATAATGGTTATCCTATTGTATTAGAAGGATACAGTGATGCTAATTGGATCATTGATTCAAATGAGACAAAATCCACTAGCGGTTATGTCTTCACCTTGGGTGGAGGAGCAGTCTCTTGGAAGTCTACCAAGCAGACATGTATCGCTCGTTCAAATATGAAATCCGAGTTTATTGCCTTAGAAAAGGCTGGATCAGAAGTTGAGTGGCTTAGAAATTTCTTAGCTGATGTATCATTGTAGTCAAAGCCTGTAACAGCTGTCTTTTTTTTTTTTTTTTGAAAAAAAGGACCCTTGCCTCTCCAGCTTCATTGAACAAAAAAAGCTTTATAGCAATTCGAGTGGGCCCCGTCAAAAGATTCAGACGTCACCTATCATATACCCACAAATGTACAGAACCAAAGAAAGGAAGGCACTACCCTATTGGACGGACCGATCTGATCGCACTTAATCCGACTCGGTCTAAGAAAAGAAGGTCGCGCACGTCATGGGGAAGATCATCCTGATGGTTAATGACTTAATCAACATAGGAATTGCTACCGACTCGAGCCATCCAATTCGCAGGGCTGTTTGCTTCCCTCTGGATCTTTTTTAATGCGACGTTAACACCCTGAGTCATCCTGTGGATGCGCAAGATCCAGGATTTCCACTGCCAAGAGGTGCTTGCCTTCCATGTGAGAGTATCGATGGCTACAATGGAATTTGATTCAACCTCTATCCCGTCTTTCCCTTTCTCCAAACACAACCTGAGCCCATCATAAATAGCCCGAATTTCTGCTCTCTTGTTAGTTCCCCGCCCATATCTTGACGTGAAGGCGAAGAAAAGATTGCCATTATCCCCTCTGCAAACACCTCCCCCACCCAATAGCCTCAAGTTCCCTTGCTGACCCGTCCACACTCAATTTGACCCAGCTGCAAGCAGGCCGTTTCCATTTTATGAACTCCGACCAGAATTTCTGTTTAGGCTCGGACACGGGGCCTGGGCTGACTATCTCATGAGTCATTGACTTACCATAGCAGATGGTATTGGACCACCACTGGATACAGGTGATGGAAGATGTTGTTCTCATGGGGGTTTGCTCATATCTAGCTTCGTTCCTGGAGCGCCACAACTCTATATCTGTTCATTGTGATTGTCAAGCAGCTATTGCAAAAACAAAGAGTAAAATATATAATGGAAAGAGCAAGCATATTAAACTCAGAGACAACATAGTGAAACACATGTTGCGTGATGGAATATATTTATTGACTTTATGAGGTCAGAAAAGAATCCGACAGATCCTCTGACCGAAGGACTATCTAAAAGATTAGTCAACGATGCATCGAAGGGAATGGGGTTAAGCCTAAGATATGAGTTGCTAGTGTCGGCAACTCAACTTATATAAGTGGAGATCACATAAGATAGGTTCAATGGGTAAATAACAAGACACGAGGTAAACGATTGCACTGAGATATATCGATCCCCTTCTATGGTGTACAGTGCGAGCAACGTAGAAGGATAAGTGTTTTTAGAACTCTTAATGAATCTATAGCCATATATTTGGTGGTGTATACAGTTGTTGCATACACTTGATGAAATTCACCTATATGGGTGTGGAGGTGGAGGCCGCTTCCTATGTGAATCTAGGGGAATTCTCTAGAGCACTCATGAAATTCAGGTAATGACGTATGACCGAAAAACACTAAACCGTAGAATCACTTATAGAGGAAGAGTTGTGTGAGTGGCATGTACTTTTGATTTACGCTAAAAAGATTTAGGTTCAAGACTATGGTGTCACCTGATTCCTGTACCCTGTCTTGCTTACTCTAATGTTAGTTCAAGTCTATGGTGACAGCGGCACCATTATACAACTATTACGCTTTAACCTGAAAGACTTTTAATTTGAAACATGTGGGGGATTATTGTATTCTGTTTTAAATTTAATATTAAAATCAGAATATCAATTATTTTTGTTTCCCTCCACATTTGAAATTTTTGTTGATTTTGAGTTGTTGGTTTTGTCCCACATCGGATTTAACAAAGAAAAATATCTTGTATATAAGATAGGCTTTTTGTATTGGGGCATGAGCCTCATTCAGGGGTATGTGAATTTGGTCCTTTGGGAGGCTATGTCAATAGCTCTAATTTATGTCATTGACCACGCACATGCACGTGCGCTGAGATGGGTCGTATCGTGTCGTGTCGTGCCAAGCCGAACTGAGCTGAGTCGAGTCCGTGTCCGCCTGCGCGTGCGCGATGTGATGGGATAGGCTGGGCTGGGCACGGGCGCTGGTGCGGGTGTACTCATGTGGGTGTGTGTGTATGAGTATCTCGCGGGATATTTGCGAGAGTGTACTCGTACTTGCGCCTTGTCGTTTTAAACCAGAGAGATGTGTCTGTTCGGTTGGTCGCACCTGTTGGGTTTAAACCCAACGGACCTAAATATTTCAAAAGGGTGCTTAATGTACCACTTCAGAGTCTATATAAAGACTTTTGATTCATATTTAAATATACAAAAATTATTTTCTCTCTTATAAAACTCTCTCTGTATTTTGGTTTACAAATTTTTTATTACTGAGTTCATCACTGAGTCAACTGAGCACTTTTAGGTCAATTACAAGTGGTTCAAGCCCACGTACAGTGAGTGCACCACTTAGATCGGGTCATAGTCGTTGTATCCTAGAGGTCGATTGCTCTGGAAACGTGTTGCACTTGGGACCAAGGGAAGTAAATTCGATTTCAAGCCGAGTGACTCACGTCACGCCTCGACTCAATTCAATAAGTCTTCTTTCTTTTTTCTTTTTTAGTTTTTATTTTTTAATTCTCAATTTTTAATAGTCTATTTAATTCAACCAAATATTCCAACACAGCAAAAATGGGCAGAGAGGATGGATGAGTTGTAACATTCAATTCTCTGAATAGACTACTAGAACACCACAAAAACCGGTCCACCATATTCAACAGATACCACTCCTCTGCAACCTTTCCAACCTCGCTTGCTACCCTGCAAGAGATCTCTGAACTACTGCCAGACTAGTAACTTGAAAGAAACATTTACATTCCAATACCTCAAAATCCAGATTCTCCCTGTATTGGCTAAAAACATAAAAATAAAATAATTAAATAATTTTTTTTAAAAAGGACATGCTAGCTGAGAAGCAATGAAAAATCGAAGCTGCTACTAACCGCAACCTAGAAATTGTACAAACTAAACTGCAGTCCCATAGGTGAACCACAGACCCCTGCTGACAACCAAACGAAGAAGCAGATAGCCAGCTACCACCACTTCGAAACCTGCCTCCACAAAACCAGCAACGCCATTCATCCACCCCAGCAGCCCCACTCCCCTTCCTCACTTAACAGCCTGTTATGGACAGATGTCTTAAATCTGTCTGTTAGTCTGTCGATGACATCGAAACCTTCGATGTTATTGAAGCCAGTTGTCGATGACATCGAAGATTGCTCAATGCCATCGAGAATTTTCAGAATTTTTCACCCCTGGTCATTGGACAGTTTTGGTCCATTTTCGATGACATCGAAGATTTTACACAGATTTTCTGTGAAAATGCAAAATTTGCGATTTTTGTTTCTTATTCCGATTTTATCTTCTTTCTAAACTTATATAAAGGGGTGTATGCGGGATTGGGAGGGATTACAGGGTATTCTAAGGCTTCCTAAAGGTATATATTCTAAAGAGTTCTAAGGTTATCAAAGGGTGTAGCAAGGGTGGGATTCGAGGTTGTTCGAATCGGGTAAGTCCTCTCTCTTTGTAATTGATGCTTTCATAGTGAAATTTTATCGTTTTGTGCCGTGGTTTTTTCCCGAAAAGGTTTTCCATGTTAAATATGTGTGTTCTCTTATGTTTGCTTGGTGCCATTGTATTGCTATCCTAGATCTAGATCTGTGTGATTCTGCATGCCAAAATCTCAACAAGTGGTATCAGAGCAATCGCTGGAGCACAGATCTGAATCTGCAGGATTAGTAATAATGGGAAGCACTAGGTATGAGATTGAGTACTCAGAGAAAAATAATTTTGAGTTATGGAAGATCAAGATGATGAGTTCCTTAATCAAGCAAGGCAAAGATGGAGCTCTCGAGGAGAGAAACTCTACTATGACTGATGATGATTGGAATACTCTTGATAAGAAGGCTTTATCATTGATCGTTTATGTCTCACGGATGAGGTTCTCTACAACGTCATGAGGGAGAAAACCGTTGCTAAGTT
>JAJHSJ010000014.1:7254234-7526212 GCA_021015155.1 Magnolia officinalis | reverse complement strand
TTGAAGTCTCGATCTACCCGATCGCCGCCTTGCCTGGGGTGTTGGAAGATCATGTCATCGATCTCCTCTTCACTGGAACCCCCGTCCTCAGGGACGGCCCTTGGATGCGCTGCTGGTATTATCCTGCGATCAGGGCGATTACGGGTTTCAGCAATTGGTGGTGGAGGATTACCACCAGGAACACGGAGTTGCCCTAGGGTTTCTGCCAAGAGATTCGCTATGCGGTCCATGAAGCCTACAGCCCTTGCATGGCTTGTCGATTCTCTTGCTGCGCTGCTTGAAAAGTTGCCGCCGTTAAAGGAAAATTTCCTGGAGCACCGCCTATGGGATTGTTGCCCGACCCGTCGTTAGAAGCCATCGACCCGAGGAGAGAAACCTCGCTTTGATACCAAACTGACGCAGGGGAGGACGTGAGGTCGAGCACCGTCTTCCTCAAGAGGATAACTATTCCGAATCCACGGAACTTCTCTGGACTCCTCACAGAGACTTCTCGAATCCACGAGAAAAGAGAGTAGCAAATAGAAATAAATTCTAAATAAATTCGAAATAGCTTAATTAATTCATAAAAACGAGTTCACAACCCTTTAAATAAGGGTACTAAGCAATGGAAAAGAAATCAGAATCAAACTACAACTAGGACTCCTAGAATTCGCGACTTACTATAAATAGTAAACTTACTATTTATAGACGGTCGTGATGTCTACTAGTGCGCAAGGTTTTCGGCCAAAAATAGTAAGTGTCCTATTTGGCTTCACGGCCAAAAATAGTAAGTGTCCTATTTGGCTTCACCAACCCGTTCTCCTAATTATACTAAGCTCTTTTCACGTTGGGCGCAACTCCTAAAGCCCGACAGATGAAGAGTTACAAGCAAACTAAAACTTACTATTTATATAGTAATGAAATTGAAACAGGGAAACGACCGTCAAATCAGGGGTTTCTCGCAATTCGAGCGTCGCAAACCCAGCATAGCAGGGTTGGTTGGCTAAAGTAGCTCGTTCTACCCCAAAATCATATATTTTTCGTCGGCTAACTCATCCCGGATTGCGAGATACGCCTGATTTAAGGTCTGATGGTCCAGATCACTTCTGTCGCCGACCGGGCCTTTTCTGATCCATCTTTGCCATGTAATTGTCCGCGACCCGCTCTACATCACAAACCCATGGCCAAAGAATTGCATACCATAAACAGGGATTGCAGCACCCTGGTCTGAACCGGATCGACCACACTATGATTTCAATCAGAACTAGAGTCACGCTCAGGTCCAGCCTGAGGCGTTCCAAAATGGTAACGGCCACTACCGTTACCGTTATAATATGAGCCGTAGGACCGTTACAGCCTATTTTTCCTACAACGGCTGTTACAGCCATTTCGACCCCGTAACACAACGGTTATGACCCTTACCATTACATAATGGCCGTTACATTACCGATTTTGAATAGCTTAAGCCTGCTTGTTGATCGCAGCACCCTCAGTTGCAAAACCTGGGGATGGCCCTGGAATGTTTATTAATCAGGCTTCAAAATCAGGCCATATCCAAACCAACAGACTTCTATTACAGGTCCAGACTAGTCGGCCTGACTAGTATCCAGCTTACCGAAACCAAACGGCCAACAAGTGCATTATCAATGGGCGAAATGGATAACCATAATCGACCAGTTGGTATTATTTTTGGGCTGCCGCTCATCCACATGGTGGCCCACTGAATGAAGAATTCAGTCAGCCTACACATGCAGGATGTAAATACTAAAGTGAGTAACCATCCCTCTCAGAGGGGATCTAGAGAACCCAACAAAAGCATTCATTGATCCATGGCTACAAAGAACCGACCAGGAAGGCAATCACATCCACGGCGAAGCATGCCCAAAGTTTCTTGTTAGGAGATACAAGGACAAACCAGGGCAAAGGCCTATTCGGACTCAGCTGCACCTGCTATCAGGCCTTTAGGCAAAATACATTCACGTATAGGGTGCGTGGTAGATGAGAAGAGATCACCCTTGACCCTTCTAACACATCTAGCATAGGTAAACATCTAGCATAGGTCTGGAAATCTGTATTTTATGGTGATTTTATTGATAGCCCAGCTATCAAGGCATATTCGATGACTCCCATCTTTCTTAGGCATTAATAAGGCCACTATAGCACATGGGCTCATGCTTTCTTCAATTCCTCCACATTGCCCTATAATATTTCTCTCCTTTAGACTTGATCATGTAATGTGGTAGATTGGGTAAATTAGCATCCAGGGCAAGGTCAATATGGGGCTGAATATCCCTCATAGGAAATAAT
Organism: Magnolia officinalis; assembly: GCA_021015155.1. Taxonomy (NCBI): domain Eukaryota; kingdom Viridiplantae; phylum Streptophyta; class Magnoliopsida; order Magnoliales; family Magnoliaceae; genus Magnolia; species Magnolia officinalis. Next base: position 7,523,926 of record JAJHSJ010000014.1, on the reverse strand, counting down.
ACATCTACGAGATCTTCCGGTGTAATCTCCTTGAATTTCTTCATCAACTGTGTTATTTTTTCTAGAATCTTCATAGGTTCTATGTCTTCACCCTTCACTACCAACGCATACATCTGTCTGATTTTCTTGAACTCTTTTTTTACAAAATCCTTCACAAGCAAGAAGGACAGCCCTCCATTTAAGAAGCTTCGGGTTGGCCATCCCCTCTCATAGTTATAAGGGTGATGTTCCTTCCATCTTTGAAGAAGATACAAATATTGTCCTTGCCTCTATATGTAGAGTCCACATCATACTGCCATGATATACCAAGTAACATATGGCAAGCTTCCACATCAACCGTATCACATATCTTTATAATATTACCAATTGAAAACAGAATTCAGCATTTTTTTTTTATTATTATTACCTTAGTTTCGTTGACCTCTCTCTTTAAACTAGTAAATTGTGCATGGAGAAGGATGTTTTTCCATCTTCAGTTATAACTTGTCCATTATGGCCTTGGACATAATATTCTCGCTACTGCATCTATGATGATCATGTCACAGACCTTTCCATTGACACACCACTTGGTTCTGAAGATGTTGTTTTGTTACAATTTCAGTTCCTGCTTTGGTTTATACAATAGTTTCCTCACAACAACAGATACCACTTTGATCTTCATAAGTCTACTCATCATCTTCATCCTTGTCTTGAAGATCTTCATCTACCTCCTTGTCAGGTTCTGACCAATCCTCATCCACCTCCCAGGAGTTAGTAGTCAAGTTAGCCATCTGTCTCCAAGGGCATTGGTTGGACCGATGCCCAAGTTGACCACACTTGTAACAAACGGCCAGCTAGGGGAGGCGTGGACTATAGGAGTTCTAAGATGTATTTCTGGTGTTGGGTACTCCTCTTGTTGCCTAACTTGCCCACTTTCCAAATCTCGATTCATGGCAGGGGGAGGTCAAAAACATCCCCTAACAGGCTCTCTGTCTCAAGCCTACACATGGCCCGTGTGGGTCCTAAGGTGGTCCTCCCCACCGCTCGGCTTTCTCGCAACAGGTTAGTTTAGTTGCGTCTCTACTAGAGTCAACTTGACAGCCACGTTAACAGTCTAGACAACTTGCATCACGACACGATCTTGTACAGCCATGTGCAGTCCACCCACGAACCTTGCTACTTGTTGCAACTTGCAATTCAGTCTCTATTACGTCATTGTGTGAGGATTTGTGATAGAATTCTTCACAATCCTTCACCTTATAGCTTTCTTAGCAGCAACTTTGGTATTGTTACTGGAACAGAGTCAACTGGCAGGCATCGTGCTCACATCAACTTCTTCATCTGCAACAAGGTTTGTATTAGTGCCTTTGATTGCCGCGTCCGTGAGAGTTGGGAGTTGCTCCCACCATACTAACACTCCGCCTTTAAAGCTTATATGCTATAAGCTTTATTTTCTTCTCCTTAGGGATCTCCATGTAATCGAAGAATTGATCTATCTCCGCAAGCCAGTTGAGGAAGTCCTTGCCCATTGAAGGAATGGAGATTTGCCTTAAGAAGGTAGTCCCAATCTTATCCAATGCCTCCATGCTGAAGGATAATATCATCCAGCACCTCATCGCTAGACTCTTCGCCAAAAATTTGGGTCAATAATTTGGCATGGGTGTTAGATCTGGCACGGGTGTTAGATCTATTGAACCACGGACTAGCCGTGTGAGCCCTTTCACCATTCGTGGGTCATTCGTTGCTCACTGATTTGGCCACAGCCCGTGGTCTTGAATCAACTGAGCAACTGCTGCTTGCATCTCCTAGATGGCTCTCTGCAAGGCTACAAACTTTGCCCTAGTCACTGGTCGATTCTCCGGAACCTCATTTAAAGAATTGTTGCCACCCAATCCGCCATTAAAATCCATGACCTAAGGAAAGACCACGTTATGATACTAAATAATGTAGTAGGTGCATGGTAAATGAGAAGAGTCACCTTTAACCCTTCTAACTCTAGCATATTATCCAAATGAATAGGAAATATGTACTTCGTGGTGAATTTGTTGATAGCCTGGCTATTAATGCACATACCGTAACTCTCATCTTTCTTAAGCATTAGTAGGGCCGGTACAACACATTGGCCCATGCTTTCCTTGACAATACCCTTACAAATCAATTCATTCACCTTGACCTGTAATGTTTAATTCTCCTTTCGACTCATCATGTAATGTGGAAGATTGGGCTACCTGGGACACGGTCAATATAGTGTCCTCCTTGGGGGCAATCCATCTAGGAGATCTTTTAGTGCAATCTCCTTGAAATCCCTCATCAATGGCATTTATTTTTCTGGAATCTTTGTAGGTTCCATGTCTTCGCCCTTCACTACCCAGGCAAACATCCCTCTCATTTCCTTGGACTCTTTTATAAAATCATTCACATGCAGAAAGGACTGCCCCTCCACTTGGGAAGCTTCATGTCAATTCTCCCCTCTCATAGGGGCAAAGATAATCACCATCGTATTCTGAAAAATAACCCTTGAATCCACATTGAGAAAAATCTCTAAAAACATGAGAAATAAATTTGATATTCTTTATGGAAATGTGTTGCCTACAACATATCTCATGTGCTTATATAGACCATAATTTGACTCAAAATAAAAAACTTTCTCAAAATAATAAAATTACTAAAACTAGTAAAAAGATGTCTAATCCTACCAAAACTTGTAAACAACCCTTAGATGACTAAAACAAAAACTCTAGACCATATCAAAACTCTTAAAGCCTAAAAATATAAAGAAAAAAAAAAAAACAAACAATAAACGAACTAAAAATACTAAGTTTTAACTTAAAACTCTAATTTGACTCCTTAAACAATTGAATTTCGCAAAGCCGTTTTGGGGCCAGCGAACCTTGGGTGGTTGGCCAGGGCGTAGATAATGCAGGGGCATTTTCACACCGGGCTTGAGTGGGGTAGCCTGTGGGATGCAGGGACACACTCGGGGTGGGCGGCCTGTGTGAGGCAGGTGGCTCGTAAGAGGCAGGGCACATCCGTGTGAGGCGAGTGGCTCATGTGAGGCGGTACCCATGTGATTTGGGGCCCACGAGGAGGGTTCGACTGAGGTCCTAACCCATGAGATGTGGAGCCTGGGCTATGAGATAAAGGAATTGATTTGTCATGCTCTAACAGTTTGATCTTTTAGAGCAAGCGGTTAATTGTCCTGCATTACTAGAGCTCCTCAATAACTTTCCAACGGTATACTATATGTATGAAACAGATAACCGGTAGTAAAGTTACAGTTGACAGAACCTAGAGCATGTTTAAGCCATTTTTTCCCTAGTTCAAACCTTCCAGCCCGATTGCTTTCGATCTTAGCTGTCCATAAAGTCATCCATCACCTATAACATATCATACATGCACAGAACTAGAACAATTACTGGTCTGGCCTAAAACTAATGCCCGGGTCCCACGCACAGGGAACAAAGCTCAATCGAAATACAGCTGAAAGTAGGCTCGACTCACAGGCCAAGCCAAGCCCAGCCCATATGCCGCCCTAGTTCCAATGGACCAGGTCTGAGCTGGGCTGGCTAACCCGAATCCTAGTCAAGTTTATCTAACTTGGTAGTTGGAAGTGAAATTCAGAACGTGCCCTCCCAATTACAGCCTCACCAAACATGCACTCGGGCTCTAGGCAGGTCTCAATAAAATAAAATAAAATAAATAAATAAATTTTAAAGAAGTTAAAACTGGAACTTCAACCCCCTTTGTTATTGAGCCTGGAATTTAGACCCAGGACAGCATAGGGTTCTAAGACCATTAGGCCAGGCCTACTGCTGCAAGGGAATGGGAACAAGATGAGATTGAGAAGAGACCTTGTTACACCCAACATGGCAATTGTGTGCGAGATCCTGACCATTAATCTGGTGGAGCCTACCATGACCATGCCCTGATCCAAGAATCAAACCAGTCCACTCATCAGGTGGGCCACATGTGTTCATTGAATGTGTACTGTTGGTCATTTTCCAGCTGCCCATCTTTTGCATACCAATATCTCCCAACTGACAAATGGATCGGCCTGATTTTGGGGCAGGGGATGTTCGCAGTGATCCCCACCTGATGAATGGACTGGATCTCTCATAATTCACATTGGCTCATGAGTTGAGGCTCCTTTCCATCTCACTCGCCCAAGTCCCTTTAAGAAGGAAAAATCTTGCATGAAGAAGAAAAAAAAAATTGTTGCATAAAATGAAAGAGAAAATTACCAAACGCCCCATGTGTAGAACTATTGGGTTTTCGAAATAAGGGACAAACAATGAAAGGATCTGTTTTTCATCTATCAGAATTCAGATTTTTCAAGTGAACCATGCCTGTTATCTATTTTAATGCATTATATACAATTAATGTTTTGAGTTTGCAAAGGCAGGACCCATGGTTCCATGATCCGAGCCCTTAGTATGATGCGCCTCACCATGGATGGCCTGTGCACGGAAAATCCTCCAAACTGTAATATCCTATCCATATAATAGTTGGCTTTTTTTTTTCTTAGTTGAATGCAAACTGTTTCAACTGTTCATTTGTCCATCACTCAATGAAAGATTGGGATTCTTCCGATGTGGGGAGTTCTGGTTCATTGGCTGTCCACGGTGAGGATATAATATCAACCCTTTGGATGACTAAACTGCAGGCCCACTTGCCCACACTAGTGCAAAATCAAACCTAAACACTACTGTGCAGCTAACCTTTCGAGTTTCGACCTTCTATAATACCTTGAAGAGTTTTTATTTTTCTTTTTTTATTTTCTCCTTTTTTTTCTTTGACAAAAAAAAAAAAAAACAAAACTATAGCAGAGGATGATCAACCATAGGTTTGGACAGACCAGCCACTCATGCAGCATACATGCACCTCAGTCCAAATCGTAGAGCAAAAATCAACACCAATAGGAAGATCCTAACTATCTCTATAGTGGTAATCAGACAAACAGATAAAATGAGCAATCACCGTCCAACTAGACAAACAAGCGTTCATTAGTCAAAAGCTACAGGCGGTTCAGTCAATCTGATTTTGTGGCCATGCCCCACCAACAGTGAGGCCCATGATCTAGACTGTTTAAATCGAGGTGCATGTATGCCACGAGTGTAGTGGCAGCCTGCATGTGCATGGATGCCATACTTTGCTGGTTTATCAAGTATTCTGAAGCTATAACCAGCATGTTCTAGCTACTCGGGAAAGAAGCCATGTGAAATCTCCCCACATGTGTCAAGTTGGAAATACAGGAATCCTGGCCCTTCGTCAGGTGGCCCTCCCCATTTATGTGATGTTGCCTGAAATTCAGGGCCATCTGGTCATTAGGTTCCCAGGTGTATGTTGACTGTGTGCCGTGATCAACCTTTGTTGACTGGACGAAGTGCCGAGCCACGTTGAGTTCACTATGGCCCACCTGATGAATGGGTTGGATCTCACACAGAGATGAGACTTAATCAAGTGGACGATAGTAAGGCTTGTATGGATACTCTTGAGAGTAGCTGTCACATTTCCAAGTCATGGCAAGTGCACATGAAGAGTGGAAATGTAAAAATTAAAATAAAATAAAAACCCACTATTAGCAGAGATGTGGATGGTGGGGAATCTTTATTACCTATTTTCAATACATGGGGGGGTTTTCTAACAAACATAGCAGGTTTTCGGTCCCAATAGTTGTACCCAGCAGGTGTTTGGTAATTTTCCAAAGAGAAGCCCATATTATCCACTTAATGGAGATGAAGTAAAATAAATTACAAGAAAGAGAGATTTCCTTCTCAACTGGTACGTAGGAACTAAAAATGTATTTGATCATGTGCACCAGAATTCCGCACCTTTGCCATCAGTGTAGAAAAACGTCAACATGAAGCTGAGATTCTCATACCAGCAGATAACATGGTGACTCAAAAACAATCGGCTGGATGGTCCTTGACTGGCGTCCACCCATAAGTTCGAGTAAGACGGATCTGTACGACATCATTAACAAATTCGGTTACCAACTTTATCCATGAAAAGAAAAAAAAAAAAAAAAAATTTAAATATCTGCAAGGACAATACACATGCATGCACGTTAGGGGTGCAAATTGGGCGGATTGGGTCGGGTTGAGGGTCAACTTAAGCCCAATCCTGCCCCGACCAACCCCAAGAGAACTCAACCCGCGACCCGACCCGACCCAAATTCCAACCCGAGATGCCCAACCTGAATTCCTCTATACTTGGCCCAACCCAACCCAAATACATGTGACTATTCCCAACCCAGCCTAACCCGAGCACAAGTTGCTCAACCTGAACCCGACCCAACCCAACCCGAATCCGAGCCCAAGTTGCAGCCCTAATACGTGCATATAACACAACCTGCGCAAATGCGTAAATTGCTCGAAGAATTCTAGCATAATCTGTGCCGATCATTTGAATTACAACATCAGCCAGCAAAGTTCCCCACAGCCTGCATATAATTCCAAGCAGCAGTGATTTGGTCAGATTTGGTGATAGATATATTCAAAAAAAGATAGCTTGTTTAAAGAGAATCATAAACCATGAGAAATTATATGGCCTGTGATTTACAGACGTGGGGCCCAAGATTTGGAAATCCAAAATGTTGATCTAATGGGCCCCTACCACGGATGGGGAATGCCCAAGAAATTTCCTGGATTCCAAACCTTTCAATACTCGGCCTTTTTTTATTTTCTTTTCCTTCCCATTGAATATGTATGCCACCATTCCGAATGGTTGGCATCTTCTGATCAGGACTCTAGATGCCACTCTTGAGAGTAGCTTAGAGGGCTCCACCAAGTAACAGAGAAGAGTCCAACCGGCTGGGCCACAAGTCACAGTCCACCCAGTGGATAACTTCCAACCTTTCATGTATGTGTTACATCCAATCAGTCCGATAGGTTGGCCCCACCATGAGGATTGCCTCATACAGAAATCAGCCACATCCCACTCATTGAGTGGACTATACTTGCATCTTGCTTTTTCTCAATGGCTATAGATTATTTTCTGTGGTGTGTCCCACCCGATGAGTAGATAGAGCTTATTTTTGCACTAGGTGGCTTTCATGGTGGGACCAACATATTGGAAGGGTTGGATGTTGCATTCGCTTATAAGTTCGAAGTTATCTACTAGGCGGACCATAACTTGTGGTCCAAGTCCAACCAATTGGACTTGAGATCTTCTCAATAAAGAATAACAACACCAGTTAAGCATTCAAGCTGCGTAGGAAAACAACTTGCATTGTTGAAAATACAAGGCAGTTGAGTTGAGGAAGCGCATACATTGGGCCAAGTAACATCATCATGCTTCGAAGCCCGAGGTATCGTGACGTTGCATAAGCAAAACCCTGCCCACATGAATGGTGTGAGAAGACCTGATGTAGCATGCTGCCATAGCATGAAATAAGGTTGCATTGTCCAAAGTGATAGTCGATGGGATTTACAGCTTAAGATGGACAATCCATACCAAATAATTAGTACTGTTTACTTCATACAAAAGAATGAAATCCTAGTGAAAGATGCAATCACCTGTCTTGCTGCAAGCAAGGCTGCTCTTGACTCAAGGTTTATAGCTACCAACTGTCCACCCTGAAAAACAAAAGGAATTGTGTGAGGAAAGTATTTTGATTGAACATATCGGAGAAGATACCCTGCTAGCACGACCTACAATACACCATAGTTTAAAAACTCAACTCAACTCAACTCAATGTCTAGCCAGGTCAGGCTGACTTGAAGGCTCAAATGAGTCTTTACTTGACTCAATTAGATATTAAATAACAAAATTAATATTATCTAGAAATATTTTAAATAGTATATATCTATAAAAAATAAAAATAATGGAAAGACAGGCAAACGAATGGTGCTTGGCCTGTTGGTTAGAGGCTTGAGGTCATGGGTTCAAAACTCAGTTCTTAGTTCTAACCTTTTTCATTAAAAACGCTTTGCAAGTGACTCACTTCGAACCATGTAGACCAAGTCAGTACGTTGACTCAATGAGTCACACCGAGGGAAGGCCGAATCAAGCTTAGAACCAGGTTACACAGTGGCTTGGCTTGAAATCTTGCCAAGTCAAGTTGACTTGGCCACATTTTGAGTCAAGATAACCAAGTTTTAGAACTATGCTATGCACGTCCTTGTCAATATACCAATGTTTGTGACTTCGTGTATTATGATGGAATTTAATTCAAATTTCAAAACTATCTAAATTAGACAGTTGATATAGGCATCCTCCCATCAGAAAATATACCCTTTCTTTTATGCTTATGGAAAGACAATTGTACTACTACATCTTTTGTATTACCAAAAGTAGAAAGGGTACGTGTAAATAGTAGCTCCCTTTAGGCCGTGTTTGTTTAGCATGTTACCAAGGTAAGGTAACGGACTAAATTAAATTACTTGTGGTCAGGTGGTGAGTTGACCAAAAGGATGGTGCGTTGGATCGAATGGAAATTCCCATGAAGTCTTATTGACCAAATCCTGTGTTTGGATATGGACCACACAGTTAGGTTGGCAAGCTAAATTAACACCATTACTTTCAGTGCTCCAGCAGCTTAAAGCCTCATCGATGAGTCCAGAAGCAGGAACATGAACTGGGACCATGAATGCAAAGACGCCCATTTATTCATCTGAGTGACCATCCCCGTGATCCAAACTGGTCAGATGGTTCACACCACTGGGTACAGAAGCAATCTACCATGAATATCCATGGCCACTTCCTGCAATAAAAAACACAGATTCAAGAAAATGAAATCACCACACCTATCCTAAAATGGCTTAAGGCGATGAAAATTACAATAGCCATCTGCATAGGGTTTCGATTTTTCACCACCTTCATCAGTTCTTATAGAGGTGTTGGAGCCGAGGATGTAGGAACGAAGGGCTACACTGGTGGTGCGCTTAAACTACCCTCATTCAATTTGCTGCCTGGGGAGGAATTATGAGTATCTTTCTTGAAAAGCTGTGAATGCAGCATTTCCATCTGACTACACAGACAACTTAAAGGATGGGAATTGCCAGCCCCATTTCACAGCCCTCCCAAACAGTGTTTGAAATTAATCATTGCACAGGATTCAGGAATTACTGCAGAAATGCATGAAACAAATACACCCTTAAAATATTACATATACTTTTTAATCCCTTTAGTACTAGTCAAGTCAACTCCAGACTTGGTTGAGCCTTCAAGTCAACCAGACAGGCTTGGACATAAGAGTCCAGTCGAGTTTTTGAGTTTTTTTAACTACGTCCCTTGCACGATCACTGGATTGCTTGAAATTTTCAAATTTTGATACCTTATAAAGGCCAATGGATGTTACTGTTATCTAATGGAAACAGCCGTACTGTAAGAGAAAATGGGAAAATTGGAAACACGGAAAAGTCCAAAAGGCTTAGAATAACTTGACCTCTTTTACATCGCACAATCTATTATTTTAATTTTTTTATAATATTTTTATAAATGACAGCACCTTTCAAAATAACAACCAAGTTTTTTAAAATAAAAAGGTGTTTGAGTATATTAGGAAACGATGTTGTGCGCGCATGCGCATGTTAACTCTTGACTGCATAATAGCCATTATGAGCTGCAGAGACTGCTACCACATAACGGCCGTTTTAAGTTATAACAGGCGCAGCGACATTTTCTTGTTTAATTTCCCTATGCTTAACTCGTATTCTCCTAGACCAATTATCATTGCAAACAATAATATAGACCTTTTTGAGAACTTCCCGCTTTATCTGATAGTTCGCAGCTTCCAAAAGCATCTTCCCAGATAATCTCCTTGCTAACTACCATCAAAAGAAAATAAATTAGCACATCGAAGAACAAGAAGAAAATAGAGTTATCGCAATATGTGCACTATCATCGTACCAATTGATATATCTTTGCCAACGTTAACACACCACCACCCTACAAGAACATATGGAATTCAGTTTAAAACGATAAAGTAGTCATTTAAGAAATCATTTACAGGATGGTGACTCTCAATAATGTATAGTTTGCTGAGGGGTAGGGATCCGTGTTTGTGGGACCCATGGTTCTGTGATCCAAACAATAGATCTAATGGGCTCTACTGTAGATGGCGGAATTGGAAGATCCTGGCCATCCATTTTAAGGCAATTTCTGTATTCTTTTTTTAACAGTATTTGTAGGCCACTGGTTGAGGTCAAGGATCTCCCATGGAGGGGACTATCAGATCAACAGTTAGGATTTCAAACAATGGGCACCACATGCACAAGATCAGTTCTCCATAAACTGTTAGTTTAATGAGGCTCAGCACCCTACAATTCCTCACATCATGAAGGGCTGTTATTTTTAAAGGGCAGAGATTAAACAAAACCTTCAAAAGTAAAGACTGGAGTTCCTCCGCCCCAACTTTCAATGCCTCCAGAGCACGCATCTTCCACTGACCTAGTCCAGGTTCTAAACTACCTTGACTATTAGAATATGTAAACTTGTCCGATAGGAAAGGAACACTGCCTGTTTCCTCACTGCAAAAAGATCATGATCAGTTTGCAATATCAGGTGATGAACCCTTGCTTTGGCTACTCAAGCCAGTAGGATTTAAAATCCCACTCTGCCCACATGTGCACGTGTGGGTGAGATCCAGGCCATTTATCAGGTGAACACCACTGAGTACAAGTCACAGCCAAAAATAGTCTGATCCATTCATAAAATGGACAACACATTCTGATGAGTGTTGGTTCATTTTTCAACCATCCATTTCTTTTTATGCAGTGACCCACCAGCTTACAGGACTTGCTCAATTTTGTGGCCACAGCACATATACACTGTGGGTCCACCAGATAAAAACCCGGATGGGCCATAGCTCATACACACAGACAAGTAGCCATGACATATCTCCAATTAATGAAACTATTTGCAATTTGGGTTGCAGGAGTAAAATGTAGATGAACATTTCATAGGGAGAAAACATTAATATGATTTATTGAAAACACAGAATAGCATGTAAGACACAGATTTGCACAATACTCATTTTATCAATATGGATAAGAGTAAAACTTCTACTGTTAAAAGCATAGTTTAAAAACCCGAAAACTGGACTCGACTCGATATTCATTCAAGTCAACCGAACTTCACTCGATGTTTAACAATTATAAACCATTATATTAGTAATTATAAAGAATACTTTAAATTATGCATTATAAAATAAGAAAGCTAAACAATCTAGTCTATAGCCTACTGGAGGAGGGTGTTGCTAACTCTCTGAGAGGTCATGAGCTCTATTACCGTTCCTTGCATACTTTTAGTTTTTAATAATTACCACCATCACAAGCTAAGTGACTTGGCTCAAGTCACCATGACTCGTGTCAAAAGACAAAGTTTGCAATACGAATCAACGAATCTTCCCAATTCCAAGACAAGTCAGTCCCAAGACCGAGTGTCTTAAGGACTCACCTCGAAATCTCACCGCATTGAGTTGACTCGACTGAGTTTTGAGTCGACTTAGCGAGTTTTAGAATATGGTTAAAAAAGCGTCATGATTTATTGTCATCACACTTTGAATAGCCAAATCACAATTTCATCTTTATACAGAGCTTCAGCTTGGAAGGCAATAATGAGGGCAGCTAGCAGATTCAAAGGAGTTGGATATCTCCCGGGTGACAGATCTAGCATCTGTTTTTAGGAGGATACTTGGGGCCATGATAGACCTCTCAATTTGGCTTTCCTTTTGCTGGCCAGTTTAGCTCTGAATTCGAGAATCTTAGCCCCTCAGTATGGTTCCACAACTGGTACGGCCACAGTTTGGATCCTTATATGCAAAAGGAATCTTCATGAGGAAGATGTGGAAGAAATGACCAGGTTGCTAGCTTGCTTCAGCAAAGGAGTCTGTCTTTGGGCAAGAGAGTTGGGTGGGTGTGGAGATGAGAGAAATCTAGGAAGTTCGGGGTCAAATCACTTAATAAGGCAATATATTCTAAGGAGAATAGAAGTTTGAGAGCCCCAGAATTATTTGGCACTATGGTAGACCTCTGAAGATAACAGCATTTGCATGGCATGTTGGTAGCGATTTCCATATAGGAAACAGTATCCTTTTTGGTATAGCTTGCAGTAGCCATTTGATCAGTAATTGATGTAGGACAATTAACCACTTGCTCTAAAAGCTCGAACTGTTAGAGTATGGCGAATTAATCCTTTTATCTCATAGCCCAGGCCCCACATCTCATGGGTTTTAGGACTTCGGCCGAACCCCCTTCGTGGGCCCCAAATCACATGGGCCGCCCACCCCGAGTGTGTCCCCGCATCTCATGGGCTACCCCACTCGAGCCCGGTGTGAAATGCGCATTAATCACCCCTGGTGAGGAGTCTCGAACACGAGACCTCCTCCATGGGCCGCACCCACCCCGAGTGTGCTCCTGCATCCCACAAGTGACCCCACTCGAGCCCAATGTGAAAATACCCCTGCATTAGTAATGTTCCCCAATTTCTTTGTACCCTTATATGATAGCCTAGCCATACTCTGTCCATCCCTTTCCAACCTCATTTCAGGACTTGTTGGGCTTACTTTACACGCTAGAGGTCTTTGAAACTCTTAAGAAAGAGAGGTTGTAGAAGTGCGACGTTCCTGGACATTCTTCAAAAAAGGAAGATGATGATTCCCAATGTATGCATAATGTGTATGGATGCATAGACTGTAGACCACCTTTGCATTGTTGCCAAGGAAGTCTGGGATAGATTTCTAGGTCGATTCCAGGTTCCGTGGGTGACCGATGCCTGAAAACATAAGAGAGATATACCTCAGTTGGCATGCTGGCGGCATGGGTAAAAAGGGAAGAAAGCTATGGAGGCTGGCCTTTCTTGCAGGTTTATGGGAAATCTGGGAAGAAAGGAATGGTTGACACTTCCGAAAATGATGTAAGGAGCCAGAGGCAATTTTCAGTAGGGCAAAGCTGGACATTGTGGAATGGGCGGATTGTATTGGAACTCTTTAGTTGGGTGCTTTGTATTTCTTGTCCTTTAGGCCTTGCTTTTGTTTTCTTTTGGTGTAGATTCCTCGTCTATGTGCTTCTCAAAACAAAAACAAAAAAAAAAACAAAAACAAAAACAAAAACAAAAAAAAAAAAAAAAAACAACCTCGTCTATGCCTATCATGGAAAAGTTACCTTCAAAATTTAATGACAAGTTTGGAAAAGAGGGAGGAATCCATTATCTGTTCCAGACCATTGCAAATCACCAGAGGTTTTTCATGCACACAAACCATTGTTATTTTTTGCTGTTTCATGTCAAATTGGTCCAGTCAAAAGCAACTAAAACTTCACAAAATTATTCAGGAAATGAAACATTATGATGAAACAAGCATGGAAAATCTTCTGTCCCCCTTCTGTGAATTGTCTTTGTTTATTCTATCCTTTCATACTTACGGAATTATAATATACACATTGTACGACATTTAACAAACCATACCGCATGTAAATTCTAAGACAATCCTATAGTTTGAGAGGTACCACATGCACAGTTAGGCTGGAGTGTTCATCTAACTCCAACATACCTTAGCCCTTGACAGCACAGAAGAAAAGTCCAGCTGTTAAGAGATGTAAAGATATCAATAGCAAGTGTGACAAATATATGTTGAATACCAAGTGGGTATCATTCATTTTGGCAAACAAATTTCTATGCATACTTATGCCAACTCAGGTCGCATCCACAGGAAACATCACTGACATCAATGCCCAAAAATACCTTGAATCACCAACATCTGTTATTATGAGTCATCTTTGAATCATATAAGTTTCTTAAGAAAGGGCTTTGCCAAGTGCACACACTTGTGCAATACAGATCATGTACATGATATCCATGCGTCAACATGGCATGTAGGCCTGACATCCAAATCCATCCATCAGGTTGGTCTGACGTTTTAGTTGTTTTCCCAAGAATAAACCTGGACCACTACTGAGGTGGGCCCCAATATTGGAAACAGGTGGATATATCAGAAAACTTCAGCCAAGTTTTTCAGAGCTGTAAATTTGTTTTGCAAACTGTACCCACCTGAAGAGTGGATCAACCTGAATATTTTACTAGGGCAACAATATAGTGGTTCCCTTCTGACTGATGGATTGGATCCCAGACCAACGTGCAGGTTCACACGTGTGGCATGTACATTAGCTGTATTGCACGCACAGGTGGACTTAGCAAAGTTCCATAAGAAATGTAACACCCCTAAAAACATGTCATCAATGATCATGATATCATACTCATAAACTAAAACAACGACAACTACAAAGAAAAGAAACACAAAATAGCACGTAAGACACAAAATAGCATGTCATCGATGATCGTGATATCATACACATTAAAGTTTTCGGTTGGTATCATTAAATTGTCTTCATAGTTTTATTGCCTTTGTTAAATTAATCAAAGTTCATCACATAATCAAGCATTTTTTTTCTAATTTACCACTGTCCTACATAACCATATTTCCCATGTTCGTGTTGGTGGCAAATACCTCGAATATTCATGTAACAGGTGAAGAAAAATTTCTGCCTCGAGATCTTCTGTGGACAGTTTGCTTGAACATTGAATGCTTAACTTTCTCCTTACACCGAGTAAAACATTTCTGTACGAGGGCCTCCAACCCCTTTCAAGGATGGCAATGGAAAATAATCAGAAAACTTAAAACCTAATCCTAATCAAAATCAATGAGATACCTACATTTAAAGTTGAGCTCAAATACATGCTACTATATCCAGGAAATTAAGATCGTTTTCGTGGTAATAAAAACATCGAGAGTTCTATCTAATTGAGATTAAAACCTCAGTGTAGATCGTGCGTCTGCTGCAAGAAACAAGAAGCGCGACTCAAGATGCTCTATGAAATCTTCCCGTCCCTCGGAAACTTCTCCATGCATGATGTCAACATCGGCTCCTTTTGTTAGTGATTTCAGCAAGGGACTAAAGTAGCTGCAAAAAGTGAAATTAAGACCAACCACTTAGGCATCGCAAAATATTTTTACGATATTTAATCAGAAAACACGTTCAGGTGCTGCTGAACCTTGGCTGTTCTATTTTAACATCCTTAAAACTCCCATAGGATCACAGATTCACTAGCCAATACAAGGGTATAAAATGAAGGGAATCGCTGACATGAGTAAAAAACATCAGTTAAACATTGAGACAAGAAAAGATCGTCAAAATCAAGCAACAGAAACCTCGAGCAGTTTGACTATTTAAGTTGAGAAAGAGAATGATGATATGTCAAGGCAAAGGGAAAGATAGTCCAACACATAAAGAAAATCTCGAAAAAATAAAATAAAAATAATAAAGAACCCCTTGGAGAGTGTGTTTACAATCTCATTAGACTCCTTCAAACATGATTAGGGTAGACTTAAGACTTGTGATTTCATGTTGTCATTCTGTTGATGAGAAAGAGCGAAGGTGTTTGGACTCTGGAGTTTGGAGCTTTGGATGTTCCTTAAATCACTAGTGGGGTGGCTATTTTCATGGAACAGATAGCCATCCATTCAGCAAAGCCCTTGGGGAGGGCCAGGAAATGGAAATCGTACTATGTAAGATTTGGTTTTTCTGCACAAAATTAATCAGGTGGCTGCAGAAAAGCATCCTGCCTGAATAGCTTGGCACGACACATCCAAGCAAACCCTAAAGACTAAAACAATGGTCCAATGATTATCAGATCAAACAAGGGATGGTAGGAAGGTGGAGAAGAGGTCACAAAAGCAGTTTCTTAGGGTAGAGGTAGCTGAAATCAGACGGCACTTCGACTCAATTATCTGACTTTGATGTTGAAATGGTCTTCAGATATCTGCTCAACAAGAGCTACAAACCAGTGAAGTTATTTTCACAAGATAACTCCATTTGATGTTATTTCGTACAATGAAATTTTAGTTGGCCGATTAGAGATGTATTTCCATTTTTTATTCTATATTTTTATTAGAGATGGGGATTTGGTTTAATTAGAGTCAGATTCTACTTTTATTTATAGTTAGTTTCCTCATCTTGATCCACACTGTGTTTGGATGCACAAGGGAATTCAACTGCAACCATTCAGTTTAATCGAGAGGAATGAAATAAATGAATAGTGTTTCGAGGAAGTAGCCTCGTTGCTCGTGATCTGTGTTCTCTTGGCATGGTGGAGGCATGGGCAAAGACCATAAAGCTATTTGACATCTATCTATCATGGCAGTTTTTTGGGCAATGTGGGGATAAAGGGAATTGCCGGTGTTTTCAAAATTCCTCTTCTTCTCGGGTGCTAGCCTTGATATCTTGAGATGTCGCGGATTGGTCATCTTGCCTCCCGTTCTCGGATCGCAGTGTTCTTTCCCTATTTCTAGGCTTATAGTTGTCTGGGCCTCTATTTCCCAGTTTCGAGTTGTATACTTGCTTAGACTTTTCTTTTTATAGAAAAATCTTTGTTTTGTTTGTTGTTTTTTTGTTTTCTTTGCTTTGATCTTGTTTCCTTGTTTTTTCTGTTTCTGTTTTGTTTTCTTTGTCGTTTGGCATTCTCTAATAATATTTCTTCATTCTTTTTTTCTTTTCTTTTTTTAAGTGCACCTTGAAAGTAAAGCAATCAGAAAAATGGACCTTGGTGGAAAAATGGGAGGGGGGACACACCCTTTATTTTCACCAGGCCCACCTGAGCTGGAAAAATGCCTGCTTTTTGGCCAAAAAAAATAAAAATCAAACAGTGGCTGTGGTATGGCCCACCTGAGTTTTAGATCTTCCTGTTTTTTGGGCCCTAGGAGTAAATGAGTTCATTGAAATTTCGTAATGTCAACTTCATTAAGCTAGTAATGTCAATTTCATTAAGCTAATAATTGTATTTCAATTCAATTGTGCATCCAAACCCATCCTTAAGAAACAAATCAAAATGCAATGTTGTCTTATGTACATCAGAACAATTTAATCATTTAAACTTAAATGAACTAATAATTGCAATTCAACCAAATCAGTATCAAAATGCACCCTTAATATGTGCTAAGGGAATTGCAATTTGGTAATTACAACTCCATTAAGCTAATAATTGAGATTCAATTTAATAGTGCATCCAAACACACCCTAAAGAAACAAATAGAAATGCAATTGCAAACAATGCAAAGAACTGCAAACACAGCTGAAAACCGGTGCATGTAACAAAAGCTAATCATTAAGCACAGAGCACACCTGGGACCGAAGAGAATGCTTTCAATTTCATACAATTCAGAGTCTGTTGCCAGTTCCAGCACCATCCGTAGCTCTGGGTCATAGCCACCTGCAAACCAAAACCCAACAGCAACCAATCATCAGAAACCCCAAATCGAAAGAAAGAAACATAAGAAAACTAGGTTTTCTTTTTTAAGAGAAAAATAATAATAATAAATAAAGAAGAAGAAGAAGAAGAAGAAGAAGGAATTATATGATCCTTCACCTCATGATATGCATTGTATCCTCAACTTTTCATTCTGTACTTGTGGGTTCAATGTTTCAGTGATCCATACTGGTCTAATGGAACCGTCCAAGGATAGACCATGATCCAAAAAATCCTATCCATCCAATGTTTGACCCTCTTCAGTTGAATGCAGCCTGTTCTTAGCCATCCATTTGCAAGCCACTGAAGGGTTAGGATTGTTGCTTCCTAGAAAATTTCAGGCATCAACCATCCATGTGGATCCCATGTTTCAATGATCCAGATCATTGATGAATCCTTCCAAGTATAGACCACGACCCAAGAAACCCCAGACCCGAACATCCTAGCCATCCAATGGTTGTCCCCTTTCAATCAAATGCAACCTGCCACCATCTATTTGCAAGCCACCAATTGAAGGGTTAGGATTGTCACATCCAAGAGAATTTCAAGGCATGGACCATCCATGCGGGTCCCACAGTTAAGTAATCCAAACCATTGGTCCAATAGATCCCACCAAGGATAGACCGTGACCCAAAAATCTCCCAGACCCAGAAAAGAAGTCCTAGCCATCCAACATTTGCCCATTTTCAGTTGGGTGCAGTCTTTTCCTAGCCATCTATTTGCAAGCCACCAATTAAAGGGTTACGATTATGGCATCCAAGAGAATTTCGAGACACGGATTACCCATGGTAGGTCCATCAGATCAACCGTCAGTATCACCGAACCATGGGCCCCACTTACAAGGCAAGGATGATATAATTCGTCTAAAAAAAAAAAAAAAACAATATTCAGAACCCCAACTTTTTCATGCAAACACCTTTTCTCCTAAGTTTTGGCACTACCTCCGTACACTTTGGTACTATTATAGAACCAAAACTAGTAAAAAGGGGGCGAATGCATCCAAAGAAAAAAGGGGTGTAAATATCAATTTCCAAACAGCAGAGAAACGCACCATCTGATCTTCCATAAACCACTGCCGCACGAGTGAAATTCACAAATCTCCGGTAATCACTACGCCTCAGAGAATTGAGATTCTGTGAAATTCCAATCAGAGAAACAAAATTAGGGTTTCTACTTCATTCCATTTGGAATATGAAAATTAGGGTTTTTTTTGGGAGGAAGGAACACATACCAAAGAAGAAGAGAGATTTGGCGGGAGTTTGAGCTTGGCCGTTGAGATGGGATTTGGTGTGAAGGATAAGAAGAGGGGTACGACTGCAGTCATCTTCTCAGTCTTGGTGTGGAAGACGAGCTCTCGGCGCACGTTACCGTCGCCGGCGCAAGTTCGGAATCGGGTTTCTCGTCATACTGAACTCGCCTGAGTTCAGTTCCGTGAGTCTAAATGCTAGTTTTGTGGTTTTCGGCACACTCAAGGGGTATTTTGGTCCGTTTGGGAAGATGAGCTGGCAACGAAAAATAACGAGATTTATCCTTCGAAGCGGATTGCCTGTGACCCCAGGCATATAGATATTGCTGTGCCCGGGGGGGTGTGGGGCCCACAGAGATGTCCGTGAGAAAGCCACTCCATCCATCTGTTTTGAAAGACCACGATAGGACAGGATTCAAAAAAAAAAAAAACATCCAGATCCAAAATCCAGGTGGGCCACACCATACGAAACAGTGGGAACAGAAAAGTCCACCGTTGAAACTGTTCTGGAGCTGACCACGGTGTTTATATGCTATCCAAACCATTCATAGGGTTATTAACAGTCAGATAAATTAACTGCAGGCACAAATATCATCCCAATACAAAACTTCTGTCGCCTCCGGGCATTCCATCCTAACTGTTCCATTTGGTGTAGCCTACCTGAGTTTTAGATTTGCCTGATTTTTATAGAAATAAACTTATATTTGCAAAAAGTGACTTTTTAGAATCCGTAAGCATGGTTAAGGTAAGCAAGTAGTAACGCAACTGTAGTAGGAGGGATATTTTGGTCTTTTTGGATTCATCCGTACAAGCCCAGGTCTAATTTCACCGTTAAGGCTTCTTTGTAGCTAATGAAATTGCTGGCTGAAACCTAAGGTCTATACGCCTCAAGAACCCATTTTTATACTCATGTCCTATTTTGTTCTTTCAAAATAGATGGACGGAGTGGCTTTGTCACAGACATATCTGTGGGTCAGTGGGAACGGAAACGTCCACCGTTGAAACCTTCCTAGAGGTCATCATGAAGTTCATATGTCATCTAAAGCGTTTCATAGGGTTATTATCATTCGGATAGACTGTAGTTACAAATATCATCCTGATACAAAACTTCTAACACTTCAGTGGCTCACTTGAAATTTGGATCGGCCTGATTTTTATAATCTCGTCTTAACGTGGTCTTTCAAAACACATGGATAGAATAACTTTGTCGCAGGCATTTCTGCCCATGTGGCTCAAGAGCAAGATTTTTCTATGAAAAAAAAAATGCTACCATTCTCGCAAAGTAGATGATTCATACACATGTACTTAGAAAACTGTACATGTGGCAGATACGTTGTAATGCTTCCAAATTTGGTATTTGAGAATGAAGGATTGTATCCGGAGTCATAGGGGGTTAATATAAAAATGGTCATTGCATTGGCATTGATAGTGACAATATGACAATTTCATCTACTGAGCATGATGCTTTAACTGCACAAACTCAGGTATCACCTAAGAATGTTGCACGTGAAGGAAAATCTCACGAAAAACTCTCAAGTCATATCAACATTCATTTCCACAATTATTAACCAGAGTAGTATTCAATAAGGAATTCATGAAAAGGGACATATCAATCCAACATAGTTTTAAGAAAAGCATACAAACAGTCATAGTTTACTACATTGCATCTTAATTAAGTGCATAAGTGTCTGCACATGTTCTTCGTTCTAATGATGCATATCCAGCCAAACTAAGAACGGATCTTTCAAATAGTCAGTCCATTCAAATATAAAAGAGAACGTGTCTTTCAAGTGATCAACTCATTCTCAGAGTATAAGATACTAGGTCTTTTAAATAGTTGTCCCGGCCTAGGGGTCGTTTGAACAGTACATTGGTATTTCAAACAGTCAACTAATCATCCGATAACACCCTCATGCCATGAATGCATAATTAATCCAACCTTTACTAGTTTGATTCACAAACAACCATTTTTTAAGCCTTTACAACTAGTGGTCAACCTTGATTCAACATACAAAGCTTGTCATTTCAAGTTATATTTAACAAAAGGGGATTACTCCAAGCAAAAGCCAACAAGGCAAGGTAACTCTCAATAATGGCATGTCTATAACTGATTCTATTTAATCCTAGACATCAGGTGACCAATAGTTTGATGCACAATCCCGTTTACGGGATTCAACTATACCTATCACCATTCAAACACTACCGTCCCAAGAATTGTATCACAACGAGATAGTCTGAATCACATGAGCCCATCTACAATCGCCCATATCCATGTGGACCTCTCATGTAGATCCTGATTGCCTTATTTCACTAATCTAAACTGTTTAACCCACAACACATGTAATTCATACTACCATATGTGTGCATATGTGATTCAACCTATACAGAATGTCAAGCATGTTATGTGTTTGCATACAAGATTCTAAACATATAAGAATTCTAGCAATTTATCATAAATCAACACGTGTGAGATAGATTACAAAGATTATCATAATATCCATGATCTAATAATCGTAGGTTAACACATGTAACATAATTACAAGAGATATTGCATGATTCATAGGCTAATTAATATGATTATTTAAGTATTTAGACTATTCCAAGATTTTATTTTATTTTTTTAAAGTCGATGGAAAGTTTGAAGAGTAGATCTTTAAATTGAGATTTGCACCGCACTAGTAGAAGTATGTAACTGTTCTTATAGTCCTAGAGGGGAGTGAATAGGACTTTTCAAATTATTGTACCAAATAAAAACTTTTATTGCCTAACTTAAATGATTTACAAATAAACTTAACAAAGCAATGTAACTCTAATGGCTTTCAAGCCAATTAAAGGGTCCAATCACATATGCAGCTTAAGATATATCAATGGAGCAACTACCCTATATCATAGTAAGCTTGTGTGTGGGAAGTGCATCCTATTAATCAAATGGCATTCATTTAATCATGTATAAAAATTTAAACATTCAAGCATATACAAGCATGATTAATTAGATGTGCAAATGACAATTATAAACACAAGCATATATAATGGTTCGGCTACGTGCCTACTCCACTCCCGGCATCCACACTCAATTCCAGAATGCACCGGATTTCACTATTGATGATTTTAAATCAGGTTCACCAACAACATTTACAGTCCTACACTAAGGACACAAATTTATGCTCTCTGCAAGAGCAAAGGTCCTACACCTAGGACCCACGTTTAGGCTCACCGGCCAAGGTCCGACACTAGGCACCCACCGTTTAGGCGCACTAGCTAAGGTCCCACACAAGCCACCTAAGTTTAGGCCCACCGGCTAAGGTCCACACAAGGAACCTAAACGAGTTTGTTAATAGCAAACTCTTAGCCCCAATCATACACGAGAAAATATACTAAACTTTTGAACTCTTAAAATGACACTTACTTGTCAGATTGAGTTCTCTTTTGTAGCTTGTCTTGGAATGCTTGATCTTCGCGCTTTCGTGCTTCAATCAGCTCCCTGGTGCTCCCCCAATCGCCTCGCTTAGATTTACCTGTTGTCTCAGCTTCACGATCTAGAAAAACCTTACATATGATATACCTATATAGGTGACCAAGGTTATGAGAGTTGGTTGAATCTCTAGCGAATGTTATGAGTGAGTTTCCTAAGAGATTCGACTGATGGATACACTAGAGTATGATTGAAGAAAGCATGAATCTCATATGGATAGAGTCTAAGTAGGCTAGGATAAGCTTGGGTTGCACTAGGGAATCTTAACAGCTTTAATCCATACTTTTTGCAAATTCCTACAAGCCATTTTTATATATAAAGGCTTCCAACGAATAGAAAACGGCTATAAAACGGCTAGTTTATGGTGTTATAGAAGTGAACTTCGGTGGTACCGAAGGTTACTTCGGTAGCACCGAATTATCTATCGGTAGTATCGAATTGAATTCCCAAGTTGCTGATTGAAACGGTTTCTTTCAATGGCACCGAACTTTGTTCGTCGGTGGCAGTCAGTGTCACCGAAATATCCAGTCGGTGACACCGAATTATCGTCTTAAGCTTGCTAGACTGTTTTGAGCCCCTTCGGTAACACCGAAGGTATCTTCGGTGGTACCGAAGATACTTTTTGCTGGCATCTTCGTCCTACCGATAGTGGACAGATTTTCATGTTTTTCCTATTTTGTCCAATAAATCTTTCGCCAACTTGGGACTTGCTTAAGCCAAGACTATAAGATATGAAATATGGACTAGGGATTGGCTTAGAATAGATGACCTATGTGGGGTTTTCCTATTTGGGTTGGAATCCTCTATTTGCAAGGTTTAAGATCGTAGAAGCAATCATTTGTCTTCAATGTGGCGTCGATGCTTCTGATCCAGTTGTGTTGTCAGTCTTCATTTGTTTAGAATTCATCTGACTTCAAGACACAACTAGTCACGTAATTGACAAACATGAGTGCAAATAAGTGTACTAATAATCTCCAACTTTATCAATTACGTGACAAAAACAATCTAACCTATAATCATGTCATGGTCCATACCAATGACATACCGAAACAATAAGGATTATATATCAAAAATAAAATTTATAACTCCATACTTGACATGTAATATAAAATCATGATGTTCCCCCTTAATTTTTACCAAGACTAACCTGCAATAAGGGAAACAAACAATTTCTACAAGAGACAAACATTGTTTCCCCATCAAGAAATATTCCAATAACATTTGAGAATGGATAAAATAGAGGGTAAGAGAATATATAATGATATAAACGTAAAGATCATCATCCAAGTAAGAAATATATCATCATAAGCAGGCAACTCATATGTTAAATAGAAAAGATAGCAAAATATGAGAATATCTAATATGAGCTAAAAAAAAAAATAATACAAAATCTTCATCAAAATTACTACCCCAAGATTGGGTAGATTAAGCCATTATCCAAAAACTAGAAAAAAAAAAAAAAAAAGGAGCCCATAAGGGCATAAATATCCAAAAATAAATGTATTAGGATTCAGTAATAACACAGTAAAGATCATCGGGACGATCCTCCCTCATACGGAGGGATATAAGAATGGCGAGTTAGAAGCAATTCAGTGATGTGCTCCCCAGTATGTTGAAGAGCGTCAATACGCAATTCAATCCTGGAGAGTCGATTTTCGCACTGCCGGAGGCAAGCTTTTATATTTGACTGCCCTTCAAGGAGTTGACGAACTGGATCGTTCTAACGAAGTAGGCGCCCAGTGCTGACAAATAATGAACTTGGCCCAGGTACTGTGGTACGACAAGAGTCCCAGCCAGCGGCCATCGGAGTGTCTTGAGCATCTTCACCGCTACTCCATTCTTGTTGAGTTTTGACGATTTTGAGTAAATTTTTCTCGGTAAGATATATTGTCGGATATATTGTATCATGAGCATGGGGCAGTGCAAGAAACTTGGAGAGTTTCCAGATGATACAGGGAAAGGGAAGACTTGTGTGGTGAATACCTTTGACAACTCGAATTAACTATCTCACGATTAGGGTGGATAAACATATTTCGGTTCTCCGATAGATATCACAGGGTATTTAGAGCAACTGGTGAGAATATATATCCAGAAACTTCACAGGGATATGCATTGGTACTCAATATTTCGTGAAGCACTTTTGTGGTAGAGTCCAGATGCAATGAAGACAAGTAGTTTTTTCTGTTTCTGGATATCATTGATTCATCACACAGTGTTCTTATCACTTCTTTCCAAATACTTGGATCATTTAAGCAACAATCAGTTGGTGAGATATGTGTGACCGGAAGATCCAGGAGTTCTCCCAGCATCAAATGAGCGATTTCCTTGGTCTTGTTCATATAATTGATGCTGATCGACAGAGGATCATCTTGAGTATTATGAGAAAAATTCAGAAATTGATAAACAAGGTCATATTGTATTTCTCCTCCTAAATAAAGAACGTTGTCTCACCCCATTGATTTTAGATAGATATTTATCCCATAGGACTCTATAAGACTAGGTCTGATAAATCGATCAAAGGTAAATTCTTTTGCCCTAGCATTAGAGTCCGGATAAGAAATATAGGGTCTGATTTTTCTAGATGAGGTTTCTCCTTTTACATCTTCCTTTTCTTTGTTCTTCACCATGTTGTGCTGAAATCATAGGATAAAACAATAAGTACAAGTAAAATAATAGTTAATTTGAAAATGATGTTTCTATCTTATAAGTAATATGCATATATAGATCATATAGTGAGTTCTTTTCAAAACACCCTCTTTTGATTTTGTGTATTTGTAGTTTAGTGGGTTGCTTTGGAAGGCAATGGTATCCTTTTATGAGTTAATATGCGGTATGGAGCGGTTTTTATTGACATTTTTTTACACACACAATCTTTTTATAAGAAAAATTTTGCAGTAACGGGCTTGGAAGGATTAGGATTTATGCTTAGTTCCGGTTGATCCTTCAATGACATGTTTCTTCTTAGATCGGCTTTTCTCTAGACGGGGATAACTCCATTATGCAAAGCGAAGTAAAATGGCAGATGACCTGGCAAATGATCCTAGTCTAAAGATGTATAGAGAAAACAATAGGATTTACTTTGATTTTTGTTGATTTTGGTTGTACAGCCCTTCACATGAACTTTGGGGAAAATAAGAAATGGTCTAGCAAAATTGGGCAATGAAGGATATAAATGACTTGACGTGTCTTGATTTCGGTAACACCGAAGGTAAGTTTGGTGTTACCGAAGTCTTCTCAAAAGATCTATAAGATTGAATTTCCTACTATGTACAATTCTAAAATGGGATTCTATGATATGATTGAGAGTGATAATTCAGCATGAAATTATCAAAATGTTTAGAGGCCAGAAATCCTCAGATTTAACAATTACACCAAGCATCAGGCTTAATCCTTTAGTTTGATTCTAATGTGTGTGTGTGTGTGTGTGTGTGTGTGTATATATATGAGGCATGATCCTCAGATATATCAATATAGTCCAAATGAACCAATAATCATTTGTTAGAAATGGTTGATCAATAGGTTATGAGTATTGTAATATGTGTATCAACCTTTTCTGGTTCAAGGCAAGTAACATATTATACATGACATTTCAAAAGATATGCATGATACTTGTTATATATGGAGTTGTTTATCATGAAGGTACTTTTTATCAAACTCCATGGATGATCAAGAATTTGTATGTAAATTGATTCAATAATATGTCTTTTAAGAGTCTAGAATCAATTTTAAGTAATTGTGATTTACTTCTTGATCAAAATTTTTTATTTTTTTATTTTTATTAACATCTCCCCTTTTTAAAGTTCCTGACCCATTGACAAATATATCAAAAGATGAGTCAAGGAAACTTGTTGATTTACATGGACCAATTGTTATAAGGGCCCGAGTCATTTCCAGGGCACTTGTGTTTGTTTTGTGTTACCCTTTTGGTATACATTTTCTTTGAGCTAGAGGGGTATTTCTCTGAGTGACTTCCAAATGATTTTAGCTGTGACTTTGTGATTTGTCTTGGAAGTAACATCAGATTTCTTGACCATATGACATTCTCATTTGTAATGTCCTATCTTTCCACAGTGATGGCAATCAACCGGATCTTTCTAAATAGTTGAATTTGTCATCAGTAATGAGGTGGAGGAGGATTCCGATTCATATCCTAGGCTTGTTATATTTTTTTATTTTCTTCCCATGCTTAGAAGTTTCTCAAATTTTTCATTGCTTTGAGTAAATTTTCCAATTAGTTCAGCTGTCTGATCAGAATATTTTATTTCCATTTTTAGTTTTTTATTTTTTTCTTTTTAATTTTTCAACTTTTAATTCTAGCAGTTCAATTTTCTTGATCAGATTGTCAAAAGTTATGTTTCTAACTTTAATTTATCTCCCATTTTTAATTTCCTCAAGATCAAGTTCATCTTCCTCATCCAAATTTTTTGGAACGACTGTAGTGGGGGAGGCCGTGAGAATCTTCAATGACTTTGTGTCTCCATCACTACCTGACTCATCTGAATATGAATTTAAGTCGTCAGTGTCATCCCAAGTGGCCGCCATAGCTTTTCCTTTGGACTTCTTTGTAGGACATTCAATGGATATGTGTCTAAATTTTTGACAATTATAGCATTGGAGATCTTTGGACTTTCTAAAAGATTTGCCCATCTGGCGTTTGTTGTCCAATTGTTTCTCATTAAAGGACGTGTCGCAGTTCTTGTTAAAGAATCTTTTGAACCTTTTGGCCAGGAGAGCCACTTCCTCATTATCTTCTTCATTTTTAGATTTTTCATCTTCCATTATGGTTCTAGAGGTTTTGAGTACATTATTTTTTGATTTTGTGGGAGGTTTGAAATGTAACTCAAAGGTTTTTAATGATCCCACAGGTTCTTCGACTTTCATTTCATCAATGTTCTTACATTCCTCTATTGTGGTGACTTTAAAGTTGAACTTTTCCGGTAGGGATCTTAAGATTTTCCTACAGATTTTGGGTACCAGAACTTTTCACCTAGTCCTCTCATAGAATTGCATATGACATTCAAATTTGTGAAAAAATCCATGAAGGTTTCATGTTCTTCCATTCTTAGGCTTTCGAATTGGGAGGTTAGCAATTGTAGCCTTGATCTTTTTACTGTGTTGGTTCCTTCATGGGTGGTTTGCAATAAATCTCATGCTTCTTTCGAAGTTCCACACATACTAATTTGACTGAACACTCCACAGTAACTAGCGTTCATGGCTTTAGCTTCATGCAATTTCATTTTTTTTTATCAAATGTAGTCTATTTCTCTTTTGGTTTTAGTTTGGAGACAGTTGTATTGTTGTCTAGTACTACTTGTTCAGTTGGGGGTACATATCCATTCTCAACAACTTTCCAAACTTCAGTATCCAAAGCTTGTAGAAAATATGATATTTTGAACTTCCAATAAGAGTAATTTGAGCCATCAAAGAGAGGAGGCCGATAAACAGCTGGTCCTTCTTTACTCATTGTTCCAACTTCTTGTTTGGATCTTCCTCTAGGTTGTTAAGTCTTTCAAGAGGAACCCTGTCTGATACTAACTGAAATTGCGGTTTGCACCGCACTAGTAAAAGTATGGAACTACTCGTATAGTCCTAGAGGGGGGTAAATAGGACTTTTCAAATAATTGTACCAAATAAAAACTTCTATTATCTAACTTAAATGATTTACAAATAAACTTAGCAAGGCAATGTAATTCTAATGGCTTCCAAGCCAGTTAGAGGGTCCAATCACATAGGCAGCTTAAGATATATCAATGGAGCAACTACCCTATATCATAGTGAGCTTGTGTGTGGGAAGTGCATCCTATTAATCAAATAGCATTCATTCAATCATGTATAAGAATTTAAATATTAAAGTATAGACAAACTTGATTAATTAGATGCGCAAATGACAATCCCAAACACAAGCATATATAGTGGTTCGGCTACGTGCCTACTCCACTCTCAGCATCCACACTCAATCCTAGAGTGCACCGAATTTCACTATTGATGATTTTAAATAAGGTTCACCAACAACATTTATAGTCTTACACTAAGGACACAAATTTATGTTCTCCGCAAGAGCAAAGGTCTTATACCTAGAACTCACATTTAAGCCCACCAGTCAAGGTCCCACACAAGGCAACTAAGTTTAGGCCCACCGGACAAGGTCTCACATAAGAAACCTAAGTTTAGGCCCACCGGACAAGGTCCCACACAAGGAACCTAAACGAGTTTGTTGATAACAAACTCTTAGCCTCAATCCTACAAGAGGAAAGATACTAAACTTTTGAACTCTTAAAATGACACTTACTTGTCAGATTGAGTTATCTCTTATAACTCGTCTTGGGATGCTTGATCTACGTGCTTTCGTGCTTGAATTAGCTTCCTGATGCTCCTCCGATCGCGTCACTTAGATTTACCTGATGATTTGTCTTTACGATCTAGTAAAACCTTGCATATGATATACCTATAAAGGTGACCAAGGTTATGGGAGTTGGTTGAATCTCTAACGAAGGTTATGAGTGAATTTCTTAAAAGATTCAACTAATGGATACATTAGAGTATGATTGAGATCAAGTATATACCTATAAGTTTGGTCTCAATACTCTAGTGAAGGCTTGAGATCATGTTCTTCATAAGTTCGAGATTTGAATGTTCTTAAGATAATGAATCACAATGAAGAGAACATGAATCTCATATGGATAGAGTCTAGGTAGGTTAGGATAAGCTTGGGTTGCACTAGGGACTCTTAACGGCCTTAATACATACTTTTTGCAAGTTCCTACAAGCCATTTTTATAGATAAAAGCTTCCAACGGCTAGTTTACGGTTCTACCGAAGTGACCTTCGGTACCACCAAACTTGCTTCGGTAGTACCGAATTATCTATCGGTAGTACCGAATTAAATTCTCAAGTTGCTGATTGAAAACAGTCTCTTTCGGTGGCACCGAACTTTGTTCGTCGGTGGCAATCGGTGTCACTGAAATATCCAATCAGTGACACCGAATTATCGTTGTAAGCTTATTTGAGCCCCTTCGGTAACACCGAAGGCATCTTCGGTGGTATCGAAGGTGCTTCTCGGTGGCACCTTCGTCCTACCGACAGTGCACAGATTTTCCAATTTTTTCTGTTTTGTCCAATAAATCTTTCACCAACTTGGGACTTGCTTAAGCCAAGACTAGAGATATGAAATATAGACTAGGGATTGGCTTAGAATAGATGACCTAGGTGGGTTTTCCTATTTGGGTTGGGATCATTTATTTGCAAGGTTTAAGATCGTAGAAGCAATCCTTTGTCTTCAATATAGCTTCAATGCTTTTGATCCAGTTGCATTATCGGTCTTCATTTGTTTAGAATTCATCCAATTTCAAGACACAACTAGTCACATAATTGACAAACATAAGTGCAAATAAGTGTACTAACAGATCTTCACATTGGAGTCGAAAGCCATTGACTTGGATACGACCCTAGCATTGAAATTTTAATAAAAACATTCAAAATATAAATTAAAGAGAAAAACTAGTGTTAATGACTTAGATTTGACCATACTTAAACATTAATCAAAGGATTAGGACTTACCCACCTCGATTCAGATAATGCCCAACCCGATTCGACAAATCGGGGTCAAAAATTAGCACACAACCAACATCCAAGCAAAGCCGCACCCAAATATGGCTCCCATGAGATTAGGGACCGCCCCAATCGTCTAGAGGAAGGGAAAGCTCTAAGATATACAACCCTAACATTAGGGTTTCGAGAAATAAGGGAATACAAAGGGTTTTCTAACCCCTATAGCTTCAAAACACTAGAAAGTTGAGGATAATCCCCCAAACAAGGTTAGAAACCTACTACCTATCAAGAAGGAGATGAATTTGACTCATATTTGAAAGTTCTCCGACTGAAAAAGATGGTCCAAATGCAGAGAATTTCTTCCTCCCGACCCTCCCACACTCTCTCTTGATCTCTCACTCTCTTTTCTCCTCTCAAAAACCTTAAAAATTAAGGTAGGGTTGCTCAAATGAGAGAAAGGCAAGCAATTGGTTTTTATACCCTCAGAAATTTTTTCCCAGATTGGTTACTTACGCGGCCTATCAGTCGGATCGACAAAATGTCAACTTTTCGTTAAACTCGCTGTTGGTCAGGCCGACAGGGTGTCGATCAAACTGACAAAGCTCACACTCATTTTTTCTCGCTTCCTGAGATCCTCTCGTCAGCCGAACTGATAGGGACCGACGAAGCATTTGTTTCTTTATGTTTTCTTGCTACAAAGCACGAACCGTAAATTAGCCATAACTTTTGATCCGGGATGTGTTACGAGATGCGCGACCTATAAATTTAGATTGAAACAGGCTAAGCAGGTCGTGACTTATCATTTTGCGAGAAAACAACTCATTCCCCTTCAAAATTGCAGTTTTATAATAAACTTACTACTTTTAGTAAATTTCAAGTTCGACATACCTTCTTCACCTTAGAGTTTTAGTACACGATGTCTTCTTAGGATTTGCTTCTTATCATATCAAGAATCATTTGGCAAAGTTAGAATAGGATTTACTATTTTGGGTAAGTTTTGGGGTTAGTCGAGACAGGACTCTTAATTAGGGTTTCCGGAATTAGAGTCTCACTTACAATTTCTAAATCTTCAAGTTCTAAAACGCGTGCATGCACATGCGATTGCTTACTTATTCGAAGAGTCTTACAGGTAACATCCGATGACATTTGATACCCGAGTATGAGAGGACTGGAGTGTTACATATGTAATTCTTAATGAACCGTCCAAATTGTGAAATGAAACGTAAATGGGTTAAAATTAGATTGATCGAAGTTGAAGTTGGTTGAATTGTTGGAATCTTACTGATAGTCAAAGTGAAATAGCATTTGGCCTTTTTTATTTCCTTTTTTAAACTTCCCAATAAGCAGGTCTAGCTCCCTTGTGAATTAAAATTTATACAACTTAATGAAAAAGTATAATAATTACAAATTCCTTTACAATGCATCATTTGAATTGTTGTGTTTATTTTATTGGTGGTACAATCATAATGACGGCATCTTTTCATCACTATAATGTCAAATGTTGTTTTTATTTTATTGATGGTACAATCATAATGATGACATCTTTTCATCACTCTAATGTCAAATCATCAAAATCCATGTACTAATTTACCCATTTGGATTCTAAATTTTCATAATAATATAATTAGAAAGCACAATGATTATAAATTCATTTACCTCTTCTAAAATTATATAAATTTAACATAGGATTGTTACCGTAGTAAAATCGTAATGATAACACTTTTTCATTACATTATTATGGTATTTTTTAATTCAAACAAGCCCTCACTTGTTGCGCAGCACGCCAACAACGCAGTGAGCTTAGATCCAATCTCAGGCCTCACCCACAAACGATAAACAGGAAGAAATATAAACTAGAAAATAGATTAAAACAATCCAAAACAAACCACAAGATAAGATATACGTGGAAAAACCCCAACAAGGGTAAAAAACCACGGATGCAAACTTCCACTATGAAGAACAAAGATTACAAGACAATATACTAACCTCTCCCTTGGAAGAACATAGAAAACCCTTTGCCCACACCTTAGAATTATTTCCCCAATATTCCAATATACCTAGAAAAGCCCTAGGAACACATATATATAGTTTAGGCAATTCCCCTTTCCGCATCCCAATTGCGAAAGGACTTGCGACACAAAATTTGCACAAAATCGTGGAACGAATCTGCGTAACTACGACCGGTCGAGCGACCCCTACGACCGTCGTGAATGGGTTACGACCGGTCGAGCACCTCGGGATCAAAAAACGATGCTCGCTGGACTTTGAGTCGAACTGGTCCACAACCGGTCGAGCCGGACCCTACGACCGGTCGAGCATGGCTCAACACCGGTCGAAGACGGTCCCAAATGTGGCTCCACATCTTAACAATCTCCCACTTGGAGACACATCGCCTTAAACCTTCGTCTTCTTCATCCGGAGTGCACCACCTCCCCGTCTTCAAACCTGAAGACTAATCAAAGCTGAACAGAGCTTCAGCTTCTCCCGTATGACCGCCTTGGTCACCATGTCCGCAAGATTCTCACTTATATGAATCTTCTCCAGAGCAATCGATCCATCTTCCAGTAACGAACGTATGAAGTGATATCTGATGTCAATATGCTTGGTCCTTGAATGAAATGCTGAATTCTTAGCCAAGTGTATTGCACTCTGACTGTCACTATACAACTTGTAATCTGCTTGCTTATTACCCAACTCTTTCATGAAACCTTGCATCTATACCATCTCTTTGCACGCTTCTGTAGCCGCAACATATTCTGCTTTCGTCGTACTGAAAGATAATATCTTCTGTAACTGAGAGACCCAACTGACTGCAGCACTACATAGAGTAAAGACATAACTTGTAGTGCTTCTTCTGCTGTCGATATCTCCTGCCAAATCTGAATCTACGTATCCTTGTAGCTTGATTTTCGATCCTGCATAACATAGCCCTATATCCACAGTACCTACCAGGTATCTGAGGATCCACTTCACAGCTTCCCAATGTTCCTTCCCGGGGTTGTTCATGAACCTGCTAACAACTCTCACTGCTTGAGCAATATCTGGCCTCATGCTCATCATAGCATACATGAGACTCCCAATAGCTGACGCGTATGGGACTTTAGTCATATAGTCCCGTTCCTCTTGCGTCTTTGCACCTTGCTCCTTAGATAGCTTGAAGTGGCTGGCTAATGGAGTGTTAACCGGCTTAGCACCTCCCATATTGAATCGATCAAGTACCTTGGCTATGTACTCTGTCTGTGACAAAACTAGTTTCTTGTTTTCCCTGTCACACTTTATCCTCATGCTTAGAATTTGTTTTGCAGCTCCTAAATCCTTCATGGCAAATTCTCTAGACAGTTGTCTTTTAAGGTCTGAGATGTCCTTCATGTTTGAACTAGCCACAAGCATGTTATCAACGTATAGAAGAAGGATGATGTACGACGTATCAAACTTCTTCAAATAGCAACAATGGTCTGCATGACATCTCCTAAAACCGTTTCCCGACATGAAACTATCGAACTTCTTGTATCACTGCCTTGGGGCCTGCTTCAGGCCGTATAGACTCTTCTTAAGTTTGCATACATTGTTCTCCTTTCCTGGTGCCATGTATCCTGTCGGCTGATGCATATATATCTCTTCTTCAAGATCCCCATGAAGAAAGGTTGTCTTAACATCTAGCTGCTCTAAATGTAAGTCCTCTGAAGCCACTATACTCAAGACCATGCGAATCGTAGACATTTTCACCACAGGTGAAAATATTTTAGTAAAATCGATACCTGCCTTTTGTTGAAACCCTTTCACAACCAATCTAGCCTTGTACCGTTTCGAACCATTGTGTTCCTCCTTCAGTCTGTAAACCAACTTGTTATGAAGAGCTTTCTTACCCTTAGGTAGAGTGACTAGCTCCCATGTATGATTAGACTCAAGAGAGTCCATCTCATCATCCATGGCCTGCTCCCACTTAACCCGTGTATCTGACTGTAACGCCTCTTCAAAACATTCTGGTTTACCATTATCTGTCAGCAGTAGATAATGTAAGGAGGGTGAGTATCGGACCGTGGATCTCCTCTCCCGAGTAGACCTCCTCACAACCGGTGTCTGTGGCTCTGCCTCATAATGCTCTTGTGCATGATCATCCTGTGACGCTGTAACACCTGTGTCCGGTAACTCTTCCAACTATACGAATCCATTTTCCTTGGCCTTAGTTTCTTGCACACTGTCCTTATGCATCACTTTTTCATTAAAGACTACGTCATTTCTTCTGATGATTTTTCTGTTTACTGCATCCCAAAACCTGTAGCCAAAATCATGCTGCCCGTAGCCTATAAACGTGCACCTCCTGGACTTCACATCCAACTTGTTTCTGTGCTCTGCATCAATGTGAACAAATGAAGTGCAACCGAACACTTTGAGATGTGCAAGGTTCACTTCTTTCCCAGTCCACGTTTCTTCTGGTAGCCCACCATCCAATGGTGCTGAGGGACTTCTATTGATGAGAGATGCGGCAGTATCTGCCAAAAAGGTCTTAGGCAACCCTACATATAACCTCATGCTCCTGGCGCACTCAAGGATGATCATGTTAATGCGCTTAGCCACACCATTCTGTTACGGTGTCCCTGGAATCATTTTCTGATGTTTGATTCCATTTGCTCCACAATACTCCTCAAATCTCTTATCACAGTACTCTCCCCCATTATCAGATTTGAGACATTTTACTATTTTACCTGTCTCGTTTTCTACCATAACTTTTCACTTCTTAAATACATCAAATACATCAGATTTATGCTTTAAGAAATAGACCCACAGTTTTCTACTAGCATCATCAATAAAAGTAACAAAATAATGTGAGCCACCAAGCGATAATACCTGTGTCGGTCTCCATACATCAGTGTGTACAAGCTCCAACAGATGCGTCTTTGGAGCGCGTCCCGTCTTCTTGAAGCTCACCCTCTTCTGCTTGCCATACACGCAGTCCTCGTAGAATTCCAAGTCAATAGACTTTAGCCCTGGTAGCTTTCCTTTAGACAATAGCACTTTCATCCTCTTCTCACTCATATGTCCCAACCTCTGATGTCATAACTGCTCATTCACTCCAGTTGATGCGACTGCGAGTGAACTATAAGATCCCGAAGTCACGTACAAAGTACCTTCCTTCTTGCCTCAAGATATTACCAAGGCACCTTTTGTGATCTTCCAGGAATCACTAGTGAATGTTGTCACATAACCGGTATCGGCCAACTGCCCCACTGAGATCAAGTTACGTTTCAAACTCGGTACATGTCTGACATCCTTCAATTTAAAGACCATTCTGTCTTTCTAATTTACATGAACATCCCCCTTTCCAACAATACTGCACGGCTCATCATCACCCAGGTACTCTCCCAAAGTCACCTGACACATAATCACGCAGGACTTCCTTACACGAAGTAGCAATGAAACGAAGCACCCGAGTCTATAACCCAAGACTCATTCCTCGCATCAAGAGACAAGATCAACGCCTCTGTGTCACTCTCTCAGATAGATTCACTGAATCCTTCCCACCTTGAGAGCTTCCTTTTTGTTTCTTGAGTGCCTTGCAATCACGTTTCATATGCCCCTTCTTACCGCAATGCCAACATCCGTCTTTGTCTTTCGGTCCTTTGGATTTCTTCCTCGACTTAGAACGCCCATGTTTATTGCCTCCTTTGTTCAGCAATCTTCCTCTTCCTTCAACGTTTAGAGCATTCCTGAATCCCCTGAAACTCCTGATGCCTTTCTTCTAGATTCTTCGCTGAGAATTAGACTGGCCACATCATCAAATTTCAGCTTTGTCAATCCTGAAGAATTGCTCACAGCAATCACCAAACCATCCCAACTGTCTAGCAAACTGGATAAGATCAATAATGCCCTGACCTCATCCTTAAAAACAATGTCAACGGATTCCAACTGGCTCGTGACTATATTGAACTCATTTAGATGTTCAGCCACGCTCCCACCATCTGACATCTTCATGTTGAATAGTTGTTTCATAAGATGAACCTTGTTGGATGCTGAGGACTTTTCATACATGGTGGCTAGGGCTTCCATTAATTCTTTTGTAGTTTTCACCTTGGATATATTGAAGGCGACGCTCTTAGACGAAGAGAGTCGAATCGTTCCTAAAGCCTTCCTATCCAGTAAAAACCATTCTTCATCTGTCATCTTTTCTGGTTTCTTCTCTTTTCCTCCTATAGGAATATAGAGGTCCTTCTGATACAGATAATCATCCATCTGCATCTTCCAGAAGGCAAAGTTTGAACCATCAAACTTCTCAATTCTAGTTTTTCCATCTTCCGTCATCGCTCCCAATAGAACTAAACCAATAGCTTTGATACCAGTTGTTGCGCAGCACGCCAACAACGTAGTGAGCCTAGATCCAATCTCAAGCCCCACCCACAAACGATAAACAGGAAGAAATATAAACTAGAAAATATATTAAACTAATCCAAAACAAACCACAAGACAAGATATACATGGAAAAACCCCAACAAGGGTAAAAAACCACGGATGCAAACTTCCACTATGAAGAACAAAGATTACAAGGCAATATACTAACCTCTCCCTTGGAAGAACATAGAAAACCCTTTGTCCACACCTTAAAATTATTTTCCCAATATTCCAATATACCTAGAAAAGCCCTAGGAACACCTATATATAGTTTAGGCAACTCCCCTTTCCGCATCCCAGTTGCGAAAGGACTTGCGACACAAAATCCGTGCAAAATCGCGGAACAAATCTGCGTAACTACGACTGGTCGAGCAGTCTGCACGACGGTCGAGCGACCCCTAAGACCGGTTGTAAATGGGTCACGACCGGTCGAGCACATCGGGATCAAAAAACGATGCTCGCTGGACTTTGAGTCGAACCGGTCCACGACCAGTTGAGCCGGACCCTACGACCAGTCGAGCATGGCTCACGACCGGTCGAAGACGGTCCCAGATGTGGCTCCACATCTTAACATCACTGACACATAATTTTAAAAAAAAAAAAATTTACAAAAACTAGAGAAGGCTTCTAAAGCATTCCACCACTTGTTACTTTTAAACGGTACTAAAACTATGCTGAATCTTATAGACAGGTGGGCCTATATGGGTCCTTTCCTTTCTGGGCTACGGAACAGCCATTTTGCATAGCTTTTTTTTTTTTTTTTTTTTTTTTTTTTTTTTTTTTTTTTTTTGTTTTTTTCCCTCTTCCATTCTAGGCATACACAAAAGCAGAGATTTTAAGGCAGACTGCGTCCGAAAGCGTACTCCATGCATTTCATCCAATGTCAATGAAAGGACCGATATTGAAAAGGGCAAAATCTCATTATCTCATACAATAATAAGCCTTCGCTTTTTAATTATAGATTCCATGCATGATGTGCAGACATGGCCCATTTACATTGGCACTGGAATGAGTGCACAGATCCGTCTCAACTTGCGCAATTTCGTAGGCTGCCAAAGCTGGTCTATTGTATCATGTAGGGAAGAAGTTGAAACATATGACACCCAAAATAGCTCAAAAAAGCGACCCAGTCCGCACCTCATCCCAACAAAAGATTAGATTTAAGGTTTTTTTCCATTATTTTCCAGGTGCATCTTTGAATTCAGATTAACCATTTGCAACAAGTGGATGGACCATCTTGTGAAAATCACAAAGATTAGAAGATTTCAGCCATCTAATTGATGGGTTTCTGCAAGCTGCAATCCTTTAGCTACTCTCCTTTCTAACGTCATCACACCCATAAGAATTTTTGTTGGGTACAATGTACAGTAGGACCAACGGACCACATTAGCCTGGCCATTTTTATAAGTGGAAAAGGCAACAGGATACAATGGCCCAGTCATGGAAATTTAGGAAAAGA
Organism: Magnolia officinalis; assembly: GCA_021015155.1. Classification (NCBI taxonomy): domain Eukaryota; kingdom Viridiplantae; phylum Streptophyta; class Magnoliopsida; order Magnoliales; family Magnoliaceae; genus Magnolia; species Magnolia officinalis. The sequence continues at coordinate 7,486,595 of JAJHSJ010000014.1, read as the reverse complement.
CATCCCTTGGGCCATTGAAACCTCAGCAAGGGTTCCATGAGTCGAAATGGATCGATCAACCAAGCCCAACTAACTCGTAGCTGTCACGCTCGGGGCAGACAACAGTAAGAAATTATAGAAATTCCAGCCGGGCCTGTTTGGGAGCGTGGATTTGAAACACCCTTGGATTCGGAACCCCCTGGACTTGAAATCCTCTTGTTGTGTTTGGCACCCTACATTGAGAATGAACTTTAATCCAAAAGTAGCTATTCATAGTATATTTACAGGGGTTGAAATTTAATTACTAAATCAACTTTAATATCTCTAATTAGTGAACTTATGTAATTTTTTTACACAATGGTTGTAATAAGCCCGCTGAAATATATACTTTGCCAATAAACGACAAAATTCTAAGTCTCGGATGAGCCACAAGCACAAGATCACGTCCAAGTGACTAACCAACGATTTTGAACCGTTGATTTACATGGACAATGTTTGGACAGTGCTGATCATCGTATTACAGTAATTATAGTGATGCAATTGATAGTCTAATTATTTTAGGATATCATTAGTGGGTCATGTGTCCAATAAATTAATAGTCTAGTGATACACATGTTACCCATGCAACAATGGAAATGATTTTAGATGTAATTCAAGGTCTCACCTTGGATTTCAAACTCCCGAGGGATTTGAGGAAAACCCCAGGATTTGAAATCCCCAGTTACTTTATGGTGCCAAACAACTCAGGGGATTTGAAATCCCCCCAAATCCATGGTGCCGAACGACCCATTAGCTGATCCACTGAGTCACAAAAACTGGGCCCAAGTCAATCTGTGTAAAAAAAATTGCTGATGTCAAAGCAAGTCATTGGTATAAACGAATGAGTTATCCTTCTTTTATTGTCTTTAACATTTTATTTTTACTTCTTTATTTAATATCCTTCATTCGATTTACAAATCACATTCTTCTATTTTTCTCATCCATTTTAAATGGCAATCTTCCACTTCTTTACACATGTTTATTTACAAATCACATTCTTCTATTTTTCTCATCCATTTTAAATGGCAATCTTCCACTTCTTTATAAGCTCACTTCTTTTTCTTGCACTACTTAAAATTGTACTCCTATAGTGGCATTTAGAATCTCATGGCTTAAAAATCCCAAAATATTAAACGATCCAGGGTTTTCCGATCAAGGAACATTTTTCTCCTGTTGATTTTCGGTGGTTACCTGGCAGGCCACCTATCAAATGGTTAGGATCATCCCATTAGTATGACATTTTAGCATGCATAAGAGCAAGGCGAGAGGGGGAGATTCCCTACTGCAAGAGAGATGCCTGGCAAGCCGGGCTTCTAGAGATGAGGCCTTTTGATGAAGCCAAGTCAATTTCGGGCCACTAAACCCTGCAACTGACTAGGACCGGGGAAGCATGGATGAGGTCACACTCCCTAACTTGGTCTATGGCCTCGCATGGCTGCTTGTTACTATTTTTACTCCAGTATTGAAAATCACAATAGGTGCACTCCGTGTTCTATAGGAATTGGAATATGATCGAGTTAAAGGCCACTCCACATTAGGGGCCCCACCAGATGGATAGTTCAAATCTAATGCATATAAGCTATATGTACTGTTTGGGTCATGGATGAAAATATGCAAGTATTGTTTGGGTCACGGATAATGAAAGAGAAATATACCCCATTGACCATTTTAATACATTGACCTTCTCTTTACGAGACTCATCCGATTGACGCAGTTGACTCATCCGCGTACCAAGTTTTGAATGATTTAAATTAAAAAATATATATTTTTTCAGTGAGATTTTCCCAGTAATATCCTGAGAAAAACCTCAAATTTTGAAAATCTCCCAAGAAAATTCCGTAAAAGAAATTGCCAAGAACGAGATCTGTCACTACGAATCCACCATTTCTCGGAGAAAGAAAAACACTAAAAAAAAATAAAATAAATAAAAAAAACAAACGAACAAGCAAACAAACAAGGGACATGGACAGTGGGAAAACGTCCCCTGATAGGCTGGCTTGGATCATTTGATTGAGAATTTTGGTCCACCCATACATTTGAGAGCGCCAAAAAACAAACTGGGCCCCAACAGCATCTAATGCTGGACCAAATAAATAAATAAGATCAACTCCGCGAAGCAGTGCATAATTATTCTCAGCTACCACTGCATGTTATATAGGTGGCATGGGATCTCAAACTAGAAAAGCAATAGATAATGAAAAGATAACTGTTCTTTTTCTTTTTTCCCTTCCATTAGTTGCTCCAGGTACATGTAATGAATTGATACAACCTCTTGTCCCCAAAAACACTAAAGATTTTCCAAATATGCCTCCCCCAAGAATCGCAACCACATACACAACCCCCAAAACAGCAATTGATAGTTTAGTCCTACACCCATTCCTAGAAAGCATGGCCTCAGCTCAAACCCTGTTGCTTCTGAGCTCGAGGTATTCCCCCAACCCACCCCCTTCAAACTCATGCACCTTTTTTTTTTTTCCCTCTGCAACCAAAGCTTAACAAAGAGGAAGAAACATACCTGACTTGGACAGCAGACCAGTAGATTGGCTACTCACTCACACTTGATCGACCGGTATATGTGACGCACAAAGAGTAAAGAGGCACGCAAACCCACAGATCCAAGCATGAGGAAGAATCCGTAGCAGATGCATGCCATGTACCCAAAGAAGAAGGATGTTTGCATGAAGCCCGACATGTCTGATCGAGCATAGTAGTAGTACAAGCAGTAACCATAGATAAATAAGCCAGTTGATCCTCCACAAAGGAAAGACCTGCATCAGATCAAGATGAACAATCAGGTGATGAGAAAGAATGCAGCAAATGGGCACGTAAAAAGCACCACTTAAAAAACTCATCCAATATTCATCACAATATTCATCATCTAAGCCATGTACCAATTAATTGGGGTCAGCTACATGAATCCTAAGCACACAAGATTCCATGAGGTTCTATCTGTTTTAATGAGATCCCTACTACCTTCTTTCCCAAACAACATCACAAGAAGTATTCAAAACACACACACACACACACACACACACACACACACAGAGAGAGAGAGAGCTACAAACTGAAAACCAAGCATACCGTAGTTATCTCCAGGTTGAGCATATACCATAACACATCCCTGTTCAGGGAGAAGGGTTTTCGTAAATGGTGGGATGGAGCCGAGGGGAAGTGGTTTCTAAAAATACATTTCTTTGGGATGGAGAATCACTAGCATATGGCCTCACGCCTGGGAAATTACTTAAACTGCCCTACATTCAAGTTTTAAAACCTTCCCATGACCTTTGATAATGCTAAGTTTTGGCTATTTGAAAAACTAATTGCAGGGAAAATTTACCCCTGGCTACTGACATATATATGTAATAAAGATGTCATAAGCTCAAGGCTACAAACACTAGCATAGAAAAGGATTTGAATAGCCTACCCTCGCCATTAATTCAATGCACTTTCTTTAAGTTGCAATAAAGGCAAAATACAATACACAGATTTAAAATGTGGTGTAGATACAAAGATATCCATCACTACTCAAAGTATAAATATCAAGAAGCACACAACAAAAATAACAAAAAGCCACCAATATAGAGACAGCGCAAAATTAGAAAGCAATGACAATATGAGTATATAACTTGAACTGGAAGATCCGTCCATAAAGCTACATTGCTGACAAAGGGCGAGCACTGTACAAAATAAATTTTTTTCAACTTACCTCCACCACCATTCATGGTCTTCAGCAGCAAGTTGAAAGTACGTCAATGCCACAGTAATGAAAGCAGTGACAATAAGGAGAATGATGAAGACTATGAAGAGAATGCTATATATGGTGTAAATCCTGTGGCCCCACACGCTGGCAAATATGTAGTAAAGTTCAATGTAGATAGCACTGAATGGCAAGAACCCAGCCATTGCCATCTGTGTAATAGCCCCTCGGTACCAAGGCAATGGTGGAATCTCTCGAGGATATTTAGCGGTGCGACAAGGAGCTTGGAACTCAGCCTTGCTGTTTTTGCCAGCAATCCCACCCAAAACAAGCAAAGGAGATGTTACAAGTGTCCATATTAGACCAATCACCACAATCGTGCCGAATGGCAAGGCTGCGGTGGCGCTATACACTATAGCAACAGTATTAAGAAAGCAGAATGTCAGGAACAAAGGCCCGCAGAAAAGGCACCCCGTTAGCAACAGATTCTTAACCTGTCAATCCAAAAGTTGTAAAATGTAATTAAAGTTCAGAAATATATATATATCCCAAAGTCCAATATAAAAAGGCCTTGCAGCAGGGTGAATGAATGAAAGCTATACCCAGTTTGTTCCTTCAAGCTGACAGTAGAATGAGGTTGCAGTATAGCCCGCGATACCAGATGTAAGAGCATATATGACAACCAGTGCAGTGAAGAGAGCTCCTCGGTTGTAAGGGTAGAATACCCCAACTAACGCAAGTAGAAAAATGAAAACGGTACTGGAACACATGCATAGAGAAAATTATTAGATGAAACCATAAATACAATCTAAAACAAAAATTCATAATATCAAATATGAGTAAAATCTATTGGTAGATGGAAGCTATTTAGTCCTCAATATTTTCAGCGTGATTAAATCAAATTAAACACGCTTCACAAAAGATATACTTAACAGAGCAAACAGCTGAGTGCCAGAACCAAGGGCAGCAGCAAACAAAGACTTGTGCTTCGGGTACCGGAAGACATCGCCATGAATATACTTCCATCCAGTCTCTTCCTGGTCATCTGCTGCTTCCTCATCATGGGCATACCTTTCACACAAGAATTATAATGAACAAACTGCAAATCAGTCCAGCAATTAAAAAACAAAGAAAATCAAGAGATGAAGAAATCATGGGTTGGAAATGTTTCTTACTTAACAAAATCATTCTTAAGCACTCGCATGAGGATTGTGGCAAGAAACCCAGTCAAGAGGAGAACGGTAACACATGAGTTTATTATTGAGAACCAATGAATCTCCAAGTGATGCGGAAGGGATGAAGACTTCGAGTACTTCTCCATCCGTTTCTCAAATGGCGTATCGGTTTCTTTCCATTTCACTGTATACATGAATTCTACATCGACTTCCTTGTCCTCAGTGAGATCCACCAAGGCATTTGGGTCCGTATGGACATTAATCTCAATAACACGGTCCTTGTTGTGAAGAAGATCAAAATGGATATGCTTGTAGAGGAAGTACTTGTACTCGCTTTGATCTGCTTTCCCTTCCTTATCGACCTTTCCGATAAAACCCCAGATGGGCAGATCATCATAGTACATCTGGAAGTAATAGTCTTTGGTGACCGCATTACGGAACTGAGCAACTTCTTCCTTTGAGAGCTTCCTCTGGCAAACAACCTCGGAGTCTCTGTCTTCTAGAAAGTTGAGTTTGTAGGGAGCATCAACCAAGCGGTCACCATTTAAAACCTCACCGAGAGCTTCCTTTTTCTCGGTCACATGAGCTGCGATTTTATATCAGTTAAGAAATAGAAATCTATCAGAAGCAAATCAAAGAAAGAATGGGTAACATATGATAATCAACTGAACTTGAACTAAAGGAGCTCTTCTTCAGCAACAACAGTACAGGCAAGCCCACTTTCCCAGAAACGAGGCCATTCATCTGGGAAAACAATCATGCATGGGCCATGCCCCAAAAATCTTCTCATGTCAGAAAATATTGCACACATCATTGGCAAAAAAAAAAAAAAAAAAATTACTTTTTTTCTTGCTGAATGTGGGCCACCAGTGAGAGCTGAGATCACCCAGCAGAGGAGATTTTGGTGGCAAAGCCCATACACGCATATCACAAGCAGACTTTTTTTTAAGTCTCAAATATGAACAATCTATTTTCAAGCCACCACCGATATAGTTAGGATTGTCCAGTAAAAGGGGTGTTTAGGGCATTTTTTTAAGTCTCAAATATGAATCATTGGGTAAGCCATAATTTTTCAAGCCACCAATGATATAGATAGGATAGTCCGGTAAAAAGGGCGTTTGGGGCATTTCCCAACCATCAGGGGCCCACCAGATGCACAGTCTGGAACACTGACAGGTTGGCCTCAGAAGTACAGTGGCTGGCTTCAGAGAAAACAGGCGGGCCTCAAAAAGTACAGTTGCTGGCTTAAGAGAAACCACTGTTTTGTTCAGTTGAGCATCATATAATACCCCAGGAAGAATGAAACCCAAACAGCAGTGTGCAAATGCGAACCTGGTGAACAGAAAGGAAGATCAAAATATCGATATGTCTCGCTGAAATCAGAAACAACACATTAAAACATTGAAGAATTCCCTTGATGATTACAGTCACAATCCAAAAGAAACCAATATTTAAACAATTAGAAACTACAATAGATGAATTCCAGAATTGACATCTACCAACAATAGAACGAATTCCAGAACCAACATCAAAAACTTTTTTTTTTTTTTGAAAGATGGTGTAATTTTATAAGACCAAGGCCGGAAACCAAACTACACAATCCGAAATTCTCAAAAAATCACAAACAATGTTTTTCCGTTTTGCAATGAATCGATCAGAAATTCTCCATAGAGTCCCCTGAAAGTTCAACAAATTGAAATTTGAAAATCGAGTTGAGGGTGGGATCTTTGTCCTTGTCATCCATTTGTAGGCCACGACTTGTTGATTGTAATCAACCTATTTAATATACTATTCGATAGGGCTTGATTGAAATCAACCTGTGTAATATTACATGGTGCATGTGGTAGTTTTGTGCTCACATTGCCAATCCCAAGCCCGGATGGAGGATGATTGCATCAGGTCGGCAGATAGCATCAAACTTTTGCCATAACTTTCATTATGGATCCTAACAATATGGCATTCCAAACTCATTCTGTGGTGTTTGTAAGTTATGGCCCTTTAATGCAATTGAATCAAGGAAGAAACTAATTGCAGTGAAGTTCAACGTACCATATTGAAAGTTCGAATCACATGAGAAAGGATGCAATTACTGTGAACAAGCTTAACATTCCTCTAGTCATATACTAGAGATCACTATTTCTTATTTCACAAGGCCTATGCATTATTTATAAAGAGTGTTTACAAGGTTTCCTCCCTAAGAGAAATCTCTAGCATGACCTAAGGAATCTAAAAATAGAATTCCATTCTAGCAAATATCTCTGAAAAAAGAAAACCCTTAAACATGAAAGCCTAATAATACTTATTTCCTATATAGAGATATTTTTCCTAACATAGGAATGTGCAAGGAAGGACATTAGAAACAAGCTAAAAAGAAAAAAGAAAATTGGGCATTTTCTTATGCACACATGTAGAGATGTAGAGCACACACATATGGGCTATGGCACAATTGCATTAATTCCCCCAGGCTTGGAAAAGCTCAACTCCGTCGAGTTAACAGAAATGTACTCCTCATATAGCTTCGGGTTGCACTTGAAATCGTCTGTTAAGATCCACATCAAATCTCAATCGGCCCCTCCACTTGACAAGAAACTTCTAATACCCTCCTTAACATGTGGAAACTATATGATCATCCAACACATCTTCAGTAATTTCTTCGAACTAACGTGGTACCTTGGGTATCTGGATAGCTAGTTCTTTTGTACGCTCGTCTTCATGAAGTCGAGATAAACTATAAGATCTTCCACATTGAAAATGAGGTAGATCTTCATTTCGGGTGGAAGCTTGATCAAGTATGCATTATCACCTAACTTCTTTAAAATACATTTAAGACCTGCCTTTCTACAGTGGAGCTTGGTGTTAAAGAATGCTAGAAGCCCATCAGGTTTGAGCCACACCATGACCCTATCCCCTTCTTGAAATTGCACAAAACGCCGCCGAACATCTGCATGCCCTTGGTAATTTTAATCACTAACGGTGATCTTCTACCTAACTTCTTCATGCATCTCCTTGATATGTTATACAAAGCTATGGCATCTTGGCTGGATCAAGCCACAATAGGAAATGGGAGTAAATAGATGGGTTGTTGAAATCGGTTACTAGTCACAATTTCAAAATGAAAGTCCCTTAATGCAATTCACAGAACTGTTACAAAGAAACTCAGCTTGTAATAACACAATGTCTCATGAACTGATGCAATTACCGACCAAACATGGAAAAAGATTCCCAAGACTGCTATGATGACCTTAGTCTATCCATATGTTTATGAATAGATGCCTTGGTTCAATATTCCCATATTCAAGGTCACCCTCAAGGCCATTGATAGATGTTTAACGGTTCGAATTGATTCCTATTCTTACTTCTTCAAGAAAAGCAGCCTATCCTTCTAGAGTATCTACTCTGGTCATGAAACAAGCCCCTATATTGTCTAACCGTTTCGTGATCAAATTGAGTACTTGTTGCAAGGTCGATATAGTCTCATCTTGAGGTTCAGTAGCCATCCCACAATTGTATGTCATCTCTCTTCCAGTGCTCATATGACCAAGGCGTAACGGTAACGGTAGCCGTAATGGTCACCATCATTACCTTTACGACACATGTTGTAAAGGCCGTTACGGGGCTTGTTACGGCCTCTTTTTAATTGAAAAAAAACAAAAAAACTGAAAAACCTGTATCAGCCCTATAATGGACCGTTACAAGCTGCTACGGGGCCGTAACAGCCTTTACGAGCCATTTTTTTCCGTAAAGACTGTTACGGCCTTTACAACCCCATAACGTGTAACAGTTGCCACCGTTACCTTTAACGTAACATCCTTTATGGCCCCATAACAGCCTTTACGGCACACCATGCATATGATAGCAAATTTAGGCACAATGTGTGTGTGTGTGGTGTGTGTGTGAGAGAGAGAGAGATTGGGTTTGAGATTCATTTTTTGTTCTTTTTTTGGATTTGAGGAATGGAGAAGGTTTAGGTAGGGTTTCAATTTTTATTTGGGAATGGGAAAGGTTTGGTAGGGTTTGGTTTATGACAGATTATGGGTAACTTACGGACTAAACAATGGGCAAGTTTTGGTAATATTCGAGATAGAAATGGGGTGATTGCATAGGTGAGATGGAGGTTGTTCTATGGTGAAGGGTTTGAAATAACATGCTAGTTTAGGGAATTGTTTTGAAGACATGTTTGGGCAGAATATTCGGACAGCTTTTGGGGAAGAGAATAGAAAAGTGAAAAGAAAAGAACCTCCCAAGAGCAGACTTGCTTCAATACCAAAATAATGAAATTGGATCAAAGAAGAAACTAATTGCAATGAAGTTCAATGTACTAGATTGAAGTTCAAACCATACAAGAGAAAAGATGCAGAGAATGAGTGGTTTGGATGTAATGGACCGCTATGCCATGCGTCAACTATTTTTGCAGAAGGCATGAAAATTAAATGGGCGTTGTTAGATTATTTTCCTTTTCCTTGGCTAAAAGAAGAGAAAAAAGAAAACCCAATAATCAAAGGGTAAATCTAACCCAAGTGCAGCACACCCACTCAAATTGCACACAAGGCACAATCTATCCAATACCCATACTGTTAATACATAATCCCACCATGGAGAAACTGCTGGAAAATCCCACAGATTTGACAACACTGTCCGTCCAACATGCAGACCTTTCTCAATTCATACAAAAAATCATTTCCACCGTCCACCACAGGTCACTGATCGAACAGAACATCTTCCAATCAATGACCCTTTCCTACCGTGGGTGATCCATGCTAGGGCATATCCGAAAAAGAGTCCAGATCACAGACCATCAGTCCACATGCCAAATTCTTGTAGGAGATGGTAACGACCACAGGTGGTGCATAGCCCACCGAACAGACGACCTCAACATTAAAACCCTAAAACCCCTACATAGAAATCTCTCACCCCATGAATCGAGATACAAACTAAAACACGAAACAACCGCAGATCCAATGGAAACATAAAAACCCTAGAATTCAAACAAAAATAAAACTGCAGAGATCAGATTCGAAAAGCAAGAAAGAGAGAGATTGGGAGAGTTCTGACCTGGGATTGTGAAAGGGCCCCACCTTGTTGGCGTAGAGTGGGACCGGATCTCGGGCCTTGTACTTGTGATCTGAGCCGTCTGATTTCACTCCGACTCCGAAACACAATATGAGAATCGCCACCACTACCAAACCCATCTCTCTCTCTCTCTCTCTCTCTCTCTCTCTCTCTCTCTCTCTCTCTGTGTGTCTTCTACGAGGAAAGAGAGGGTAATGTCCGAAGAAAAATGCCGAGATTATAATAGGCTGAGATCGGATAGTTTACTCCGGTAGACTCCAATGTTAGTTTTGCGCCACTTAAAAGAACGGTGGTGACTGGATAGAGCTTATAGCTGAAATCGCACAATCCTAACCGTCAAAATATTGGATATTGATTGGATGGCTGAAAGTAAAATAGTTCATGGTCCAAATCAGAAAGAAAAGATCAGGCGACTGATATTATTTTCTCAATGAACTTTTTCGTTCATGCATCATCCACAAGTTTGGGGAGAGATCGGGACCGTATGATTTTCCGTACATCTATTCCGTATGTACGAAATTTCCGTGCGTCTATACGATATCTACGGTTGAATAATCACCATCATCTTTAAATAGTACAAACCCATTTATGGCCCACGAACCTTTGTAGGCCCACTTATTTTTAGCTTACACGAATAAGCCCCAGCTGTACGGACGCATATTTACTGGACCAAAATGTCCTTGTTTTAGCTGGGGGTTTCCAAGGCTACGGATTATAACCGTAGCCATAACTATAGTGCTGAGTTGGCCTACACACTTTCTTTTTTTTTTCTTTTCTTTTCTTTTTTCTTTTTTTTTTTAAAAAAATTTACATGGAGAACTTTATTCTACTTACATTTTTCTCTAATACATATTTATATAAATATGTATGTATAAGCGTATAAAAAAAAATTCTCTCTTTTTTTTTTTAATTTCTTTCTTTATTCATTTAACAATAATATCTTCTAAACCAAAATTAGTTACGTAACATACCATATGTGATTTTGGGGTAGGAGGAGCTACTTTGCCAACCAACCTTATCATTTTCATAGATTCCATCAAGTCAATGGTCGAAAATCCATTTCATTGACCTCGCGGTCAATTTCAATCAGTTCGTGATAAATTTTATTAACTTCGTGATCAATTTCATTTACTTCACGGTCAAGTTCATTCACTTCACGGTCAATTGCTTTCATTTCACGGTCAATTTCATGCATTTCACGGTCAATTCCGATGATTCCCCTTCACTTCACGGTCAATTCAATTCATTTCAGGTCAATTCCTTGCACTTCCCAGTCAATTTCGTGCATTTCACGGTCAATTCGCTTCATTTCACGGTCAATTCCATGCATTTCACGATCAATTCTTTTTTACTTCATGGTTAATTCAATGCACTTCACGGTCAATTTCCTTCACTTCACGGTCAATTCCCTTCATTTCATGGTCATTTTCATTCATTTCACGGTCAATTTCAGTGATTCCCCTTCATTTTACGGTCAATTTCATGCATTTCACGGTCAATTCCCTTCACTTCACGGTCAATTTCATGCATTTCACGGTCAATTCCCGTCACTTCCTGGTCAATTCCATACACTTCATGGTCAATTCTCTTTACTTCACGGTCAATTCGCTTCACTTCACGGTCAATTTCATGCATTTCACAACCAATTCCCTTCATCACTTCACGGTCAATTCCAACGATTCCCCCTCACATGTAGGTGTTACCCGTGATTTTAGCTATAAGCTCGTTATTACCGGTAGATGTTACCCATGAAACACCGCAGCGGGTGTTTCACTGACCGTGGGGCCCACTCTGCATTTTATTTTTTTCATATCCACTCCAACCATCCATTTTTCAAGATTATTTAAGGGTATATTTCCAAAAATGAAGTAGATAAAAATCTAAATTGAACCACATCACAGGAACAGTGATAATTGAACGGCCACCATTAAAGATTTCTTAAGCCCCACTGTAACGTTTATTTTCCATCCAACCTGTTGATAAGATCTCACATAAACATACCTTGATGAAGGGAAAACAAAATATCAGCTTGATTCGGAACTTTTGTGACCTCAAAGAATTTTTAATTGTGGAGATTCAATCCCTACTGTATGGTCCACATGAGATATATATATATCTGCTTAGTTTTAGGAAATATAATCTAAAGTGATTTGAAAAGACTGATGTGGGGTGTGGATATACAACAAATACGTCAAGGTGGGCCCCATGGTCAAGGAAACGCCCACTGCCGTATAACCCGGATAGCACTTAATCCGCTCCCGTTATTTTCGTGGGAAATAATTAGAACTGTAGATGTCCGTACGATGACTTTTTGATTTTCTCTGCTTTTGAGAAAAGTGATCTTTTGAGGTTCGGCTGCTGGTATTTTGATCAAAATACACTTTGAGTATTAGGATAAGCAACTGAAAAAGTAGAGTTATTTTGATCATTTTGAGTTCATAAGTCTAGTTTCACCATTAAAGTTTTTTTTGGGTGAATGAAATTGGTGGTAGTATGTTGGGTCTATATGCCTCAAGATCCCTTTTCCGGGAGCTATTATACAAATACAACTCTCCCCCCCAAATGTTCGCACAATACCGTTTGATCTTTCTAAGTGGGGCCCATTTTGAGGTTATCAAAACCGTTGATATCATGTGACCCACTTTGGATTGCCTATGAACGAAAATATCCTGGATGGAAAAAAAAACTTAATCTCAAATATGTGGCCAAAAACTGAGATGATAACATATCAAACGTTCACATGTAACAAAGAAAAACTAAATTTTGGTACATGGTCTATCAATGTAGTGGTCCATCATATCAACGGTTTGGATCACTTTTCCAAGCAAGCCACTTGTACAAAATACAAACTTAAAGCTCAAACGTACCGTTAAAAAATCGTTTTCTGAGCAATGTGTGTGATACCTCTATTTCCGTGTGGTGACGCCGTACCGGGTCGGGGCCTTTTTTTTTTTTTTTTTCAGAAAATCTTTGATACTCAGAGAGAGTATGATGGATGACACGCAGGCATTTTAGATATACTAACAAATAGGATACGTGGCATAGAATCATTTCAAATTAAACTTCCATAATCATGGATCCAAGTTTAAATGTATCATAAATCGAAAATATACATTTATTTTATTATCTTAACATAGGATTGATGGACATTTATTGGACGGCTAGAAATGAATTATAGACCGGTCCTATTTCAACAAACAAATGTCCACGAATCACATATCAAATTTCTCATCCAATACCATTTTGATACTGCGACTTAGATGCAGTGTTCTACGCATCGATTTAACCTTTGATATAAAACCCAATGGTTGATAGATGATATAAACCTAATCTAATATTAATTAATTATTTTTAACCTTGATGGATAGATATTCGTTCATTGAATTTGGACGGTTTAGATTTTTCTTTTTAGATGTCCAATAGAAATCCAGTGATCGACCAATGAAGGGATTTTTTCTATTTCTTTATTGGTTCATGACCCACCTAAAGTGGGCCCTACTAATTTTATGGTTTATTTTCAGTTAAATGTATTGGATGGGTACAATTATTTGTACATGACACTGCCGGTATCAAAGTTTGGGATTTTCCATCGTATAAACTCAACGTACTGCTCACGTTTTTTCATTTGTATAAATGAATTCAGAAAGATGAAAATATTCTTACTTTTTTAAGTTTCTTTACCTTAATAGGGTATTTTCATCAAAAAACCAACATTATACCCTAGCAGTCGCCTTTGGGCAGATAAGTTTTCGGGCGGCGATTAAAAAGAATTGTACGGACTTATCTACGGTGCTAATTTTTACTCTAGGAAGTTATTCCCTTAATGTGCCATACTCTGGAAGAGTATGGTAGTCCATACACATGCGTGCTTCAAAACCAACGATCGTGGCATATTTGTGCTCAGTCTGTACCGTTAAATTCTGGAATAGGAAATTATTAGATTTTTTAAGATGATCAGATCTAATTTTCGTGCCTTTGAATGGACTCTGAAAAATGCCATTTTATCTGGTGGTTAGGATTTTCAGATCAGTGTTGGTTTTGGTCTATGCCCCATCACCATTGGGTATCCATATTTTCTACCGTCTTGATTGATCAAAATTAGTATACACGTATGATGGACGTGCGCATGTGTATGATACAATGTACACTGCCAGGGCATCATTCAGATAATGAACCAGAGCTGAGTAACTCTGTTGGTATCATCCCATGCAAATGGACCAAAATGGTGGCCCTCACAATAAAAGGTGGACGGCTATCAATCGATGAGAAAAAAAAAACCCCAAATCAGGCAGCTAGGTTTGTCCGAATTATGCAAAATTTTCACCAAGGCCCATCCATAGTGGGACCCACTGGATGAAAGGTTGTGATGACAGTAGGTGGCCCACATGAACGGCTCATGGTCTTGTTACCATAATTTCATGTGGCACCACGGACTACCAAACCAGTCCACAATAAGTAAGAGCGCGAGTCTTTTACAATAGAGACGGAGAGCCTAATCCGTTAGTTTGGTTGCGTCAATGTGTTGTTTGGACACTACAGAGCTTTGTACAGACCGTTGCAGGTTAAGCTTAAACTATACTGCCATATGTGGGCCCTATTGTTATGGTTTCATGAAATCCAATCCGTTCATCGTGTTCACCCTCTCATTCTATCGTAAAATTCTAAAAATAATACTGATCCAATATTCAAATGGACCACACCACAGTGAAAATCTAGGATGGGATGCCACCATCAAAAACCTACCAAATGATTTTAGGGTCCACATAAATTTATATCATCCAGTCAGTTCAGAAGATGAATCACAGTAGGATCAATGGGGGAACTAAAAATCAGGCCGTTCAATAACTCAGATGGACCAGAACATGCGATTTTAAATATTTTAGGGATGATTGAAATGATGTAGAGCAATTGAGTTTTGGATCGGTCTGATTTTTGGGTTGCATGGGAAAAATGAAGTTTTATACATGATTTACAGATTGGATGATATGTACACATCACAGTGGGCCCCACACATTCGGTTGCATTTTAAGCTTTTCCTACAAAGCTTTGTTATGTGATTCGGGCCTCGCGTTGTTAGTTAGTCACGAACCCCCGACCCAGATCCAAATTCCACGTCGGTTTCTTATTGAGACGAGTCCTTCGGTTGTCCGAAGGAGTGTGATTGTCTATACACATGCACTAAAAATTGTACATGTGGCGTACATTAACAAAGCAAAATCGTCAAAATCATAAACCCACTCTAGATAGATTATAAGCCCAAAATAAAATTATGAAATAATCCTAACCATTGATTAGTGTACATTTTTACATTCACTCGGGACCGTTAACTATGTTCATCTTAACGGTCCATTAGATGCAATCCGATCATCTGGTCATGATATCAAATTAGGTTTTTTTTTTTTTTTTTTTTACTCATCTAAAGTATGCCCCACTATTAATTTGGACGGTTTATTTTAATTTTATGAACTCCACGTATATAGATCTTGAGTGAATGCGTATGAAGCACCATACACTGCGAACGCAGAGTATAAAGGAGGTGAATCCGTGCATGTCTTGCTTTTTCTCACTTTGACTTGATTAGGCTTGAAGGAAGAGAAAGGCATCGTGGGATTCAGAAGCTTACGAACTCCAGCCACTAGGATAACGTACACCTCTTTAATAAGGAATCAATTCAGATGGCCTATTTCCTTCCATACATTGATGGAATAATGGGCCAATTTCATTTCCTTCCATTGATGGAATAATGGGCCAATTTCCATTGTGGGCCATGCAACACAGGGGTGGAGTAAAAATAGGACCCACTTTCAATAAAAACTTTTCAACAAGCTTGGGCAACATAAGATTTATTGAGCTCACTATGATGTGTGTGTGATATTCATGTTGAGAAAAGTCTTAAATCTAAGATTTTGAGGTCGTTCGACCGGTCGTGGGAAGCTTCGACTGGTCGTAGGAGACGCTCGACCGGTCGTAGGTTCGAGCCCTTGTACGACTCAAAGTCCAGCAAGTTTTTTGTTGTTTTTTACTGTAGCCATGACTGGTCGTAGGACAGCTACGACTGGTCGAAGGTGGGCTACGACCAGTCGTAGGAGAGCTACGACTAGTCGAAGGTTACGCAGTTTGTTCCGCGATTTTGCGCGAAACTGCGGATTTGAGTCCTTTCGCAACTGGGATGCGGAAGGGAAGTTTCCTAAACTATAAATAGATATTCCTAGGGTTTTTCTAGGAAGCGGTGATGAATGCTAAGGCTTTCTAAAAGGGTTCCAGGGTTTCCAAAGGGTGTAGCAAGGGTGAGATTCGAGGTTGTTCGAATCGGATAAGTCCTTTCTCTTTGTAATTGATGCTTTCATAGTGGTGATCTGTCGCTTTGTGCCGTGGTTTTTTTCCCGCAAGGGTTTTCCACGTTAAATCTGTGTGTTCTCTTTCTTGTGTGTGCTTGGTGCCATTGGATTACCATCCTAGATCTAGATCTGTGTGATTCCGCAGGCCAAAAATCCCAACAAGTGGTATCAGAGCAATCGGTTGGGACACAGATCTGAATCTGAGGGATTATTAATAATGGCGAGCGCCAGGTATGATATTGAGAAGTATTCAGGGAAAAATAATTTTGAGTTATGGAAGATTAAGATGATGAGTTCCTTAATCAAGCAAGGCGAAGATGGTGCTCTTGAGGAACGGAAGTCCACCATGAAAGATGATGATTGGAATACTCTTAATAAGAAAGCCTTATCATCGATCCGTTTATGTCTCACGGATGAGGTTCTCTACAACGTCATGAGGGAGAAAACTGCGGCTAATTTATGGGCGAAGTTGGAGGATGTTTATGCGAAGAAATCCTCTGAAAATCGTCTGCACTTGAAGCGGCAGTGGTATAACTTCAAGATGGCAGAGGGTGGAGATCTGGAGGCTCACATCAGCAACTTTAATAAATTGGTTTGCAAATTGCTGGATATGGAGGAAGTGATGAAAGATGAAGAACAAACATGTATGTTGCTGAATTCTCTCCCTGCATCCTATGAGTCATTCAAGGATACTATGTGCAGCATGAACAAAACCCTGAGTGCCGACACTGTTATCTCAGCCCTTCAAGGGAAGGCTATGAGACAGCTAGACAACAACATGGGGACGTCTTCTGATGCACTGTTTACAGTGGGTAGGAATTCTGAACAAGGTACAGGTTCTTCAGGTTCTAGATCCAAATCCAAGGGCAAGGGCAAAGGAAAGGTAAAGTGCTGGAATTGTGGGAAGGAAGGACGTGTGAAAAGGGATTGTGAAAATCCTAAATCTAAGAGGGAAGATTCTGAGGCTTCATGCAGGGAGGCTAACACTGCCACGTCAGATGAATCGAGTGGATGTGATGGTGATGTTTTGTCTGTGTCTTCGCTCAGACGGTCATACGATGATCGTAAGGATGAGTGGATGCTAGACACAGGGGCATCTTTTCACATGACTCCTCATCGGAGTTGGTTCACCAGCTATAGGGAGTGCGATGGTGGACAGGTATTTATGGGCAATGACATTGCCTGTAATGTTGTGGCTATTGGTACGGTACGCATCAGGATATTTGATGGGGTGGAGCGTAACTTGACTGATGTCAGGCACGTTCCTGATTTGAAACGGAATCTGATTTCTCTTGGTGTGCTTGAGGCAAAGGGATGCAAGTACACAGGTATTGATGGTGCTCTTAAGGTATCCAAGGGGGCACGGGTAGTCATGATAGCGCAACGACTCGATCATGTTTACAGGTTGATCGGGAGCACTTCAAAAGGTGGAGCTACAGTGGATGTAGCGAATTCCACCTCTGCACGTGTGTGGCATGGGCATGGGCACATGAGCGGGCAGGGCAGGAAGGCTGAGACGTGCGGACAGGGATACAGAGCAGGTGGAGCAGCCACCTGTGAGAAGAACTACATGGCATGATTGCAGGATATCGGCAAGGTACATGGACGACTCCAATATTGCAAGGCATTCATCTTCTATTCTGATGGCTCTAGGTGAGCCTGGTGCTGAGAAGTGGAAGGTGACTATGGGCGATGTGATGGATTCGTTGTACCAGACCGACATATGGGAGCTGGTGGAGCTTCCAGTGGGCCGGTGAGCGGTTGGATGCAGGTGGATCTTCAGGAGGATACGGCATAGATACAGGGCAAGGTTGGTAGCAAAGGGTTATGCTCAGAGAGAAGGGATCGGCTTCTCAGAGATATTCGTGCCGACGGTATAGCAGGTATCTATCAGATCCGTGATTGGCGCTGGTTGGCCAATGTGATCTTGAGCTATGATGTGAAGCAGAGATAAAAGAAGAGGTCAAGGAGCTACACGGTTGAAGATTGAAGACTTGGTGGAGATTGTTGAGAAAAGTCTTAAATCTAAGATTTTGAGGTCGTTCGACCGGTCGTGGGAAGCTTCGACTAGTCGTAGGAGACGCTCGACCGGTCGTAGGTTCGAGCCCTTGTACGACTCAAAGTCCAGCAAGTTTTTTGCTGTTTTTTACTGTAGCCAGGACTGGTCGTAGGACAGCTACGACTGGTCGAAGGTGGGCTACGACCAGTCGTAAGAGAGCTACGACTAGTCGAAGGTTACGCAGTTTGTTCCGCGATTTTGCGCGAAACTGCGGATTTGAGTCCTTTCGCAACTGGGATGCGGAAGGGAAGTTTCCTAAACTATAAATAGATATTCCTAGGGTTTTTCTAGGAAGCGGTGATGAATGCTAAGGCTTTCTAAAAGGGTTCCAGGGTTTCCAAAGGGTGTAGCAAGGGTGAGATTCGAGGTTGTTCGAATCGGGTAAGTCCTTTCTCTTTGTAATTGATGCTTTCATAGTGGTGATCTGTCGCTTTGTGCCGTGGTTTTTTTCCGCAAGGGTTTTCCACGTTAAATCTGTGTGTTCTCTTTCTTGTGTGTGCTTGGTGCCATTGGATTACCATCCTAGATCTAGATCTGTGTGATTCCGCAGGCCAAAAATCCCAACAATTCACTCCGTCCATCATTTACGCCCGCTTATGTTAGGATGTGAGCTCTAAAATAAGGCAAATACATAACTCAAATGAACCACGCAAAAAAGTCGGAATGAAATGGACATCATATCGAGCCTATTTGAATTATAGATTACAGTCGTAATGTGCTATAATATGTAATAAATGAGTAATGATTATCGTTACCATGAGCTAGTGGCCGTATGCAATACCCTCCTTCAACTCTTAACTTATAAAGTATTTTTCACAATTAGACATACATGGATGTAATTTTGTCAATATGTATTATATCAGCACCATCAATCCATTTTACAATATTATTTTAGGGCATGTTTTAGGGAGATCCAACACTTATGTGGACCTCAAGAATTTCTCAATGGCAAGCATTCAAACCCATTGCTTTATGTGGTGTGGTCCATTTCTACTTTGAATTTGCCTCATTCTTTGTCTCATTTCATAAAATTATCATACAGGATGGGTGGATATAACACAAATTATGGTGAATCCCATGAAATTATACTATGTCAATGCATCTCAGGCAATCCTTTTTCTATCATGATTATGAAAAATTATTGAGATTTGACAGTTGACAATATCAAAGTAAGATGTAATGATATGATTTTTATACCACATTACTCTTGTAGTCCGTAATCCAAACATGCCCTTAACTTTCTTATCACTCATGAAAGTTTTGAATTAAGTTGATATTTCCCTTCCTTGACTTTGGTACTACTCACATTATGATCCGATTGAATGGTATATAAACATCACAAGATCGATCTTTTGTACATCTTACCAGCTTCAATTTATTTTTATTTTTTCATTTTCCACTTTATCTAGCTAAGTTACCATGCCATTAGAACATGTAATGGAGGGCTCACTAACGAAACAAGTAGGTGTGTTAATTTGGATGCACTAACTACTGGAGGCCCAAGAAGATATCAGACAAGCAGCTAACTTTTCTTAAAGCGATATCTTGCAGCATATGAGTAAGACATCGCGTATAGCATTGAAGAGAGAGAGAGAGAGAGAGAGAGAGAGTCTAAAAGTCCATTAAGCGACGAGAATATGGGACTTTTTTTCTTAGGTTGATGGGGTTTACCATCTAAGTCAACTGCTTCCTTCAAATGTAGGCTGCCTTAGTAATGGATGTGTCTTCCTTTTAAATTCTTTTCTTTTTTGAATTGTATACCATAAAGTCTTATCTTCCACGCTTCTCTAAATGAAATGCTTTTCTATTTTGGACAGTCACGATTCCAGAGGGCTTAGAAAAGCTGCAAAGAAATCTCCTATCGTCTAGAGTGAAAGAGAGGTAGGCATTCACTCTAAATCATGTAGTCCACCTAAGTCAATGATTGACTTGATTTTTAGGCCCGTGGCCCACCATGGAAGTGTGTATCTAATTGATGGTGTGGATGTTTGGCCTACGTTCCAGTAGGCCCACAAAGATCGACGGACCACAGTTTACGATCCACCCAGTAGATAACTTCAAACCTGTTAAGTGCTTGTGAAATCCAATCCTTTTAGTAGGTTGGCCCCACCATGAAGGTCAATTGATGCAAAAATTAGATCTATCCACTCATCAAGTGAGCCACGCTATAGAGAGAAACATGCATCCATTGATAAATAGTAAAATACAAGTGTGGTCTGCTTGATGAATGGATAGGTATGATTTTTATGTAAAGTGTTCATCATGAAGGAAGGAATCTATTGAATAAGTTGGATGTCCCATGAACTTAATAAGTTAGAATTTATCAGCTAGGTGAACTATAACCTACATTACAACCGGTTGTACTTGAGGCATTCTCTGTGTGTAGAGTAATGCTCACACATTAATGGTACGTTCAACTAATTGGCATGTGGGGCCCACCATGGCATTTATTACATCTCTCCCATCCAGCTACGTTGTTTCAGCATGGAAATGGGATGCAAATCAGGTCGATCCAACCATAAACATGAGTGCCACACGTGTTTGGAGTTTTTCAAGTGATTGATAATGTTTTCTGCCGCACGTGAATTTGGAGTTTTTTAAGTGATTGATCATGGTTTTCTATGGTTTGCCCCACCTAATAGTTGGACGGACACGATTTTTGGCGCATCCCATACAACCTTGCTGGACGGACGAGATGTCATACAAAGAAAATATTTCTATGGCGGGCTTCCCCATCCCCAAGTATTGTGTAAGTGATAAACATCTAGCCGTCCAAACCGACCAACTTATGGGTCCCACTGTAAATGGACCATATCCCAGAGATCAGACTAATTAGATGATCTTAAACTCTTATTATGGACATTTTTATTTTGAATTTGGACCATTATCTTCACTTTTACTGTCCATTTGCTGCCGATCGTATAATGACCCTAAGTGTATTTTTCGGGCTTTGATTCATCTACGATGAACTGAACTATTTGAACGGTTTGGATTGGTGTTTACGCTCCCGTATATGGTTCTCAATCAGTAAACCTGGGATACATAAATGCATCATGCACATGGTTTTAAGACTCGGACGAATCTGATCCAGCTCTTCCGAGTAGACTCAATACCCGTTCACTACTCAACTCAGGAACGAATGAGTCGATACAAGACGCCGAGTCTTTAACCATGATTACATATCCAAAAACGTTGAATTCCAACATTAAAGCATTAAAAATATATAATTATTTAATATAATTTTCTGCCTGATTAAAATCTAGATTCTAAATGATTGTATTTGTAGGATATAAAGATATAAAATAGTTAAAAATTCTATAATTAAAATAACGAAAATGGAGGTGGTAGAATATTTTACCATTTTGTTCCACCCAAAAATAAAAAAGGAACAGAAAATTCTGATTTAGTTACACCATAAGCGGAAAATTCACAAACGTTGGATGCATCAGACAATTCAGTCTCAAAATTACATCTGATTTCTTTAGTTTTTCATCCACTGACTCAGCACAAGTGGGCCACAGCCCAAAAATCACACTTATTGGAATATCCTAGACTTCTGATCTCTTCTTTTTTTGGGGCATTTGTGACAATTCCTCATTTTTACTTTTACCCACTGTTTACAGGCTACTGATAAGAGAGTTATGATCATTAGATCCAAAGGATTTTGGCTCCAACGTTGCAGCGTGATGAACACATGAGATGCTGATTGGTTCAAATTTCATACCTGTGCCCCACCCCCCGGGACGTTTGAGTCTTGTTTGGAACAGTTCTGTCTGCCGGCCGAATCAGCACTGGATTAGAAAATGCAGCTGAAAATCGGATCGTGTTGCTTTTTCCATATCTGAATCCATCGAAGTACAGTTATCGGCCCGAATCACAAGCAGTGCATCCATTGCTAGTAATTTGGCCAGATGAGCATTCTTCAGGCATTCGGAGTCCAAAACCAACCACTCATTTGCAACCACAGAGCCCATGCAGAAGAGAAAGAACCCATCGGAAAACTCAAGTGGGATTTCATTTACATTAGCTCACCTGCATACAATCCAAATGGAAATCCAATCCACATTGCTCAAAGTTTCAGCCAAAAAAATATAATCACAATAAAGGGTATTAGAAGAAAAACTGCAAGAATGATTTCAATTGTTTTTGGGGTGGGCCCCAAAAAGAAAAGGCCATCAAAGAAACCATGTACATCTGATTGGCTATTTCCCCAGCCATAATTCTTGAATCATTTATAAGAAACGAAAACCCTGCTACTTAACAGTTCTCACTCCAATCCAGAAAACCATCACTAAAGCATTTCAAAAAAATAATCATAACCACATTATATATACACACAAGAGGGGAGATTTCCTTCTCCCCACAAAATACTCGTGCATGCCGAAAATAAAAAATAAAAATTACATTCCGAGTTACAGCAGGTTAGGAGATGCAACATGGTTCAGGAGTGAGAGACAGAGAGAGATCCACAAAATCGGGGACATGGCAGGGCCCGCGAAGTCTCCATCATGAAAGCATTCGCCGGACATTCTGCAAGGCCCATTCTCACGTAGGATCGCTGACCAGCCCCTGTTCTTTAAAAACACAACTTCGGTGCAGCTCACGGTAACAATCTAAACATTTGATGGGGTATCATAGCTGGCACGACTCAAGATGAGATGGGTTCATATGGATAGGAGAGCCATGGGTGTTTCAGAGCTTCAGATGCAGTCGGACGCTTTGTTGGGTTTATTTCTAGGAGATGGGCAACAAAGTCAATAAAGCCCTGATCCCCCATTGGCAATCGGTGCCGCAAAGACGTCTTCTTCGGGATCAGGTATTCGAGCCTGTTGGTGTCCTGAAACAAGAGCATCAGATCAGAATAAGCCATGGCTAAAACTGAAATGCAGATGATATTCATAATAGTAGTGGTTTCTGTGCTGAACAAGTCTTTCAAGTGGGATGATGAAATCATAGTTTTAATAATCAGACAAATCTGATACGACTCATCTGAGTCAGATTCAGATTCAGTACTACACGATCTGGCTCAACATCACAAGTCGTGCCCCTGAGTCATCCCTGACTTGGCGAGTCAGGCCAATACACCCTCCAACTTGGGCAAGTTGCGACTCGATTTGGGACCAAACGAGTCGATCGAAGTCGCCAAGTCTTAAAAACATAGCTGAAATCGCCCACGGGCATCACATGTGGTTGACATCCGCACATCCGCTTGGGACAGTTGGCACATGGGTAACATCTGGATTGCATATGGTGGGCCTGATCATTGATTGACCATATAGCTCAATAAAGAGACCACTGATGACCCATAATGATAGACAGGATGAGTTTGAAAAGGAAAAGAGGGACATTTAAAAAATACAAGTTGACCAAAAGTTCACATTTAAGTGTGTTGATATTGTGGCCATGATGAGGACGGTTACAACTACAGAAATGGTAATACATATCATTGACAATTACATTGAAAGGAGTTGACTAATATTCTCTAATTGCTATTAAGAGGAATGAAAATGGCTCGTTTGGGATTTGGATTTATAAAATGGATCTTGCACAAACCATAGTTCTAAAACTTGTTGACTTGACTCAAACCTCAGCCGACTCAACTCAACTTAGTTAGATTTCGAGCGGAGTCTCTGGGAAACTTGGTACTGGGCCTGACTCGGCCTTCACTCGAAGAGACTCATCGAGTTGACTTGATGGCTTGGTCAACTCGACACCGCTCGGCATGAGTCACTTACCTTAAATTTCAAGATTTTATTAAAAATTAAATGTCTAGGGAGCGAGATTCAAACCCCCTAACCTCAACAAGGAAGCATGGAACTTAATGAGGTATCGACAATGTTCTTGCTTCAAGTTAGGATTTATATACTTAAATGAGGTCTAACTATTCTAAATATCTACTAACAATCCTAACATTTTCAATTTATAATAATTAAATATCGAGTCAAGTCAACCCAACCTGGCAGAACATCAAGCCAAGTCGAGTTTTTAGGTTTTTGAACTATGGTGCAAACCATGGAATCCATCAACCAGGGGTCATTTTCAAAACCTAATAGCCATTAGTGATTATGAATCTCACTACACCGATAACCTTGGGCTTTGATTCTATCACAGTAACAGTGATATCGATCAAAACATTCTCTGTGACAAAAAGACATACACTGCACGTTACATCGTACCATTTTCAGACCAAAACCACAGAATCAGGACATCTGCAGTCACCTAGCATGACTTTGCATTTGCATAACAGGTGTAGCTGAAGACAAAACCACCAAAAATGGATCCTCACCGTTGTCATGATCGCAACAGCTAATTGCACATCATCTTCGAGTTATTGGCCACACTTCCCATCAGTGCACTGAAGTAGGCAAGGACCGTGCGTCCCCATCCTTCTTGCAATGCCACTGATACGGCCTTCTTACTGCTTCTATGGTAATCCTCTGCCATTGTTTCCAGCAATGAAATAAACTGATCCCTTATCACAGAGATCAGTGGGAGTTTTCGAGCTTTTGCCAAAAGTGGATCTCCAAACTTTCTTCGCACACTACTAGTTGAAACCTAATCAGATTGATCAAATCTCCTCTCATTTTCAACATCCATAATGAACTTGATCTCAATGAAGTAAAAAAGAGGATGAATTTTTAGTTTTAGAAACACATTGTGAAGACAATCTAAAGGGGGCATTGGATTTTTTATTTTTTACTTTTTTATAAGACTAGGGTTTATGTGCTCCTTCAGAGTAGCTACATTTGGTGCACCTCAGGAGTTGGGATCCAAAGCCAGGCCCAAGTCTAGTGAAGAGCTCAGATGCATGCCCATGCCAAGACCCAAGCCAAGGTCTAGTCCTAAGCTCGAGCTCGCTTTGCCTATTTTATACGTAATCTTTCTTGGGCCGTATCCTCCTTGTTTGAACTTTGATTTTCAATCTATTTGAACTGTTGCATTCATCTTGTCGAGTAGCACAAAGTTAGAGTGTAAGATCAACAATCAGAAGAACCATCAACAGATGGATCATCAATCACATGGGGCCTGCCTTTGTCGAAAGTGATACTTTTCAGATGGAAGTCTGTTTCCCTGATTCACTCCTGCTTTTATTGTCTGGATCTCGAGGTATGTTTGGACATCGAATCTTTTCATTGGTTTTCTTTGGTGGGCTTGCTTGGCCAACTCAGCCTTGCCCTGATTAACCATGATCATGAGCCCAGTCTCAAATCCAGAATGCATGGCAATAGTATAGTGTGTTCCTCATACCTGGCCACACATGGGCAACGGCCCTTGTAAGTTAAGGCGATCCAGATGTGGTAGAAATGGGGTGGGTCCAGATTGGGATCTGAGCCTTCTTGATGACTGATTATTGTTTTTGGTGTCAAAGCTGTGAGCCCACACTGCAATGGACAACTGGTAGCAGTCCGCCGCATATTTGGATGATGTGTGAAGGCCCTTGTTTGCACAAGTGGATTGAGTATGGACCCCCTTTAGGTGTGAAATTCAAGTGGGCACACAACCTTTACACATGAACCCAAGCTGGCACTCTCGCAAGGAGCTTTTAGGAGACCACCTCATGTCATATTAGTTTATTGCATGGATGGATATCCTTTGCCATGCACATGTTTGGCCTTGATTAATGTGAGACAATATCAGACTAAATCTTCGGCCAAGTGGATGGATAAAAGTCAAATCTTCTTATTAACATCTCCTTCGAGTCGTATTGAAATGTTGGTCATTGGATATATCTAACAATAGATAACATATATCAATGATCCAACAGTTGCATCATAGGGTGTACATTCAACCATTCAACCTTGATTGGGTTATTATTCTACGACATGTGTGAACATTCAAATGCATCATGTTTGTTTATATCTATGTATCATATTTATCCATCCATGATGTTTTCAGAATTGCATGCGTTGATAGTAGACCAATCAACCTCACAAGCATGTTGGTGGCCCATGTGGAGACTGCCTCTTTTTTGCATGAAAGATTCTTTCGGATAATAGTACATAGTACAAGTGTGACCATATTGTAATTAGTCAATGATTTAAGCTTGAGATTGGATGAGCATGCTAATGGTTGGTTAACTGACCAAACCATTAAGATGGGACCACTAATGGTAGATCTAGTAATGTTTATGGTGCATGATTGCAGTTCATGGTATAATTATCATGGGTTCACACTGAAGTGGACAACTAATGAAAGTCCACTTATATGTTTGGACATGTGTATGAGGATTTTGATGGGACTATGAATGGTAGATCTAGTAATGTTTATGGTGCATGATTGCAGTTCACGGTATAATTATCATGGGTTCACACTGAAGTGGACAACTAATGAAAGCCCACTTATATGTTTGGACGTGTACAAGGATTTTGATGACCATCAACACATGTGTGAATAAACAACAAGAACATTCAATGTGCATCGTGAGCCCATCATATATTGATGCAC
Source organism: Magnolia officinalis (assembly GCA_021015155.1). Classification (NCBI taxonomy): domain Eukaryota; kingdom Viridiplantae; phylum Streptophyta; class Magnoliopsida; order Magnoliales; family Magnoliaceae; genus Magnolia; species Magnolia officinalis. The sequence goes on along the minus strand of JAJHSJ010000014.1, from coordinate 7,459,793 downwards.
ATATTGTGATACAAATTAGTTATTTTGTATATGTGATGCTGTGGATGTATGGTAATGTGATGTAGCCTTATTACAAATCATCATGTGGTCCATGATAACCAGTTCCCCTTGATGATATGACGTGTTTCTATGGGTGATGGGATCACTAGTAGGATTCTCCTACTGTTTAGCTAGAATAGATGTTAGATGTAGCCAATGGCTTTAATACATCATTAGAATAGTGGGAGTAGGTCTGCTAGATCATTATGGATAATATAGATGATTAAAGACTAAATATCTAAGCTGTTAAGTACTTAAAAACCCAGGGACAATTGTGCAATTTTCACAGGAGATCTGGATTGGGAGAGATGGTTAGTTCACTTTAGGACCTGTTTCTCCTTTTTGGGGGAGGGGTTGTCTTGAAGTAAGAAGCAAGATCTTGTCGCTCAGTGAGACACACACAACACACAAACACACACAGATATATATATATATATATATATATATATATATATATATATATATATATATATATTGAAGAGTACTGAGTCACATACATTATGATGATATGAGATTAAAAGTAGAGCCGATAGCTCAGGTGTGGTAATCTTGTATCACAGAAGATGTGAGATAACTTTGTTAACAGATATGATTGTTGATCCTTCATCAAAAGGTATAAGTGCGGAATATGGTTCTCAAAGCATGTACGCTTGGCGGGATTTGGGGACGCCTAAATTGCTGTATCCTGGTGTACTTATCTACCATGAGATTCTGTGAAAATGTGAAAAGCCTCATGATATGAAAAGGTTGTGTTGAAAACCTTTGGAACTTTCAAATATCTAAGTTGGGAGACTCACATGGTTCATGATGGTCAATGCCAAAAGTCAGAGTAAAACCTCATTATAGGAAATAAACATAGGGACTAATCCTTGAAAAGGACAAAACCTTATGACATGGCAACCAATACCGCGAATGTTGCATTGGATGTATGGCGTAAAACTTGAAAACACTGTGGAAGAAGAGAGAGAAAAGAGGAATTCAAGAAAGAAGGGAGAGATTTTGTATATCTCACTTACTCGGTTACTCCATAGCTTCAATCATTTATAGAGCTTGGGGATTACAACAGATAAACAAGGAATCCTACCCTGTTTGGGATAGAGAAACCTACTATGATACAAAAGGGGAAAGATAGCCTAATACGAAAAGAGAGAGTAAGTGTAAACTCTATGTATGGTACATATAGGAGCAGGAAACTACTGTGTACGTTAACACACCCCCTCAAACTGGCCCATGGATATCATTCATGCCAAGCATGTCACTAATAGTCTTGAGATGCACTGATGAAGTGGCTTTGGTGAGTATAACAACTAGCTGATCTTCCGAACGAACAAAGGGAGTCTGTAAGAGCTAGCAACTAATTTTTCGCGAATGAAGTGACAATCAACTTCGATGTGCTTTGTGTGCGTTCATGGAAGACTAGGTTGGATGCAATATGTATGGTTGCCTGATTGTCACAATGTAGTGGAATTGGAGGAGTCGAGAAACCCATATCTTTAATGATGGCCTTCACCCATAGCAATTCACAAATTGCACAAGCCATCACCCGATATTTTTCTTTAGCAAAGGAGCGAGCAACAATAGATTGCTCCTTGCTTTTTCAAGTAACTAGATTTCCTCCTACAAAAGTGCAAAATCCTGTAGTGAAGTGCCGATAGCAGCCCAATCATCATCACAAAACCGGTTGATATTTAAGGGGCCATGATTTGAATGGCGAAGACCTCGACCATGTGCGGTTTTAAATAGAGAAGAATCCGATAGACTGCTTTAAGATGATGGCAACGAGGTTTTTACATAAACTAACTTACAATCCCAACCATGTAAGAGATGTCTAGACCAGTAAAATTGAGATAAATTAGACGACCCACAAGTTTGCAATACATGCCCAAATTATCAATTTCGTCCATTTGTTTCTCTTTTTTGTTTTTTTTTTTTTTTTTTTTACACGCACACACCCCCCCACCCATCCATTTGTTTCTCTTGCAACTTATGGTTCACTTCGATAGATATACTCACTGGGCAAGCCCCAAGTAAGCCTTGGAGAGAAGATCTAGGACATATGTATGTTGAGAAAAAAATATTCAACGTTTTGAGCGAGCAACTTCAATCACAAGTATTTCAGTAGCCCTAAATCCTTCATCTCAAATGACAAGGTTAAGAATTTCTTAACACTTTCTATCACAGTTGTACTTGTACCAGTTAGAATAATATCATCGACATAAACGGCTAAAATTGTTGTGTTGCCATTCATATGTTTTACAAATAGAGAGTGAACGAAGGTACTTTTTAAACCCGATGTTGGAGATCGAGTTGCCAAACTTTTCAAACCCAAGCACGAGGCGATTTTTTGAGGCCATATAATGCTCTCTGAGGACGGCAGACTTTTCTGGTCTCCCCCTTAGGCCAAAAATCGACAAGAATGGCCATGTATATTTCTTCTTGATGATCTTCATGTAGAAAAGCACTTACATTCAGTTGATACAAGGGCCGGTTACAGTTGACAACGATAGACAATAATAAGCAAACAAAGTTTAATTTTCCCACCTAAGGAAAAGTTTCATCGTGATCTTCTCCAGGCTTTTAAGCAAAGCCCTTACCAACCAGTCATGCTTTATATCTATCAATCGATCTATCTACTTTGTACTTAACTATGAACACCCATTTGTACCTGACGACAAGCTTTCTTGGTGGAAGAGTGACCGATTCCCAAGTATGTTGTTTTTAAGTGCAGACATCTTTTCTTCCATAGTTGCTTTCCATTTAAAGTCGTTAGGGCATCTATAATCTTGTTAGGGATAGACAGATTCGATATAGATGACAGATGGGATTGTTAAGAATGAGATAGGTTTTTATAGGAAACAAAGTTACCAATGAAATGATGTGTGCATGATCGAGTTCCTTTGCGAAGTGCAATTGGGAGATCCATTTGGTATTGTTCCAACATTGAAGGATGGTGGTGCTCGGGAAGACTAGAATTTTTCTTCCTACGAGAATGGACCTTCAGTTCTTTTGTTGGAGTGGAACTTGGTACCTCTTGAATATAAGACTTGTCTATGATACAGAGGAAAAGCAAAGTAGAAAACATTTGCATATTGTCTCGCAAACTGAAATAAGGCACAATTTCAAAGAATGTATTATCTTTAGAAATGTATCTTTTTCGACTCACAAGATAGTAACATTTGTACTTCTAAGAGTTTTGAGTACCCAAAGAATACACATTTTATCGATTGTGGTCCTATTTTGGTGTGAGATATTCCAACGATGTGAACAAAGCAGGTACATCAAATTCTTTAGGTAGCAAAACAAATAGACACGTGTGAGGTTGCAAAACTTATAACAGATAGTTCCCTTCAAGAACATCAGTTGGAGTCTAATTGATTATACAGGTAGAAAGAATAATGGCTTCATCCTAATATGATTTTAGTACTGACATGCCTATTAAAAGAGACCGGGTGGTCTCCAACATGTGCCAAAGGTTTTATGTTCGGCCACTCCGTTTTGTTGTAGTGTCTAGGGGCACAAGGATCGGCATTCTATTCCATGAACTACAAAATAATTTTGTAAAACAAGGTGTAAATATTCTCATGCCTTGTCAAATTGAAATATTTCAATTTTCTTGTTGTATTGGGTAGAAACCATTTAATGAAACATCTTTATAATCAATGGGACTTTGTCACGACTTTTTAGGAGATAAAGCCATGTATATCATGAGAAATCATCAAAAAATGATAGGAAATATTTGAAACCAAATACATAAACTAACGGAGCAGGTCCCTATACGTTAAAATGAATATGTTGAAATAGGTGCAATGTCTTTGTATTACTTGAAGGAAAAGTAGTTCAACAATGCTTGGACAATTGACAAATTTCACATTGTAAGCTATCTATTTTATTGAATTTTCAAGAAATAAATGATATAATGATTTCAAAGATAACTGGCCTAGACTGGTGTGCCAGAGAGTCACCCATTCATTTTCTATGTTGGAAGCAAAAACATGACTAGAACTATATTTTTCTTGATTGAGAAGATAAAGCTCTTGATCTTTATGACCAACCAATCTTCTCCTTTGTTGCCAGACCCTAGATAACACAATGGGAAGGATAAAAAATGACACAGCAATTCAGTTGTTTGGTAAGGGAGCTAACAGAAAGAAGACTAGATGGGAACAAGGGAACATGAACTACAAAGGAGCTGGATAGGGAATCAAGAAGTCGGAAAGTTTCCTTTCCCAAAGCTGTAGAGACGAAACCGTTAACTAATCTAATATTACTAAAAATAGGCGAGTAGGAAATATATCAAGTAGTTATACCCGTCATGTGGTTAGAAGCGCCTAAATCAATGATCAAGGATGTTTGAGATATGTGATTTGCAGTTGCAAAAGCACATGATTGCCTTATCAGATTAGCGAAGGAAATAAAGGCTTGAAAAGTTGCCACTTGTTGTAGTTAACTGATGGTTTGTCCCTTGGGTTTTGATCAAACGTATGTGGATCACAGAGGCAAAGCTTCAACGACGGGGCCTAGATCTCCTCGAGCATCACCGTAGCTTTATTTCGCCAAAGGCGAAATCTCCTCAGCCAAGGAGAATTGATGAAGACATCCAAGCATCATACCAGAGGAGGGTTGAGCCATTTTCCTTGTGGCTAGATGGCCATTACATGGGGCACACGGCCCAATTCACATTCCTAACCATTTTGAAGACCCCACGTGCATGTTCGTGCATCTTTGAAGACCCCACACTAGGAAGATGCACGTGGGCTGCATATAGGAGTTTGATGGACACGATAATTGGACCGTTGGATCATCATCATCGGACATCTTGATCGTAGACCCCCATGGGCCACGAAATAGTTTAGTTTAGATTATTTACATGTTTCGTTATTTTTGGTATAGCTTATATTTGTATTGATATTAGGGACTTAGGAACAACTTTTAATTTATCAAGCATCTTTATGTTAAGAATCTTATCTGTGAAAGCCTTTTTGTAAAAGGTTTTTTCTGAGACTATAAAAGAGGATAGGTAGTGTGTGGAGCCCTAATGCCATTCTTATGGGAAAAAAAGCTTTGTTTTTTTTTTTTTTCTTTTCTTCATGTGATTTGAAGAATACTCCATGTGATTTGGAACTTGGGTGTGATGTGATTATATTCCCCATTCAACAGAGGTGCGAGACTCTATCTATCATCTTCCTTCTCTCTTCCTTTCTATCCAAAAGAGTATTTCCCCAAAAACTTCATCTCTCTTCTTCCATTCCTATTTAAAACCATCCAAATCATCTTTTCTTCAACTTTTCATCATCCAACTTCAACCCCAATCGAAATTAACCATTGAGGACCCCAAAATCCTTAATTTCCTTTCATCCAAAACCTTAATTCCCCTCTACCAATACCTAAATCCATCAATCCCCTTAACCAATTCACCTAATTTATTTCTAATTTCATATTTTTCCAAAATTCTCAATTCTCATGAACCCTAATTTTCCAATTTTCAAAATTTTCCCTTCCTAACCCTAATCATAGAATCTACAAGTCAAACCCTCGAGTGTGAAACATGCCTATGCTAAATTAGAAGTTCTATCCTTCCATCCAACCTAATTTTAATTGATTTATGTGATTTCTTACCATGCGAGCATATGATTTAGGTTAAATCATATTTTATTTCTTATTATTTACTCTTAACTATGTGATGGGTTAGCATCTTTTGTTAATTGAATTACTTTATGGACTCTTTCATAATCTCCATGTTGCATGCTAGGATTAAATCATGTGTCATCCAAGTATCATACTAGAGGAGGGCTGAGCCCATCTCCTTATGGCTAGACGGCCATTACTTGGGGCCCACTTGGCCCGATTCACATTCTTAGCCACGTTGAAGACCCCACGTGCATGTTCATGAATCTTTGAACACCCCACATTGGGAAGATGCATGCAGACTGTATATAGGAGCTTGATGGACACGATGATCGGACCGTTGGATCATCATCATCAGACATCTTGATCGTGGACTCCCATGGCCACAAAATAGTTTAGTTGTTTAGATTATTTACATGCTTCGTTATTTTTGGTATAGCTTATATTTGTGTTGACATTAGGGAGTTGGAAACACATTTTAATTTATCAAGCGTCTTTATGTTAAGAATCTTATCTGAGAGCGCCTTTTTGTAGAAGGCCTTTTAAAGAAAAAAGGGGGTGTGTGGAGCCCTACTACCATTATTTTTGGAAAAAAAAAAAAAAAAAACGAAGGTTTTCTTTTGTGGAGGTGTTTTCCTCTTTGTTTTTTAGGATTTGTGAGAAACCCTCCATTCCAATTAAATTATGGAAAGGTAGAGGCTTGTTTGGTGGTGGATTCCCCAAGGTGTGTTCTTCTTTTTTCTCTTCTCCAACAAGGTATCAAGGTGTCCCATATCGGTATCGGTTGGCGTAATGGTGCCCTCCGAAACCAATGCGGATACGGGGGCGCAACAGCGATACGGGGGCATAACGGCGATACGAGGGCGTAATGGCCTGTAACGGCGCAATTTTTTTTTTTTGGCCAAAAAAATATGAAAAAATATGGATTAAATCCAGACTATTCTAAGCATTCCAAATATGCATTCATTTATAAATTGGAACATGTTTATGGTGGTGTAACGGTCCACTCTTTGGTGAGAAGTTGTATCGGACTGACTGATTAATTTTTTAACCAGGTAACTTGAATTTGACTACAAAATTCATATATTTAATTTTTTAACCAGGTAACTTGAATTTGACTACAAAATTCATATATTTAATTTTCTAAATATGTAATTTATATATTTAACAACTTGATATCATTTCTCCCAGTAGTTCTTTAAAAAAATGAAATTAAATTCAGGTAGATGGCGTTGCCAATTTGGGACTGACTTGGAACCAATCTATTCTCCAAATCAGCCTCAAATTCATGTCATTTATTGTCATTATCCCACTTATAAATTGGTGGACATTTATTGGATAGTGAATCATAAAAAAAATAAAAATCAAAAGCCCTATTTTAAAAAATAAAAGTCCACAAATTAACAATTAAAACTATTCAAACAATTTGATTTTGGCATTGTGAGTTAGCAATTGTAGTCCATAATTTAATTGCCAAATTTTAAGTTAATATACGTCTCGTGTACAATTTTTTAAGGCTTGAATCAGAAGGGACTCAGATTGTAAAGTGCAGCACACGTGTCAAAGTTTTTTGGGCCCCACCCGTGATGAATGTGTTATATCCACACTATCCATCCATTTTGCAATATAATTTTAGGGCATGAGCCCAAAAATGAGGCACATCCAAAGCTCAAGTGGACTGCACCATAAGAAACAACAATAATTAAACGTTCACCATTAAAAATTTATTGGGGGCTAGAAAAGTTTTAGATCAAGCTGACATGTGTGTTTTCCCTTCATCCACGTCAGTGTCACCCAATTAATAGGTTAGATTGAAAATAAACATTACAATGGACCTTAAGAAATTTTTAATGGTGAGCATTCTATAACCACTATTTCCTATGGTGTGGTCCACCTGAGATTTGGATATTACTAATTTTTTGGATCCTGACCTAAAATGACGTGGCAAAATAGATGGACGATATGGATAAAATATATACATCATGGTGGGGCCCACTCGGGTCTGATCAGATTGGATGGAAAATAAACGTTACCGTGCGCCCTACAAATTGTTTAACCGTGAAAATCATTATCTCCGCTACTATTTTTGGTGTGGTCCAGATGATCTCTGGATATAATTCATTTTTTGGGTGGTGCTCTTAAATGATATCTGAAAATAGATCATCTGGACCACACCAAAAATAGCAACGGAGATAATGATTTTCACCGTTAAACAATTCGTAGGGCCCACCGTAACGTTTATTTTCCATCCAATCTGATCAGACCCGAGTGGGCCCCACCATGATGTATATATTTTATCCATGTCGTCCATCCATTTTGCCACGTCATTTTAGGTCAGGATCCAAAAAATTAGTAATATCCAAATCTCAGGTGGACCACACCATAGGAAACAGTGGTTATAGAATGCTCACCATTAAAATTTTCTTAAGGTCCACTGTAATGTTTATTTTCAATCAAACCTATTAATTGGGTCACACTGATGTGGATGAAGGGAAAACACACATGTCAGCTTGATCTAAAACTTTTCTAGCCCCCAATAAATTTTTAATGGTGAACGCTTAATTATTATTGTTTCTTATGGTGCAGTCCACCTGAGCTTTGGATGTGCCTCATTTTTGGGCTCATGCCCTAAAATTATTTGGCAAAATGGATGGACGGTGTAGATATAACACATTCATCACGGGTGGGGCCCAAAAAACTTTGACACGTGTGCGACACTTGTTAAATGTCATCACCACCTCTCTTGAATATTCCGAAGTCTTCTGGAAACTTCCAGACATTTCTGGAAAATTCTAGAATTCTCTAGAATCTTCCGGAAACTTCTAGAGTTTGATGGAGTTTTCTTTACTCTTCTGGAATGTTCCGGATTATGCTAGAACATTTCAGACTATGCTATAACCTTCCGGATTCTCTTAGAATGTTCCGGAATATAATAAAACCTTATAGGATATATTTGGAAGCTTCTAGAACTCTTTAGAATTATATTGATTCTAGAATCTTCCATGGCTCTCTATAAATATGGGACGAGCCTCATTATGTACACATTAACAACAAAAGAGTGAGTTCAAGAGTAAAAGCAAGGTATCCAAGTATTAAGAGTTCAAAGAGTTTTTTCCTAGTGTGTGAGAGTTGTCATTCAACAGTGATAGTTTGTTAGTGTTGTAAAGCATACCGTTGTTGTGTACAAGTATTTGTAATAAATAAAATTACATTTACTTGTCGTGTTCAATTCTTCAACACTTCACAATCCGAGTCCTGCCTAATTTGGGCCTTAAAAAATTGTACACGAAACATATATTAACTTAAAATAGCAATTAAATTATGGACTGCAATTGCTAACTCACAATGCCAAAATCAAATTGTTTGAATAGTTTTAATTGTTAATTTGTGGACTTTTATTTTTTAAAATAGTGTCTTTTGATTTTTTTTCATGATTCACTATCCAATAAATGTCCACCAATTCGTAAGTAGGATAATGACAATAAATTACATGAATTTGAGACTGATTTGGAGCATAGATTGGTCCTCCAAGTCAGCCCACAACACCATCTACCTGAATTTAATTTCGTTTTTTTAAAGAACTATTGGGAGAAATGATATCAAGTTGTTAAGTATATAAATTAGATATTTAGAAAATTAAATATATAAATTTTGTAGTCGAATTCAGGTTACCTAGTTCAAAAATTAATCAGACAGTCCGATACAACTTCTAACCAAAGAGTGGACCGTTACACCACCATAAACATGTTCCAATTTATAAATGAATGCATATTTGGAATGCTTAGAATATTCCGGATTTAATCCATATTTTTTTAGCATAAATAAATAAATTTGCGCCGTTACAGCCCGTTACGCCCCCGTATCCGTATCGGTTTCGGATTACCGATATGGGACACCTTGGAAAGAAGAGAGAAGAAAAAAGAGGGAAAGGGGGAAAGAAGAGATTGAGAGAGAGAGAGAAGAAAGAAGAAGAAGAAGAAGATCAGGAAGAAGCCGCAACCGCAGCTGCCCGAGAAGAAGAAGTAGAAGAAAAGAAAGAAAAAAAGGTAAGGTTTTTTTGTTTTTTGTTTTTTTTCTTTTTCAGGGCCCGTAACAGCCGTTACGGTCACAGAATTCCGTAACGGCCGTTTCGACCGCGTATCACGTAACGGGTCCCATCGTTACCGTTACGTATCAACCGTTATGGCCAATATGTAACCGATTTGGGATACCTTGCAAGGTATTATTCTTCTTCTCTTTTCTTCCTCCTTTCCCATTGCTTACAACCTTTCTAAACTTGTCCAAACCCTAACCTAATCCATTCCTCTTCTTGTTTCTCCTTACCCATCCACGTGTGGACCCACTCACACGTACGTACGCACGCACGTCCGTATGGACCTTCACGTGTGAGCCTCGTTTCGTATCCTTTCCCTCATTGACCTCCTTCCAACCCTACCTCATTTATATATTCTTTACACCCCTAGGACCCCAATTTCCAAATCTCAATTCGTGAACCTAAAACCCCAATGAAATCTTTTTTTGAAAAACCTTTCCCCAAACCAAAATTTTGCTTACATCATTATTTATTCACGTGGTTGTTGTACTACCCACGTTAGATTGAAAGTCCCTACTTCCAAGTGGGCCGCTATCAAACTATTTTATATTTTTATGCACTACGTATGTGATAACCTAGGACCTTTGTGTTACAAATCTGAATTTTTGAATCTATTTTGTGGATATGTTTGATTTTACATGTTGATTACTGAAATTAATGTGTAATTTATCTCTCATCTTGCATCCTAGGTTAATTTCCATCGTCCTACATCAAGGATTCTTCATAAATGCTCACATTAGCGGAAGAATTTGTTCTGATTTCCTTTATCCAAAGGTCAGGATGAAGAATCCAACAATATTCTTTTAAATGTAGTCTTTTTCTACAATGTGTACATCTGAGCGTATCTTGTCCATGTTTCCTCATCCAGATCCCTGCCCTTTGACACCTTTATAGTTATTTGCCAAGGCAAATTGTTCTGGAAGGATGCTTGAGAGGTATTTCATCGTCCTGCCTCTGTGCGTATGTAGTTATATATAGATTTTAGGGAAGGACGAGATTCTCTTCCAAAGATTTGTATATGTTGAGGTTCGAAGTTCGATCGACAACCAGCAAGAAACTTAAAGAGTCTTAGTTGTCTGATTTTATTCTTTAGATCTTCAAGTCTATAATATTTGTTGATAGTTATCCAATTCTTCCCATTTTTTTTGTTCAAGTTAGCAAAGTACTCTTCTGCAGTTCCATCATCCTGTTCGAGGTTGTTAATCTTTGTGTGAAGTTGATAGATGAGTACATTTTTCCTATCTTATCCCATATATCCTTCGCGGTCTTTAAGAGATAGAGACCACGACTAATCTTGCATGGATTTGAGCAACCAAGATGTCACAAGCCAATTTTAACTCCCCCATTCATCAAAAGTGAGATGATCAGGATTAGGTTGTTTGTTGGTTCCTATTATTTATCATAGTCTTTTCCGTGCTCCAATATACATCCGAGCTGCTTGGGAGCACTCCAAATAGTTTGTGCCATCTAGTTTTACTGTAATAATGGTAAGACTAGGGCTGTCTATTTGTCCAAATGAAATTTGGATGTGTTTATTCTCTCCCCTTTAATAAAAGGAAGAAGAAAAAAAAAGGATAACAGTAGTTCAAAGTAACCTCTCTTAGTGTTCGAGAAAGGTCCAAAAAGCATGATCGATGTGGGAAGGAGTCTTGCTTGGCAGATCTAGAAGCAACGAGTGGTCCAGAGGTCTGAAGGTGGTCCGAGTTTTTAATCGGACCCCAGTAGGATGGCCCACAAGGGACTTCTGGCTGTAATAGAGGCCCCTAGACTCAAATGTGGACCAGAAAGAGCCCCAAACAGAAAAAAATCAATGGCCAAGGTGACCACTACTTGTAGATCAGGAGTCAGGGACGAGATCCGGCACAGGGAAAAGGATTCAAGCGATTTTCCGGCTGCACTGGACTATTCTTGGTGAAGTTCCATGGCTGGAACAAAGATCTGGAGGTATTTTCAGCAAGTTCCAATGGCATTGGACTGCTCTCCAACGAGATTTAGTACGCGGGACTGTTTCTGGTGACGCTAGATGATTCCCGGAGAAGATCTGATGAATGGAGTTGGAACTGACATTGATCCAATAACATGAAGCATTTGTGGTGCAATTCCATTAACAAGAGATCTATCCGACATAGATCTGAAGGGACTGGAGATATCTAGGGCTGATCCAGCAACGCAAGATGATTTCCAGGTAAATCCAATGCCAGAAAACTCACTGGACTTGGATTCTGGTACTGCTAAAGCTTCTCTAGTGAGTAGTGAGATCTCCTCCTCCAGAGAATAGCTGGTGGAGAGAAATTTTTTGGATGATCCACTAACGCATTACAATCATCTCCTCTCTCTCTCTCCTCTCTCTCTCTCTCCCTCTCTCTCTCTCCTCTCTCTCTCTTCTCTCTCTCTCTCTCTTCTCTCTCTCTCTCTCTCTCTAGTCGTCGCTCTCAAGCTCTGAACGAAGCATCTAAAGGAAAGAAGAAGAAGAAAGAAAAGAAGAAAATAAGAATAAGAAGTCTCTCTCTCTCTCTCTCTCCTCTCTCTCTCTCTCTCCTCTCTCTCTTCCTCTCTCTCTCTATCTCTCTCTCTCTCTATAGTTTGGTCGCATCTCAATGGGATCACAAAGCGAACAATGCGAAGAATAGAACGAAATCTCTTAAGATCAATAGATTACTCTCTCTCTCTTTTCTCTTTTAAGAAATAGATATCTCGAATCAAGTTAAAGCGATTCGTCAAGAAAGGATCCAAGAAAGAAATATAAGAAGGCAAGAAGAAAGGATAAGTAAAAATGGAATCAGTGTTGCTCTAATACCATGAAAACACTATGGAAGAAGAGAAAGAAAAGAGGAATTCGAGAAAGGAGGGAGAGATTTTATCTCCCTTACTCCATAGCTTCGATTATTTATAGAACTTCGGGATTTTAAGAGATAAAGGAGGAATCCTACCCTATGTAGGATAGAGAAACCTATTACAATACAAAAGCGAAAGAAAGCCTGATACAAAAAGAGAAAGATAAGTGTAAACAGTGTATGGTACATGCAGGAGCAGGAAACTCCTGTGTGCATTAAATAAACTAACTACAGGAAGAAACCTTACAGAAGATATTAAATACAATGGGTAAATTATGGATATGGCTAAAAACCTTATGACAAGAGTGCATATGAGGCTTACCTGACTAAGATAGGAGATGTTGATATTATGACCATGAGGTATGTTACCACTAGAAAATTTGTGATTGTTATTAGTTAAGAGTTCTATCGGGAGGCGATTAATGTTCTTTAAGGGCCTATTTGGGCTCATCAAAATTGATACATGGAAATAAAGTTTCCTCTTTGTTTTTTCTCTTTTTCGTGGAAAATCAATTTCCATTTTCTCAAATTTCTAGAAAAATGGCCCTTTTCAATTTCCACTCTAAAGCTAAGAAATACAATTTCCTCACTTGAGAGAAGAAGTCATTTTCCTTTTTATCCTTCCGCATCCCAATGCTATTTTGTCTCCACATTTACATGATTTTAACCATGTGGGTCCATCCTTAGTCTTAATCATTAAAATCTGCATATGGAGCCTGATGATCTTAACTAGTGTTCGTAATATCGATACCATGGGCTGATATTATCGGTATCGATGGCGAGCGATACGAAACTCCTCAGAAGGCCCTTGAAATACAAAAAATTCAAAAAAATCATGTGTATCGTGCTATATATTGCAAAATATCGTGCGATATCGACATATATTATCACCTCTACCATTTTTTGTGAGGATTTTAACATTTTCTTCGCAATTAAAGGGCCGGGAATGCCGGAAAAATCAGAAAAAAAAAAATTGGGACAACCCTAGAAAATCGAAAAATATATTAAAAAAGAGGGGGGGGGGGACTTTGAAGAGTGTATTCGGTACTTGTAGCAGAGATTGCCTAGGAAGTTGCATTTGGTGGGGCAATCGATCGAATGGCACCATTAGTAGGTAAGTGCGAAAAAATCTTCAATTTCGGAGTGTATTTGAGAGTATTTGAGAGAGATTTTCGGGTTTCGAGTTCGGAACTTCTGGGCAGGAAGAACTGGAACCCTCTCTGGTTTCGAAAAAAAGGCTCCGGATGCTTTTTTTATGGACACGGATTAGCTACTGAGGACGAAGATTTCCTTCTACGTTGTGATGCAAGGTGGGGCTTACAGTGATGTTTGTAAGAAATCGAAACCGTCCATCCCTTGTGGGAGCTCATTTTAGGACATGCGACCAAAAACGAGTTGGATCCAGGACTCAAGTGGGCCGAATGAGAGGGAAAACCGGAGAAAGAGTTTCCTACCATTGAAAACTTTCTGGGATTTTACTTGATATTTATATGCCATCCAAACCGTTTATAAGTCATTCCCACTCAGATGAATTGAAAACACCAAAAATATCGCCTGATATGAACCTGTGGCCACACGAATATTTCAAACGGTGGTCACTGAATCTAAATTGTTTCCTCTCGTACAGACCACTTGAGTTTTGGATATATCTCATTTTTTGTATCATGCCCTAAAATGACCTCCCAAAATGGATTGACGGTGTGGATTTATAACAAACATCATGGTGGGCCCCACCTAGCATCCCTGTGTAGTAACTTCTTGACAAAGGCTTCCGCAGGAAATCCACATCTGGCTACTAACAGGTTTGAGTAGCGAGACTCGCCACTGAAGTGACGTCGCCAAGTGGGCCCCACCATGATGTATGTGTTGTATCCACACCGTCCATACATTTAGAGAGATCATTTTAAGGCATGATACGAAGAATGATTCAAATCCAAATCTCCAATGGACCCCACCACAGAAAACAGTGGGGAGAGTGACACCCACCGTTAAAGACTTCTAATGGCTACAAAAGTTTTAGATCAAGCTGATATTTGTTTTTTCCCTTATTTCGTGCTTGTGTTAACTTATGAAAGGGTTGGATCTCAAATAAACATCACGGTGGACATTAGGAAGGTTTCAACGGTGGGTGTCACTTTCCCCACTGTTTTCTATTGCGGGGTCTACTACTGCTCTAGATATGCCTCATTCTTTGTCTTGTGCCCTAAAATGATCTCTCCAAATGGATGGACGGTGTGGATACAATACATACATCATGGTGGGGCCCACAGAAACGTCACTTCAGTATAGAGTATCACCACTTAACCTGTCAGTAGCTAATCTGCGTCCTTTTCATGGTGTGCCGTAAAGGCTGTTACATAAAGGTAACGGTGGCAACCAGTACACGTTACGGGGTCGTAACGGGCATAACAGTCGTTATGGAAAAAAATGACATGTAATTACCGTCAACAGCACATTACATCCCCTATAAAGGCCATAATAGCCCCATAATGGTCTATTACGGAACATATACAGGTTTTTCATACTTTTTAGTCAACATTATGGGGCAGATATAAGTTTTTCGGGAGTTTTTTTCAATAAATAAAAAATAAAAAAGAGAGATCGTAACGGCCATTACAGGGCCGTAACAGCCGTTATGCCCCGTATCATAAAGGTAACGGTGGTGGCTGTTACGGCCACCGTTACCGTTACAGAACACCTTGGTCCTTTTACAGACGCTGGTAGACTGGGTAGCCGGATATTCGGGGGCTCTGTAGGGCCCACCATGATATATGTGTTTTATCCACACTGTTCATCCATTTTGATAAGTTTTTTCAGGGCATGAGCCTAAAAAGAAGGCAAATCTAAGGCTCAAGTGGACCACACCACGGGAAACCATAGTAACAATGATGCCCATTGTTGAAACTTTCCTAGGGCCCACCATGATGTTTATTTGCCATCCAATATGTTCATAAGGTCTGACAAACCTGGATGAGGAGAAACATAAATATTAGCTTGATCCAAAAATTATGTGGCCCCAAGACATTTTCAACTGTAGCCAGTTATTCAATCTTCACTGCTTCCTATGGTGTGGTCCACTTCAGCCTCGGATCTCCCTACTTTTTAGGCTCATGCTCTAAAATTATATGTTAAAATGAATGGACAGCGTAGATAAAACACATACATCAAAGTGGGCCCCACAAACACATATATGATAAAATGTATATATTATGGTGGGGCCCTCATATTTGAATCCAGTAGGTACTGGCTATTGACACCGTCAGTAGGCAATCCACATCCCGCCAAGACCTAGTTAGAGACGGATGGTCCTATGGGGCTCATGGTGGGGCCCACAATGATGTTTGTGAGAAATCCACTGTCCATCCATTTTTCCAGAGCATATTAGGGCATGAGACCAAAAATCAGGCAGATCCTAAGATCAAGTGGGCCGCACGACATGAAACAGTGAGGATTAAACGTCTATCATGCCCCAAAAATCAGCCAGTCACATCACTGATGGGTATGTTTGCAATTTCTTTAAAATAAAATAAAACTTTTGAATGAATTAATTGCATTTTCATATATGTTTTAATATATCTATTAATGTTTTTTTTTTTTTTTGAAAAGTAACGCAATTTCATTGAAAAGGAAGAAAAGGAAACAAGAGAAAATAGATAAAACAGGAAAAGCAAAAAACAAAAAAACAATAGGACTACGCCGAGATGGCGTAGACCATTAAGCAACAAGGAATGAAAAGTCCGCTTCCCTTAAGGAAGTGTCGAAAGTGGCCCATTCGATCACCAAACTAATGGCATTGGAAGCCACTTTCTCCGCTGAAGAGGAGGCGCTACGGAAGCATCTTTCATTTCTTTCCAACCACACTGACCACCACAAAGCGAGGGTGGCCACCATATCCAAGTTTTTGGTTTTCCTAATCTAACGTCGTGCCAAGCTTTGAGAAGAAGGTCAACGGAACGAGGAATGCACCAATGCATGTTGAACCTTCTGGAGAAGTCTGACCAAATGGAGTAAAAAAAAGGGCAATGGAGGAGGAGATGATCGACCGATTCCGCTTCCTTCATGCAGCAGAGGCAAATGTTGGGCAGCACCATCTGTCTTTTCCTCAGGTTGTCTACAGTCAGGATCCTCTTGTTGGCTACCAGCCATGCAAACACACGAATTTTTTTTTTTTTTTTTTTTTTTGGGGGGGGGGGGGGGGGGGGGGGGGGGGGGGGGCCTGAATAAGACCAAACGTGGTCATGAGAAGCATTGGGCGGCGAATGCAGGGGGGCGAGGACATTGTAGAAGGATTTGACAGAGAAACGCGAAGTCTTTGTCCGGATTCCAAATGATTTTGTCGTCAATACTGGGATTAGGACTAGTCCTGTACACGCAATCAAGCAAGCTGGAGTAGTCTGGAATCTCCCGGTCCTTTAGGTTTCTCCTGCAGCGTATTTCCCACACCATCTTACCATCCAGGAAAGAGAAATAGTCAGCCACCGCTATATCCTGGTCGGGGGCCAGTCTGAAGATAGAGGGAAACCTATCTTTGAGGGGCGTGACACCTACCCAGATGTCCTTCCAGAAACCGATTCTATTGCCCTTACCTAGCTCGAACCTGACCTCACTGAGAACTTCATTTTGCAAGCGAATGATGTTCTTCCATATAAACGAAACCTTGTGCTTGGACAAAGGGTTCGTCCACCATCCCCCATACGAAGTACCATATTTTCACTTAATAATCGAGCTCCATAGACTACCATCTTCCGATCCTAACCTCCATATCCATTTCCCGAGCATAGCCTTGTTCATGCAGCTGAGCTCCTTAATGCCTGCTCCACCTTCTTTGTAATGCTTGCATACTTGCTTCCAATTCATGAGGTGAAATCTCTTAAGAGTTATCTTTGCCATGCCATAGAAAATCACGTCGCAGTTTGTCGATAGCCGAAAGAACTAAGGGGGGACATTTAAATAGAGACATGAAGTAAACCGGAAGAGTAGACATGGCAGATTTGATGAGCGTCAGACGACCATCGATCGAAAGAAAGCGGTATTGCCACTTGGCCAAACATCTTTCGAGTCTGAGAATAACCTTATTCCAGACCTCTTTTGGAGGCGCGCCATGGCCCAGCAGCAGACCAACATAAGTTGTCGAAAAAAAGTCAGCGCAGCACCCCAACTAGGCAACGAAGGCTTGAGTTTCTTCAACGGACAGATTCACCCCGAATAGTTTGGACTTGGCCATGTTAATTTTCAGACCTGAGACCACCTCGAAATAGCGGATAGCCGTTCGGAGATTGTCCAGTTTGCTGGGAGAAGCCTCCGAAAATATAAGAATATCATCCGCGAACTGAACGTGCGATATCTGGTCGGGCTTACCTTCAATTCTAATACCAGAGAGGATACCTTATGCCTGCCCTTTGCGGAGCATTCTAGATAGCGCCTCGACAATTATGAGAAAGAGAAACGGGGAAAGAGGGTCCCCCTGCCTGATGCCCCTGTGACTTTTGAAAAAACCTTTGGTGAGCCATTGATAAGAATTGAGAAGAAGGGAGATCGAACGCACTCTCCAATCCATCTGCACCACCTAGCTCCGAAGCCCATTCGCTTTAGCATATATAAGAGAAACTCCTAGTCGACGTGGTCATACGCTTTCTCGACGTCTAGACTGCAAGAAATGTTTTTTGAGGCAGATCTAGAAGAGGAATGGAGGCACTCATTGGCGATCAGGGCGCAATCAGTGATTTGTCTACCCGGAACGAACGCGCATTGATTAGGAGAGATGACTGATCCGATCACTTTCTTTAGGAGGGATGCAAGGACCTTCGCCAGAATTTTGTAAGGGTCACCGATCAGACAGATTGGGAAGTCACTGAAATAGGCTGCACCTGCTACCTTGGGGATGAGCGCGATGAAAGAGGCGCCGATGTCTTTAGATAATCTGCTCCTCTCATGGAATTCGGCCAAGAATTTCAAAACGTCAGTTCTAATGGTCTCCCAGAAGTGAAGAAAGAAACGAATCGGGAAACCATCGGGGCCAGGCGCCTCGTCCCCTTCGAGCGATTTGATGGCAACTATGACTTCTTCTTTTGAGAACGGCAATTCCAGCAACCTCGCCTCATCGGGGGATAATGTGTTCACCTGAAGGTTGTCTAGACGACGTCTGTCCCACGTTCCCCCATTTAACAGAGCGCTGAAATGAGAGACAGCCTCTGTTTCGATCAACGATTGATCTTCCGTGCGGGATCCTCTGATGATAATACTGGAGATTTTGTTAGCGGAGGCGTGGAAAGAAACTAAGCTATGGAAAACTTTCGTACTTTTGTTGCCTTCTTTGATCCATTTCGCACGAGATTTCTGTCTCTAGGAAATTTCATTTTCATGCACTCTTGCAGACAAGTCTTGAATGAGCTGGATTCTCCTTGCCAGGCATTCCCGAGACATCGGGGATGCTTCGGCCTGAGAATCGATGGCCTGAATTTCAGAGAGAATAGCTTCCATTTCACCTTCTCTGGAATTTAATGTTATGCATTCAATTTGAATATAGTTGCATTAGTTCGTCCAGCCAACACATAGCTTAGGACCCTTTACGAAGCAAACATATTATGTGCACATATTTTTTGAGATTTTATGATTTAAAAGTGTATTAAGGTCTTTTTTAATAATCCCTAAAGTTTCATTGAAAAATTCAACAATTTTCCTAATGTTTCCCCATTTTTTCCCAAAAAGTACGATAAATTATGCGATACAAACGATATATCCCATGCGATAACCAATATGTATATGTATCCCAAGAGTGCGATACATGGTGCAATACCGATATTTCGAACACTGATCTTAACTAGGTGGGGTCCATCATTAGTCAATCGAAACACTTGTGTTTCTGCATGAGGACTTGGTGATCTTAACCATAGGTATATGTTGGGCACATCATTAAATGATGTTAACAATTTGGGTCCCATCGCTAGTCGATCATACCATGTGCATTTCCATTAGGCCAATCATCAGTTGATATTAAACATGTGGAGCTCATCATTAGTCGATCATAAACATGTGTATTTCCTTGTTGAGCCCATTGTAAGATAATCTTAAAAATGCAGGGCCCTTTCCTCATTGATACTAACCATGTGTATTTCCAGTTTTCCACACAGACACATCATTAAATGATTTGACCATAAGGGCATATTGGTAGTCAACACTAACAATGTGTATTTCCTGTGGGGCCCGTTGGTAGATGATCTTAACCACGTGGAGCCATCACTAGTCAACCATAACCACCTGTATTACCACTTTGGGTCCATCCTGGATGATCTTAACCATGTGGAACCACTGTTACTATTTCCACATAGGGTGACCATTAGTAGGTCCTATCCACATGCATTTCCGCGTTTGTCCATCTTTAGATGATCCCGACTATGTGGGGCTACCATTCTCAATCCTAAAACAAGTTTGCAAACGCGTGATAGTAAGAGATTGGCCATCGATGGCAGATATTTACTGACATGCATACAAAGCCATGATTTTTTTGTGGAAATGAGGTGGGCTGTCAAACAACAAAAATGAAAAATTAGACCCATTCCAAAAGAAATTTGGTGCTCACATCCACCAATTTTCCTGGAAATGTTATTTCAAAGGAATTAACTTTCCCCTAATCAATTTCAACGAATGCAAGCATGCCCTAATTGCTATTAACAAGAATGAATGGTTGTTTGGGGTTTGGATTTATCAATTGGGTCTTGTGCAAACCATGGAATCCATCCAAAGATAAAACAAAATTAGGGGCTATTTTCAAACCCTAAAAGCTATTAGCAATTACTCACAACACCGATCACCTCTTGCAGTTGCAGGCTCCAATTATGTCAAAATAACACAATGGACACGAGTCCTCCACTCAAGCAGTTAGGATGGGCCAATTGGTGTGGATTCGGTCCTACAGCTCATCTAAATGGGGCCCACTGAAGCGAGCCAGATTGTTGTGAACATTCCGCTACTAAAATGAATTAATTTGTTGTTAACCTAGTGGTTAGAGCATTTGATTTGAGGCTCAAAAAATGATTAGGAATGATGGATGGTTAGAATATTCTTTTGCTTATAGGAAAAGTATATATCATATCCATTTAAGAACTCTTTTATAAATGAATAGTTTATAGTAAATAAAAAGGTTATTCATAATTGTATGTCTGGATTAATTGTAATGACCGATGCTCCAACAAACCGGGAGTTCCAGGTTTGATGTGTCTTGAAATTTGAAACTTCAAGTCAGGTGTTAGAGTGTAATGCTTTGATTCATCTGTCCTGCATCGGACCAATGTAACTCCGCCCGGAAGCAATTCACCAACTGGTCCCATACCCACCCAGGTAAAGGAGTAGGTGTGATGTCATATAGGCAGCTGGTCATAAAACTTCTGCCAATGAATTATGAGGATTTCTGTAAGAAATCCCATTGACAAATGGGATTCATAAGGCCAACACCAAATGGTTGGGACAAAGAGATGATGATGACGATGACGCTAATGATGATGATGTGGTGAACTGATTATACTGGCAACTTTTGAACTATCAAGTACAATTCAGTTATTCATGAAACACTGGATAGCTGAAAGGTAATTGCCAGAATCATTTCCACTGTTGGATACGGTTTGACTGTTTGTGGACCCATATTGTCAGAAATTGTAATGAGAAAAGCTATGGCGGAACATAGAAGGGAAACAGTCCGTACCTGATTCCGTTCATAGAGCATATGATTCTTTGTAAAATATTTGTATGTATCCCGTCCCTTGGCGAGCATGCTCTGGTTAATGGAACCTATGATTCCAAGTACGCGTGCAAGTAACGTTGCCGGCGAATCATTTTGGAAGAGAACCTGCACCAGAGGGGATTATTTAAGCTATTTATATCCAACAACCGTGATTTTTTAACATGAAATAAAAAAATATAAATGATTGGATCATAGTCCACGCCACATGCAGTGATAATCACGATCATATCTAGAAGTGAATGTCCGCTGTATTAGTTTAAAATGTCTTCTATTTTATAAAATACAGATATTAACTTTCATGGGAGTTACTATTTACAGTTTTGCACCCAATCTTTCATTTATTTTTGTACACCATTTTCTGATTTGGGAATTGAAAGGGTATATACACCCAGTCTTTCATTTATTTTTGTACAACATTTTCCATTTTGGGATTTGAAAGGGTATAAAGTTCACTATTTCATTTCCAGGCCAGGAAATGGAAAATGTGTATGCAACTAAAATATGATGGATGTAGAAGTCAATTCCTAAACTACTTAGTGGCTGTATTTGTGGAAAGATTATGGTGTCTAGAATCGTTTTGGCAGCATCTGATCGATGAATCATTTTGGAAGAGAACCTATCTGTGAACAATATCTTGAGCACCCACTGGACAAGGATTACCATTGGAGATTTTGTTGAAGTCAAGCTTGAAAAATACTGACTGAGGAGTCTCCATCTTTCAACTGCTTTTGGTTTATAACTCCCAACTCCAGACCACTTCCCTCCAACACATTCTCAAATGCACTCCCTTAAACACTTTAAGCCCCTTCTACCGGAGGCCCCACAAGAAGACATGGCCTTTGACAAGTACCAAAAGATTCTTTATTTCTTTCATTAGGATCAAAACCAACGATCACACCCAAAATTCCAAAGAACACACTCGAGGGATGGCAAAAAGGTTGAACAGCTGCTAACAAGCAGCACCAGATTGAGTATTTTTAAAAAAAAAAAAAATTTTTAAATTAACTTGCATTGAAAGTAGAAAGAGCAAAAAACAGAAGCGAGGGAATCTGCTGAGATAGCAGGCCCTACAGATCAGAAAGAAAAGAAAAATCTACATTTAACCCATCCAAATGGGAGGCCCATTCCGCAATGAAACATTTGACAACGGAGCACACAAACAAAGGCGACTTCAATTCGTTCCTAAAACACAGATTGTTTCTTTCGATCCAAACAAAGGTGACTTCGATTCGTTCCTAAAACACCAGATTGAGTAATTTTGAGGGCTTCCTCCACCGACTTGCACATTATAGGATTTGCATCTTTGGGTATTTTCAACGATTGACATCAGGATATTGTCGAGGCCCACCATCCAACAACCAAAAAAAAAAAAAAGATGAGCAACCAAGAAAACCAGGGACAAACAACAAGTAAAATTGGCTACTTGCGACCATGGGAACGACCTGAGTCAGGCATGGATAACAAAACCTTGATACGTTGGTGCAGCACAACATGCAACGGAACTGAAGAGCATTCTTTTGTATGTGGAGCAGCAGTGCGTTCATGCATTGTGATGAATTGCCAAAACTAAGACAGTATCAACCATGACAATGCATTGAGTCATGAGGTTGTCATCAAGCTGTGGCAATACATGATAATTATAGTCAATTATCAACTACAACCTCAAATTCTAATTTCCAATTTCTGTTTAGCTTTTTTCCCAGAATAGAGAGAGAGAGAGAGAGAGAGAGAGAGAGAGAGAGAGAGAGAGAGAGGCTCTATTCTCATCCTTCCCATGCATTTAGCTAATATCCATTCCCGGCTCCTTGAATGTTAAGCGCCACCAAAATTATACTTTATATTTCTCATCTCCTAGAGCCTTCCCAATCCCATAATAGTCTCCTCCACAAGCTATGATGAAGTTCTTTACAATAAAAAAAAAAGCTGAAGTCATAGAAAAGAGTCATGCCACAAGAAATCCTCTCCAGCAGTCAAACCTAGCAAACACTGCAGCGAATTCACTTAAAAGTGTACCCCATTAAGGAACAAGGGAGAATGCAAGTGAAGAAGCCACAAATTTATGGCAAGAAGAAGGTAGCGTCTGTTAGAAGGCTAGGACCCTTCAGACAAAGGACTGTCTATGTGACGTTGGCACCCTTTGCCAGAGCTTTTCCTAATTTTCTTGATTTCCTCTTTCTTTCTTTCTTTCTTTTCTTTTTCTTTTTCTTTTTTCTCTCTTTTTTTTTTTTGGCCTTTCTTTAGCCGCTTCACTCTCTCTCTTAAGGAGAGGCAGGCTGATTAACATCTAGGAGTTTCAGTAATTCTATGGACTACTTACTCTCACTATGTAGGCATACACTTCAACATGATACGGTTGATGTTTGGTCCTCATGTTGAATGACTTGGATCTCAGACAAAATTTCGACATTCGTATGTGCTGTGAACCTGCATCATGCAGTTCAGTGCTGGTTAAACCAGAGATAGATTTGAAGGGCAGGATGCAGTTCGCATTGAAGAAACCCATTTCCTTTGCTAATAATACGATAGCCATATCATCAACCAACTGGCCTGCCCTTGATATTACCAACCAGCCAGCCCTGACCTTGATACTTTCAGATCTGCTCCCACTCTTATCACAGAAGCAAGCAATCTAAGGTGCTGTGAGTAACCAGCTACTGCTGGATCAAACAGAATGTGGATTAATTCTGTGAAGTGTCCTCAAATATTGAGAAATCAATCATGCAGGATGTATAGTAAGAAAGGGTACAGATAGCCAACCCTGATTAGTTGGGATGAGGCTTAGATGATAATGATGAAGAAGGGTACACATGTGACAGAAGTATATGAGACGACATAATTCAACTGGTTCTGATAGACAATATTTGAAAATTCCTGCACTCGAAAGAAGTAATATCCGATGCATCACTTGGAAAATTTAGAGGTGGGTGCAACTTACATTTCCAGTGCAAAGTTCTGCCAAGATGCAGCCAAGTGACCAAATATCTATCTTCTTATCGTACGGAAGACCCAAAATAACCTCAGGTGCACGATAAGACCGAGACTGTACGTATGAGCACAGATGATCTGTTTGGAAGCAACTACTTCCGAGGTCGATGACCTTCACTTCACACCTGCTATAGCTTTTTACCAAGATGTTCTCAGGCTTCAGATCACAATGTATGAGACCCAGGCCATGCAAAAATTGAAGTGCCTCCAAACACTGAATAGTAATTGACTGCATGACAGTTACAGTGGTGTCATAAACCAGAACTCCAAAGAGACCAGCTGAACCCAAAGGTTTCAAGTTTTAACAATAAAATGTGGTAGAATACAGACCTGCAGCCTTGGCATTGTAAAATAAACCTCCCCCCCAGATTCTCTATTGAATTTGTGAAACTCATATAAGTTTGCCTTGAGAAGTTCACTCACAATCAACAGATGCTCCTGTACAGGAAAACAAGAAATCATATCTTTTAGAATCTATAATGAGGAATCCAGAACAAAGTCACAAGAAAATGTACTTTTCAGACCTCGTTCACTTCCAAATACTAACATACTCAAAAAACAAGATAATTGGATTGATTCCACATATTTCTCCTTATTTTCTATTGTATCTTATTTCCTTTCTGATAATTGGATTGATTGGAGACATCAGACCATCCAGAGATGGGACCAACCATCATAGGTGGTACATACTCGAATCTACATGCTTTTAGTTCAATTTCAACTTTGGTGCTACATTACAAAATCCCATCTGCATAGCAGCTTAGCAACTAGCTAAAGATAGCTGCCTCTGCAACATCTCACTTGAGATGTGTCATGAACAAGTTCACAAAAGATGAGTAAGCTTCAACAAAAATTGTATATGATGGGGACATCTCGCGCACACGCACGCCCCCCCTACGCACGTACACAAGGAGGAGGAGGGCCCCACCATCGATCTGGATCGATGACGACGTCCAGGGAGGGCCTCCTAGTTAGAGGACTGTATTTTGGTTCCTTGGAGTGGACTCGATCATCATGTGGATCCCCCCATTGGATCTCATGATCGTGGCCCACTACCCTAGATAATCTAGGGACTTTTGAGTTTTGCTTATTATCTTCTTTTTTTTAAACCATTAATTTTTATTTTTTTAACACACGCATACACACCCCCACACACTCACACCATAGTGGGATTTCACCACCCATGGATACTTGAACCCTTGACCGGGTGTTGAAACTTCATCACCTACGAGTTTTGCTTATTATCGTTATTAGGAACATCATGAACGGTTTACATTGTTTTGATTAGTTGTTATTTTTGTTATTTCATCTCTAAGTAATAGTGTGCACACATGGCGCGGCTTTTGGGGTGTAGAGTTTTCTTATAAATAGGCAACCCCTAGTAGGTTTTTTCTCATTGAGAATTATTAATAAAATTCTGCGTTTTCTTGCTTCTCTAATTCTATGAGTTGTAGAAATCCAATTGGGTGAGAAACCCTCCCTTCTTCGAAGGGCTAATTACCGTGGCGCGAAGCCACACCCATCCCAAATCGCCCCCACCTCGTACCCTCTATATTCATCATCTCCCACAGCCATCCCCTCTCCAAATCCAACCCTTTTTGCAGCCAATTCTTCCCCTACAGCAGATTTGCAGAATCAGACCCTGCAGGAGGGCTGAAACTTCGGCGAAGCACCGTGCACAAACGGGACATCCGATCAGCGTGAAACTTGGCGTGAAGTTGGACCTCCCCTGGCCGACCAACCCCTAGCTGTCCGATTTCAAATCCATGGGCCCCACACACGTGCGGGTAGGATCCCATGCACGTGCGTCTGGAACCTGTTGTTGTCCACACGTGTGGATCATTCCGGGTTTGTCTCTCCTCTATTTCACTCCTCTCTCGCCTTATTTCCATAACCCTAACCCTAGATAATTTTAAATCTCAAGTCCTATTCCTTTTTTTTTTTGCAAACCCTAGGTTTTCTCGATTTGAAACATGTGAATCCCTTGGATTGGGAAGTAATCCTCTGCTTGTGTGGATGAATCTATTCTCCTTTGAATATTGTTTGGTCTATAATTTTAATTGATTCAACCCTAACATGTGTAGGCTTGGACCCTCGTAGATTCCCCTTATTGAATGCTTGACTTTATATGGGATGTGGAATTTTTGTGATTGTTCTAAAATTAGTGTGATCTAAAGCCTAAACTCTTGCATATCATATTTAATTTTCATGTCCTGCATCAAATTTGTTATCAGAGCTTAGGGTTTTCATTGGGGAATGCATTGCATGTTTAGGGTTTAGTTTGTTTATGTCTATTTTGTATCAAGTCTCATCATATAGTGCTGTTTAGGACCCATCATTCACAACATGGACTGCTGAATTTTCTGTTGTCAGAAATTCTCCAATTTTCATGGCTGAATTTTCTGTTAACAAACTATTTAGCCAGTTATGTTGCTGGAATTTTAATAGCGTTGTGTAGTTTCCCTCATATAGAGTCCTATAGGATCATTTAGTCCCATTTAGACGCATATAGTTGCATTAGA
This sequence comes from Magnolia officinalis, assembly GCA_021015155.1. Lineage (NCBI taxonomy): Eukaryota > Viridiplantae > Streptophyta > Magnoliopsida > Magnoliales > Magnoliaceae > Magnolia > Magnolia officinalis. The sequence continues at coordinate 7,432,958 of JAJHSJ010000014.1, read as the reverse complement.
GGGTCTTTGAGTTGAGTGAGTAGTCGTATGCCCACACATACTGGTCGTGGTTTTGACTTGCACTCTACACTAAACATGGAGCAATTGTAAGAATCAATGAACAATATAACCCGGCAGTTTGAGTCTTTAGGTAGGTGCTTGGAACAACATATGGACCAACGCTTTAAACAGCTTAATGTGCGCGTTACCCAATTAGAGACCTCCGCCCGGGCAAACCCCACCATTAGAGAAGATGCCCAATTTCAGGCAGGTGGTCAGGACGATAGACCAAGGAATGGAAGTGGCCAAGGAATTGATCATGGGTGCGTACCCATGCACCCACACCACAAGGGGCATCATGATCATTATGACCCAGATGCGCAACTCCTCAAGGGAGTTAGAGTAGAGGCCCTTACGTTTGATGGTCACTTGGACCCTAAGACTTTTCTAGATTAGTTGGTGGATATAGACCACTATTTTGAGTGGTATGACATGTCGGATGCTCGTCGGGTCCGATTCACCAAGATGAAGCTTGTGGGCCAAACAAAGAGATTTTGGGCTACTGTTGAGCGAAAGAAAGAAAGGTCGAGGGAGCTCCCAATAGTCCATTGAAAAGAAATAAAAGAAACTCTTACGGAGAAGTACCTCCCTTTCTCTTATCACTTGAGGTTGGTTGAAGAATGGCAATCTCTTCAACAAGGTTCCATGGGTGTTGCTGAATACATTGAGAAGTTCGAAGAGTACTTGACTCGATGTGAAGTGAATGAGGACCCCGTACTCACTCTTGCTCGATTTAAGACGGGCCTCCATTCTGACATTATGAGAGAATTGCTCACCAAGGACATAAACACTCTTGAACATATGTATCAAGTAGTGTTGGAGATCGAGCAATACCTCAAAGCATCTGTGAGAAGGCAGTTTGAGTCTCATGATTCTAGCATTAAGGCCAACCCTTCCGGGAATAAACCTGGTACTGGATATCGGTACAAGTCTTCCAGTAGTTCTCAGTCTAGGCCCAAGGATGATAAGGGTAAAGAAGTTGTCGGATCTAACTCGAGCAGAAGCGATGCGAATAGGTGTTTTAAATGTCAGGGGTTTGGTCACTTTGCCCACCAGTGTGGCACGAAAGAGGGCACCAAGGTGTTCCTTGTTGAGGGGCAAGTGGAAGTAGTGCCCCCAGAAAGTGACGGTGAGGAAGAATATGAGCAAGCAGAAACCCCTAGTGATGAGGAAGAGGGAGCACAAGAGCCTGCAACCCTTGCATTTGTGCGTTGCGCCTTTACACAAGTAAAGAATACCGACGATTAGCGCCGCAACACGATCTCCGATACTTACACAAAATGTGGTGATAAGAGCTGCAAGATGATCGTGGATAGCGATAGTTGTGCCAACATAGCATCAACTGGCACCGTGAGCCGTCTGGGCTTGAAGCTTGAAGCCCATCCCCAACCCTATAGAGTGTCTTGGGTTGATGAAACTTCCATTCCAATCTCGCACCGTTGTCTTGTTCCTCAGTTTAGATCATATAAAGACACATTTTGGTGTAATGTTGTTCCTATTCAGTTTGGGACATATAAACCTAGGAAGCCTATTGATTTTGTTCCTATGTCCCTATCCCATAGGCCATCAGAGTCTGCAAAGTCCTTTGCATATCCCATTCATTCGTTACATCAAAGTCCTTTGCACATCCCATTCATTCATTCCAATCTCGCACCGTTGTCTTGTTCCTCAGTTTGGATCATATAAAGACACATTTTGGTGTGATGTTGTCCCTATTCAGTTTGGGACATATAAACCTAGGAAGCCTATTGATTTTGTCCCTATGTCCCTATCCCATAGGCCATCAGAGTCTGCAAAGTCCTTTGCACATCCCATTCATTCATTACATCAAGAAATCAAGCAAAAGATCAATATTAGTAATGAACATTACAAAATTTCTGCAAACCAACATAAACGATTCAAGGAATTCAATATAGGGGACTCTGTGATGGTCTGTACACGCGCGTAGCGCTGGACCATTCAAAATTATAAAACGAAACGGTCTCAATGCATATGTGGTAGATCTTCCACCTTCCATGGGAATTAGTTCCACATTCAATGTGGAGGATCTAGTTGCATTTCAGGGAACCTCTGATACATTGTCCAGTCTCTCACCTAACCATCCTGATTCCCCAGACCTTTCCATTGATCCATGGCCTCTTACCGACCCTTCTTCCCAGCCTCTACGTCTCATACCTTCCTTTCCCACACTCAGAGAGGAGATAGAGGATATTTTGGACCATCAAATAATATCAACATCGAACAGCGGGTTTCAAAAGTACCTGGTTAAGTGGAAGTCACGCCCAGCTTCAGATAGTACGTAGCTAACTGAGGAGGAGCTTCAACGAGTTGATCCTGACATCTTGGAGCGGTTCAGGAGTTTTGTTTCGCAAGTGGATCATCGCAGCCGAAGAGAGTTGATGGGGACATCTCGCGCACACGCACGCCCCCCTACGCACGTATGCAAGGAGGAGAGCCCCACCATCGATCTGGATCGATGACGACGTCTAGGGAGGGCCTCCTAGTTAGAGGATTGTGTTTTGGTTCCTCGAAGTGGACCCGATCATCATGTGGATCCCACCATTGGATCTCATGATCGTGGCCCACTACCCTAGACGATCTAGGGACTGAGTTTTGCTTATTATCGTTATTAGGTACATCATGGACGATTTAGATTGCTTTGATTAGTTGTTATTTTTGTTACTTCATCTCTAAGTAATAGTGTGCGCACATGGCACGGCTTTTGGGGATAGGGTTTTCTTATAAATAGGCAACCCCTTGTAGGTTTTTTCTCATTGAAGATTATTAATAAAATTCTGCAATTTCCAGCTTCTCTAATTCTCTAAGTTGTAGAAATCCAATTGGGTGCGAAACCCTCCCTTCTTCAAAGGGCTAACTACCGTGGTGCGAAGCCACAAGCATCCCAAATCGCCCCCACCTCGTACCCTCAATATTCATCATCTCCCACAGCCATCCCCTCTCCAAATCCACCCCTTTTTGCAACCAATTCTTCCCCTACAGCAAATTTGCAGAATCAGGCCCTGCAGGAGAGCTAAAACTTCGGCGAAGCACCGTGCACAAACGGGACATCCGATCAGCGTGAAACTTAGCATGAAGGTGGACCTCCCCTAACCGACCAGCCCCTAGCTGGCCGATTTCATATCCGTGGGCCCCACACACGTGCAGGCAGGATCCCACGCAGGTGCGTCTGGACCCTGCTGCTGTCCACACGTGTGGATCATTCTGGGTTTGTCTCTCTCCTCTATTTCACTCTTCTCTCGCCTTATTTCCATAACCCTAACCCTAGATAATCCAAACCCCAAGTCCTATTCCTTTTTTTGCAAACCCTAGGTTTTCCCGATTTGAAACACGCGAATCCCTTGGATTGGGAAGTAATCATTTGCTTGTATGGATGAATCTATTCTCCTTTGAGTATTGTTTGGTCTATAATTTTAATTGATTCAACCCTAACATGTGTAGGCTTGGACCCTCGTAGATTCCCCTTGTTGAATGCTTGACTTTATGTGGGATGTGGAATTTTTGTGATTGTTCTAAAATTAGTGTGATCTAAAGCCTGAAATCTTGCATATCATATTTAATTTTCATGTCCTGCATCACGCCATCTCTTCTATGCAGTCAAGGAGGTAAATATATACTTAATCTTAAATATCTGTTGTAGTTGAATGTCTATTTCATTTCGTGAGAGTTTTTTTAGGTCTTTCGTTTTTAAAGGAAATGCAGAACCACCATGTCCATAAAGAAAAGAGCCCTTCTTTTATGAATCATAGGGCTTTATCAGGCTGAAGAAAAAGACCTTTTTGACCATCGACCTCAATGAAAAACCAAATTTCTGAATGGAATAAACAGGAGCTCAATTAGTTAACAGCAAAAGCCTCAGTTATAATTGCAAAAGACCAAGGCTGATATAGAAGTTTTGCTCAACTATAAGACTGGAAAGAAGTGAAGCAAGTATATGCTGCAGGTGGAAAGGGAAGCAAACTCTTTAGGCGCTCCATAAACCATGAGGCCATGTTGAAGAAAGACGAGAAAGCAAATCAAGGCTATCCACTGTCAAAATGAGGCTGAATCCCCTTGTCTTTAAGATTCACAAGAAATGTTCTTTCAACACCAAGCTAGAATAATGAAAAGCCAAATCAATTTTGTCCTGGTTTGTAAACAATCCATATAGAATACACATAATTCAACCATAGCACAGAAATTGTAAAACTTGTAAGATTCATAAATTTCCGATTCCACAATCATGATCTTCATAACCCTGACCAGACTGCTCATCCTAAAGGCTGAGAAACTCATAAGATCTTGAAAATCCAATATCAAGGTACGTCTCCCCGATGGCAGAAAGGCCCTTGCTAGAAAGGGTAATAAAGCTACCTAGCTGCTGCGCTAGTGGTTTTTCAGCTGGACATGACAGCGGCACCCTTCAACCAATGTTGCCATGTCCAACACTGGAAGATTCCAGAATTCTTATAAACGAACCACAGGATAACAATTGATTCAGTGAATTGTCTCTTTAAAAAGTAAAGCTTACTTAGAAAAGAGTCCTGATGCTGGTTGGTGGGAATATTTTTGACGTTTTTGTGCTGAAAATTGTTATAATTGCCTTTGTTGGAGAGATTCCACAAATGAACCCATGCATAGAGGAAGGGAAGAGATCTAATAGTTTCCTTTTGGGAGACGTGTCCCGCTTGCAAATCCATCAGACATGAGGTAAAATCACAAATGAATTACCAAATAAGGTTGTTTTTTACCAATCATCATCACCATCGCAGCCTTAACCCAACTAATTGGTATTGGCTTCATGAATCTTGTTCCACCATTCCGCTCTATCAAGGACAAATAAGGTCATTTTTATCAATAATTACCGAATAACATCAGCAAGATCCTGAGATCATCGCCATGGACCATTGAAACTGAAAGGGAAGTTTTATAGGATGGCTATAAGACCATCCATGCTTTATGAGGTAGAATGTTGGGCAGTTGAGGAACAATCAAGTTCATAAGATGAGTGTAGCTGAAATGGGGAAGTTGAGATGGATGAGTGGTGTTAACGGATGTGGAGATGTGGGCCATAACACTGTACGACCCACCTAGGCATTGTTTTTTGTTATTTCTTCTTGTTACTAGTTGTTTATTTTGCTCTGGGACGTATAGGATATTTTTATTTTTATTATTAAGAGTATTTTTTGTCATATTGGCTTTTTATTCATTATTATTAACATAGATGGAAGAGGGTGGGCGTCCAACCCTAACATTTCCTCTAGTCTCCCAACTTTCTTTTCGCCCACTTTTCTTCTCTTCTTGTCTTCTCTTTATTCTATAATTCTACATGGTATCAGAGCATCCTTATTTCTTATCAAATCCATCCTTCTCCCTTTGATCCTATAATTATTTTTCCTGCTTTTATTTTTTGTCTCTCTCATCCCTCTTGTGCTGAGAATCTTTTAAGAAACTCAGGGTTCCTCTTCTTTTTGTTGTGTTGAGCCCTTATGATGGATTGCGCATGACAAGGAGATGAAGTATTCGTGATCATCACCTCGTGTGTGGGACGTGTGAACATATGGGCCGATTCCCTTCATTGTATGCAGTGTTCATGATCATTGACCATCGTGATTGGTTGGAACGTGCGGACGTGTGGGTAACTATTCTCTTCAAATATGGTGTGCATACCATGTAAAGCGTATAAGTTAGGTATTTGTTGGTCGCAAAAGGTTGGCTCGTGTTTATATAAGCTTGCAGTATATATTCTAGTCCATTGTCCTAGATGTAATAAAAAAAAAAAAAGTGATTCGGTAACTAGATTCATAAATCCATCTGATTTTTTAAGGGTCCAAATAACCTCTATTAAATTAAATTAAATGAACTATCTTTAGTGGTCCAAATTCATCCAAGTGTTTTTAACAGCTAAGGGCGAATTAAAATACTTCAATGAAAAGCTTGATAAGAGTGTCAGTACATATGATTAATGGATCCATGAGAATGCTCAGATTATGACATGGTTGTGGAATAGTATGGAACCTTTAATTAGTGCAAATGTAATCTTTTTTAATATTATAATGTAAAAGACGTGTGAGATGCATTACGAGAGAGGTATTCATTCGACAAATATATCTCTCAACGTATCCATTATTTAAGGAAATAATTGAGCTCCAATAAGGAGATAAATCATTGGGAGAATATTATTCAAAACTTAAAGAAATGTAGGAGTTGAATATGTATCAACCCCTTACTACTGATTTGAAGAAGCAACATCAGCAACGAGAGGAGTATCGTGTGGCCAGGGAATATATGTCCTAATCTTTTAGTCTGCATTTTTCTGAAATGGGAATATTGCATCAAACATCATGTGCCCATACCCCACAATAAAATGGTGTTGTAGAATAGAAAAATCATCACCTACTTGAGGTAACTCGCACTTTATTAATTCAAATTAATGTTCCCTAAGTTTTAGGAGTGATGCAGAACTCATGGTGTGTTTTCTTATAAATTGAATGCCCCTAGTTGTTTTAATTGGTAAATCCTCTCATGAAGTTTCACTCCCAGATACTTTGCTATTTCCTTTACCTCCCAAAGTTTTTTATATGCATGCCTTGTTTCATCAATTAGCATTGGACCATGATAAACTAGATCTTAAAGCCATTAAATGTATTTTTCTTGTGTACCCCCGAACACAAAGGTTATCGTTGTTATAGTCATTCTCTTCAAAGAATGTGTGTGCAGATGTTACATTTTTTTTAGTCCACTCCGTTCTTCTTAAAAGACAATAAATATCTTGATATGGAAAATGTGCTAGTACCTGTTGCGATTGAAAAAGACATAATCCAATCTCTTCCCTCCGTTGACTCCTCTATTCCCACCATGCCTTGACTAAAAATCCACTCACAGTGAACATGGATAGTATGGCCAACCATGATGTGTGATCTCCCATATCCTCTTCCAAGCCTAGTGATCCGATGAGTTCTCTAGATAGGTTTGATATTCCTATTGCCTTGGGAAAAGGTAAGCATGCATGTACAAATCACCGTATCTGCAATATGTGTCCTTTCAATGCTTATTTCCCAATTTTCGCAGATTTTCTCTATCCTCATCTTCTCATTCTATTCTTAAGTCAAATAGGAAGTATCGTTACATAAGAGGTGCAAGCAGGCAATGGAAGAGGAAATGGTTACTCTTTATCAGAACAATACCTGGGAATTCACTAGTTTACCTAATGATAAACATGCTATTAGTTACAGGTGGGTGTACATCATTAAGTTTCACCCTGATGGTACAGTTGAACATTTAAAGGCCTTGGCGTTGATTACATTGAAACCTTCTCTCTTGTTGCCAAGTTGAACTTTATTCGTGTTATCCTTGTCATGGTCGTTAATCATGGATGCCCCCTCTTTTAGTTGGACGTAAAAAAGAAATAAAAAATAAAAAAGCCTTTCTTCATAGTGATCTTATAGAGGAGGTTTATATGAAGTAACCACCTCGATTTGTTACTTGGGGGAGTTAGACGGTGTGTAAATTGAACAAGGTGATTTATGGGCTGAAGCAGTCAACACATGCATGGTTTGGCAAATTCAGTCACATTGTGTTGAATTATGACTTTGTTCGAAGTTATGTTGATCATTACGTCTTTGTACAAAAAAGCACCTCAGGTCTTATTGTATTAGTGGTGTATATTGATGGAATTGTTATTACAGGAAGTGACAATAAAGGGATTAAGGAGCTTAAGAAGTAAATTCAAAGGCATGTTCTAAAGAAAGATATTAGTCATCTTCGATACTTTCTCGGCATAGAAGTTGTGGGATCCAAGGAATGAATTAATTTGTCTCAACGGAAATATGTTTTGGATCTGCTCATGAAGATCGGTCCTCTTGGTATTAAGCCAGTTGATACACCAATGGATCTGAAGCACAGAATGGTTGATGATCAAGGAGATATATTTGGAAAGCCAGGGAGGCTCATCTATTTAGCCATCACTTGGCCAAACATATACTGTGAGCGTGGTGAGCCAATTTATATCTCCAAAGGTACCTCACATGGATGCAATTGTTCAAATTATGCCGTATCTTAAAGGAGCGCCAGGATGGGGAATTCTATATAGACGAAACAACCATCTTCAGATCATAGAGTACTCTGATGCAAACTAGACAGGTTCTTTAACAGATAGGTGGTCTCTACTGGGTATTGTACATTTGTGAGAGAAAATCTAGTCACTTGGAAGGGAAAGAAGAAAGGTGTTGTGGCCTAATCAAGCATAGAAGCGGAATATAGAGCAATGGCTCATACTACCTGTGAGTTAGAGTGAACCGAGAAACTGTTGCAGGAAATGGGGTTTGCAGTGAATCTACCTATGCAATTGCTTTGTGATAAGCAGCCAGCATCCCATATTACAAATAATCCAGTCTATCATAAGAGAACTACACATATTGAAGTCCACTAACACTACGTATGTGAAAAGGTCTCCAATGGAGAATTCTCTATGTCATACGTCTAGTCTAAGGATTAACTTGTTGATTTTTTTTTGTGGAAATACATGTAATTGTGTTTTTTTGTACATTTTGTACTCCCGTGGAGCATTGTATGTTTCTCTCAAGTTAATATATGTGTGTGCCGCTCTCTCTCTCTCTACTTTCCTATTTCCTCCACTGATTTCTCCTCAAATCCACTTCTTCCTTGTATCAGAGTGGTTTATGGACCTGATCACAGCCTACAATAATGCGGCTCACTGCTGACGTCATCTATACGTACAAATAATTTCTCCTCAAATCCACTTCTTCCTTGTATCAGAGTGGTTTATGGACCTGATCACAGCCTACAATAATGCGGCTCACTGCTGACGTCATCTATACGTACAAATAATTTCTCCTCAAATCCACTTCTTCCTTGCACAAGAGTGATTTATGGACCTAATCGCACCCTATAATAGTGGGGCTCACAGCCGAAGTCATCTGTATATACGAATGAAGTCAGTATGGTACAATCAGATAGCCTTTGAAGCATAAAATTATGGAATCTGAAAGATACTGATTTCAGAAGAATATTGGTGATTTTATTTTTTTTATTTTTTTTGCAATTTTTGGATGAGTTTTTTGTGGTGTTTCAGCCAAAATAGAGAAAAGTATGGAAAAGTTCAAATTTCAATTTTATTGTTGTGTTGTTTTCTAAGGTTTTTTTTTGGCAGATTTTCCATATGGAGGAAGTGTGGTTAATCATGTGCAATCAACAAAAATAAGAAACATGAAGTTTCGTCAAGATTTGGGTATGCTATGATGATTTTTTGTGAGAAATTGGTGTCATCAACCCCTTTTTTTTGTTCTTGCTGAAATTTCTTTGTGCCTTCATGTTATGATGTTGTGAGGCTATGAAATGAGATCTAGAATCATGTTGAAGATGGCAATTATGTAGTTGGTGTTCTTGTTCCGTGCTTAGAAGTATACTACGCACACAAATTGTTTAACATAATGCTTGACCCAACTTGACACGAAGGATTTGTACAAGTAATGGAGCTTTCCTTTTTGCATTCATCATTTCTCCTCTCAAGTCTCTCTCTCTCTTACCCAAGTCTCTCTCTCTCTCTCTCTCTCTCTCTCTCTCTCTCTCTCTACACACATATACTCAAAGCTTGGCATTGACAACTTCTATACTCCAGCTTGAGGGAGAGTGCTAACATATGTGGAGATGTGGACCATACCACTCTACGACCCACCTAGACTTTGTTTTTAATTATTTCTTCTTTTTGTTAGTTTTTTTCTTTTTGCTATTATATGTGTAAGATATTTTTTTTCTTTTGTTACTAAGGGTATTTTTGCCATATTCACTTTTTACTATTAATGTAAAGGGGAGAGGGCAGGTGTCCAACCCTAACTCACCTTTCCTCTCTTCGCCCCACTTTCTTCTCTCTCTTTTCTTCTCTTTTTCTCTCTTTAATCTATAATTCTACAAGTGGCAAGACAAGGATAGAATTAGAAATGAATGCATTCAAGGGAATTAGTAGCACTGATAAGTAAAATCATGAGAGAAAATAGACTTAGATTATTTGGCCATGTACAATAAAGACCAAAAATTACGTCGGTTAGGAGTGAGTTGGTACAAGTTGAAGGCTCCAAAAGAGCAAGGGGAAGGCCCAAAAGGACATGGGTGGAGGTCGTATATAAAGACTTGATAACCTATGGTCTAACTGAAGTTATGGCCCTTAATAGAGTGGAATGGCGTAGAAATGATTCATATAGCCAAACTGAATTAGTTGGGATAAGGCTATGATGATGATGATCTTGAATTCAAGTTTTGAGTGGAATAGTGGAACAAGATTCATATAGCTGACCCCAATTAATTGGGATAAGGTTTAGATGATGAAAATAATGATGATCAGCAACATAAATTATAAGGTAAGAACAAAATTTAAAATTGACGTTTGGTCTACCATAAAAGCAGGAAAACCTATTAATGGAAGGCACCCGTATTTTAAAAATAAAAAAATATAAAAACATCTATATTGACAACCAAATTAAACAAATTATACATCAACATGAAAACCTAACACGACAGAATGTTGTGATGAGAAAACATTTCACTTACACGATAATAGAAGTAATCATACAATCGGAGAATATGGTACTTGTCAGCAGGATCATTCCTGTTAATAAACTTGAGAAGCTTTATCTCATCAAGGCTCTGATCAAAGAAGTCTTTGTTGTTCTTTATAATCTTCACACAGACATCCATGCCTGTGTGCAAGTCATGCGCTTGAATAGCTTTGCTGAATGCAGCTGATCCTAGAAATTCCGTAACATGATAACGACCAGCAATCACTGAATTCAGAACAACATGGAAGTTTTTATCCTCCTCAAAGCCAGTTCTGAGAAACAGACAACAAAAAATAAGTTTTTTTTTTAAAAAAAAATGAAAGAAAAAGTAACAGAAATGTAGAGAGAGAAAATTCCCCTCCCCCAACAAGAACTGCATGAGCAGCAACAAGCAAAGAATGGGGAAATTTGCAAATGAGACTCACAGAGGATTGAGAATCCTCTTCAATGCATATGGTATGCAACATACAGACAGTCCACTCATCGGGTGAGCCATGAACATCCCCTTAACCAAAATCAGAACAGTCCACTCATCGGGTGAGCCACACAGGCATGTTGAATGTCGACACATGCGTGTTGAATGTCGACAGTGGTCAATTTATTTAGATGTTCATCTCATCATACCCATGGGACCCACCCGAGCATATGTGTGCAACATCTCGGCCATTCATCAGGAGGGCTCCTCCACGAACATGTCCTGACCAAAACCAGCCACGTCCACTCATCAGGTAAACCACGCTTTCATGTTGAATAAGGAATATCAGTCATTTTACTTTAAATGTTCATTTTTTATTGTACACATGTGACCCACCTGATCATAAGAAGACTGGCCTATTTTTTAGCGAAGGGGCAAACAGTACAGCCCACTAGATGTGCAGCTATGCATTCCATGCTCACACATTCCCCAAAGAGGATTCTAAATCATTTCCAGGTCAGTCCCATAAGAAGAGCTCAGGCACTGAAATTAGCAGAACAAACCCCAGAGATGAACATAACCAGGTACTAAGGTATACAAATTTCATATTAGTATGCTTAAGGTTCAAAGAAATCAGAACAGAACAAACATACTTGTTTTTCCTATGCACAATCTTGAGGTTAAAGGTTTCAAATTCTTCCTCCTGAGCCTTTATCTGTCTTACTTGCTCTTGTACAGCTGCTGCTTCTTCATCTTCTAGCATTGTTCCTGGATCTCCTTCTCTTACATCACCTGCTTTGTCATCTTGATCTTTCTTGACAAACTCTCTTTCAGGATAACCATCATTTGAGAGTGTCGATGCAGTTGAATTTGTTGCTGGGTCAGCAATATTTTCATCCCTAGAGCTCTTCCCAGGTGAAGAATCACTGTTCTTTCGCTTCCATGTGGCAAGCATGTCATCAGTCCCCATCAAACCATTGCCATGTTTATCTGCTTCATCACCGGTCACCAACTTGCCCTTGCTTGACCATAAAGTTCTGCCAGGGTCCTCCTGCACCACATCCCCAGCTCTCAAAGGGGGTGGGAATGAAAATCCACTCTCAGTAAAACTCACTCCCAGAGAACCCTTTTCAGCTCCTACAATATACTTATTTGTATCTGGTTTAGTTTTATTTGATCTATCCCTGGCTGGTTGCTCAAGATAACCCTTGTCCGTGTAATGCTGAGAATGCCTGGACCCACCAATACTAGCGTCGCGATCACGGAAGTATTCCAAGTCCCCTTCACTACTCCCCCCAACCAAACTTTCTCGTATTTCACTGCCGAAGTCAGCAGCGTCACTGTTGATTCCTACACCGATAGATCTGACTGAACCATGTTGATCATCTTCCATGCATAAATCATCTGGCTGTGGCCGTCCACACTCGTTGAGAACTCTCCCATTGCCTCCAAACATGGTAAGTTCATTTGACTGAGTAACAAAACCCTGCCAAACAGGTTCTGCACGCATCAAATTTAGCTCCTCTTCATCCATCAATTGTCCATCATATTGAGCTATTAAATCATTTTCATCTGTTCTTCCATACATTGAAGCCATTGAAAGCCCTATAGGATCATCGGATGCGGAAACTTGCTGGATATTTTTTGTCTGAAAATACCGCTCGCCGGAGAAAAAAGAGTCCTCTTCAGCAAAAGATTGGTCATCGTCCCCATCTTTTGTTGGTACTCTTTCCTGCTGTTCCAGAACACTTCCATGCCCTGTTCCCTTCTCATTGTCACTTGGGTAGTCAATCTCATGAGCCAGAAACCAGGCCTCATCTTCAATAGGCTGTCTCATGTATCCAACATCATCGTCGTCATCATATTCATCAGAATCCCAATATTCATTTGGATAGTCAATAGATTCGCTCACGCCGTCACCAACAGTTGCAAAACCAGAAACTAAATCAGATGTATCCTCAGCGATTCCCTGACTTACTGATAGCCAGCTACTTCCAACAGTCCTCTTTCCACCTGTTGCGAACATTCACAAGGTTGGAACGCAATAAAGAATGCAGTCTACTCACATACAAATCAGAAAGTGGTGATCAGGAGGAGAATTCTCAAACCAAAGATTAAGATATAACACTTGAATTGAAGGGTGTAAATGGACTTTGGATACTATTCTTCTTATCTGAGTAAAAGGTTACCCAAATTTTGTTATAATGCCAATGAGTTTGCAAATCATAGACAATTCAGATACAGTACCCTTCATCAATTAAAAAAGAAAACAACAGATACGTTAATGAATATTCAGTGAATTTTCAAAAAAAATAATAATAATAATGTAGAACTATGAATCGATGACTAATATTGAGATTTTGATATATGGATTGTGAAAACCATGCACACATCACTGCTGCAGCTGTAAAATCAGGCACGGCATTACACAAAAAGCATTGTTTTGAGGCTTAGAAAGAGATGCACACCCAGTTGTGACAGACATGGACAATGGCAAATACCAGGGATGATAAAAAATAAAAAGTGCAAATTAATTATAGAGAAGCCTAACCTGATAGAGTATATCGATCTCATATTCTGGTGCACTGCAATTAGTAACATGCAGTCCATGATCCATGAAGTTCGTTGGATGGATCCCACCATGGAATGGTATGGGAGGAAAACCTCACTGATTGGGCACCAGCAAATGGATGGTAGGAATGCATATTGGCAACACTCAAGATTGGATGCATAAAGGTCCACCAACTGGATGATGATAGGATCATCTAATCCATGTGATTTGAGAAAAGTGGCCCCCACATGACAAGACCCACTCAAATAGTCTAGATCACGGATAGTGGCCACCTATTCGGGGGACCACCTAAATGCCCCCAAATCGACCCCAAATTCATGCAACATATAGCACTCATCCCATTAATACATATTCCTAAGCATTTGATATTATTTTCTCCAAAAAAAAAAAAAAAAATTAGAATTAAATTTAAAAAGAATACATGCAATCCATGGCACTCATTTCACTAATACAACGGGCTCCAAATTATGCTTATTTCACCATTCAACTATCAGATTGGTGGGCATTTATTCGACAGTGAAAATTTTAAAAATCCCATGGTCATATTTCAATAAACAAGTGTCCTCAAATCAATAGTTATATTTTGGAATTGTGAATCAGCAATAGTAAGCCCCACATTTTACTGGGTTTAGTTTGATTTAATACATGTCACATGTCCAAATTTTTTAACTGTGCGTGCATCTACTATCATGCACCACCAGAGCATTTTATAAGTTAAAAAGAGAAGTTCTCAAGTCAAATTGGTTTGGACCACAAGCTACAGTCCACCCAACAAATAACTTCCAACTGATTAGAGCATGTGAAATCCAACCTTTCAAATAGATTGGCCCTAAAATGAGGGCCACCTGGTGAAAAGAAATTCAATATCTACTGAAAGTGGGCCATACCACAGACAAAAATTTCTAGCCATTGATAAATAGCAAAAAAATACAAGTGTGGTCCACTTAACAAGCGGCTATGCCTAAATATTGCAAAAGGCAATCCTCGTGATGAGGCAAACCTACTGGATGGAGTGGATTTCACACACGCACAAAAGGTTAGAAGTTATATGCCATTAGGCCGGTGTTTTAAATAGAGGTAACGTGTTGCATAGCGTTCAGCCCTTTGTAGTGTGTGGCGTAAGTAGCATAGCGTGTGGCATAAGTTACATGATACTTTTATTTTTTTATTTAAAAATAGAAATATAAAAAATCCTAAAAGATTATTCATTTTTTCAAGTATAAGCATTATCAAACAAGTTATTAATCATCATTTATCAAAAGTCCAGTTCACATACATAAGCCAAATCAAATTATTATCATATCGACAACTTTTTAAGCAAACTGTAATTAATAATGTCTAATTGAAACTACAAGTTACAAGTACAAAAAGAAATTAAAATCCCACAGGTTGAGAGTATTAAGTACAAAATAAAAAATATAATTACCTTTGAAAAAATACAAAATATAATTACCATTTATTTTAAAAAAGTCGTAGCGTATGCTACGCACACGCTACATACGCTTCGACCCCTATAGCGTACACTACAGGGGATTTACGCTATTTGCTAACGCTACGTAGAGTCATAACTACGCTACGGGCGCTATTCAAAACACTGGTCATAACTTATAGTCCAATCGATTTTATGGATGTTTACTTTTTAAACACATGGATAAAAAGCAGCCACGTACAGTTAAAAGAAAAGGAGAGGAAGAGAGAGAGAGAGAAAGAGAGAGAGACATGCACTTGCAGCCGAGAGAAGAAGAGGGAGAGGGAGAGAGTGTGTGTGAGAGAGAGAGAGAGGAGGAGATGAGATGTAAAGAAGTGGTAAATGGCACCATTATGACCATTACGGGTCTGTAACAGACCGTTCTGGTGCATTTTTTCAAGGCTCACCGATTCGATCCCTATATCACGTAACGGGGTTGGCCGATACCATCATGTAAAGTTTGATACGGCTATTACATAACCTCTTCGGCACACCTTACTCCTTGTTAATCAATTTCAATCATCGATTAGGTTGCAAGACTCACGAACCGAGAGAGAAAAATCTGAGAAGAAAAAGGAAAGAAGAGAAAAGAAGAAGAAAAAGGAGAGAAGAGCAAGGGAGATCAAGAAGGGGGATGAGGAGAAAACCTTATGATCTTTTTTACTATGATACCATCTCAGAGAGAGAGAAAAAGCCTTGAGAGAGGAAAAACTCTAACTAGGGTTGGACGTCCAGTCCCCTTCTTATTTATATTAGATGATGTCCCAAATTACATAAAATACCCTTGGAAAAAAGAGGAAAAAGAAAAGAAAGAAAAATAATATGAGAAATAACAGGAGAATAAGAAACAGCCCATGGTCCAGAGAGAGAAGGCCAGCAGTCTAGACTCTAGAGAGAGGGCCCACGGTCCAAAAATATCTACACTTTCTATGCAATCTTTCAAAATATTTCATATTGTAGGAATAGCTCCAAAGATAAGTACATTGATCGAGATTAAGAAGATCCCCACCGCCCAATGAACATCTTGCCCAGTTAGCAGTCAAGGATAGGTTTTCTCGCATATGCTTTTCGTAGGACCTATGAGTGGATGACATTTAAGGGTTTGCTAGCCCAAGTGCACGATGCACAATCTCCGCACACCGCATGCTTGCCAACCTAGCAAGTGAGTGGGACATCTGATTGTTGCAAAAGGCAGACCATACAAGAAAAGAAGACTATCTGCTCAATCAGGCAGGTCGTAAGTACAAGTTTAATACGGACTGTTGGAAAGTTCCTTTAAACCATCCATTCTTTCCATAAAGGGGTGGCCAACCTGATGAGTGGACAAACCTGATCTGTTGTATGGTCATATTCATGGTGGGGACAACCTAGTACATTACTTGAACAACTCCTAAATTTGCCAGGTTGACACGTGCTATGTAATGGTGCATGTGGGGCTAGCAAACCTCAATACCTGAATTCTCAAAAAATAACAAATAAGAAAGCACGCTTCTATAGCATATTCGTTCTTGGCATGCTTCATCCATCAGTAAATATCATCGAATGATAGAGACTATATAAGCTTAGAACAAGTACTGTGAATGGACTCTAAAATATATTTGCCCAAAGTGTGATGGGAAGCAGGAGAGTGGAAGTGTCCATTTCAAAAGGTGAGCAACTAAACAACCAAGAAGCAGGAGAGGAAGCAGAGATGAGTAGAATATTTATGCAATTAAGTTCCAACTAGTCCATTAAGGTAATATCCAAAGCTACATAAAGTACAGCATATTAAATTCACCATTTTTTACCGATCAAATTCAAAAAAATATTAACTAGATCGAAAATCATAAGCTCAGAACATTACTATCTCGAACAAACCTGAAGAGTTGATTTCTTGCCCGAATGGAACATTGATAAATGATCCCACCAAAAAGTCATTGTCAGTACTAGACATCTTTGCTCCGGGCCCACGATAATTGTCCTTCTCCTCCCAATGCATATTCATTGTTTTGTCCTCCGACTTGAGCTTAACAGGCGGCAACCGTGGCAGCTCTTCCTTGTGGTTCTCTGCCACAGGCGGCAAATCCAAGCTCCCAATATCCATCCGTTCAGATTTCTGCCTCCCTTCTTTTCTACTATCGCTGGAACTGAAAATGCTATCATAACAGGATGACGCATCCGCCATCGGGAATGGCAAAACAGTCTTTACAGAGCACTCCTTCCATATGTCCGAAGAAGAATGCACGGGTCCCTCACCCATTGACCACAAATTATCCAATATATGCTCTTTAGAGTAACTGTCCCCTGTCCTATTACTCTCATGCTTCATTTCGCTGCTTGTTTTACTTGTGCTCCCGACCCATGACATTCTTTGCTCCCCCGACCCGGTCCCATAGCTCTGTCCAAAATCAGCCGTTCCAACTGAACTCCTTGGGTTGGGAACTGGGACAGAACGAGATTTTGATTGCCCAGACAATTGAAGCTCCGAAAAATTGCTAGTGACCGCACAGCCATCTTTCAGAAAAGGGCCCATGTTGCCATTTTCAGGATTCGAATTCCACAAGTACAGATCATCCAAACCATTCTTTTCACTTGACCCAGAGAATTCACCAGCCTTGTTTCTTTCCCCAACAGACGCGGATTTAAATTTCATGTTAGCCCCATTTCCAACCGTCCTGCAATCAACCTCCTTGACTATAAGTTCTTTCGAAACTTCGCCACTTTGAGAGTGTCCAATGCCGCCTTTTACCGCTGTTTTCTCATCATTTCCTTCTTCCGCCATCCGATCACTGCCAGCATCTTTTCCCTCCGAAAGAAGGTTTGGAACCGATCCATTCAAATCCAATCGGCCACTGAGCTCACGGCGGAGAGCTGCCTCAGCCCGCGTGAAGCGATTCTGTTTCAGGAACTCCAAAATGACATCGACCGATTCCGCCATGATGCCGAACAATCGACGCTAAAATGAGCCGGGGGCTAGAAAATCAAGCTTTCGAGGCCTGAAAAATAACCCCAAAAAAAAATGTGGGAGAAAAAGAGGAAATAAAACGAAATTCCAGAAATCCGAAACGATTGTGGGACGACAAAGCCAACGAATCTGAGCCGTTGATGCTGAGATCCAGCGGGTTGAAGAACAACCCTAGAATCTCTGTAAACAGAACCCTAGTTCTGGAGAAAAAACCCCCAAACCAAAGAAGGCGAAGAAAAGAAAGAAAAAGGAAGAAAAGGGCATGGATGGGAAGGAGGAGAGATGAGCAGAAGACTTACAGAATGAATGGACGGTTGAGATCGAATTTGAGCAGAGGAAGAGGTGATGCTGATGGTGGGTTTTTGAGAAGAGATGATTGGACGATGCTGATGACGATGGGGTCTGACGCTGGGGCTTGGATTGCATCGCCATCAGCAGCAACAGAGGAGGTAACAAACAACACCCAACTGTACAGAAAGTATTTTATTTGGAAGTTGTTTGATACTCTGGTAGAGTATGCCACCTGATACGCAGGCACTTGGAAATTGCACACGTGGCATGTATTAACCCAAAACTAAACTGACTGAATTGTTAAAACCATTGTGGATAAGTCACAATCCTAAATTGACATTGTGTGGATGATCCCGACCTCAGATCCACATACACTTATTTGTTAAATCGTGACCGTCCAACAGAGTGTTGACATGATCAAATAAGCATATTCTTCTAAACTGGGACCCATTATTTGGATACTTTACTTGTAATTTTTATGTTCCTAAGTATCATCCATAGCGCTCTGCCGGAGCATCAAAGTCTCTCTCTTTGATTTGAAGTTTGATATCAAGGTTCACCCCCCTAGCGGTTCGCTCCCTCTGCTCACGCCTTTCGGCCCTACCAAGTTGTGATCCAGACCGTTCATATGGAAGATACTACGGTAATTGATTGGTATAGAAAAAATGGAAAAGTCTCTTTCAAATGAGATTATGGCCGTTCATTTGAAGGTGAGTCAACAGGCTCTGCAACCCGTTCTTTCTAAGACATTTTTCTATGGATGAGGAGATCTCTTATTGAGTGGGTTTCTTTTCAGATGAACCATCTACACTAAGGGCTTCTAAATGAGTGGTCAGGATCATTTCATGGTGGGCCAGAAAGGCCGAGTAGTTTGAGCGAGCATCTTTTAGAGAGAGCTGCTTGCACACATCATCTTATCTCTTGGTGTTTTTTCTTCCTTTTTTTCTTTTTCTTTTTTTCTTTTTAAATGAATTACGAAGGTCAAGGAGGGACGCGGATTGCGTCCTACCCCCGCCCGGACGGTTCCGTCCGGGCAGGGCTCTGTGGGGCCCACTGTGTTGTAAGTGTTTTATCCACGCCGTTAAATGCTTTTTTTCCGATAATTTTAATTATGAGCTAGAAAATGAGGCAGGTCCAAGCTTAAGTGGACCACACCAAAGGAAGCTGCACTGACAATGACACCCACCGTTGCAACCTTTCTAAGGGCCAACGTGATTTTATTTTACCATACAACGTATTCATAAGGTTATTTAGACGTGGATGAAGTAAAAACACAAATATCAGCTTGATCCGAAACTTCTCCAGCTCCCAAGAAGTTTTTAATGGTAGACATTCAATCCCTACTTTGTGGTCCACTTAAGCTTTGACCTACCTCATTTTTTGGCTCATATCTTAAAATAATATGATAAAAGTGTTGAACGGCATGGATATAACACTTACATCACAGTGGGCCCCATAGGGCCCTGCCCGGACGGATTGCTGTCCGAGTGGGGGTAGGACGCAATCCGCGTGCGTTAAGGAGCTCCCGGACCAAAATCAAAATGAGAAATGCTAAGTATACTCGCGTGAGCAGAGTTTGAAATATACTCGCGTCCACAAGTACCGAAGTATGAGATCCAAGCCACTCATCGTGTGGGATCCACAGCCTAAACTTCCTGAGCCACCATCAATCACGTAAACTTATCTTGCAGGACATTATATAGAAGAAGGAAATGGACGCCTAAAAGTCCACATTCGATGTACTTGTGTGGTTCGTTGCATGAGCCGCACGGGGGGCTCACAGCCAGTCTTTTCTTTTTAAAAAAATATAGAAGGATCGAGACCATCTGATGAACAGTCCGGATCTCACATTGTCATTGGGAGAATGCGAGTGTGCCTAGCGATTGCACTTTAAAATATGCACTCGCGAGTTGGAATTTCTAAAGCGCTCACGGGGGGCTTTGTCGGATCCCTATTAACGTGCCAGGTATCCCAGGAACTTTTGAGTTCGCGAAGGCTGCAACGGTTCGGTGATCAAAACCGTTGGTAGGATCAACCTTCCCACCTCCCTCAATGGACGGACTGGGATTGCGTAGCGTAGAACAGAGCACCGAGGTCGGCACTCGTGTTGAAGTGTCAAGGTTACGTGGCCCCACATGATGTATGTGTTATATACACACCGTCCATCCATTTTGCCGGATCATTTTTGGGCGTATGAGGTAGATCCAATTCTCAAGTGGGGATTGAACACCTGCCGTTGAAAACTTTCTTAGAGCCACAGAAGTTTTATATCAAGCTGATATTTGTGTTTTCCCTTCATCAAGGTCTATATTACCTTATCAACAGGTTGGATGGCAAATGAACATAAAGGTGGGCCCTTTGAAAGGTTTCAACGATGAGTGTCATTTCCCGTTATTTTCTGTGGTGTGATCCACTTGGGCTTCAGATATATTCAATTTTTAGCTCATGGCCTAAAAATGATTTGGAAAAATAGATGAACGGTATGGATATAACATGTACATGATAGTGGGCCCCACAAAGCTTTGTTTCACCAACACAGTACCAACATCGTGATTGTGTTATGCACCAGGCAATACGAGTTGTACATCGACCATCTTCCTCACTTATCCTGGACATGGAATGTCGCCGCCAACCCTTGCAGTATTTGTTTCCCTAACATGCCGTTTGCGGGTCGTTAGAAGAAGGGCCAGGATTCCTCCATACCGACCGCTTTTAGTCCAATGGTGTTTACACTTGAGTGTGCGGCTCAATTCAAACCCAAAAATTACAAACCTAAGCACCAAAATAGGTAGGTAAGTTGGAAATTAATCATATTTAACTGAGAGCGATTAAGATCGGTCGCCTGTTCAGCCACTTGTACAACGTTGCTTAAGATGATTAGGTGATTATCATAGGGTGGGGTTCGCCCTCTGAAATAGATTACATCAACCTTCTGTGCAAAAGAAATTTCTCTTCAATACAGATAAAACAAAAAATGAAATTCTTACAGTCAACTATGAAGAACAACTACATAATGTTTTTCTAAATTGAAAACTTTAATTGATACTCGAACTGAATTTAGTGTATGAGCGTAAACTCGAATTATAACTAAAGTTAACAACTAGTTGATTATTACTACGGATTATACTAAGAGCCTGTTTGGTTTTACTGAATACCAGTATTTCAAATGAAAAGGGTAATAATGACAATTCACACGCGTTTGAATATCAGCGCAATCGGCTGCATTTATCAGCAAATCCACGTTTCGCTGGATTCCGCAGTATTTCAGACGCCAGCGCCTGTAAAATGCAGGTACTCGATGGAAAGCCTCTAACGCTCATCTGAGAGAATGAAAAACATCCGGTGGTCCGCGGGACACGACGCAAAGGATACAAGCGGTCTATATTTCCGGACGTTGCTTTTCTTTCTTCATCTCATTCCGATCACAGCTTTGTTTTCTTCATCTTATTACCACCGAGAAGTTCATTTATACCAGTCGTCCAGTAAGCTCCCACCCCATCCAATGACCTTTTCAGATATCAGAGCGCCGGAGATTCGGCGATCTCGTTGGAAGGTTGTCATGCATGGTTACCTTCTTATCTTCCTCAAATCATTCGGAAATGCTAACCGTCTCTCTTTCCCTCTTTTGGACAGAGACAAGGAAAGATCTCGGTGGTAGACGACGTTTCATCCACCTTCAGTGCTGCATGAACTGTACATGCACTATCAAATATTCGACAACAGCCATTTGATATCGAAACAAATACGCCCCAGATGATGGTATTTTACAGGCAAGAGAGGGTTTTTTCCAACTGCTTTAGACATTTTTTGATGAATATCAGCAACTCCGAGATGTAAAAGGTATATGTTCTGAAGGTGTTTTCTTCTAATATTTGAGGTGCGTCGAAGCCTTTGTAGGATTTTGAGTATGACAGGCTTTTGATCAGTTGCATGACAAGTTTTTAGCTTGAAATAGACTTTGCCATATGATGTTTCCCCATCGTCCGGCCGCAAAACGCATATATTGTTTGAATGGGGTGGTCCTATGTTCAAGAGGAAAGTCCGATCAGATGTTCTGGACCTCTGTTTATCTCTGCCTATCATCTGTTTAACCAAAAGGCATATGATGCCAAAACCGGGTGGTCCTACGTGCTCTCTTTATTCGTTACCACTCGTGAAGATGGAATGTCCGGGCGGACGATGTGGTCCTCTGTTTACTTTCTGTCTAGCCTCTGTTAAAATCCACTCATTACCTTTTGTCGGATTTTCATCCGTAAACAGATACATAGATGAGAGATGGCTATTTCCGGGGGAGGTCGATAAGATTTTCTGGAAGGATACATATAAGCGGTGGGGCCCATCTGATGAACCGCTTACATCTCACACAGTTGTTCCGTGAAGATCAGATGGAATGGCATTCGTGCATGTGTTTTCCATGTGTATCCCTATATAAGAAAATTTATACTCTATAGGTGGCAGCACAATACAGAGAGGAAAAGAAAAGATAGAAAAAAGGTCCGGGCAAAAGCTAGTGGGTCCTTTTGTCATCTGTATATTATTCTACAAATGAGGAAAATAATTTGTGAGCAAAGGGTTTTTCAGATATCTCTGTTGTGATTTTTTTGAGTTGTTGTGAAATGTAAAGTATTTTCTGCTTATCAGTTTTTCCATTGGTTTATGGCCACCACTGGACACTCCCATTGATAACTGGTGTAGATGTTGTTCAGTAGTAACGATTAACATTGGTATATGGAATGATCGCTTCGTCAAATTGAATCTCCTGTTTGAGCGTGCCCCATGCACAAGACCGATATATGTTGTTCTGTTTACTATAATAAAAAAAACTGAGATGCTTGTAAAGTCATTGTGGTCCCGAACCCTTTCGACTAGTCAACACCATCAACATATTGGTATGGTTTATGAAAAAAAAATTTTGCTCTAAATGAAACAAACTTCGAAAATGTTATGGACCAGTGTAAACAGGCCGGTGATCTTGGTTGCACTAGTAATAATCCCTAGTAAGGATCCATATGTTTCTTTGCTCATGACTAACTGTCTATCATCTGTTTAACAAAGTGCAAGCATTTGACAAGAAGTTCACCACTCATGGTTTGGATGAAAAACCACCTAATGATTATGTCTTCGAATCTTGGACGATTTCAAACTCATTATTGTTTTGTTGGTTTTTTAAATGGATTGAATTACTTATGTTTTATGTCAACATGAGAAAAAAAGACACCGTTGAGGGATGTTCCATTTCTTAGTGTTGTTGACATTTCATCCCTCATGTTATTGTGATTACTATCGTAATCAAAATTTTGTAAGGTGTGAGATTTTCAGTATCAAGATGTTTGAATTTCATCTCTCATCTTACAGATTAATATTTAGATTTTCAAAGCTGAAATGCATTTTAATTTATCTTACGTATAACATTTTATATGTATTACACATCCTACTACATTTTGATTTTTTGATAAATTGCTTGCATCATCACATCTTACAGGTAATGAAGACTGTTGGATGATATTACAGATTATTTTTGTAATATTGGCAACAGGTCATTGCACATTGAGGACCTTTTCTCAAATAATGATTATTTTCCGCTAATCAACAAACTTCATTAATTACATAGTAGAGCATCCTTTCATTTTTACTTCATGACAAAAATAATAATAAAAAAACCCAGGTATTCTCCAAAATTCAAACATCTTGTCATGAAAACCTACTAATGATCACCAATCTTCTTGTCTCTATGTATGTATCGTCAGCAATGTATATATCAATACATAACACCAACTAATGTATATATCGAACGAAATTTAATGCTACGATACATATTTGAAGACCGGTTTCTTATAACGACTCGTTGGTACTGACAACATTTCATTGGGTATGCAATGAAAGGGTACCATCAAAACATGGAGGGTCAAGGATGGACGAAAGAGGAAATGGCTACCTTTGCAGCAACACTTGCTGCAGCGACTACTACTATTGGAGTAGGGGAATATTACAGAAATATTTTCTTTAAGTCACCCTTAATATTTGGGGACGTTGAAAGAAAGAAGATAATAAATGCGAGAATAAGAGCGGGTGACAGCGAGTGCATAACACAACTCATAATGAACAAGGTCACATTCTTCAACCTATGCTCGGTTCTCATGGATAGAAATCTTTATCCCGATGGGAAACATGTAAGTATGGAGGAACAACTTGTCATGTTTCTTCACACAGTAGGGCATGATGTTAGAAACCGTGTCATTGAACATAGGTTTATAAGGTCTGGAGAAACCGTGAGCCGATATTTTAGTAAAGCAGTCGATGTAATTGTCGGATTATATCCGGAGTTTGTGACACTCCCAAGTGCAGATACGCTGAATGAGATCCTTTCCAATCCTAAATGGATCACGTACTTTCAGGTACGCTCATTTGTAATCACATTAATGCGATGTCCAGTCCAGTCCTGTCCAAACTTTATAGTATATTTTGTTTTATTATGATATTTCAAGTTGAAATTAGGACTGCATTGGTGCAATTGATGGGACCCATATACTCCCCCACATGCCGGCATTGAAAAGTGTAACATACCGTAACAGGAAAGGGGTCCTCTCTCAGAACGTAATGGGTGCATGTACATTTGACATGAAATTCATATATGTGCTCGCTGGATGGAAGGGATCAGCCTCTGACGCACGCGTGTTACTCAGTGCATTGACACATTTCACCGATCGCTTTACTATCCCCCAGGGTACTTCATGTGTATTTATATGATCAAACATGTTGATAACATGACTTTTGAGTAAATATATTGACAATCACTCATAATTATTTGTAGGTAAGTATTACGTAGTTGATGCTGGTTAGGCTCATGCTCCTGGATTCATGGCTCCTTATCGCAGTGAATACCACATGGGTCGTGTTTCAAGCAACATGAAAGAACTATTCAACTACCGACATGCTCAATTACGAAATGTTATAGAACGAATATTTGGAGTATTGAAAGCTCGCTTTCCAATTCCCAAATCAGCTCCACCATACAAACTTCACACACAGGTGAAGATAGTCATCGCATGTTGTGTCTTACACAACTTCATCCGTATATCTAGAGGAGATGGATTGGTAGAAGATGAAGTCTCATCTGCAGATATAACGAAGAGTATAGACTTATCACCATGCTCAATTAATGTGACACAACGTGAGAAGGACAAATGGGCCACATTTTGAGACAATATAGCTATGAGGATGTGGAATGAATCGCTTCCTGTGAGTCGTGGTGTTTGATGTTAATAAGAGTATATTTTGTCATTTTGTAGTAGATTATAATATCACATGACTGTACGGCGATACCTACAAGCATGTATTAGTACCTTGTTGGAAGTTTGGAAGAAGATGATTCTCAAATGACCTTTTTGTATACCATATTCTGTATCTGTCTATTAAATTTTAGCTTTCTTCATTTTATTACCTTCCCATGACTTATATGCAATATTGTACTGTTAGACTAAATATGTCCGTTGTGCTATTTGTAGATAATTGAAGTTAATAGTGACAAGGAAATGTCTCCAAAATCGCTGAACAACCAGTCAACCCCACCAAACAACCTGGCCAAGAGCAGTCTGTCACCCCATGTAGGACACCGTGAAAGTATAAATCAAAATCACTCGATGACAACGTTGTGTCTGGTGGTGTAATGCGGTAGACAGATGATATGAATGACTGTCTCATTGATACCTTGATGGATGTTGTGGCGAATGGTCGTAAGAGTGCAAACGGTTTTAAGAATGAGACTTATAAAACGGTCATGAAAACTGTCAGGAGTGCCCTAGGGATATCAGTACAGGAAAAGCATGTTGGTAATCGCTTATGGACATTGAAACGATTGTACTTTGAGGTTCGGGACACCCTCAATGCCAATGGGTTTGGCTGAGATGAGGACAGTAAGCTAGTTACTACCCCAGATGATGTCTGGGAGGATTACATACGAGTGAGTTTTTCTTTTTTTTTTTTCCTTTTTGAACCAGTCCGTTACTTTACCACATATTTGATTTAAAGAATATCTCCTCCATATTTCTTCGAGTAATACAGATTTTTCTTGCTTATTGTCAATAGTCACATCCCTATGCACAACACATTCGAGGGAAGGTGGTGTGAAGGTACAATGACCTCACCTACCTATTTGGAAATGATCGCGCTACTGAATCGTGCGCTACCACGGGAAATATGCCTAGTACCGCATGAAAGGGAAGGTCCCGTGATACCGATATTACGCCAATGACATCGGTTGATCTAAACGACGATACTCTCATCTTGTCGAGTGACGATATAGGGGACAGTGGGCAGAACATTAAGTGGTCGTTTCACGCTGGTGAGGGAGCTCATGTCACAACCCGTAGTCCGAATATCAATGGGAACAGCTAGGTGAACACAAGTAGCATATCTAATTATAGGAAGAGAGCTAGACAAGATCGCCCTTGCGATGCCATTGGCAAAGGAATGAGTGATGTTGCAGAAGCTGTTAAGTCACTAGCTATAACCATACACCAAGGGAAGGATTTGGTACGTATGTCCCAGATTGTGCCTGCTCTGGAGCAGATTGAAGGCCTCACAAGTCACGATATCGTACGCGCCACGAGGATACTATCTAAAGATGAACAATAATCTGCCTCGTTCCTTTCACTCTCTGAGCATGGGAGGTTGGACTTTGTGTTGATGCTACTTGCACCAGATCAGTCATCTGACTGATTGCACTACCATTCACCTGACCGTTGATGGGTTTCTGGTTTATTTGGCTTGTCAACCAAGTGGTTTTTGGACAAAACTACCTTTTCTGGTCCAGGGCTAGTTTTCGTGACTAGTTGGAAAAATGTTTAACATTTTGGATGATATTTTACTTTTACTTTTTTGTTTTTTTTTTTCCTTCTTTTTTGGATGTTTAAGGTGCGGCTGAATGATCCCACTGTTGATGCATTCTAACTTGCATTACATGTTGATATCTAATCATGCATTATCTGTTGTTATCTCATTCATGTATTGTTTGTCATATGACTATCTTGTTCATATATGCACTATCGATAGGAGTTGTCTAATTTATTTATGGTCAAGTCAACGCTTCAGGTATGCTCTTGGATTCCCAAATTTGTTTCATTATCAGTTATTTATAGGTCCTAGTAACGTGATTACAATCATTGTAAGTTTGATTAATGGTAATAATTCATCCATCTGCAAGTTGTAATTATTGGTATTTCCATTATCTGTAGATGGGGAAGAAAATGTATGTCGTCTTCAATGGACGTCGACCCAACCTATATTCTACTTGGGAGGAGTGCCGACAACAGGTGGACAGATTTTCCATGGCCCGCTTCAAATGATACAAGTCCACGTCAGAGACATATACTCAATGGACTACTTTTTGCGAGTATGCAGCGCAGCACAATGAACCAGCGCAGCACTGTGAAGCGAAGACCAACATCGGTAACGACTATCAAACGGGGACGCAAAATCCTGAACGACCAATCATTGTCGGTTGTAGCAACCTTTCTATAGGCCGCTTCCCATCACCATCCCACTACTGTGCAAAGTGTGCTGGCATCTGCACACCGGCAGATGGTATTGAAGAAACGTCAGGGTCAATTGAGGCTTTCCTTAAGATAATCTTCGGTTGCTTACTTTTAATCCTCGCCATTCAGCTTATTGCGTAACACTAGTTTTTAGCTTTCTGTTTAATGGTTATATTAACTATTGACTGTTATGAATTTCTGGAGGACTGTGGTTTGCTTTGAACAGGTTTTGTGGAAATTTAAGAAGTTTATGGGTTTAACCTCTATGTGGTTTTGGTAATTGCTTACTAACTTCTTATCTTAACAGGAGTATAATAGTATTTTCATTAGTGGGGCCCAGATATCCGCACGTAGAGTGGAATAGTAGCAAGTGCTTGCTACTGACATTGGGTTACTGATCCCACACCCATCCATCAATGGTTTGAGTACGGTGATACACATCAATTTAAAAAATTTGAAGTGTCACATGTACACCTTTACATCTATATGTCTACTTCTGAATCCTGTATCTATTTATCGATGTTTCAGCTGAATTTTGTATCCGATCATCTATTACCATTCCAATCCGAACTTGAAGGACCCAAGTAGTGGCATTTATTCTGCCAGTAAAAATGCAGGTACTAGGTTCAGATCTGCAATGTCAACCTCAAGACACTCCGTATGAAACTGGTGAACACAAAGTACTGATATACGTTTTGGTGCATTTTGATATATGTTGTAGACCACACAATATGTCACAAAGATCATCATGTGGTTCACCACATAGTGTTGATATACGCGTGATGGGTATTAAAATGATATATGGTGTGGACTACACAGAAAACCTACAAAGATCATCACGTGGTCCACCCAAAAGTGATGTTATACGTTTCAATGCATTTTGATATATGTTGTGGACCACACGATCTATCACAAACATCATCGTGCAGTCGGCAACACATAGATGTGGATATCAAGTTTTACAACATTGAAAGTTTGAGTCCATTGAAACCAGTGGTCCGGACGTTGACCAAACTGCTGAAAGAGGAATCACGTATATTCAGTATTGCTGTAAAAATCAAACAACTGATTACAGTTGCTGTAGAGCTGAGATGCTGGACACCATATCAGGATCTTGCAATGATGTGACAACTACACAGTCTATCCAAACAGGTTCCTATTGAATTTCCATCTACTACACCCAAAACATACCAAAAAACAAGCATGGAAAGTAACATACCGGTATTCAACCAATCATTGCTAATACATGTAAAGATGTAATCATGCTGTCTTTACAGCCAACTACCGGTGTAATTGGAAAACCAAACAAGCCCTAAGGAATGTAAATGACAGATAAGGCTAATGATTATTGTCACGCCACGAAAATTTGCACCTGAGTATGGACACTCCGATCTCAAGATCCCATGTGTAAACCAAGTGAAAACACACATGGGTGAGTTCACACGTGCCAACAAGGTCTGGTTAACATTCGCATATGGTCAAAATCATAGTAGCTTTAAATGAGCGGTATCAAAAGTTAAGTAAATATAATTAAACTCATAAATATATGGCTAATATTCAAAATTCACATTTTCAAAAGTGGTATTCGCCAAATGGAGATTATACAAGTCACAATATATATACCCATAACGATTAAAGTGTAAAGTTTTCAGTTTTCACCAAATCCTTCAAAATATAACGGCGATGTTCTAAACTGATCTAAGTCTACCAATTTGAGATTTCGATAATATCTACATCAATAAAATCATCTAATTAGTATTTTAAAACATTGTCTTGGGTGGGAATGAGTAACTAACTCAATTGTTTCATTAGTTCTAAATTATACATGTTATCAACTCAATCAGCACAAAATAACGATAAAGCAGGTAAACAACCACCTCTAAATACTCTTGTTAAATGCATGATTAAGATTATGAAATGATGCATGCGCCTTACAATCCAGCATTCCCTCACAAGCGACTTCAACGCCTATTTCGCAAATGCCAACACTCCATTATCACATAATTCCAATGCCAAATCACAACAACCTAATCCAATGCAATGCGATTGATATATACGATTAACCTAGTAGTTATTAATCACAATTCATACAACAAATTGACGAAGCTAAGATATCGCCACTATATCACGAGTCTCTACCCGGATCACAAGGCTCGATGCGCCCGTAGCGGCTCCTCACATGTGTCCCTTGATCCAGATAATGTAAGGGTCATCACCTAAACACAAATATGGTGGAGTCATGACATCAATTTTATTTATAATACGGTAAAGTTATAGCCTTCACATGTGCACAATGGTCACTATGGGGAGACTCGTCACCTAATTTTGTACCAATATGGTTGGCTCATCACCCCATTTTTTATTAATATGACAAACAAGTCACCCCAGCACAGGCTGACAACTTAGACACGGTGTCTCATACCACCATGTCTATCTTATGAGTCTTTGTAGGATCATATCGTTGACGGTTATAAGTATACTCATTCAACAGGAATGTGGGTATCCTAAATTCAATTGGTAGTTGTCATATATTGTAAACATGCATGATCAGTCAGCCGTTAGACTAATTTGATTAACCTGGGAGAACCCCTGCTTAACCGGCATTGAGTGTAACCATCCCACCTAGTCCAGCTACTGTCAATCGTCCGTGTTCGATTTAAGTCGATCGAACAAGCCTAGGGTGACCGACCTAACTCGGGTCACCCCTTAATTCAGGAACCCAACATCGTAAGCAGTTCTAAATGTCACCAAAGACTAACAATTCATTAGACAATCATAATGAGATTTCACATAAACCCTAATTTTAGCATCTTATTCAGTCAAGGATTTTATCAAACATGAGAGCATTAATAAACAAGTAATAACATGATTTGCAATTAAAATCGAAATATAGACATGTTATTATGTATCAACTCATTCATAATCAAGAATCATTAACTGAGACCCTCAATGGTCGATAAACGACAACTTAGGAATAATAATTCGCACATTTGCAATGATTCGCCCGACTTAGTGCTTATAGAGTTAGGATTTTAGGGGAAATTGTCGAAAAACCTAACCAAGCATACGAACTCGTAAGATTTGGGATAGACAACTATTAAAATCTTAAATTACAAATGTGATTCAACACTTATATCCAATCATCGCCAAGAAGACTCCGACAAAGGATCTAGTTGTGGCTAGATCGCTAATCGAAGGGGAGAAGAACAAGTTCTTCCACTCTTTCTCTCTCTCTCACACTCTCTTTCCCTTTATCATTTATCTTCTTTCTCTATCTCTTATAAAGCTATGATACAAATTCGTATGGGGTGAGGGATGTGAAATAAAATGGTTTTTATAGTGCTAGAAGGTGCACAAATATCCTCAATGGTCCTTTATGCATTATATTAACACTAGAGGGGTTGTTTCCAACCAATGGGACCCATTGGGAGGTGTATAGGTCAATCTAAGCCATGAGATAAGTGTCCCAATAGATGATTTATGTTTGGACATAACCATCTGATAATCAAATGTGTTGATCAACTGAAAAGGCCCTAACTTAGATCGACGGTCACCGAGCGCTGATCGGGTCTATAACTATATGGATGTGAGCAGGGTTATAATCTCAATTAAGACCCTAAATTTGTTCATCATCTAATGGTCCAAAAGACAACTTTGGCAAAGACCATATATAGACAATTAACTTAAGTTTTTTATTAATAAAAAAAAATATTTCATGCACCGACCTTGTGAGTGCAAGTTGAGCGATTCAACATGCAATCTCGGCTTGATGTCTCTTGATGGATGTCAAGCCCACTAAGATGAATGTCTTTCTATAGTTTTGAGTTTAATGGCCCACTAACGAGCGATCTAGATCTTGTTCAGATAATCAAGGTATTTTTGGAATGAATTGTGTAACAAGATTGCTTGTGCAATATGATTAGGGTTTAGATTAACTAAGTTCATATTTTGACATATTTGCATCTAGCGAAAATTGCGATTCGATCATAATAACTATAAACGGTTGGTTCTAAAGATAAAGGAGTAACTAGGTTAGTTTAGTTTGTTAATTAAGATATGACCCCTAGTTGTGTCGGCTTTATATAAGTCTTTATTTAGTTTTGGCTATCTTGATTAGTCAGTGATAGGTCGGCTAGATTTGGGGCCCTAGATGAATAAATCATAAGACTAGACTCGAGGTTTAAGTGATCGGGCAGATTTGTTAGCTTCTTATGGCTAATTAACCGAATTTGTGCAATTATTTATTGGTAACATCGCGTATAGTTTAACATCAAATATTAAGGGTTAGTAAGTGACAACATAAGCTAATTATAGTGAAAATTTTTAAGGAAATTTTTTATTTCAAATGGTAAAAATCTGGGACATTACAATTATACTAAGAAACGTAAATGACGAATAGAATAATTGAAAGATAGATTTGATTTGGTTTGGTTGGTATGAGACACATTCTTCTGTTGAACTCCTTTGTTATTTATAACATCGTGCAACATTCATTCCATTATCAACAGCCCTGCTCCTCATATACATTAGCATCATAGTGCATTTCCATTGTTTTCATACATCAGACCGGGGGCGTATGCTTCGTGACTTACCGAGATAATCGGATCTTACCCATCAGAAACCTTATCCAGTTAGCCGTCATTTAGCATATACATTGCATCCCATCATTTTCACCGTATTTAACTGGTGAGTGTATGCTCTGAGACTTGCCGATATAATCGCAGTAGGTCCACCAAAAACCTTAACCGATTAGCCATCATTTTACCATAAGCATCTATATATCATCAAGTATCCTTTACACCCTATAATTGATCATTTCGAACGTATGCTCTGCGGCTTGCCGATATAGTCAGACCATACCCATCAGAAATTCGAATTAATCAAACACCTCAACTACGGTATTGCATTACGTTTTCTTCATTGCATTACATTTACAACACGCGAGAACTACCTATACTCTTCAAGAATTAGTCAGATATTGTGAAGTAAATACCGTACATTTGTATGAAGAGAGTGGGTGCCTAACACCTTCCATCTCTGTAATTGCGGTCTCTTACTCGGAATCTCTGTAACGTAAACTTACGAGTCATCTTAGGGTTAAGGACCCTCAGGTTCTCAATCATAAGCGTTTCTACGGGCTCTAACCAACTGTAGAATCATAATAATTGGTTAGTGGCGACTCTGGTCAAATATAACACATTCACCCCCTTCTGCAAAAGCTCTCGAGC
The DNA here is from genome assembly GCA_021015155.1 of Magnolia officinalis. Classification (NCBI taxonomy): domain Eukaryota; kingdom Viridiplantae; phylum Streptophyta; class Magnoliopsida; order Magnoliales; family Magnoliaceae; genus Magnolia; species Magnolia officinalis. The sequence goes on along the minus strand of JAJHSJ010000014.1, from coordinate 7,399,897 downwards.
GAGGCAACTATTGGAAGGAAGAGAGTAGATCTCCCGTACCCTCGGAGAATTGCACCCTCCTCGCAGCACCCACATAATGGTGAATCCGTTGGAGAGTAAGTAGCCACATTAGTCGCGACCCAACTTGAAAAATAAGATCTTATGAATACCAAAAGAATACATGTTCTCGCACATTTGCATCAACATCCGCATCCGCATCTGCATTCATACTAAAAATAACAAAAAATTGTGCCTCCAAGAGTCAGGCGTCCTCGAAAAAGTTTCCCTTATTTTAGCATAATTCGCATAAGATCTCAAGCAACGATGGATCACCATGAGGAAGATGTTCAACTCTTCCACGCTCTCGATCTCGCAGCAGCACAGCCAGCATAGCCGTAGCAAGCAAAAGTCATGCCAATGGCCTACATGCAGGAATTAACACAAGGCATGAAGGCAATGTAAGACATGTTCCGGCAATTCATACAAGCATAAGTTGTCATAGCCAATAATCAAGTAGGTACAATTCAACAACAACAAGAAGCTCATAGGCTCATTCCAGCCTCTAGTTCAAATCAAGCACAACCGTCGGACTCCGCACATGACCATCGACACCAGCCAACGCAGTCCTCGACCATGGGGCATTTCTTTCAATACCCTCCTGTAGCAGGGAATCAATCTCAGAACAATCCCACAATCGGGATTCCCAGTCAATTTCAGAACAACCTCGTAGATGAGGCCTCCAATCAATTTCTAGCATGTCCCACAGTTGGGATTTCCAATCAGTTTCAAACTGATCCAACAAACAGGATCCCCAGTCAATTCCAGGACAATTTTGCAGCCGAGGCTTCCCAGTAATTTCCTGCTTAGTTTAATCCTATAACCGGGACTTTTAGACAATTTTCAGCTTAGTTTCAATCCGATCCTGCAAACAGGATCCTCAGTCAATTTCAGGACGGCTTCACAACCGAGGCGTCCCATCAATTTCCAACATAGTTTCAAACCAATCCCATAATTGGGACTTCCAATTAAGTTTCAATTCAGTTTCAAATTGATCTTGCAAGCAGGATCTCTATTCAATTTCCAGCACATACCGCAACAGGGATTTCAAATCAATTTCGAGCAGCAGCTTTCCCGACCGGAAGCCCTGGAGCAGCACTAGCGAATGGCCACAATGGGGTCAGTGTCCAACCTAGTTTGATCAGCGAAAAGTTGTGAATACCTAATAAGGGGTCACTTCCCAGTATGTCAGCCTCTCCTGACCGGGAGTGCTTCTGAATTTCAATTCCCTACACACGGGAATTCGGTTACGTTTAAACAATGTTCCCCTAATGGGAGCCATACGATTGAAGAAATTGATCACTATGCCGAAGAAGTGGAACAAACCTTGCTGCGAGAGACGTCGATCCCTCAAACAAGCGGCATAGAAATAGAAGAGTTGCGAAAGTAACTTCAAACCATATAAAATCAACTTTAGAGATAACAAGGGGTTTATCTCCCCTTAACAAAATTCAGGGACTTAACAAAATTTAGGGACTTATGTCCCTTTCCAGTTACACAGGTACCCCAGAATTTTGAGGTGCTAAAATTCAAAAGGTACAATGACAGCGGATGTCCTACGACACATCTCAAGGCATTTTACAAAGAACTAAATGCAGTGGTAGGAAACAAATGAGCACTTATACATCTATTCTAAAAATCTTTGAAAGGCGATGATTTGGACTGGTACACTTCCCTGAATTGTAACCGAATCAAGACCTGTGAACAGCTATTGCAAGCGTTTCTTGATGGATTCGCAAACAATCTCAACATGGCTCCCATAAGAGCATATCTGGCAGCTTTGAGACATAAGGGCAATGAGACATTATCAGCATATGTAGGGCGATGACGAGCCATGGCCGCTAGAATGTGCACTCCAATCGACGATGAGAAGCAAATCTCAATAATCGTCCATTCAACAAATCTTGACATCTATGGGTATATGATCTTGCATCCCTATGTGAACTTCGCTCAACTCATCCGTGATGGAGAACAAGTGGAAGCAGGAATACGTGTAAGAATAATCTCCCCATGGCCTCATCAGGCCGCTCTAGCCAAATGGAATAAGGTCGATGGAAGACCCATGGGAAATGGGAATGAAAAGAACAGCAACGATGGCCAAGCCAACATCATCACTACAGCTGAGGGCACTCATCAGGCATCTCAACAAGGGTGACAACAGCACCAACAGTAACATCCTCAACATCAATAACAGAGGTATTAACCACCTCCACCATGGCAAAATCCACATCCACAACCACAACATCAACAACAACATCAATTTAGGGGAAATGTCTAGTAGCCCCATCAAAATCGGTAGGTGAACATGGATTTTAGGAGATTCACTCCACTCACACAAACTTATAGTTAGATCCTGGCAACGTTAATGCAGAAACTTCTCACTCCTTTGCAACCGAGACCACCTCCAAATCCATTGCCAATGAAATACAACGAAAATGAGTACAACGAGTTCCATCAAGGTCGTGGTCATTCCATAAAAAGATGCTTCTCCTTGAGGCATGCGATCCAGGATCTTATTGACAGTTAAATATATCTATCTTAACCCTTGGGATTGCACGAGCAACTCCCACAAATATCCTTTAGAATTCTCTACCACAATGCCCTTCAGAGCCTAGCTCATCACAAGGTCCTTAAGAAGGAAAGCATTGATCGCTTCTGCATCCCTCTACGGTCTATCCATGCCATATCCAGAGACCGCTCGAATGCACCGCTAGTCTTGCAAGGGGCATCACAGGCCTATAACACCCCACACTTCTGGTACGCGGGTGTTACCATTTAAACCTGTAACAATGGGACTTCAAGCTTAACTAACAAATAACCTAAATTCGATGAATGCAGGATGGGGCTTCCAGTCATCATTAAAGTCGTCCATCAGAGGCCTTAGGAGCTGAGTTGAATCCTACATCAGTTAATCTTAACTAAACACCTCAAGTTAAAGCAGCTTATAAATCACCTGATCGAATCGTATTGGGATAATGCACTTATGATAAACCTTCGAGGGCTAGTTAGTCGCCAACCAAGCAATCATCGTGCCCTAAACCCCCATTTAACCGTTGAAACTCATTTTCAAGCTAATCCAACCACTGAGTCAGTGTGCACTGACCAAACAAGCCTTGTGATGTGTGATACGGCCCACCTGGGCCTCACATCTGCCCCATATTGGGCCAGGACCCCTAGAGGGGGCTCCCAAGGCGAATGGACAGAGTGGATTTATCACAACCATCACGGTGGACCCCACACAAAGTGCGAGTGCACCAAGTGCACCTGCGCACGAAGTGCACGGGACAGATCAACCGGTTTGACCAGCGCTGACCTGACCCTTTTGAAGAAAAACCTGAAAATCCTTCCCGTCGTTTGGAATTTTAAACTGACGAACGCCGACTTCCTAGGTGGCCCACCTTGGCCACTACCTGGTTGATCCAAACCATCCATCGGATTTGTGGGGCCCGGATGACCAAAACCTTATGGTCTAATCGGACCCATGCAAAGGGTCGTGGATTTGGGATCGGAACCAATCAAAACTACACGAATGGCTAAGATCATCAGATGGTAGGCCAACAAGGGGCCATATGGGCGGTCCAAGATCGGTTTGGCCATGCAATCCCAGCCATCCACTCGTCCGTTAGAGAGCACGCTCTCCCGTTACCAAAAATGGTCAGGCAACCGTCTGAAGCAAAGAAAGCAAAAGGAGACATTTCCCTTTCAGGAAATGGGTGCTGGCACAATCCAAGCCCTTCCCTAGGCCACGTGGAGTTATCCTAACCCCTCATTTTAAGGCGACGCGAGTTGTAGGCATAAGTCATCTCATCTCACGAGAAATCAACGAGATGAGGAGTTTCTCATGAGATGTTCCGAAACTCACCTGAATGGCCTAAAAAGTGGGCCCCACGTTGATTAGAGGCTTCATCTGGTCCATTCAAACATACCAGATCATAAGAAAGTATCATAGATATGGAGTTGCCATTGATGGCTCTCCCATCTTCCCCGTTGAAGCACCCAACCCACGATCACGAGATGGACCCCACCAGGGTAAAAATTTACTTTCCTGGTGGGCCATGGTTGTGGGAATCCATCCCAAGGGTCGGATGGACCCCATGCACAGTGACCTCTCGAAAATAGCTACTACATGTGGCGTTTTCATCTCAGTCGTTGGCTGAGATGTGCTGGGGTTCTCCCTCGGCTATAAAAGCCATTGGGATGCCTTGGGATTCACACCGAAGAGAGAGTAACAGAGAGAGAGAGAGAGAGAGGGGAGAGAATAGCAAAGTGTGAGAGGGAGAGCGAGTCAGCAGCTACCCAGCTCGACTCAGGTCGTTTTCAACTACTCAGGAGAGTTGGGTTGCTGCCCCATTGAGTCCCGAGACCAGGAATCCACTAAGTGTCCATTGTTGTAGCTGCAACTGAGTTGAGCTGACTCATCCGGCAGCGGAGCAGGCCAGGTAATGGTCTACCTCCCCTCATTTTCTTTCTCCCAATAGCACCTGGCTGTTAGAGTTATAGTCGGTTTAGATTAGAACCCAGATCTGGCCGGACTCTATTAATAATGTCGGGCCGAGCGCCCTACCTCCGTTAACTACGGATGATGATGGTTCACTGATCATCAGCGCTCGTCTCATCAGATGGCTAGGATCATTTGAGGAATGCCACCATGATGTTCATATGCCATTTAGCCCGTTCGTCTGCTGGTGTAACGTCTCGGAAAAATCTGTACAAAGACCCGAATACCACCTCAAGCAGAAATCACTCAAGGTCAAATCCTTTATAAATTAGACGAGGATTAACTAGTGTTAAACTAGATTACATGCAAAATCAGCACTAATCACTTTAAATACGATCTGCAAGACCCAAAACTTGTAGAATCATTGACGCTAGGTTACTCTAAAATCTGGGATCAAACTCTATTCTCGGTTGCTCTTGGAAGCACATTGAAACTCCGTATCGGATCTGGACCGCACGTCGAAAGTCCGATTACTACGAAACCATATGATTACGACCACCTTACTGGGCTTGACAACCACCTCGGAAATCAAGTCCAGATAGTATTCCAAAGCTATTCGCTTGAGTCTGGAGTGAAGTGTGTGAGAAATGTGGGTATCTTTAGAAATAAAAGTAATCTGAGACTTGTCGCTTGCGGGCCGAATATAAGGATTCAGACCGTCAGAATCTGTAACATTCTGAATTTTTTGCCAACCTGGAATTAGACGTCCTTAGGCAATGGGTCGATCATAACACCTTATTAACTTGTCAGAGCTCAATCCCAAAGTCTAAGACCACTTTTGAACCCATTTCCTTCACAAATCCCACCCTTCACCACCTTGTTCTTTCAATTTTTCTAAGTACTTTCACCTTAGACACTGTCTTAAACTAGTTAAGTATTATAACTTGGATCATTTTATATATAAACTACAAAGGCCCAGGTACCACCTCAGACAGAAATCATACAGGACTAAATCCTTTAGAAATTAGGTGAGAATTAGCTAGTGTTAAACTAGAGTACCTGTGAAATTAGCACCAATCGCTTTAAATACGATCTGCAAGACCTAAAACTTGTAGAATCATTGACGCTAGGTTCCCCTAAAATCTAGGATCAATCTCATAACCCGGCTGCTCTCGGGAGCATCTTGAAACTCCGTATCAGTTCTGGACCGCACGTCAGAAGTCCGATTAACACGAAGTTAAGGAATTAGGACCGGCTTGCTGGGCTTGGCAACCAACTCGGAAATCAAATCCAGATAGTGTCCCAGTGCAATTCGCTTGAGTCTGGAGCGAGGAGTGTGAGAAACACGAAAATAATTCCAAAAATAAATAAGGATTTATGAAATCTGGCATGTGACGCTTGCGGGTCAGTATTAAGCAACCAGACCGTCAGAATCAAACCAAATTACACCCTCGGATCAGGGATATTTCCCCAAACATATCTATGCACTCGAAATCTCCTATCGAGATCCGCTGACCGTTGAACTCAAACTGGTCCACCACGTGTGATCTGGGAAGCCGACCGAAATGAAAACTTAGTCATACCTAGATCTAGTGTTAGTGAGCTTAAGTCCGACCGCACATAGAAAAAGGGCCGCCAGAAGTGCTCCGTTGAGACGGAACGGACCGTATTTGGACATAACCTAAGTATACTTTGTTCCTGAGTCTAGTTTGGTGAGTTTTGGGCCTATATAAGGACTTTTAAACCCTCTCTCATTCAGCCATACGAATTTGAGAAAAACCCTAGGTGTAAGAGAGAGAAAGTGTGAGAGTTGTGGGAGCATCTCCTTGCCACCTGATCTTACCGCTCTGCAAGCTTAACCACTCCATTCTAATCGCTTTTCCAGCGATTCCGACGTCATTTCTAGGTAAGAAACCCTAACCCTAACCTGTTTTGGGGTTTTGATAGTTGTAGGTTATGAAATAGCTAACCTATTTCATTCTATAGGTTACCAAACTACCGAATACGAAAGCTTAGCAAACCTGTCGGATTCGTTACGATTCTACGACAAAAAGTGCAGACTTTAGGTGTATAGGTTATGGTTTTCAACGCTTTCAATGTCAGATAATGATAGATTCATGATCTGCATGTAATTGTACATGTACAAAGTGTTGTTTGTTTTCCGTTTCGATTAAATACGAAGAATATAGAATTTGGTGTATTCTAGGTATTTGTAGAAAGTACCGTATACGTATAAATTTTAAAAATGTGTTTGCCATGATTATTTGCTGTATGAACATATTAAATATGTGTATAACACTTACTTGGCGAGAGGGTTCACCCTAATACATGTTTTTGCTAATATATGCTATGTATGTTAAAATAGTGTATTCTAAGTGTTTGTGAAAATGCTTGTAAGAGTAAGCGCTTAGATAATCATGCTTCAGGTAGGAGTTGAGATGGGATTCTCAACTACTTTAGAAACGTATATGATTTCCTCCATGATGGTTGTTCAATTTAATCGCTTACTATAAAATATATGTGTTTGTATTCCTTGTTTACATTGTGCTTTGTAACATGCTTTATGACATGCTTGTTAACATGCTTGAATTACCTTGTTTATTATGCTTTACTCCACATGCTCTGAATGAGGATTGATTGCGATTGGGACTATGATTATAGTCCAGACAATCGGTACCAGACTTGAGTTCGTGGTTGAGATTCATTTTGCCACGTAGGATGTATTTGACGAACCCGAGTCGTACTTCCGTTGGCGACATTGGTTAGGCCACGCGAAGTGCTTATGCACTTCATGTCGTTCAGTTGATTGTGCGCTTGCGCTAGTCAGGCTCGTCAAGTAACCCGATGTGTCTAATGTATGTTCACCATGTTTGAACACTACTGCTTGAACCTAGGGTACCAAACTTACCAGTGAAATCCCGTTAACCATGGTACCTCGATCCGCTAAGACTCATGAGCCAGGCATGGTGGTATGGGACACCGTGGTCGAGCTGTCGGCCTATGCTGGTGCCACGTGCCTTCCCGTAGTGTCCATTGAGCAACCAGACTCGTGAGCTGAATATGGTGGTATGGGACACTGTATTCGAGCTGTTGACCTACACTGATTGGTGACGAGCCCTTTGTAGTGACCTCGAGCATACTCTGAATTTGCGGTGAGGCGACGAGTTTTGCCACGGTGTATAGAGTATGAACCAGGTCTGTATCAATTTAGTGATGAACCGTTAAAAAAGTGATGGGGGAGTGGTGTAACGATTGCGTGTAACAGCCCTGGCAGCCTTTGCAGTGCCCTAGAACCATACTATCGTATGAGATTATCTAGATTTGACGACCCTATAATGGATCATGTTTGAGAATGATATAAGGGAAGTACCTTAGTTTCTCAATCCTGCTGTTTGAAATGGACTAATAATAACTCGGTAATCATGCTCATCATCGCACTACATGTGTCTGGAAGATGTGGAGCACTAAGGAATGAAAGCATGCCGCGGACATAAGATGGTGCCGCATGAGGGAGTATGTTGGTGAGGGCATGCATCATGACTGCATTCCATACTTGCATTAACAAGAGTATTTAGAATTGTTTGATTGTACTACTTTATCATTACTGCTTGACTGAATCGATAACATGTTAACCTATGCTTTATTGTTCCACTGAGTTGATCACTTACTCCCATGTTACGGGACGGTGTTGTACACACCAACCAGACCCTGTCTTAGCTGCAGGTGATGGCGATGCTTGTGAGGCGGAGCCGGAACTTTGCATTGACTATGATACTTGCTCGTGTTGGCTGTTTTCTGGCGGCTTCATGTGAGCCGTGTCTTGATTGACGGGGTTACAGGGATGTCGACTAGATGATCTTATACATTTTGGTACATTTTGCAGTTGTACTTGTAATTATTTAACCCGGTAACATTATCACACTCTGGAGACTCACCACAGTTTATATATTTTATATATCTATCATAGTCTTCCGCTTGCAAATTTAACTATCTCTGGAGTATGATATGCTATTTTGGTATAATTTCATTCATGTTTCAATGCTCTCATCATAATCATCATTATCTGTGTTGCATAAGTGATGCGTTGGAACTCGGGAGTTGAGCTTTGCTCGACCCCCATTTTCAGGGCGTTAAAGAATCTGACCCAAATACACCCTCGGATCAGGAGAAATTTCTCATACATGGCAGTGTACTTGTAACCCTGATCGAGTTTCGGTGACCGTTGAACTGAAACTGGTCCGCCACATGCAATCTGGAAATTCGATTGGAACGAAAACTTAACTCGACTTAGATCCAAGGTCAAGGAGCTTAAGTCTGACCGCACATAGAAAAGGGACCTCCGGAAGTGCTCTGTTGAGCTGAAACAGATGCTCTTTGGACATAACCTAAGTATACCTTGGCCCTAGGGTCATTCCCATCAGTTCTGGGCCTATATAAGGACCTTAAACCCTCTCCCTCTCACTTCACACGAATTTTCTAAACCCTAAGAAAGAGAAGAAAGAAAAGAGAGAGAAAGAGAGAGAGAGAAGTGGGGATTCTTCCTGGGATTTGATCCTGCTACTCCACGTGCCTTACCATCACTTCTGTATCGCTCTACCGGCGATACCGATCCCGTTCTTAGGTAAGAAAATCTAACCCTAATCCATTCTAGGATTTCAAATAGTTGAAATGATGAAATAACTAACCTAGTTCATGCTATAGGTTGCAAATCCGCTGTTGACAAAGACTTAACGTCTAAAATGACTCCGTTACGCGTTTATCGGCGTAAGGTGCGGACTATAGATGTATACGTTATGGTTTTCAAGGCTTTCAATATCGGTTAATGATTTATTCTTGATGTGGGTGTTATTTCACATGCAAAATGTGTCGTTTGTTTCGCTTTACGATTATATATGAGCTATGTTGAATATAGTGTATTCTATGTACGTATTGAAATGTTTGAATACGTATGGAATTTGGATTTGTTTCTAACATGATTATTTACCGTGATTATATGTTTGTTATGTATGCGACAACTCCCTAGTAAAAGGACTTGCCCTAAATCACGCCACGACCAATATACGCTATATATGTTAAAGTGTGTAGCCCACGTGTTTGTGGAAATGATTAAATGAGTATGGAACCCGGATTCGTGCATGCCATGATTATCCGCCTTGGGTATAGGTGTGTGGTATACGGGGCAACTCCCTAGTAAAAGGATTTGGCCTAATACATGTATAACCAACATACAACATGTATGAAGATGGGTGTAGTCTAAGTGATTGTAGAAATGTCTGAATAAGCTAGTTATTACTAAGGAATACCTTGTATGAGGATTGAGATATGTTTCTCGGTTACCTTAATTATGTGTATGATATCCTCCATGTATGTTTACATTATGATATCTATTTTATTTATGGAATGAATGTGTGTAAAATCATATTTGTGTTGCACTTCACAACATGCTCATATGATTGCAAGAATAGAATTATTTGTTCATTACTGCTGTGATTGTCTCCTATGATTACCTGTTGAAATGGAATGAGGTTGGGACTATGATATAGTCCAGGCAATCGATAACCGACCCTGATTTGGTGGTTGAGGTTGTTTCACCACACGAGACGTGCTTAGCGAATCCGAGCGGTACTTCGGTTGGCGACAGTGGTTAGGCCACGCGGAGTGCTTATGCACTTCATGTTGTTCAACTTATCGTGCGCTCGGGCTAGTCGAGCTCGTCAAGTAACCCGATTGACCCGATGTATGTTCACCATATATGAACGCCACTGCCTGAACTTAAGGTACCAAACTCACCAGTGAAATCCCATTTAACTTTGGTACCTCGATCCGCTAAGACTCGTGAGCCGGACATGGTGGTATGGGACACCGTGGTCGAGTTGTCGGCCTACGCTGGGGCGACGAGTCCACCCGTAGTGACAAGTGAGCAACACCACCTCGTGAGCCGAATACGGTGGTATGGGACACTATATTTGAGCTGTCGGCCTATACTGATAAGGTGACGAGCCCTTTGTAGTGACCTCGAGCATACTCTGAGCCTGTATTGAGGCGACTAGCCTTTCCATAGCAACTAGAGTATAAACTAGGCCTGCACTGATCAGGTTACGAGCCCATTGCAGTGACCTAGAACCGCAACATCGTATGAGATTTACTAGGACTGACGACCCTAGAATGGATCCTTGTTTGGGAATAATATAAGGGAGGTACCTTAGTTTCCCAATCCTGTTGTATGAAAAGGACTAATAAAAACTTGGTAATCACGCTCATAACATTTCACTGCATGTGCTCTGGGTTGAAGAGCACAGAGGAAAGAAAGCATGTTGCGACCGTAAGATGGTGTCACACGAGGGAGTATAGGCGAGGGCATGCATCATGAATACATTTCATCCTTGCATTAATAAGAGTATCTAGGAATGTCTGATATGTCTGCTTTATCATTACTGCTTGACTGAGTTGATAACATGTTAACCTTTACTCTATGATTCCACTGAGTTGATCACTCACTCCTGCATTCTGGGACGGTGTTCTGAACACCCACCAGACCCTGTCTTAGTTGCAGATGATGATGCGACTCAGGAGGCGGAGCTCGATTACTATGACGATCAGGACGAGTTCTGGTATATGCAGTTCTCCGGCGGTTTCGCTTAGGCCATCCGAATCGACGGGGCTACAGGGCTTATCAGTGTAGTTGAACTATTTTTGATATTTTTATTTTTGAACTATTACATGTGTATGGTAACTCAGTGATGTATTCATACTCTGGAGACCGATCGTGAACTTTTGGCTCATACACGTCTATATATACATCTTTCAGTCTTCCGCTTGCGTTATATTAATTGATCTGGAGTATGAATCACTGTTTTGGTATAATCCCACTCATGATTAACGCACTAACACGGACAACATTAAATCATAAGCATATATGTTGCATAAGTGACATTTGGGAATTCGGGAGTTGAGTTGCTACTCGACCCCCGATTTTCAGGGCGTTACAGCTGGGTCTCAGCCATAAGCTGTGCTGGATAGTGGGCCAAAACCAGCTCACGTTCTGGGCTGAAATTAGTTCAGAAGGTTGGGCTGAAAACATCCCTCAGTTAAGTTGAAAATGGCTTCCAGACAAGCCATGTAGCTGGGCTGAAGAAAGCCTCAGTTAGGCTGTGGATCTGGACTGAAATGGTCCTTTAAATGGGCCACAATCTGAGCTGAAAATGACTCTCAGATGGGCTATGAAAATGCTGAAAATAGGCCTTCAGCTGGGTCTGAAACCGAGTTGAAATTAGGCCTGAGCTGGGCCTTCAATCTGAGCTGAAACAGACTCTCAGATGGGCCGTGAAAACTGGAATGAAAACGCCCTTAGTGGGCATACTGGACTGCAAACGACCTCCACCTGGGCCGCAGGTTTGAGCCAAGCCCAGCCACAAGGCAGGTGGGCCGCAGCTGAGAAACACTTCAGTGGACTACCTCACAAACTGCAGCAGGGCTCACCAGGTTGCACGTTCAGTGGGCCACCTCGTGCTTGCACTGGGCCAAGCTTGAGCCAAGGGCAGGTGGGCAGCACTCTGCATGAGGCAGGTGGGCCGCACTTAAGGCCTGATGTAGGCCCAGCTTCCTTAGAACCATGCAGAGGGCCTAGCCCTGTGCAACCAGCCGCTGGGCCAGGGCGAGCCTAGCCCAGTTCAGCTAGTGCAAGGCTGGCCCATGGGCTCAGATGGGTCGTCCATTGTTGGGCCTAGGACAGTCAGCCCAGCCCAATTTTGGGCTCGTTTTGGACCTGATAAGCTGGGCCCAGTCAGGTCCAGTTCATGCCTTGTTTATGAATGGATTCCAGGCCCAATTTAGGCCACTTGTTGGACCAAAATATGGTGAGCCTGGTCACTCTAATGCAGACCCAAATAGCCTTATTCATGGGACCTTTCAAACCCACATAACTTAAATGCACTGGCCTCAAGAATATTTGACTAATACAGACTATAACCTTAGGAGGTTTCTTGCGTGATTTGTGCCGCGAGGTATACACGGGAATGTGGATTAAGGACGGTAATACAATCCTGCAAGGTGATGACTTCTCCCCTTAAGCTTTCTATACCTAAATTAGGCTAAGGATAACTTTTATTATAACTGCGAACGATGACCCAGAAATGGTTAATCAATTGGGTAGTTTATTTGAATAAATACCTTATAACTGATTTGACCCTTGACTAGTTTACTTAAACAAATGTCTTAGAATTGATTAGAATATCTTATTAGATTACTTAAACAAATGCCTTAAGAGTTTTTTAGAATACTTGCTTAGTTAAACAAATGTCTTAGAATTGATTAGAATATTTGATTAGTTTACTTAAACAAATGTCTTAAGAATTGATTTAAATACTTGATTAGTTTCTTAAATAAATTGATTAAGAACACTTGATTAGTTACTTAAACAAGTGCCCTGTGATTGATTAGAATACTTGAGTAGTTTACTTAAGCTCATGTCTTAGAATTGATTAAATTACTTGATTAGTTATTCAAACACATGAACCACTTGATTAGCTTCCTTAAATGCATGCTTTAGAGCTGATAAGTTATGGTCATATGACTCCTAAATTGTATGGATACTTGAGTTCCACTTTGATTATTGAATCATGCCTTATTCAGATAGTTCGCTACTTATACTCCATGTCATAATATTGTATTGGTTGCAAGACACATATGACTCGAAACCTCTCTTAGGGAACCTCTGTTCAAAGAGAGTCCGTACTTAAGGTGTAACAGTATTGATTGCGATATGACTAGGCCCTCAACATGGAGGTTATGTTAGTGACAGTTTAATTCATGGGATTCGCCATCAATGGAGCATACGATGGTAGTTCCCCCATACATCGAGAGTTGATTGGCCACATGTTGATGGGCTCTATCCACACCCTAAGGCGGTACACTCATGGGCGGGGATGGTGGTCATGGGACACTATGCCCGAGCCGTCGGCCTATGCTGGGTTATGAGCTCCCCGTAATGACCTTGAGTGTAATTAAACCTGCTGATTGTAAATAGATTCAAAATAGTCTGGCTAATCATGCATACATAGCATTCGGACGATGACAGATGGCTAATTATGTATGCTGTAGCACGTGCCCCTAGTCGTGGTATCATTTTGCTAGCTCCCAGACCATCAATTATCGGTCCACTTTCGATAGTTTGGCACTATGCATGTACTATGTACTTTTGCTGGTGACCTGTAACATCCCGGATTTTTGACAACCTAGGATTAGACGTCCTTAGGCGATGAGTCGATCCTAACACCTTATTAACCTGTCAGAACTGAATCCCAAAGTTTAAACCCGCTTTTGAACCCATTTCCTTCGCAAATCTCACCTTTCACCACCTTGTTCTTTAAATTTTCTAAGCACTTTCACATTAGATACTATCTTAAGGTTTAGGTAATGAAAAACAATACTTAAACTAAACATTGCTACAAAGGACTAAGTACCACCTCAGACCGAAATCACCGAGGACTAAATCCTTTAGAAATTAGGTGAGGATTAGCCAGTGTGAAACTAGAGTACCTGTGAAATTAGCACCAATCACTTTAAATACGATATGCAAGACCCAAAACTTGTAGAATCATTGACGCTAGGTTACCCTAAAATCTAGGATCAATCTCATTACCCGGCTGCTCTCGGGAGCATCTCGAAACTCCGTATCAGATCTGGACCGCACGTCGGAAGTCCGATTAACACGAAGTTAAGGAATTAGGACCGCCTTGCTGGGCTTGACAACCATCTCAGAAATCAAATCCAGATAGTGTTCCAGCGCTATTCGCTTGAGCTCGGAGTGAAAAGTGTGAGAAATGTGAAATTAATTCAAAATAAAATATCTCAAATAGTAATCTTGGCACCTCTCGCTTATGGATCAGTTTTAAGCAACCAGACCGTCAGAATCAGACTAGATTACACCCTCGGATCAGGAGAAATTTCATACACATATCCATGTACTCGGAATCTCCGATCGAAATCCGCTAACCGTTGAACTGATACTGGTCCGACATTTGCGATCTGGAATCCTGACTGAAACAAAAACTTAACTCCACCTAGATCCAAGGTTGGTGAGCTTAAGTCCGACCTTTGGCTCATGGAGGCCTGCCAGAAGTCCTCTGCTGAGCTGAAACTGACCCGCTTTGGTTATAACCTAAGTATACTTTGACCTGGAGTCTATTTCGGTGAGTTTTTAGGCTATATAAGGATCTTAAACCCTCTCTCATTGCTGCCATATGAATTTGAGAGAAACCCTAGAGAGAGAAGAGAGAAAAGAGAGAGAAAGTATGGGAGAAGTGGGAGATTCTCCCTGCCACTCTTCCCTGCTGCTATCCATGCTCAACCACACCATTCTCATCGCTTTCCCGGCGATTCCGACTTCGTTTCTAGGTAAGAAACCCTAACCCTAATCTGTTTTGGGGTTGTATAGGTTGTGGGTTATGAAATAGCTAACCTATTTCGATTTATAGGTGGCCAAACTGCCGTATACAGAAGTTTAGCAATTCTATCGACTCCGTTAGGATTTTACGACAAAAGGTGTGGACTTTAGGTGTATAGGTTATGGTTTTCAACGCTTTCAATGTCAGATAATGATAGATTCATGATCTACATGCAATTGCACATGTACAAAGTGCTGTCTATTTTTCGTTTTGATTAAAGATGAAGAATATGGAATTTTACATACTCTAGGTATTTGTAGAAAGTACCATATTCGTATAAATTTTGGAAATGTGTTTGTCATGATTATTTGCTGTATTAATATATTATATATGGATAAAATACTTGTTTGGCGAAAGGGTTCGCCCTAATTCATGTTTTTGCTAATATACACTATGTATGTTAAAATAGTGTATTCTAAGTGTTTGTGAAAATGACCGAATGAGTATAGAATTCTCATTCGTGCTCACTATGACTAATTGTCATGGATATATGATTGTTGTATTGGCGATACCTCTTTGACGAAAGGATTTGCCATGAATCACGCCACGGCTACTATACGCTATATATGTTGAAATGTGTAGCCCAAGTGTTCGTGGAAATGTTCAAATGGATATGAAACTTGGATTCCTACTTTTCATGACTATTCGTCGTGGGTGTACGCGTGTTATGATTGGGGTAACTCCCTAGTGAAAGGATTTGGCCTAATGCCTATGTGATCAATATATGTCATGTATGTTGATGTATGTATTTTAAAGTGTTTGTTAAAATGTCTGAATGAGTAGTAGTTAGTAAATTGTAATGTTTAAGGGTGTTGAGATATGATTCTCAACTTCTTTAACTATGTGTATGATTTCTTTAGATATCTGTATGATTAGGAATTGATATGTACAAACTTATGCTTATGTTATACTTCATAACATGCTCAATTGATTGTATGATTTTATCTATGTAATGCATATGTTTAAATGCATGTTTACGTTGTATGATCCGTCATGGGTGATGGGGGAGTGGAGCAATGAGTGCGTGCAACAGCCTTGACAGCCCTAAACGGATAATATTAGTCTTTGATTGTATAATTTGAATTTTGATCCATTACTACTTTAAATATCTGAAATTGAATGTGATTGGGGCTATTGTATAGTTCAGGCAGTCGGTAACGAGATCGAATTCGTGGCTGAGTTTCATTTGCCACGTGAGATGTGTTCGACGAACCCGAGTCGTACTTCGGTTGGCGATAGTGGTTGGCCACACGAAGTGCTTATGCGCTTCATATCGTTCAACTTGTTCTGCGCTCTAGCTAGCCGAGCTCGTCAAGCAACCCGATCTGTCTTATGTATGTTCACCATGTTTGGACGCTACTGCTTGAACCTAGAGTACCAAACTTACCAGTGAAATCCCTTTTAACCATGGTACCTCGATCCGCTAAGACTCATGAGCCGGGCATGGTGGTATGGGACACCGTGGTCGAGCTGTCGGCCTACATTGGGGCCATGTGCCTCCCCGTAGTGACCAGTGAGCAACCAGACTCGTGAGCCGATTATGGTGGTATGGGACACTATATTCGTGCTGTCGGCCTACACTGCTTGATGGGTGATGGGGGAGTGGTGCAACGATTACGTATAACAGCCCTAGCAGCCTTGACCGTACCCGGTGTAGTGACCTCGAGCATACTCTGAATATGCGGTGAGGCGATGAGTCTTCCCGTAGTAACAAAGTATAAACTAAGCCTGTATTGATAAGGTGATGGGGGAGTGGTGCAACGATTCCGTGTAACAGCCCTGACAGCCCTTGCAGCGACCTAGAAACACACCATCGTATGAGATTGTCTAGGACTGACGACCTTAAAATGGATCATGTTTGGGAATGATACAAGGGAGGTACCTTAGTTTCCCGATTCTAACCAAAGAGAATTGGCGAATGCAGTCTCTGAAGCTGAGAACTGCCCAGTTGCCGCATCTAACACTCCAGGGGTCGTGGTCAACAATCAGTCCTATCCTCAGTAGCCTGAGAAGACTCATCTATCTCATAGGAGAACTGCACAAGCATGTCAACCGTGTAAATGATGGAGGAAGAAGAGCCTAAGACAACGGATGATCACCACCTTCAAGACTGGTTGTGGAGATGTCACCGAAAATTGCACCACAAACAAGATCGATCCGACCATCCAAAAACGTATCGCGATCTATCGAAGCTGCCAAGATATAGTCTGAACCATCCAATGCATCATTCGAGCTAGCCAACGCAAGTGCTATGATGTTTTAAGCACCCTTTGTTGTCAAATTTCGGTGAGACAAAACTATTTAGAGCATGACTTGTCATATAATGGAAAGTTCACCTTCAAGTGAAGTATGGTGGATAGTTCGTTTTTAAAGATCGTCATCATGTGAAGATTTGAAGTACAAGACACGAAGATTAAGCTACTAATGCAAGTCTACTTCAAGATCAAGCTTCTAATACAAATCTAAGATCAAGCTTCTTATGTTAATCTACCTCCATTAGAAGTTATGAAGCTACTGAAGATTTGAGTTCAATGTCCAATGATTCAGGTATAAGTGACCCTAGGTTTAGGTCATTTCTTATGCATAATATCTAAGGGTTATTATACTTTAAATAGGCTAAAATTTGACTAGTCCTATCCTATGTTCGATTAGTCCAGGCTTTGCTTCGACCAGTCCAAATTTCAAACTCAAATTTCGAGTTTTTCTGGTAGATCCTCGACCAGTTGAGCACCCTACTTGACCAGTCGTGGAGATCTACTCGACCTGTCATGGGGAGCTCGACTCGAACTCTAGCAACATATTTTTGCATCTCACGACCAGTCGAGCAGGCCACTCAACTAGTCGAAGGTTAGTTTTATCTGATCGCACCAAAAATTTTGAAATTTGGTTGATTCTAAGACCAGTTTAGGGAGACCTTAGACTAGTCGAAGGAGCCGTTTTTTAGCCTATAAATAGAGGTCTTTTCTCATTCCAAATCATTCAATTAAGCCACAGAAAGCTTCCACTTTGAGAGAAAAGCCCCCGTCATTATCAAGCTATAGTCCGGTAATTCTAGATCTTTTAAATAGCTTATTTATTTTTGTAATTCCTTGATTTCGGTATCGTGAACCTGATTAAAGGGAGTCTTTATTCTACCCTTTGAAATCCAAGGAATTCAAACAAGTAGCCCAAGGTTTGAGATAATTTATGTTGATGCAAGAATATGGACCACCCTCCGCCGAGCTTTGAGTACTCGGAACAAACCCTGGACCTATGCAGAAAGGTAAGCAAAGCATACCCTGGCTCAAGCAAGGGACCCTCTGATGCCAAAGACAGGCTAGGGAACCTGGGTCTAAGTAGTGTAGAGTAGAGAGGGTGTGAGATATTGCATACCTGTTCCCGTTGAAATGTCCTGTATTTATACCTAAGGGTCGCTTAGGACGTGTCCGATAGTCTCAGCGTGGTCGTAGTCACTACGCGAAGGCTATGCGTGTGCAGTAGTTGGCAGTTATCCAGAAATTGTGCCAATCATTTTGTGGGCACTTCTTCCGTCAAAGCTCGGTTTCTATCCGAGCCGACCTCATGGTCCAAACCATGCAAGTGAGTTGTCGATATACTAAGAGGCTCGGCTCGGAACAGTGATCCTTGACTCGGAGGTATACTGGTCGAATAGATGCTCTTCCGGGTTCTGAATCATCTCAATCGGTTCCGTCGTGATGTTGTAGATCCGAGATCTGACTCGTCTTCTAGAATGCACAAGGACTCATTCCGAGTCCGTGGTTGCTATTATTGCTTTGCAATAATCCTTGGGTCAGACATTAGCCTTGGGTCGGATGCACATTGGCTCAGAGACGATCACCGATGTCAAGGCTCCACGGGATTCGGCTCGGTCTAGATTTCCCCATAACAATTTAAAATCTATTTAGAACCTATAACCGTTGATTATATTTGTTGGACATTGAACATCTACATCAAGCAAAGCGATTCTTCGGGCTACAACAAGTAACATCTTCAAGAAGAAGATAAGTACTTTTATTATTTGTTTTTTGGTTTTGTTTGAGATTAGCCAGAAAAATCTCTGTATTGGTTTTTGTCACGCCCCAAACCCGGAGATCGGATTCACAGGAATCCCGATCGCCGAATCCAGTGCCGACAGCCTCCGTAGTACCCCATTCTCAGCTCCTAGCGTCCATACGCCAGATTCCGATCCTGGGATCCTACAAGGAGTTTTTTTTGTACATTTAACTCGTAATAAGCATAACCATAAGATTACCCAATTCACAAAGGCAACATCATCATCACATATCCACTAATATAATCATTTGAGTACAATGCTAAAAGGGAAATACATAAATCGAAAATTAAGCTCCAGAAGACCGCTGCATGCTCCAAGGTCAACACTGCTGCAACCTAACATCACCTGCACGCATTTATCATGCATAAGCTTATAGAAAGCTTAGAGGGTGGTGTAAGTGTGTGCACAAGGTAAGTGTCAAGTATTCAACGCAATGTCATAATCATACAATATCGAAATAGGTGCAAGGTCGTGAATCATATGTTATCAGAGTAAGAGAAAATACTGACAAGTCCATGAGTCAAGCAATATCGGAATGCACAATACATATCAACTATACAAATGAGGAACAATATCAGAATACGCGATACAGATCAACTATACAAATGAGAAATAATATCAGAATACGCGATACAAATCAACTATACAAATGAGGAACAATATCAGAATACGCGATACAGATCAACTATACAAATGAGAAATAATATCAGAATACGCGATACAAATCGACTATACAAATGAGGGGTCATAAAGAGTCAAATATCAGATGCCGTATCTAATCCATATAAATGTAGAAACGCAGGTAACCCAAAATGTCATATGCCGCGAATGTAATGCAATATATGGTGCGAATGGAATGACCATGCTGGAGTGTGAAGTCGAGATGATAGTACGTAGTATCGCTGGCTACGAGGCCCACCACAAGGACTTCTATCCAAACCAGTCTCATACCTAAATTTGGGTAGTCAAACTCATTATGGTAAACTCCTGATCTCAGGTTAGTCGCGCGCCCAACCGAGATCCTGACCATACGAAGATACACGTAACAAATAGTTGCGCACCACCAGCCCGAGTGGATAGTGAATGAATGAATGAATGAGTATGCAACTCCTACTCAATAAGTCCACATATCAGTACGGTTCATCTCTGGGATCATCACCGGGGTCTATTACACTCTACGTCAGCTTGCCGCCCCTATCCGAGCGCACAAATAGGTAAGTGGAAGAGACCTCACTATCCGCCTGCCAATATCGGGCCCGGCTCGTTGATAGCTGACCCATTCATCAAGCTGGCCAAACTCAACCTAGATATTGCCCCCTCACTCAGGCGGGTAAGGTCACACCCCCTCCCAACCGACCACGACACAGTGGGAGACGCGGCCTACTGGTATACGACCCTCACGCGCTCATATATATCCACTCGGTCTCGACGTTGGGGCGTCTCCTGGCCACGGAGGTTTAGAGATTTTCACCCACGGACATTTATGGCGCCCGTATGCTAGAACCAAACATTCCGGTGTCCCCTCTGGCTATCCACGATATGCCTGTGGATGCTACGGCCCTGATGTCGCTAGGGCGTATAGTAATCACAGCACATAATGCAAGATGCATGAGTCATACAATCTAGTCATGCATCAATCCTGCGCATATCGTGCGTTCATGTGAGATAACTCCCGCCTATCAGGGAGTCTCATAACAACACGCTTAATGACATATGCAATGATCAACCACGTCTCATAACAAACATACAGATGATACGTATGGGCATGTATCATGATGCTATGCTGTCACATACTCATAATCGGTATCAATAACCGGCATCGACAATCGACCTCGACAATGTGGACATTTAACCAACATTGCCCCCAAGGAATGACCCTCATGGATCCTAACATATAGTGAACCCATGACTTCACACAAGGGTCAATTATATAACACCATAGGCCTCTCTCAAGAGCTTACTACACATCACTATGGGCCTCTCACATGGGCCTAATATACATCATGCTGGGCCTTACACACTGGTTGAATACACATCGCAATGTGCCTCAAATACGGGCCGTATATACATCACACAGGCCGAATACACACCACAATGGGCCTCAACTACGGGCTACATATACATCATATAGGTCTTGATGATCGACCTTGACAATTCAAAAATCGGCCTCGACAAATCGGAATTGGCAATCGGCCACGATGGGTAATCAGCCTCGATCGGTAATCGGTCAATTGGTCACGACAAGCAGAATCGGCATTCGGCCATGATCAGTAATCAATCACGATAATCGGCCTCAATCGGTAATCGGTCAATTGGCCACGACAAGCAGAATCGACATTCGACCACGATCGGTAAATAGTCACGATAATCGGCCTCGATCGGTAATCGGTCACGTCAATCAGAATTGATCGATAATTAAAGTTGGCAAATCGGTCATGACAATTGGAGTCGGAATCGTCAATTGGAATCGGCCTTAACTGTGGTTATATCAAATCCGATAGTGTAAAACCATCCGTCTATGGTGAATGAGGCCCACTGATTAGGGTTAACCCACTAAGAGAATGATGAGAATGGGTCTAACAAGACCTAAGAGAAGGTCACAATGTGGACATTAAACCATTATTGCTCATCAATGTGGTCATTTAACCAACATTGTTCCCAAGGAGTAGCCCACATAAGGCCAAATGTATAGTGGGCCCACAACCTCACACAAGGGACATATATATCACAATGGGCCTCACCCATGGGCCTCGAACACATCACAATGGGCCATAACCCATGGGCTTCAAACACACAATAGGTGGGCCCTACACATGGGCCTAATACAATCAAGTGGGCCTCAAATATATCTCAACTGGTCTCAACTCGTAGACCCTAAATACAACTCAATGGGCCTTGACCCATGGGCCCCAAATATATCACAATGGGACTCAACCCATGGGCCTGTGATTCAAACAGGTGGGCCCCATCTTATGTGTCTCAGATACAAGGCAGGTGGGCCTTGCCACATGGGTCAAAATACATCATGATAGGCCTCATACACGTCGTAATGGGCCACATCACGGTGGGCCACATACATCACAATGGGCCGCACTAATGGGCCTCATATCATACACATCAACGAGTTGCATCAATGGGCCGCACTAATATATTAAGGTGGGTCTCAAGGATGGGTCATAAATATATCAAGGTGGGCCCGACAAATGGGCCACAAAATACATCAAGGTGGGCCTAATCACATGGGCCTCATATAAATCAAAGTGGGCCTCAACAACGGCCACGAATACGTCATAATGGGCCTCATATTTGTGTTGCATAAACATCAATATGGGTCGTGTCAATGGGCCGCACCAACAGACCTCATATAGGTCGAATGGACCGGATCAATGGGCATAATACCTCACAATGGGCCACGACCCATAGGCTGCAGATACACAGTAACTGGGCCCTACACATGGGCCTCAAACACAAGGCAGGTGGGCCTCATCACATGGGTCTCAAATACATCATGACGGACCCCATGGATGGGCCGCACCAATGGGCCCCTAATACATCATTTTGGGCCTCACATATGGGCCTCAGTGGGTGGGCCACAAATACATTAAGATGGGCCTCAACAATGGGCCTCCTATATATTAAGGTGGGCCCCACTGGACGGGCCCCAAATACACCACGATGGGCCTAGTCACATGGGCCTCATATATACTCAGGTGGCCTTAACAACGGGACACAAATGCATCAAGATGGGCCAAATCACATGGACCATATATATATATCAAATGGGCCACACCACTTGGGCCCCATGCATATCAAATGGGCCACACCCAAATACAAGTGGTGATAATGATTTCTACCATTAAAATTCTCAAGGCCCACTGTAACATTTATTTTCTATCCAATCTGGCCATAGGGTCACACGGACCTAGATTAAGAGGAAACAAACTTCCGAATGATCCAAAGCTTATGTAAATCAGAAGGTTTCAATGGCAAACACTCACTCCCCACTACTTTTTCCTATGTGGTCCACTTGATCCTAGATCTGCCTCGTTTTTAGTCTCAAGCTTATTAAGGCAAGCTTACCAAATGGTTGGACGGTTTGAATGTAGCACATGCATCAAGGGCGGGGTCCACATGAGATATGGATCTGACTCATTCCTTAGCTCATGCCACAAAATGAGCTCTCGCAATGGTTGAACGGTTGGATGCAGCACATGCATCATGGTGGGTCCCATGTAGATGGACGGCATGGAGGGACACATACATCATTGGGGTCCCACCGTCCAGTGATGTGGACGGTGCAGACAGATCACATGCACCATGGTGGGTTCCACCGTCCCACGCTGTGGACGATGGGATAAAACACTACATAACAGTGGGCTCCACTGTCCGCCTGGACGGTGGGAATGAAATACATACATCACTGTGGGTCCCATGTGGGGCCCACCAAAATGTTTATATGCCATCCAACCCGTTCACAAGGTCACGCATACCTGGATGAAGGGTAAAAACAAATTTCATATTGATTCCAAAACTTCTGTGACCCAGAAAGGGTCTTAATGGCTGACGTTTAATCCACACTGTTTCCTATGATGTGGGCCACCTGAGCCTTGGATGTGGTTGATTTTCGAGGATGGCCCACAATCCTAAGAGGCCCACAGAATGGACGGAGTGGATATAACACATACATCATAGTGGGGCCCACGGCTAAAGCCGTGGGTCCCTGGTCGTCCGCCCGACGCAGGACGCCTGCATGTCCTCTCTTTCTGACAGCAGCAGCAGCAATGCTGCTGTTGTATATTTTTTTTTAAACCAATACTCCGAGGTTTTTCACGTGTGGGGCCGACGTCGGAAGCATCCGCCCCACCCAATGAACTCTATACTCCATAAGCATTCTATCAAGCCCAATATTGGGCATCTTTCGGAGTGAAGATAAATTTAAGTGCGTTTAAACGGTGAAAATCATTGTTTTCTAAGGTATGGCCTGCCTGAAAGTTGGATCTGCTTCATTTATTGGTCCAACGCCTAAAATGATTGGGTAAATAAGATAGACGACGTGGATTGAATACATACATCAAGGTGGGGCTTGAACGAGTGGCCTACCCAAAAAGCATGATATCATATTATTATAATATTATATATATATATATATTGTTTTTACTTGCTGCGGTCAGCACTCCCACCACCTATTCACAGTTCACAAGTCCAGCGTCCAGGGACGCTGGACGTGGGCGTTTATCAAGGTGGGTCCCGCGTGGACGTTTTGTCAAGGTGGGTCCCACGTGAGCGTGGCCCACTTGATTGGAATCAACTTAATACTTGTGTTTTCCGATCACCATGGGTAGGCCCATATGGTTTGGACGGTTGGATAAGATATACATCAAGGTGGGGTACATCCGGGTGGGCCACACAGCCACCTCATATCACCAAAAAAAAAGAATGAAAAGAGAGGGAGAGAAAGAGAGAGAGAGAGAGAGAGAGAGAGAGAGAGAGAGAAGCACCCACCGTTAAATCTCGGACTCTCCCTTCCACCGATGCGATATAGAGCTCCAATGGTTAGACTTCAACGGTTGAGATTGGACTTGGATGATGGAGATGGAAGGTATGAGGGTGGGCCACACCAAGCTCTCTCATGGAGCTTGGACGTGGGTTGTTTGGAGAATGAGGAAGAGAGATGAGAGAGAGAGGTGTATGAGAGAGAGATGGGTGTGATGGGTGAGAGATGGGTGATGGGTGATAGGTGTGTACTTGTTGTAAGAGAGAGTTGACTTAGGGGAGGGGTGGTTGCACTTGACATTAATTGATGATGTGTACTTTGATTGATGAGATTGATGGGATTGACGTGATGGATTCTTTTGGGATTGCAACGCGCAGCATTTTCCTCGAATTGAACGTGGGCCCACATCACCTAGCCTGGGTATCACCTCGACGCACAAGACGCGGCATCGGAATCGCAGCGACGGCGCAGTCGCACTGTTACAGGTCTTGGGTCGAGCCGACTTAAGAATACGGGATACGACTTAGAGTCGCGCGCAACTGCCAATTATATATCGTGAGCTGCCGAAATTCGACCGAGAGGACCGCGGAAGCCTACAGAACGGTACGAGCTAGGATACGGGTCTTACAGTTTTGACTAAGATCAGCCAGAAAATCTCAGCGCGGGGTTTGATTGTGATAGCCTAATTAAAAACACAACTGTACAGGTTTTAAGGTGAACCTGAGAAAACCTTGTTTCATAGTGAACACCAATATCACGTGGGTTGTGATTATTGGGAGTGGAGTAGGTGTGGCTACTTGAGAACAGTTGGTGTACACACCGAACCACTATAACTCTTGGTGTTTGAGGTGGATGATGATGTATGTGATGAATCTGTGCTGAATGTTTGTAATCTCTTCTTTCATGTATATGTGGTGAATGTGTGTAATAGATAGCTTCCATTATTTGCCTCTTGTTTTAGTTTGCGATCTTGATCCTTACTATATTCAAGAAATCAGGTTGTCTTACCATAAACATTTATTTTTGGTGAAAAGTTGTTCTTTGAATAAAGATTTGAATCAATTTTTCAATACTATTACGATTGAGATTTACGATTGATTCAGTTATTTATTATTTCTGTTCAGCAATTTATTTATTTCGGCATAGTCCTATTCACCCCCCCCCCTCCCCTCTACGACTGAGAGCTTACCCTTTTCAAGTGGTATCAAAGCTAAGTTGCACATTTTCTTAGATTAATTTCCTTGAGCTTATCGATCTAGAGCTTTCATTATGTCAAATTTCGACCGCTTGTCTACTACTAGGCTACCACCCTTTGATGGCTCAAACTATATGCTTATTGGAAAACCAAAATGAGGATTTTCTTGAAATCCATTGATGAAAGCGTGTGGTAAGCCACGGTAACCAAATGAAAACCACCAGTGTCTGAGGTTATAGGCAGTGATGGAACCAAGCCCATTAAAGAAATGACTTTTTATTTGTTGACTATACCTCAGAAAAGTGAAAGCGGTGCTAATGCTAAGGCTTTAAATGTAATTACATGTGCTCTATCACCTGATGAATTCAAAAGAATCATTTCATGTGATACAACTAAACAAGCCTGGGACATTCTTGAAATGACACACAAAGGAACGATTATTGTCAAAAAATCTAAAGTCCAAATCCTCGCTACTAAGTTTGAGGAAATTCGTATGAAAGAAAATGAGTCTTTCATGGACTTCTGTATGAAACTAAATGACATAGTCATTCTATGTGGGGTCTAGGAGATGGGATCCCAGAAAGCAAAGTCTTTGCTAAAATATTGCGATCTCTTCCTGAGAGGTTTAATTCCAAAGTTACTGTCATTCAGGAACTAAGAGACACAAATCAAATGAAGGTTGAGGAGTTAGTTGGTTCACTTCAACCATATGAGTTAAATTTTAAAGCTCCCAAAGGTAAGTCCATAGCTCTTAAATCATCCAAATCTATTTCAAAAGATCGCGATTATGATTTTGAAAACTCAGAAGATGATATGACTTTACTTATTAAAAAGTTTTACAAGATTTTTACAAGTAAGAAAAGAGTAGATTTTCAAAAACCCTCTGAGAAGAGAAAGGGAAAATCTAAAAACTGAAAATTTCTAAAAGACATTCAATATTTCAACTACCATGAATATGGACATTTGGCAAATAAGTATCCAAAAAGGGACAAGCCAAAAAAAAAAAGGCATGCTAGCCACTTGGGATGAATCATCCAGCTCTAAAGTTTCTTCTGAGTCGGATGAATCAGAACAAGAAACTTCAATAAAGTTAAGGCTCTAATGACTATAGCCAGAGTCACCTCCTCAGATAGTTGCAATTCATCTGATTATGAGAATCTCAGGAGTGACCCTAAAAATGAAAATGAAGAAGATCTTCAAGATGCCTATAATGCCTTATACAGGGAAAGTTGTAAGATTGCTGTCAAATTAAAGCTTCAAAAAGAAAAATTCTTTAAATTAAAAGAAGAACTTAAAAATTCTGTTTTAGAAAAATCTTATCTTTCTGATTGTTATAAAAAAGCTAAATGTGATTTAAGTTTCAAAACTTCTGAACTTAAAAAACTCAGAACAGAAAATGAGAAACTAAAGCATGAAGTTTATTCGTCCCTATTGAGTTCTAAGGATTCTTTGAGGTATGCCCATGAAGACCCTAAGCTTGAAAATTTATTAACTGCATCCAGAAAATGTGGTGATAAAATGGGTATGGGTTATATCAAAGACACATCTCTGAAAAATAAGAATGTATCTCCTACATTTGTTAAAGGAGAATCCTCAAACTCAAAAGGAAAGAGCTTGAAAATAATAACCTAAACAACTTTAAAAATTCAAAACCTTTTCAAGCTTTTAAAGTCAATCCAAATAACTTCAGCTTTAGAAAACATAGTTATAACCCCTCAGCTAAAAAGAATATGGACTTACTCAAAGAGCTTCTTAAATCTAACTCTAATATCAGAGTTGATAAACAGAGAAATTTCAATTCTACTAAAGCAAGGAAAACCAATAGTACTCCAAAAACCAGAACAATAATGAAATGAGTTCCTAAAGTTACTTGTCTTGTTGCCTACATCGCCTTCAAGGCTTCTAGCCATTCAAAGTGGTACCTAGACAGTGGTTGTTCAAGACACATGACAGGTAACAAACATATGTTCACCGATTACAAATATGTGACTGACGGCTAAATCACTTTTGGTGATGGAAGAAACTGCAAGATTATTGGCCAAGGTACTATACAAATTTCTAACATTCTTCCTTTTGAAAATGTCTTATATGTTGAAGGTCTTAAGCATAATCTTTTAAATATATCTCAAATCTGCGATAACAAACATAGTGCTAAATTTACTAATCAAATATGTGAGATTTCAAATGAGAAAGGTTGTATGATATTAAATGGTCGTAGAACGTCTGGAAATTGCTATATCATTAATGAGTCTTGCTCGTCTACATTCACATGTTACATGGTCCAAACTGATGAAACCGAATTATGGCACAAACGCATTGGACATGTTAACTACCAGAATCTCTATAGATTGAGCAAAATTGATCTTATTAGAGGTCTATCCAAACTATAGAGAGTAGATAAAATATGTGGTGCATGCAAAATTGGCAAACAAACAAGGAGTAGTCACAAGAAAGTGAACTCCTCTGGCACATCCAAACCCCTTGAACTTCTCCATATGGATCTTGTTGGACCAACTAGAATGAAGAGTAGAGGTAGTAAGAAGTATTTTCTGGTGATTGTTGATGACTTTACCAGATTTACTTAACATTCATGAGAGAAAAATCTGAGACTCTCGATGAACTTAAAAATATTCTAAAACAAATTCAAATGGAAAAAGAAATAAATGTTATCAAGATCAGAAGTGATAATGGAATGGAATTCGAAAACAACAATTTTAAGAAGTTTTATAACGATCATGACATATCACATGAGTTTTCAGCTCCTAAAACACTTCAACAAAATGGGGTTGTTGAAATAAAAAATAGAGTGCTACAAGAGATGGCCAATGTTATGCTAATTAGCATGAAGTTACCCAAAAATTTATGGGCTGAAGCTGTAAACACTGCATGCTATATTATAAACTACGTGTACATTAGAAAATCTAATGATAAAACATCTTATGAATTATGATTTAATAAGAAACCTATTGTCAAATACTTTCGAATTTTTGGAAGTAAGTGCTTCATCTTACGTGATTGTGAAAACTTAGGGAAGTTTGAAGCCAAAAGTGATGAAGGGATATTCATAGGCTATACTCTGAATAGTAGAGTATATCGAGTTCTTAACAAGAGAACAGGTGTAATTCAGGAATCTATAAATGTGGTAATTGATGATCACCTGAACACACCCTTATCTAGTTCAGAAGATGATGAAGTTAATATAATTGAAAAACCTGACTCATCTTCTAGTCCAGTCGATACTGAACTAAGATCAGTCAAAGACCATCCTACTGATCTAATACTAGGCAACCTTCTCACTGACGTGCATACTAGAAAATAATTAGAAAATATTTGCAACTACGTTTTCTTTACTTCTCAAGTTGAACGAGCCAACGTAAAAGAAGCACTTACTGATGAAAATTGGATTGTTGCTATGAAAGATGAATTAAATTAGTTTGTTAGGAATGATATTTGGTATTTGGTTCCAAGACCATCTGATAAACACATAATTGGAACCAAGTGGATTTTTAAGAACAAATCTAATGAATTGGAAAATATAATTAAAAATAAAGCTAGACTGGTTATATAAGGGTACACTCAAATAGAAGGAGTTGATTATGATGAAATCTTTGCTCCAGTAGCTCGTCTTGAATCAGTCAGATTATTTATATCCATTGCCTGCTTTAAAAAGTTTAAGATATATTAAATGAATGTTAAAAGTGCTTTCTTAAATGGTGATATACATAAAGAGGTCTATGTTGAACAACCCGGCTTTGAGGATCCTAAACACTTTAATCATGTTTATCGCCTTAAAAAGACACTTTATGGTTTGAAACAAGCTCCCAAGGCATGGTATAAGAAGCTGACTAAATTCTTATTCGGTCACAATTTTGTTATGCGAAGTGTTGATAAAACCTTATTTGTTAAAAAATATAATGAACACAAGTTCGAGATGAGTATGGTATTATCTATGGTTCTACATATATGTTGATATATTATCTATGGTTCTACATGCACCAACGTGTCCGTTGAGTTTGCAAAGCTTATGAAATCCAAGTTCGAGATGAGTATGGTAGGAGAATTGAACTACTTTCTAGGATTACAGGTTGAACAACTAGAAGATGGTATCTTCATTTCTCAAACCAAGTACACTTTAAATCTGGTTAAGAAATTTGGATTCGAAATTGGTAAGAAATTCGATACTCCTATGAGTACGACTCTCAAGCTTTCAAATGATGAAACAGGTAAAAGTATAGACTCTCATGATTGGTAGTCTCTTATACTTAACTGCAAGTAGACCAGGTATTGCATTCAGTATAAGTATCTGTGCTAGATATCAATCAGATCCAAAGGAATCACATCTTATTGTTGTCAAACGCATTATTAGATATGTCGTAAGTACTGCTAGTTTAGGACTCTGGTATCTGTATGATACAAATGTTCAATTAGCTGGATATACAAATGCTGACTGGGCAGGAAACATTGATGATAGAAAATCTACCAGTAGTGGATGTTTCTATGTTGGAAATTGTTTAGTTTCTTGACACAGTAAGAAACAAAGTTCGGTATCGTTATCCACAGCTGAGACTGAATACATTGCAGCTGGTAATGCTTGTACCCAGCTTGTTTGGATGAAAAGAATGCTTAATGATTACATAATTATGTAGGATACTATGATCTTGTACTGCGATAACTCTAGCACAATTAATATCTTAAAAAAATCTCATCCAGCATTCTCGAACAAAACATATTGACATTTGTTATCACTACATTCGAGAATTGGTTGAAAATAAAAGCATTTCTTTAGAATATATCCAGACGAAAAATCAGCTTGCTGACATTTTGACTAAACCTCTTGACAGGAATAGGTTTTCCAAATTGAAACTTGATATTGGTATGTGTAATTCAAATTAATTGGATTATATTTTGTTTATATTCTTTAATTTTTATGCAAATATTTTTAAATTTTTTTACATAAAATTTAAATTTTTCAGTGTATCACGACCGGTCGAGCACGTACTTGACCAGTCAAGCCACGACGGGTCGAGCATGTACTCGACCAATCGTGGAGCCCGGGTAGGTGTCTTAAAGGAGGAGAAATCACTTTTTTCATCATTTCTCCATCTTCCTCTTTCGGCCCTCCTCTCGACTCGTCGGACCCATCAACTAAGGATCATTGTAAGTGCTCCATTTTCGTTTTCCTTTTAGATTTGGGTCATTGTATGCTTATTGTACTACATCTTAAAGTCGATTTGAGTTTTCATATCCATTTCTGTGGGTTTTGATAAAAAAATCTGATCTCTTGGAAACTCATCATTCTGTTGTTATTTTTCTCTATTACTTGCATTCAATGGATGTTTTGTCTAAGAAGAAAGCAACTCATGCTTCTTCTTTTAGGGTAACTCCTCTTAGGGTGCGTACCCTACGGCCACCCTAGGAAGACCCGAAATATGTGAGGCATCTCCGCAACAAGGAAATCATTGTTGAGCGTACCGTTAATGTTGATCATTTGGCCCATTTCCATCTTCTTCTCATCCTTAACGTTGTAGGTTGGGAAAACATCCTTAATTGGGGCGGATCGGCTTACCGCTCTATTGCGCAAGGGATGTATGCTTCAATTAGTGATGCGTCTCTTAATGATTTAACTTTCTTTATTAATTTTAGAGAAGGGACGTTTCAAGTTGATAAATATCTTATTTCGGGTTTGTTAGACAACAGTTAATGATTATGGTTTTCCTATACCAACTCTTGCTGATAGAATGTTTGAATCCGAGTGGCGCAAACTTATTCGCAAATTATGTCATTTTGATGCAGAGTGGAGTCCAGGTAATGCCCTCTGTGTCAATTAGATGTTTCCCAAATAAAGGGTTCTTCACCGCATCTTTATTGCTAATGTATATCTTAGATTTTGGAACAAGGCCGAGTTGACCTCGTTTATGTGTCGCCTTCTTCATTCTGTCGTGTCTGGCATACCTATTTGTCTTTATTCCTTGATCTGTTATATTATCATTCAATTTCGTCTTCATCCTTGCCATAGTTACATACCTTTCGTCAATCTAATGACTACATTAGCACATTGTAATGTGGTCATGTCTCCTACTGAGGCACCAATAGCGGTTCTACCATTCAATAACTCTAATATCAACAAGATGAACTTGAAGTTCTTACCTGGCCAACGTGATGAGGAGGAAGTAGAAGTTGAAGAAGAAGACACTCTGCCAGCTGATACTACTATGGAAGATATTTTTGATGAATTGGAAACTGATGATGAGGCTGACCCTGATTTTCAGTCGTCTTAGTTTGATGAGCGTCTTCGCTCACTGGAGGAGAAGGTTGGTGAGTTAAAAATGTATCAGGACAATCTGAATGAATGTCATAAATCTTCGATTAAGTATATGCGCAAAATTTTCCATCGCATTACCAGGGGACTTCATTAGATTGACCCGTCCATTCCACCTCCTTCTTCTTCAGGTTTTGATTAGAAATTTCTATGTTGGATCTGTATAACTTAACTTTACTTTCACAATTTCACTTGCTCTTTATGAGATTATTCTGGATAACACTCTTCTTCTTTTCTTTTACTATCTCCATGACACTCCCTTGATATTTCTCTAATCTTACTTGTGCTTTAATTAGATTTCTATCTTCCTTTGTCATGTTGTGACAAAAAGGGGGAGAGACTTGTTATTATGGTTATGATGTTTGGCTCATTTGTTTGTCATGGTAACTTATGTGCAAATGAATTAGATTGCATGGATTGTGTGGAATGTATATTTTGTATATATGTATATTTCTTGATATAGGTAATCTAGTCAAAGCTCAGACTGAGGGGGAGTATGTATTGTGAATAATTGTGGAGTTGTGAAGTTTGTATATTATAAGTTTAGTTTTGTCACAAATTTGACAAAGGGGGAGATTGTAAGTGCTATGATGTTTGAAGCACCCTTTGTTGTCAAATTTCGGTGAGACAAAACTATTTAGAGCATGACTTATCATATGATGAAAAGTTCACCTTCAAGTGAAGTATGGTGAATAGTTCATTTTTAAATATCATCATCATGTGAAGATTTGAAGTACAAGACATGAAGATTAAGTTACTAATGCAAGTCTACTTCAAGATCAAGCTTCTAATACAAATTCAAGATCAAGCTTCTTATGCTAATCTACTTCCATTAGAAGTTATAAAGCTACTAAAGATTTGAGTTTAAAGTCCAATGATTTAGGTATAAGTGACCCTAGAATGACCCTAGGTTTAGGTAATTTCTTATACATATTATCTAAGGGTTATTATACTTTAAATAGGCTAAAATTTGACTAGTCCTAGCCTATATTCGACTAGTCCGGGCTCTGGTTTGACCAGTCCAGGGTTTGCTTCGACCAGTCCAAATTTCAAACTCAAATTTCGAGTTTTTCTGGTAGATCCTTGACTAGTCGAGCACCTTCCTCGACCAGTCGTGGAGATCTGCTCGACCAGTCGCGAGGAGCTCGACTCGAACTCCAGCAACATATTTTTGCATCCCACGACTAGTCGAGCAGGCTACTCGACCAGTCGAAGGTTAGTTTTATTCAATCGTGCCAAAAAATTTGAAATTTGGTTGATTCTAAGACCAGTCGAGGGAGACCTTAGACCAGTCGAATGAACCATTTTTCAGCCTATAAATAGAGGTCTTTTCTCATTCCAAATCATTCAATTAAGCCACAGAAAGCTTCCACTTTGAGAGAAAAGCCCCCATCATTATCAAGCTATAGTCCGGTAATTTTAGATCTTTTAAATAGCTTATTTGTTTTTGTAATTCCTTGATTTCAGTATTGTGAATCTGATTAAAGGAAGTCTTTATTCTACCCTTTGAGATCCAAGGAATTCAAACAAGTAGCCCAAGGTTTGAGATAATTTAAAATCTATTTAGAACCTAGAACCTTTGATTATATTGTTGGATATTGAACATCTACATCAAGCGAAGCGGTTCTTTGGGCTACAAAAAACAACGTCTTCAAGAAGAAGATAAGTACTTTTATTATTTGCTTTTTTGGTTTTGTTTGAGATTAGCCTGAAAAATCTCTATATTGGTTTTGACTGAGATCAACCAGAAAATTTCAGCGCGGGGTTTGATTATGATAGCCCAATTGAAAACACAACTGTTTTAAGGTGAACCTGAGAAAACCTTATTTCATAGTGAACGCCAATATTACATGGGTTGTGATTATTGGGAGTGGAGTAGGTGTGGCTATTTGGGAATAGTTGGTGTACACACCGAACCACTATAACTCTTGGTGTTTGAGGTGGATGATGATGTATGTGATGGATCCGTGTTGAATGTTTGTAATCTCTTCTTTCATGTACATTTGGTGAATTTGTGTAATAGATAGCTTCCATTATTTACCTCTTGTTTTTGTTTGTGATCTTAATCCTTACTACATTCAAGAAATCAGGTTGTCTTATCATAAACATTTGTTTTTGGTGAAAGGTTGTCCTTTGAATAAAGATTTGAATCAATTTCTCAATACTATTATGGTTGAGATCTGCGATTGATTCAGTTATTTATTATTTTTGTTCAGCAATTTATTTATTTTGGCATAGTCCTATTCACCCCCTACTCTAGGACTGAGAGCTCACCCTTTTCAGCCAAGAATGTTGTTATAGGCCCAATCGAAGCACCTATGCCAATATCTCCACCGACTAACCCATCCTAAAGGGAGGTGCACATCCAACTGTCATCATGACCCGTCCAAAGAGCTGTTAAGTCATCCACACCGTCAGATATCGGAAGAGGAGCTACATCGCCATCTACCATAGTCGGGATCGCATCGAGACCGATCAAGCCGAAGGATCATATATCCGGACCATCCATACTGCGATCCAAGCCATCAAAAGTGGCCCTCAAGTTATGCAAGCCATCCAAATGGTAGATCAACACCTCCTCATCCATCATGGCTTCATCTTCACCGTCCAAAGTCATATTTACATGGCTTACATCAATGGGACCCATAGCCTCTTTCCCAAGTCTATCTCCACCATCAAATCCTTCATCAAGAACCTCTTCATCAATGGTAAAAATTCTAGCAAATCCTCCATTAATGGAAGTGTTTAATTCAGCCCCAACTACCATCTCCAACCTTTATTAGCCCTACCATTAATGCTTCCCACAAAAGCTCCATCTAAGCCATAAATGAAGGGAATATCCCACCATCCAAGAACATTAACTCATCCAATGATGAGGACCCAACAACCACATCTTCCAGCAATCCATCTTGGGTGGCCCATAAAAGGAATGGCCAAGATGAAAGCAGAAAATAAAAGAGAGAAGAAGACAAATAAGGAATCTATGCAAGAATCGAATATTCAGTTGCAAGGAATGATGGAGACCAGCAGCAGAGAAAGGGATGTTTTGTTTGAAGCAGAGCATGCCAAATTAAAATTTCAACAGTAGGGAGACCGACGTTAGCCAGGTTGCTGCTAGTCTGTACTTTCTAACCCTGCCTTCGCGGGATTGGCTTTGGGGCCCGCGATAGGTGAAAATGACAGGTGACATCAGACAGAGGCACCCTAGTTGCCGTTAATACTCCAAATGGACCTCTACTTTGGTCATAATGAGATTAAGACCATCCAGAACCTTCTCCAAGTGGAAAATCATGAAAATGTGGCCCCGAAATCGGCCTGTCAGACCCGAGAGTGTTCAAATGAAGATCAAGGTGGACCCGAATCATCTGGACCATTAAAGCATTGCAGAAACATGATTCATGTCATCAATCAGCTTCCTTAAGACCAAAGATATCAAGAGCATACATTAAGTGATCAAGATCTGAAGCAAAAAGGTACATTTCATTAATCAAGACCATATAGGCCATATAAAATACAAATATATGATCCTTCAGAAAATAATACAAGAGAAAAATCATATACAGAGTTGCTGAAGAAGGATCGAATGCCCGCTGCAGCCTCTACAAATGCCCCACATAGTCATCGTCATCAGCTCTCTCCTGCTGCCTAACATAAAAATCATCTGTCAAAGGGGTCATCACTGAACCTCTAGCATAGTGGTGAGCCCGTCAAGGAGCGAAAAGAGGAGGAAAGATCGACCTTATGCCGAACTGACAGTACCATGAAGCATAATCTCTATCGGGCATGGTGAAATCCAACGCAAGCATCCCATGGTAAAGCTACCCGCAGCTACAAGACCATAACGGATCGGCTCCAGGGTGGTGACAAAGGTACATACAGAATCCTGTTGAGCAGACTGATTGCTTGCCTAGATACCATCTGTAAGTATCGGGATTAGAAAGCAAGCAACGTTGACGTGACGCCTTAAAAGCTATCCCGGCCAACAAGGTCGAGAACATACGTGTCATCTGACAGTGCGCAAGGATAAAAAATTATTAGTCAATCAAACAAAGCAAGTAGAAGACGACATTCAGAGATCAAAGAGCAATGCTTACATTATTTTGGGTGAGTCCGTCTATATCGGCCCGCCAATTATCCTTTGATATTCATGGGACAGGATAGGGATTCTCTGGCCGCCACAACATGAAGCAACAGCGAAGAGGATCCGGATCCCTTAAAGGCAAGGCGAGGTGCGAAAAGTGGTCATAAAAATAGGTCCGATGATCAAACAAAAAAGAAAAGTGATCATGGACGTCATCCAAGGGATCGAGAAATCAGGCTAAGGAAGTGTCAGCAACTTCGATAATCGACCAAAACCCAGTCAAAGAGCAATTGTCACGGCTAACTCTATCCATGCCATGGTACAGACGAGCCAAGAGAGTCACGTTCCAGTTCTACGGGAACGAGATGTCCTCAAGCAGAAAGATCCACCTAGGGTTCGTTCTCTCATTACCATGACAGAATATGAGAGAGCCTAGGAGGAACATCACCATGGCTCAGGCCATGAAGATGGTTGTCTGATCATCCTCCGGGATTATGTGCGCAAAGGTAGCTGTTAGCCATCAGAGTTTTAACTGATTATAATAGAATTTTGAGCTAGGAGGGATAACACCGAGGAGGTTCATCCAATTAGTATTTGTGACAGGTGGAAGAGTGTCAGCATTCGGTACGTGCACACCACAGGAAGGAAGCCCTATATGCATGAAAACGTCTAGTGGGGTAATCCCCCACTCACCGAAGGACAACTGAAATGTGTGAGTATTGTCCCACCAATGCTCACATAACGTTACTACCAACATCCTATTGGCCTAAGGGAACCGAAGTGTCAAGAAGCCTGCGAATGGGAGGCCTCCAAAATTGTGTTGAGACAAGGCTATGGAATGGGGAACCAATCCTCCCAATTCTTGCGAGCTCCCCGTTCTCGAATGGAAGAAAGGGAAATGCTGGGGCGAGCACCCATAAAGAGATGCTTGACCTCATGAGGAATATAAGCAGGGTCCACGTCAGACGACGATGAAACACCTGCAGAACTATGAGAACGTCGAGGCATATCTTCAAGAGCGGGTCAAGGTAAGCATCATATCCCATCTTCCCTTTTACCCTTTGAGTGACTAACTTAAAGTGGGACATGGGAAAAGCTCCACAAGATAACAAGTCCAAAATGCTTCATATGAGCTTGTCCCATGACCCACTCCAAGATAGCAAGTGTAGATAAGATTGCACCTAATGAGAAAGGGGAAAGCCCATTAAGGATACAAGTCCAAGTACGAGCATACAAGTGATTGTAAGGTGGAAAATGAGACACCCTAAAAGGGAGAACTTTGTCAAGTGCCACATTATGAGACCAATCCTGTCCAAAAGTATATACATGACAAATTATAAGAGGGCCAAAGGTCTATTAGTGGGATATTTGAGAAAGACAAGAGCACAAGCCCATCCAAGCATTAGAAAATCCAAGTCAAGGATGCCCCATTTCCTACACTTACGAGAGCTTTCGATGAACTACAGCATGATTCAACTTCAAACAAGAGTGGCAAAGTCATATTCACATGTGCAAATGGGATCAGGATTTTCAAGTCAAAGAGGCTCATTCCAAAGTGAGCCCACTTAGTCCTTATATGCATATCAAGAAGCTAAGCCATTGCCTAACATTGGCATGGGCCACAAAAGTTGTTCAAGGCCCACTAAAGAAGGTGATGTAGAGCGGGTCGCGGACAGTTTCATGGCCAAGATGGATCAGAAAAGGCCCGGTCGACGATAGAAGTGATCCGGACCGTCGGACCTTAGATTGGACGTATCTCACAATCCGGAATGAGTTACCTGACGTAAAATATATGATTTTGGGGTAGAACGAGCTACTTTAGCCAACCAACCTAGCTATGCCAGGTTGCGATGCTTGGAATTGCGAGAAACCCCTGGATCAACGGTCGTTTCCCTGTTTTAATTTCATTTTTACTATAAATAGTAAGTTTTAGTTTGATTATAACTCTTCATCCGTTGGGCTTTAGGAGTTGCGTCCAACGTGAAAAGAGCTTAGAATAATTAGGGGAACGGTTTGGTGAAGCCAAATAGGACACTTACTATTTTTGGCCAAAAACCTTGCGCACTAGTAGACATCACGACCGTCTATAAATAGTAAGTTTACTATTTATAGTAAGTCGTGAATTCTAGGCGTTTTAGTTGTAGTTTGATTCTGATTTCTTTCACATTGCTTGGTACCCCTATTTAAAGGGTTGTGAACTCGTTTTTAGTCATCAATTAATCAGTTTTGAATTTATTTCTATTTTCTGCTTTCTTTCCTCGTGGATTCGAGAAGTCTCTGTGAGGAGTCCAGAGAAGCTCCGTGGATTCGGAGTAGTTATCCTCATCACGTTCATCCCCGCGTCAGAAGGCAAGACGGCATAACTATCTAGGCCCAAGGGAACTTAAGCTCAAAAACACAAAGGAGCAAGCCAACCCGAAAATCCATAAAAAAGTATGGGTCACTTATCTCATTCAGGTCCAATATGAAATCCCAAGCCCATTTGAACATAAGAGCACAACGCGGATCATTTTCTCTTGTCCATAGGATTCCCCGAAGACATTTGGGGCACTGTGGAGAATTTTAAAGGCCAAAAATTATATATGGGCCACTCCATCTCAATGGGTCCGATCACTTGTGAAAATAAAAAGAATAAAGGAAAAAAGAGCATGGATACAAGAGTAGAGAAAGCATGAAAAGGGGATCCAAAATGAAGCTTGAGCCCACCCAAATGCACATGGGGCCTGAGTAATCACTTTGAATCCATTATTTACATAGCACAAAAGCTCTCAAAAGAAAACAATACTCCTTCCATGTTGCTTCATGCACATGAAAGAAAGTATCATTTTGTACATGCGGAGAAGGGACCAAAAGAGAACAAAGTGGAAAAAAATGAAAATCTTGAAAAAGAGCAACTCCATGCACCACCTTGACCTCAAAATGTCACTGTTGTCCACAACTTCACATCGAACTTAAAAACTCCGAAGAGCACCTATGAGAAGAAAGAGAAAAGGCGTGAGAGCATGACGAAAATTGGCGACAAATGGGGAAAGGGAAAACACAAATGGACCTTACCTTTTACCCTTACCTCCTCACACAAAGAGGACACCACCTTGATGTCCAAAGCTCTAAAGAAAGCCCCTACTTGAAGTGAAGGGATGGAGAGAAGAGGAGAAGAAAAAGAGAACTTGAAAAGGAGAAAGGAAAGAGAGAAATAAGATAAAAAAAAAAATTTAAAGTATAGCACGCTGGAACGGGTCACCTCAAGCTGAAATATATAGAGGAGGAGGCCACACGCCATTAACCAGCTGCTAGAAGAAACCAGCAGACAAAGGGAAGACTAACGGTAGCCTGGTTAACGCTAGTCCCCCTTTTGCTGATGAGACATGGCTTAACCCTCTCTTTTGGGAAGAGAAGGACCTTGGGGAGACCTCATTGTAAGGAATCTTGCACGGATTGTCCATAGTGAGGTGATGGAAGAGAGAAAAGTGAATAAATGATGAAAATGGTGGAAAATTTTAAAATTTTATCCCAAGATCCAATAACTCATGAGATATTGAAGAGAAAATGAAAAGGTGATGTGGAGGAGAGAGAAAATCCCATGCATTTTCGAATTTCACAATAACAATTTCCTCCCAATAAAAGCCGGTATCGATCACGACCATCGATTCATGATCCGATGAACTGGATCATTTTCAAAAATAATTCTCCCAATAAAAACTAGCATCAATCATAACCGTCGATTCCTGATCCAATGGACTAGATCTTTTCAATACCTTAAATACCAACATTGATTGCGATCATCGATTCATGATTTGATGGACTGGATTCTTCCAATAAAAATCAGCATCGATCACGATCCGATAGACTAGATCTTTTCAAAACCCTAAATACTAGTATCGATCGCGATCTGATAGACTGTATTCTTCCAATAAAAATCAGCATCAATCGTGACTGTTGATTCGCGATCTGATGGACTTAATCTTTTAAAAAAAGCCTAATATATCGTCGTTGATCGCGACCATCGATTTATGATCTGATGGAATGGATTCTCTCCAATAAAAACCAACATCGATTTGTGACCGTCGATTTGTGATTCGATAGACTGGATCTTAAAAAAAAAAAAAAAACTAAAATACCAACATCGATCGCGATTGTCGATTCATGATCCAATGGACTAGATTCTTTCAAAACTAGCATCGATCGTGACCGTTGATTCGTGATCCGGTGGACTGGATCTTTTCAAAACCCAAAATATCAGCATCAATCACGACCGTCAATTCACGATCCGGTGGACTAGATTCTTTCAATAAAAACTGGCATCGAACATGACTGTCAACTCGCAATCTGATGGACCGGATCATATTTCAAAAATTTCCAAAAACATCTCCCTAGAGATCATAAAATAGTGGGACGATGCATCGATCAGTCATGGATCAGAATCTTGACCACAACACCAGTGAGATGACGAATCCGATTGATCATTGATCAGAATCTTGACCACACACCAATGGGATGATGGAATCAATCATGGATCAAAATCTTGACCGCAAACTCATGGGACAACAAATCCGATCAATCATGGGTCAGAATCTTGACCATAAACCCATGGGACGACGCATCCGATTGATCATAGATCGGAATCTTAACCACAAACCTTGGGACGACGGCCTTGATTGGTCACGAATCAAAATCCCGACCGCCATTCATGGACAAATTTGTGTCATTCATAAAAGTCAGAGTTGATCATAACCAACCTTCCAGACCAACCCCCAAACAATCAAGTCTGATTACCCTATGAGACGATAGAACCAGTCAACTTTGGATTCTTGATTA
Organism: Magnolia officinalis; assembly: GCA_021015155.1. Classification (NCBI taxonomy): domain Eukaryota; kingdom Viridiplantae; phylum Streptophyta; class Magnoliopsida; order Magnoliales; family Magnoliaceae; genus Magnolia; species Magnolia officinalis. The sequence goes on along the minus strand of JAJHSJ010000014.1, from coordinate 7,359,020 downwards.
CAATCACTAATCAGTCTTGCACCAAATGAACCATCCCCAACAGATATCGGTCTTGATTGCGACAACCAAAATCCAAGCAATAAAATACAAATTCTTCAAAATCTATAATCCCCAGCTAATTTCATCACAACCATCATGCATACGCACTATCCATTGCATATTTTCAATAAAAACTAGTGTACTTAAAGTCCCATAGGCATCCCCAACGAAGACAATCAGTAGCTGGACACAATTCAAAATAATCTTGCAATAAAAACCTCCCATAGAGTATCACTCCCTAGAGTGGGGGCAACTTTCAAAATCACGAAACATTTTCAAAATAAAGTATTGGACTTCCGAGGCACTAAGAGGTCTTCCATATCTTTGGGTGGAAGCCAGCGTAACATTAAATAAGATCCGATATCTCATGGTTTCCCTGGAGATTACTGAATACAAATTCACATCAAAATACGATCGGACTGAACTCCAATGTCAATTCCATTGTATCAAATGCTAATGCATTAAAAATATGATAGGCCAAGCCTAGTAAGAAGAAATCGTCCAAACGGTGAAAAAGACATACCTAGGCGTGGATGCTTGCGAAATTTTATCAAGTCTAAGTCAGCATAGTGAGTTCCCTGTAAGGCTGCAGAAAGCGCAGGGCAACAAACCACTTTGATGATCAAACAAAACAAGTACTCCTGGGGTGATCTGGGAAGCAACAAATAATCCAGTACCCGGTCAGTATCCTCGTAAGGCCGCAAAGAGTGCAAGGGCTCTACAGTACCTCTCTGATGTTAGTACCGATCAGGAGTGAAATGGTTGCGATTGGCGGCCCGTGCAGGGACAATCATAACACTTTCTTCAAACCCTCGCGATATGTGTGAGTTATTTATTTCCAGGCAACCAACAAACACAGACACAAAGGTAACAAGTCTATATCGCAATTCATGACTAACTGGAAAAGGCGTTCACTCGCTTTGGCATTCGGTTGCACACAACCTCTGTTAAAGAGAGGCATCTGTAGACACCCCATCTTAAGCTGATAAACTAATAGAGTCTGAATGGATGGATGGACAACCACACCTTGGCCTTAAACCCTAACCCTAGAAGCTTAAACCCCAGGAAACCAAGTCCTAAACCCCAAACTCAGCCTATCAAACCTAGTCAGCTTAACCCTAAACCCTAGGAACCGAAAACCCTGAAACCTTGAGTTAACTAGACAAGTCAACTCACCCGGTTAGCCTACCCAAGCCCATAACCCAGTCAACTCACCTAGTCAAGCCCAAAACAAGCCCGAACCTAATCTCAATTGGAGAAATTGGAGAAATCTCAAAGCATTAACCCTCACAACAGAGACTTCACGCGTTTGGAGGATGATGCCTGCCAAAGCAGAGACTCCAAGTGGGGACTGGTAGCAGCCAAGTTGCCGCCGGCCATGTGACAATCCCTCTCTTTCGGGTAGCATCCTTCAAGCATGTGGGTTACTCATTTTTCAAACCTCAAGTGTGTGGTTGAGATGCATTTACTCTGATGTCCATCTCCTTATCCAGAATTACCATTTTACAAAGTCATCCAACCCATCAGATGATGCCATGTGGCAATCGCCAATCTCAGCCATTTAGTCGTATTTTACCCCTAGGATCACTAGGAATTATAAGAAAATCGGGTCGAGATACTATAAATAGCCCCACATTCCTTCTCATTTTACATACACCAAGCATCAAAGAGCCTTCTCATTTTAGAGAGATCACCCATTAGCCTTAGTCATCCTTCCACCAAGGAGAGTGTGAGTGAGAGAGAGAGTCCAGCCCTACTCTAGCGTAGCCTAGCCTAGCCAAAGTCCAAGCCTCCTGAGCTACCCAAGTTCAAATATGAGCCACTCAATCTTGCTCGCAACACAACCGTTCATTCTACCGTCCAAACATCTATCAATTTCATCAAACTAGCGCATTAACATAGTACTGCAACATTCATTCACTTCTCAACCCCTGCTCCTCATATACATTAGCATTATAGTGTATTTTCATCGTTTTCACGCATCTGAATTGGGGGTGTATGATCTATGACTTGCCGAGATAATCAGATCTTGCCCATTAAAAACCTTACCTAGTCAGTCGTCGTTTAGCACATATATTTCATCATATCGTTTTCACCATATCTAATTGGCGGGAAGCTAGGCAGGACCACCATGATGTTCGTGAGAAATCCCCTTATCTTATTTTTCATATCATGTTACAATTTGGGCCAAACAATGAGCGAGATTCAAAGCTCGGGTAGGAAAATGTGGGAAGGGAAATTCAGACTTTAGAAATCTTGTTGGGTCCACTATAATGTTTATATAGTATCCATGCGCTTCAAAACTTGTTGGGTCCGCTATAATATTCCGGATGGGCATGAAAACAAGTGTTAGCCTAATTCAAAACTTGTGTGGCTCAGGATTGTTTGAACGGTGGACGTTCAATATTCACTGTTTCAATCCTGAGATCCACTTAAATTTTGGATCTGCCTCATTTTTGAGTGGCAGACGGATGGATATAAAGGATTTCTCGGGAACACAGTGGGCCCATTCAGCTTCCTCGAATAAGGCAATCCCTGTTCCAAAAAATGGGACGTGGACTGCCCGCGACACCCCAGTCGTAGGAATCCTGCAGTCAGAAGTTATGTGGCCCCTGTGATGTCCGTGAGGAATCCGGGAACGGATTGGCTACTCCCCGTGCCACCACCCAATGGCTGATGGTCGGTGCTCCTGGGGCCGCACATAATATATGTGTTTCATCCATGTTGTTCATCTATTTTTCCAAATCATTTTATGTATGAGACTAAAAATTAGGTATATACCAATCTCAAGTGGACCACATTACAGGAAACATTGTTGAATGAGCTTCCACCATTAAAAACATTCCGGGGGCATAAAAGTTTTTGACCAAGCCGATTTTGTTTTTTCCTTTCATCTGAGCCTGTATGACGTAATCAACAGTACAGTGGGCCTCAGGAGGATTTTAATGGTGAATATCCAATCACTATTGTTTTTCTGTGGTGTGGTCCACCTGAGACTTATACCTCTCTCATTTTTGGGATCAAATCATAGATTGATCTTTAAAAATAGATTAATGAAATGGATGAAATACGTATATTATGGTGGTCCACAGAGCACCGACCACTAGCCACCGGGCTGGTGGCAGGGGGAGCAGCCAATCAGTTTCCGAGAAATCCACCCCGCCCAAAAATGAGGCCGATCTAAACTCAAATGGGCCACACGACATGAAACAGTGAAAATAGAACATCCACTGTGGAAACATTGGTGGGGCCACAAAAGTTTTGAGTCATGCTGATATTTTCATAATTTTAGTTCATCCCAGTGGGAATGACCTTATGAACGGTTTGGATGTCATATAAACATTACAGTAGACTTAAGAAAGCTTTCAACGTTAGTCATTTCCCTCAATGCTTTTTCTGATCGTGTGGCCCATCTAAGTTTTGGATCTGCCTCAATTTTGTGCTCACGCATTAACATGAGCTGGAAAAAACGGATGAACGGTTAGATTTCTCGCAAACATCACGGTGGGCCCTACCTAGCAATCAGCGTCCAAGAAATGGACACGATAGACTTTTCCCTTCCAAATATCAACCATGACCATTGCTTTTACATTTTCACCCTCCAATTGAAGGCCAAAAATCTACAAACAGGAGAGACTAGTTCTGAGTCCGTCCCGTTCCCTACTTCAGCTACGTTAGGGCCACAAGATCGACGGTCAAGAATCTCTAACCGTACAACCACGTGTACGGTAGAATAACAATGAACAATGAACAATGACCGATACATCGCGACATCAGTCAAGGTCGTCCTTCCAGAGAGAGCATTCACGGACAACACAAACAAAAGTCTCCCACAACGAAAAATCATAAAATGCAATCTACAGTCTACTGTCCACACAAACGACCATAGCAAACTCCCACAACGAAGTACGAAAGAAGCAGCCAGCAACGAGAGTCCAATTCAACAGCAGGGTAAAGTCCAGTTCACAGAGAACAGTACATAAACTTCCCACAGCCAACAACCATTGTAGGCGTAACAGCATCCCAAAATGCAAGATGGCCACAAAAAAAACTCCCACAGAATGCACTTCACAAACAGAAAATGAAATTCACGGAGAAATCAGCGTCTCACGTATCGACCGTCCAAACGCAGAACAGAAACCTAAAAAAGAAAGGAAGACAGAGAAACAGGGAATCGAGAATGGAATCACAGTATAGAATCCAAGCTCACAGGCCATCATCTTCCACCTCGACCATCGGCACCACCACCGGCGCCATCGAGCACGCCTCATGGCGTCTCTCGCTCACCGATGATTCAAAGATCCCATTGTCGTTCGCCACCTCCGACGCTCCAAACGGCATCAGTTGCAGATGCGGGAACGGCAGGAAGATGTTGTGCACGACGATCTTGAGATTGTACATCGCGTCAGGGATCTTCAGCGGGACGTAGTTGATCCTCAGCGCATCCGCGGCGCCCGTTAGCACCAGGGCCTGCCCGTGCACCAGCGTCTGCAGAGTGGTCCCCACCGGCATGCGGAGCAGATCCGCGTGCATCAGGAACCGGTTGGGCACGATGTGGAAGCGCACGTTGCTAACGTACGAGTGTCCCCCTGCGAAGATCGAGGCGTCGTCCAGCGCGAAGATCGTCATGTTCTGGAGGTTCAACAGCTCGGCGTACTTCACCCTCAGCGCAAGGGAGAGGACGCTGTACCCAGTGTCCCTCAGGCGCAGCATAGCGTCCCGCAGCATCAGGCGCACGATAGAGGTGGCAGCTGCGGAAGCGAGGGAAGGGGGCGAGGAGAGAGGGGTCGGCATCCTCTCTCTCTTGCAGGAGAGAGGGGAGAGGGTGGAGATGAAGCCCCGGAGGCCGTGGATGACGATCGTGCCGTCGTTGAAGAGATCGGGCTGGGTGATCTCGACGCCATCGACGAAGATCCTGGTGACGTTGTCGACGGCTGAGATCGAGGTGGTGACAGTGATGCAGCGTTCGGGGCTGATCGTCTCGATCTTGGTGCCGAAGGCGAGCTTGGAGAGGTAGCGAAGGGAGAAGACGCCGGGGACAATGTGCTCGCTGAGGATCCGAGGGACGGAGCAGGCCGGGCACGTGCGGATCGAATCGTCGGCTGGGGCGAAGACGGTGGCGGGCCCCACCCATCGTGTGAGGGAGGACTGGGAGAGGGAAGGCACGGCCAGGGCGAGTTCCTGGAACCCGAGGTTGCCGAGGATCGGGGCCAGGAGCCCGTGGGAGATGGTGTTGGTGGAGGTGGACGAGTCATGGAGGTCTTGACTCGGTGGGTATGAGGGACTTGTCGATGAGCGATGGTCTTCTTGCAGAGGGGGTTGGGTGATGGCGGTGGCTTGGGAGATGACGAGAGTCAGGAGGACGACGAGAGCGAGTCGAGAGTGAGTTGGAACGGCCATGGAGGATTTCTTCAACTGAGAGAGAGAGAGAGAGAGAGAGAGAGAGAGAGAGAGAGAGAGAATTCTGTAAGAAATGGGACGGGCGAATGGTAGAAGCTCGATGGGGGTGGGCTTTATATAGGCGCGGGTCGGGGGCGAAAGTGGGGTTTCTTGATTTTTTTTTACTTTTACGAAAATGCCCTCGACGGTTTTTTTGTTCGAATGCGCGGGAAAAGGCATTATTGGATTCAGTAGTTCGTTGGACTACTGAAGTTAGTTAGCTAGGGAGCTCGTTCTTAAGACGAGATGCGTGCGGACCTGACGCGAAGTTTCAAGCGAGTGTGCACGATAAGGTTTTGTGTGGCCCACCGTGATATTTTTGGTAAATCCGCTCCGTCCATCACTTGAGGTAGATCATTTTAGGATTTTGAACCTTTAAATAAGGCAGATGGAAAACTCAATTGGGCTGCACCATGTGTAAAAGTGGGACGGAGATGATGGTTACATTCGTCCTGAGGGTACTTGTCTTTTGAATGGGGTAGATGGCATATAAACATCATCTTGGAACCCAAGAAGTTGGCCTGGATGATGGATGGAGTGGATTGCACAAAGATGATCATGATCCCACCGTAGCCTTTGTTGCACGGGTTCTTGAAAAATTGCATCCAATGCTGGTGATTGCTCCAAATTTGCAGGCCACATGTCCAAAGGTTGCGATTACATCTATCATGGAGAATTTTTTTAGAGAGTCCATCTATGGTCGGGCACCATAATGCCAGTGATCCAGATAATGCATGTTTGAAACCCCATATTAAGGGATGTTTCCAAATAATTCGGAAGGGTTGTCAATATATGGTCCAGTAGATTACCTGACGGGCTTGATTTTATAGGCAAGGTGATGGTATCCCATAGGATGCATGGCATGGATATCATAGAAGTAACCGTGTGTGTAGTGGGCATTAGCTGACTAAGATGATGCTAGTTGGCAGTAGGGCAACTAAAAGCTGCCTGTGACCCTAGACTCTCAATAGTTTCAACATTAGGTTATCGGTTCGAGCACCTAGTGTGGTGTGAGTGTGCAGAAGTGTATGAGTCCCATTACTTTTTTTTTTTTTTTCACAACCGGATGTTGCGGGAATTAGATTTATAGGGGATGTTTAGTGCATGGTATTAGATGAAATTAGGTGCGATGGAATTGTACTTCCTTGCGAATTTAATCTGGCATTTGGGGAGGATGGAAAGGGTTGACACTGGGTGAGATGGAATTACATTTGGTCTCATGCAGAATTTAGGTGGATTTTGAAATGTACCACACATATGGGCCCCACATTAATACATATATTTTATTCGTGTTGTTAATCCATGTATGCCTTTACACTTGACATTCTGATTAGATATGTGTACAATTGATGAATATTCACTGTGAATTCAGCTCGTTGATTATAATTTCATAGTCCACCAAATAGTGTTTTGCTTAATCCATCAATTTTTTCATAGCAAGAAATTTATCCCAAAAATGGGGTTGGATGTGGCCAAAATACCATGATATTTTCATATGTAATTATTGTGCAGTAACAGTGTTTATATATAATATATATATAGTCATGTCCGCCTTCAGTTGTGTGCTTCTGTGCGTGCAATCCATGACCCCTTGAAGCCAAAGCCCTTATGGGCTCTGCCCTATTTGGTCTAGCCTGTCGTCTACATCACCTCTCTACCTTACCCATGGACAAGGGGCAATCTCTCATTGTTCCAAAGCCACTGATGTCATGGCCCATGGTGGGCATAGGCATGCTCGAATAGTTATGAAAATTGAGATCCCATAAATCCAACTTTTAGCCTTGAAAATTGGCAGTTTACGCATCTAAGGATTTACTCAACAGCATGAATTAAGGGTATTGGAGTGTGTTCAAAATTTATAAGCTACTTGGCAGCATAGATTAGTAGGCAGTTAGTATTAGAGGGATTTCAAATAGTCACATGTTTTGTAATCTCCCCTTTTGGCTAAGATTTGGAATCACATATCTAATTTGCTCATTTTTAAAGGTGGGGGAGTTGTACCTGAGGTCCTCACGTGAGTTTCCACACTAAGGTCATGAGTTGTGGTATGCGTGGGTGTAAGGGCGTGTGCTTAAAAACAGGAGTTAGCTCGTGTAACATAGGTGCTGTTAGGTTATTAATATATTACACACATGGCACATTGATTGTGTTTCAAGACAATCAAATTATGAGTTTTATCATTAAAATTACATGAATGGAATAATATACGCAACTCAAACATTAGCTATGTAAACCAAACATTGAGTCAAGTATAACTCTAACTTTGGCACGCCGGTACTTTCTAATCACACATGTAAATCGAACACAAGACTTCAATTACACATGCAGCATTGTGTTTAATTGAATTATGCAAACAAGGCCCACATGCCATTTATGTGCCTTATCCATGCTGCCTATCAATTTTGTTAACTCATTTTAATGCATGCGCCCAAAATTGAAACACATCTAAATCTCAAGGGGACATTCATGGTTGAAGATAAATCTTCCTAGCGCGAGAATGACGCTCATTCGTCATCCAACTTGTTCCTAAGTTAGATGTGAAAATAAATATGAGCTTGATCCAAAGCCTGCTTACGTAGTCTTGAAGAAGTTTTCAACATGGGTTTCAATTCACACAGTTTGCCATGGTGTGGCCCACTTGAGCTTAGAAAGACGGATGATAAGACACAAATATCATGTGAGCCCTATAAGGAATTTACTCGGTCCATCGTTCCAGCTGAGTCAGTCAATGCGCGATCCGCGTTCTTCCATGCAGTGTCTCTGAGGCCCACTAATTGGATGCACAAGATTATCCGATCTTCCACGCATTTTAATCATCATCCAGCCGCATCAAAGGCCAACTAGGTGGACGGTTATAGATGACAAGTGGCCCTGTCACGTCTGCCGCATAGAGCTGGCGGGAACGGATTGGCTACTCCCCCTGCCACCAGCCCGGTGGCTGATGGTCGGTGCTCTGTGGGCCCCACAATGATGTATGTGTTTCATCCACTCCGTTCATCCATTTTTACCAATCATTTTATGGCTTGATACCAAAAATGAGGGGAAAACAATAGTGTTTGGATATTCGCCATTAAAATCCTCCTAAGGCCAACTGTACTGTTTATTTGATATCTAATCTGTTGATTAGGTCAAACAGGCCCATATGAAGGGAAACAACAAAGATCAGCTTGATACAAAACTTTTGTAACCCCCTGAAGGTTTTTAATGGTTGACGCTCATTCAACACTGTTTTTGTAATATGGTCCACTTGAGATTGGAATATACCTCATTTTTGGTTTCATACCATAAAATGATCTGAAAAAGTAGATGGACGGCATGGATGAAGCACATGCATCACGTTGGAGCATCAGCCATTGGCTGGAGGCAGGGGGAGTAGCCAATCCGTTTCCAGAGCTGGCTCTACTGTGTGGCATCCATCCATACGTGTGGGCCGTGGTCATTGCGGTCACATTAAGAAAGTGTTGGACGATCACAGCCACACGTTCCGGGAAACAGTCCAGAGAAACCATCTAGCCGAGTATGAACGAATGCGGATTGCGTCCTACCCCCGCCCGTCTCCAGCTGGGAACGGGCAGGAGCTCTGAGTGGTCACGGATTTTATCCACACCGTCCATCCATTTATCCATTTCATTTCAGGATACAGATCCAAAACCGAAGCAGATTCAAGACACAGGTGGACCACACAATGGGGATTAAACTCTTACTGTTGAAAAACTTCTTAAGGGCCACGGAAGTTTTGGATTGACTTGGATGACACTCTTTTAGATGGCGTGGTCGATTAGAGACCCGATTTTCAGTAGCTGACATGGATTGTGCGATGGTAAGGGTCATGTCCAAACCATCCAAAATCCTGAAGGAACGGATTGACTACTCCCCCTACTACCGCCCCCTGGCTGTTTGACAGTGCTATGTGGGCCCCACCATGATGTATTATCTTCACCCATTCCGCTCATCTATTTTTACATATCATTTTAGTGCTTAATCCCCAAAATCATAGGAATATAAATTTCAGTTGGACCAAACCACAAGAAAGCAATAGTGATTGGATATCCACCATTGAAATCCTCCTACGGCCCATGGTACTGTTTATTTGACATCCAATCTATTGATTAGGTAATTCAGACCCAGATGAATGGAAAAAACAAAGATCAACTTGTTCCAAAACTTTTATAGCCCCAAAACCAATTTTTAATGGTCCACTTGAGATTGGAATATACCTCGGTTCTGGTCTTATAACATAAAATGATCTAGAAAAAATAGAGGGACGGCATGGATGAGACACATATTTCATGATGCGCCCACAGATCACCAACCACAAGCAGAGGGAATAGCCAATCCGATTTCAAATCTTGCTACGTTGATATTAATCTAAACGAGTGGAACCACTTAAACGAAGGGATTCATGCAATTCACGCCACAACCAAACAGGACTCGCTTAAGTGATCCTGGAATATGCCAGACGTCCCACGGGACATCTGAGGTCCCAAACATACGCGGTGAACATGTCTCGGGATTAGACAATACCATGGATCTTACAATAATCCACTGGCATCACCATGATAACCGTAAAATTGATCCCATCCCTCTTAATCCCACTCGATCCGCCCGGCCAAACAGGCCCTTGATGGTAAATAAACATCACCGTGGGCCCTAGAAAAGTTTCAACGGTGAGCATCACCACCACCACTGTTTCCTACAGTGCGGTCCACTTGAATCTTGGATTTTCCTAATTTTTCGTACTATATCAGAAAATTTCACCGAGAAATAAATGGACAGTGTGGATTAAACCCATACATCACAGTGGCCACACAGAGCTCCTGCCATATCCTAGCTGGAGACGGTCGGGGGTGGAATTTTCCTCGGCTCAAATCCAACTCCTCAAATCAATGGTGAGGATCATCGCTCGAGTATATCCACTGGACCATATTTATTCCGGAGACCACCCACACAAGGATGACTGTCCCAATCATCAAAATATCAGGTCCATCACTGCTCGAGCATACACGAGTTCCACTGAAACAAGGAACAGGGAATGCCCACAACGAGTCCCACCTAGCAGACGGTCCAGATCTCGCACGAGTGTGCCTCGACCCACGCGTCTCGCTTTTGAGTAGCAACTCTTGAGTATTTTTCTCCATTTTCATTCCAATAGCAGGACTGAAAATGGAGGAAGCAGAAAACAAGACGACGATAGAGGAAGAAGAAGCAGGAGAGCAGCAAAAACCCTCGATATTCCCTATCTTCCCCCTCTCATCCGGTCCGTCCGATTCCCAAACCACCTCATCCCACGGCCCTCAATGGCTCTCCAACTCCAGCTTCACCCCGTCCATTTCCTCCATCCCGGGCCCCAGTACTTCTCATTACACTCCGATCCTCAACGAAAGCGATGGCTCCGACGCCGAAGAAATCCCACCGTCGAAGCCTCGCACCTACGAACTTCTCGATTCCTCGTCTCCGTCGGATCGGGACAGCGACCGCGACAAGAGAGGGGTGTCGAAGAAGAAGAGGAAGAGGAAGAGGAAGAGATCGAGAGAACAGGCGGATGATCCTTCTAGAAAATCGGGCGTCCGGGTGTGGGCTGGCTCGGAGGCCAAGCTGGAGAAGGATTATTACTTTGATTCTCGCGGAGATCGTGATAATTTGGCATTTGGATCGCTTTACAGGTATGGAAAAATTCCCCTTTCAGAGGTTTATTTGCTGTACTTTTCGAAATGCATTTCCAGAGTTTGGTTGGTGGAGGAATTTAGGGTGCTGAGTTCCTATGGAGGGCCCAGGTTTCAGTCATCCGGACCGTGGATATCATGGGTGCCACTATAGATGGACCATCACTGGATAAAACAATCTCAACCCTTCAATGGTTGCCTGAAAATAGACTGATAAGAAAATGCGAAGTAAAGGTCGACCTGTAGTGGTTAAGTTCAAAATTGGATGGACATGATTATTCAATATTGAAGTGTTTTTGGGGCATGATCCATCTGCAGCAGGGCTCTGGAACCAATGGTCCTGATTATGGACATTGGGCCCCGCTTGTAGAAACTAAGGCTGGAGGATAGTTGTTGTTGCGCGGCAGATCATATAGGTCATCTGGTTTTGGTACACCCATCAGGGAAATGGTATATAGAGATGCCTTGAATGATGGAGCTGCCCCTACCACCATATGCGTGGCAAGAAAGTGTATCGAACTGTCCACCTAGTGTGCTCTGCTTTGAGTGGCCCATGGTTCCAAACAACAATAGGACAATCCTGGCCATTGCTCTCTTAACTTTTGCTGTTGAGGGTCGACCATTAACTATTTTTGCTTTTACTGGCCATTTGAAGGCCAGTAACCGAATGTTTAGGACTGTCCATTTTCCGTGAACTTTTAACCATGGGACATTCATGGTAGTTTCCACCAAGTGCACTGTGCGCAGCCCTGATCCACTATCTCTTTTGCATTGTGTACGATGGAAGGATGGCTCTATAATCTTACATGGATGCGATGTCTTTGGTTCTCTATCATATGATTCACATCATCTCACAAATTATGAAAACTTGTCTCATCCTTCATCTACAATTGAAGTAGTTAGGCAATTTTAATAAGAGGAATGCTATTACGATGCCCCAAGGTGCTTGCTAAAACACATTGTCAGTGATTAGGAGAGTTTATTTCTTGGGCCGTTAACCCAAGTTTCAAGGTAATCAGACCGAATTATAATCTGTTTAGTGGCTTGCCAATGGACGGTGAACACAATGTTCATCAAAATTCGAGCAACATTCCAGATGTAATCGTTGATTGGAATTATAGACTAATGGAAGTTGTACAAAGCACATATAGTAATAGCATCAATCCTTATAAGGATCTTGATTCTCTAGAGGTAGCTTGAGAAATTGTTCTACATTGTTTGAAATCTTGAATTGCCTACCATCTTTGGTTTGCTGACAATTGGATAAAAAAATGCAGAATGGATATTGCCCGTTACAAGCTTCACAATTCCATCAACTCATCAGGGGTCCATGTGCAAGTTTTGTATCATTGGAGACAAAGGAATTTGGCATTGGACGTGGATGGAGATGTCGATGCATTGGATCATAAACTAAGAGGAGGACGCTATTTTTCTACAAAATATTCCACTTTAGAACGGCACAAGGACTTCAAGCGTGTGCGAGTCCTTGCTGCCAAGAAATATTTGACAAATCCTGGAGAATTTATTCCTTTAATTGAGCTGCAAACTTCTCATGAAGGTGGTAATAATACCGAATCACTAGCCAAGGCGGAAATTGCAGAATCCTGGGAAGATGAAGTGTTGCGCAGAACAAAGGAGTTCAACAAGATGTCTCGAGAAACCCCTCACGATGAGAAAGTTTGGTTTGCATTTGCAGAATTCCAGGTGTGCTTGCTGTTATTAGCTTCTTATTAGATGTTTACCTAGTTTTGAAAGAGGAAGTATAAAATGGTCAGCTTGAATTACTGGTATTTTTGTATGGACCAGCATTCCACACTGTCATGCACACCTGTAAATGTCTATCTATGCATTTGGCGGGCTCTAGCATGGATGGATGATATTGCAAAATGCTTCATCTTGAACAATCATAGCCATTGGATTGATTACCTGCTAATGGGATGGTTGAAAAGAAATATCATTCTTAGTCCATATGCAATAGAAGTCCTTGACTTTTTGCCTGCAATTGTTTGGAGGAGAATTGTGGTCCACACTGAAAGGATCGTGCCAGAGTTTAGCTCCAATCTCTCCAAATTCAATAGTAATAGATAAACAGTAAATAGAAGGATACAATCTGTTTCTCAACACAAACCCTATGGGGCCACATAAAGGGGCTCTAGAGGATTGACACTAATAGAATATTGAATCCCATCTCACAATCCCACTTCAACTTGAAGACAGCTACTCTAAATTTCTATTGGCTCTCGTAATTATTTCTCCCAAACTCTCTCCTTACCATAAAGGTCTCTAAATAAGCAAAGAAAAAGTTCAACTGTACTCTTAACTATTCTTTATATCAACCATATGTTCATTATGGACAACCATATGGAGCAATTAAGTTGTTTGATTGTGTAACCCCTAGGATTAGCATCTAATCGATATAAAGAGTCTAAAATTTCTACTTTCTCTCATCCACGTAAATATGTGCATGCACTCATCTCTCTCTCTCTCTCTCTCTCTCTCTCTATATATATATATATATATATATATATATATCAACCTTAGCAAGGTGTTCCAAAACGGTATCGGTGGCCGTAACGGCCACCACCATTACCGTTATGATACGGGCCGTAACGGCCGTTTTTAGTATTTGAAAAAAACCGTTACTGGACCATTACGGGTCCGTTACGGGACTGTTATGGCCCGTTTTTCTGTAATGGCCGTTACGGCCGTTTCGACCCCGTAACGTGTAACGGCCGTTACGTAACCGATTTTGAATACCGTGAACCTTACGGGTGTTTACATACAACTGTTTGGAAAATCCTGTTGTATGGTTGGCAGTATAGGCTTTATATGCTGTTTGGTTGTAGATACAAGCCTATATGCAGCCATATGGTTGCATACAGGGTTTTGAGTATCATTAGCAGGGAGTGTATTAGCTGGGCCCAAAAGCGATACAATTCGGGGCATATAGGACCTGTATTGACAAACAGGCCCGTGTTGGCTGAATTTTTTGGCATATATTATTATTATTATTATTTTGAAAAATTATCAGCAAAATTGGAAAAAATTATAAAACATTCAAAATTGTCATTTTCTTTTTCTTTCTGTTTTAACATGTTTTCAATGGTTTATCATACCATACTTTGATAGAATAGTTCGTTGGCTTGACCTATTGAAAGTCAACCAAATAGGCCCTAATCAAACATAAAGCAAGCATCATTTGACAGATTAGGGTCCATTATATTGAAAAACAACAAAAAGAATATGGAAAAAAATGAAAAGAAGTGATAGTTTTCCACTTCCAATTTTTCTCCAAATGGTTCATTTTGCTTCAAGTCATTGAATCTCACTCAAATCTTGTGTTTTGATCCACGGAATAGGCCTAGATCATCATCATCATCTTCTAAGCCTTATCCCAATTGATTAGGGTTGGTTACATGAATCCCGTTATGCCATTCTACTCTATCAAAGGCCAGACCTTTAATTAGACCCTATGTCATTAAGTCACTTCTTACTACCTCCATCCACACCCTTTTTGGCCTTCCCCTTGCCCTTTTAGAGTCTTTAACTTGTACAAACTCACACCTTCTAACCAGCATGGTTCTGGGTCTCTGTTGCACATGATGAAACCATATAAATCTACTTTTCCTCGTATCGGTGGTTTAAGTATCGGTATCGATGCATGTATCGCAGCCTTGGGGTATGGAAACATATCAGTGTCACGTGGGACATATCATATGTATCGTTGACATTGTTTATGGGAAACATTGGAAAATTTCAAAAATTTCAACAAAACTTATTGGGATGTTAAAAAAGAGATTATTACACACTTAGAACTTAAAAGATCACAAAAAACTATTACACACAATTAGTTTTCTTTGTATAGGGTCCTAAACTATGCATTGTGTGATAGAAGTGATGTAACAATACTCAAAATCTGTTCATATAACTTATAAATAATAGAAGATATGTATAAAAACACAATCAATACATTCAAAAGGCAAAAACGAAGTAAAAATATACTTGTGCCTTTTCCCTGAATATACTTTTGTGGCTGTGTTGTGCCCTCAATTTTTATTATTAAATTTAAAATAATAAATAAAAAATCACTAATATTTCTATAATTCATATAATTTATCAGCACATTCGATGTACTAAATACTTGCAGTAAATGTGTCCTACAATGCACGGTGCATTTATTTTTAAAAAAAATATATTTTTTTGTATATTAAAAAAAATAAAATTATTTTTTGAAAATAAATTAATTAGTTTGGCTGATGTTAAGATTAGCATACACTCATAAATACACAACTATTAAGTGCAAATAACATGTTGTCAATCTATTTTAATATATTTTTTGATATTTTAAATAGAAAAATATTTTTAAAATTCCAAAAAGTTATGTCAATTTGTGGATAATCCTCCAAGTACTATAATGTGATTTTTCCACACTTTAATTGCAAGTTGGATGGGTGAAATTGAGAAATTTCAGATTTTCTCCAAATTTCCCCACCTCCAAATTCGATAATCGAAGATCAAAATTCATGATTAGGCATGCAAAACATGCAAAATCATGGATTACTAACTTCATTCCATTGATTCCAAGCAATTTAAACTAGAGAAAGTAGTTCAAATTAGCAAAAACTCTTTGATTGGATTTTCAGTACCGGACACTCTCTGATCTAGGTTTTCGCATTCGATTCCCTTTTCTATCCAAACAAATTAAAAGGAATGGTTGAAATCCCCTTAGGAGATGATAGTAAAAAATTTCAAAGAAAATCTTTTTTTTTTTTTTTTGGGATTTTTGTCAAAATTTTGAAATTTTTTTTGCAAGGGGCTGACACAACTACAAGATCGCCCATACGTATCTCGTGCATTGACGATATCGGGAAGCTTATAAAGGTGATGTTTTCAAAATATCGCAATGCATTGATATTTTGTTGGTGCATGGCGATATTTTGCGAAATATTGCATGTCACCAGGAATTTTGACACATACCTCCCTGTTGTGTATGACTGCAGTGTGATACATATACTATTGGTCCATAGCATCTACCTATTGGTGATATGCTACTCCTAAGTTTCCTTGAATGCATTCATTTCTAATTCTATCCTTCCTTGGTAGTATGTAATGAGTTTTCAAGCTTCTTCTGCAGTTTAAATGAAGAAGCAAGTGGAAAAACCAGAGGAAAGTTGGATTCTGTTTGAAATGGAGCCTCTATGGTGACCTACTGATATTACTCTCTCTCTCTCTCTCTCTCTCTCTCTCTCTCTCTCTCTCTCTCTCTCTCTTTCCTTTCCTGAAATGGACAAGTTCACTCCCGTATCGTGCAATGGGGGTGGCTGATATGGTTGTGGCTACGTTGTTACCGACTTCCAAAACCACGCATATAAACTGCAAAATTGAGCAAATGTGTTGAGATATAGGGCATTGAAAGACTACCTTATTGGGCAGCCTCACATTCCAAAGGGATTCCATAATAAAGGGAATTTGTCAATTGTCACACATGTGGTCTCCTAAGGTTACCTAGATTCCATAATAAAGGGAATGGGCACATGCATGTTGCTTCCTCAAATTAGTGGTATGCTAGGGGTAGGATCTTGTTAGTTGCTCTAGTATATAAACTAGTACATGCAATATAGCTTTATATGTGAATTTATACATGAAATGATTATTATTATTGTTGTTGTTGTTGCTGCTATTATTATAGATCCCACTATATAAATATCTACAATCTAAACGTAAATATACATTTCTACTGTATAAACTCTAAGTCTCATATTGCTCGTGATGTATGTGCATCTCCACACTGGGGTGGGGTGGCCCATGAGGTGGGGCCCACAGTGGGGCCGGTACTTCCTGCATCAAGTGGCATCAGAGCGGGAGACCAATGTTTTTGAGTCTCCTACCGGTGTGGGTGGATGATGCAGGTGCATCTCCGCACTAGGGTGGGGTGGCCCACGAGGTGGGGTCTGTGAGATGCAGAATGGCCACGGGATGGGGCCCACTGTGGGACCCGTGAGATGCGGGGTAGCCACGGGAAGGTTTCGGTCGGTTTTCCTGGGAAGGCCTGGATAGAGGGATATTCCGGTCCTTCCCCAACAGCTCTGAACCTTTTGGTGCGTTGGCTAGTATTCTCTGCATCAACTCGGATTCATGATGAAAGTTACATCATAAGATTGATACCGGCTGCCAACTTGATGCAACCCTCTTCCTTTATTCGGGCTGGGGACTGGCAATGAGAGCACAAAACTCCCACATGCGCAATGCAATAGACTATTACATAGGTTGATTACAATCAAGCATCATCTACTAGTCTATCACATAGGTTGATTACAATCAATGACTTTAAAGAAACACTAGGATTGTGAAACCATAATTTTAGATCACAAACGACCCATAATCTGGATTGCACGATTTGGAATGTAAAAATGCAAGTAGTTGGGGATTTAGGTAACATTGGTCCATCCTGACCCCATACGAGTGATGTATGGCCCGGCTTCAGCAAGCCCACACAAGATCTTTGCTACATTATCCAAGTATTGTATGATACTCCCATCTGAGGTAGGGAGTTGGGTAGGTTGGTGCATTGGCCTGTTTGGATAGGGAGAATCCACAACAGGGAAATGGAATCCACTGTGGAAAACTAAAAACACAGAATTGTGTGTAAAAGAATCCAGAATAAGCTGTTTCTTTAGCACACATGATTTCCATGGGAAATGATTTCCTAATCTAGTGATTGCTTTGCATCAGGAAGAGCAAGGAAATGAATAAACACATCCAATAGTTGGCATGTGTTATCATATACACCCAAGCTAAACTTGATCTTTGGCAAATTTCTAGGGAGAAACCCTTTAACCTAATTCAAAATGCCCAATTGACCTCAAAACACAATATTTACAGTTGTTTCAAAGGTGTTTCATACCAGGAAACAACATCAATGTCAGATTCATGGTAGATATACCTGATTTAGACCGGAAAAAAATCTATAAAGAATATGGATCCAAACCTAATCATACCAGAAAAGGAGCATGCATAACACCGTTAACCATAAGATTAAAGGGCCTGACTTTGGCAAAATATTGCCTCATGATAGGTGGTCATAGACATTAGGGTTGGATACCATACACTTGTAATCTTTGATTGGGACTGTTGTGGTGGGTTCCCTTCACAGCAATGAACTTGAGCAGGGTTATGGAAGAAGGTTGGAGAAGATGGTTTGGTTATGTACTTGAACAGGGTTATGGAAGAATGTTGGAGAAGATGGTTTGGTTATGTACTTGAGCAGGGTAATCTTTGATTGGGACTGTTGTGGTGGGTTCCCTTCACAGCAATGAACTTGAGCAGGGTTATGGAAGAAGGTTGGAGAAGATGGTTTGGTTATGTACTTGAACAGGGTTATGGAAGAATGTTGGAGAAGATGGTTTGGTTATGTACTTACACAGTGTAAACAAGAACTGAAAGACCCCCAATGGTTGGTTGTGTCCCTCGTAAATGAGGAAATCCATATGTAACAACTAACAAGTTTCAAAATGGAAACCTTTTTTGTCCCTTTTCAAGGAAAACTGTGGAAATGGAAATCGATTTCCACTGTGTTTTTTCTTTTCTCAAACAGGGTGAAACTTTATGTCAATGGAAACCAATTTCTTTTCCAAGGTTTTCCACTGATTCTTTGGGAAGATTTTATGCAACAATATTTACATATTTTAATAACTTTACTGAAATTTACTACCAATATTGACTGTTTTTGTGCCGGATACCACTTTTTCATGTCAAGCAGCAGTTCTTTGATAGATAATTCATTTTCTCATTATTTCTTTTCGAGTTCAGGACAAAGTTGCAAGTATGCAACCGCAAAAGGCAGCTCGTTTGCAGACACTTGAAAAGAAGATCAGTATACTGGAGAAGGCAGTTGAACTAAATCCAGATAATGAAGACCTATTGCTTTGTCTTCTAAAGGCTTATCAGAGCAGGGATAGTACTGAGATCCTCATGGAAAGATGGGAAAAAATACTGAAGCAACATTCCGGTAGTTGCAAGTTGTGGAAAGAGTTTTTGCACATCTGTCAAGGGGAGTTCTCCAGGTTCAAGGTCTCTGACATGAGGAAAATATATGCTTATGCTATCCGGGCTCTGTCTGCTGCATGTGGCAAGCTGTGTAGGCAGGTTCTCTATTTGCATAGTTTATTTTTAATTGATCGATAGAAGTTCCTCCTTGAATTTTACTATCTCTGATGTGTTTATTTTATTGGTATCTTGTTCAAAGAGTTATTTATACTGCTTGGTGTATCATCAGATGCATGAAAGAATGCGTTGTTCAATGTGGCATGTCTTTGGCTTGGAAATCTTATCCTAATTTCTTGAAGTTCATGGGCCGTTTTGATGTATCCCAGTTTCCAGATGGTGTCGTTCATGGAATGTGTTCACATATTTTGGAAGCTGGGGCCATCCATTGCTTGCCTTGTGGAATGCTCTGGATGCTCCCATCTGCTTGTTATCCTCTCATCTCATTTAGGTGGCGAATAGTTGTCGTGGCCACTAATGCAGGGGCATTTTCACACCGGGTTCGAGTGGGGTTGCCTGTGGGATGCAGGGGCACACTCGGGGTGGGCGGCCCATGTGAGGTGGGTCCCACCCGTGTGAGGCGGTACCCATGTGATTTGGGGCACACGAGGGGGGTTTGGCCGAGTTCCTAACCCATGATATGTGGGGCCTAGGCTATGAGATAAAGGGATTGATTCGCCATGCTCTAACAGTTCAAGCTTTTAGAGCAAGTGGTTAATTGTCCTGCATCAGTCACCTTCTGTACCTGTTTCAAACAAGCTAATAGTTTATGATAATTTCCTTATGAATATGACGTGAAACAAAGGTATTCCATGATGGTAGTAGTGGCTGTAATGGCCACCACTGTTACCGTTACGATATGGGTGTTGCGCAGCACGCCAACAACGCAGCGAGCCTAGATCCAATCTCAGGCCTCACCCACAAACGATAAACATGAAGAAATATAAACTAGAAAATAGATCAAAGCAATCCAAAAAACAAACCACAAGACAAGATATACGTGGAAAAACCCTAAACTAGGGTAAAAAACTACGGATGCAAACTTCCAATATGAAGAACAAAGATTACAAGGCAATATACTAACCTCTCCCTTGGAAGAACATAGAAAAACCCTTTGCCCATACCTCAGAATTATTTCCCCAATATTCCAATCTTAGAAAAGCCCTAGGAACACCTATATATAGTTTAGGCAACTCCCCTTTCCGCATCCCAGTTGCGAAAGAACTTGTGACATGAAATCCGCGCAAAATCGCGGAACGAATCTGCGTAACTACGACCGGTCGAGCGACCCCTACGACCGGTCGTGAATGGGCCACGACCGGTCGAGCACCTCTGGATCAAAAAACGATGCTCGCTGGACTTTGAATCAAACAGGCCAATCGAGTCGGACCCTACGACCGGTCGAGCATGGCTCACGACCGGTCGAAGATGGTCCTAGATGTGGCTCCACATCTTAACAATGGAGCCATTATGGTCCCCTGTAGCGGGGCAGTACGGTCTTCTTCTTTTAGAAAAAACCTGTAATGGCTGTTACTGCACATCATGTGTGAAATTAACCATTAAAAAAGCATTATGAAACCAGATGTTTGACAACTAAGGGCCTGTTTGGATTTGTGAAAAGCATGGGAAAGGATCAATGCTGTCAAATCGTATAAGCGATTTCTATGCACCCATGGGCGGTCTAACCAATTATGTGACCACATAATTGCATATGTGGTCAAACAAGTCCTTGCTCAATTTTTATTTTTATTTTTATTTTGGGAAAAATTCAAAAAAAGTCACAAAATAAAAAAGGAAAAATTCCAAAAAATTATAGAAAAATATATAAGATTAAAAAAAAATCTATTTCATGATAGTTTGTTACATTACATGATTCTATTTACCTCTGAATGACTATTAGACTATCTATAAAAATTAACAAGATAACTAACAATTTTAATAAAGTAAGAAGTACACAAATGATACAATACATATACTCAAAATTATGAAAAAAAACATAGAAATTTTATTGATGACTTGATATAGAAATATATTGTACAAATTGAAACTACAAAGTTACAAATTCAAAATTAAAAATTTAAAAATAGGCTTATACACATTAATCCCCAATCCATTGTGGCACATCACCACTGCCATTATTGTCATTATCATCGTTGTTATCTCCTTCGAGATATATTTCATCTTCTTCTGTTTTTATTATTATTATTATTTTTAATTTTTTTGTAATCAGTTACACTAGTTGTTCATCCACATCCAATGGTAGATATTGATCATCCAATGGTAATCAGTTCACACTAGTTGTTCATCCACTTCGAGATATCTTGTTTGCTTCCTGGCCTTGATTGCTACTAGTTTTCATGCTTGCCCATCTTCTCCACCTTTGACTTGAATAACTTTCTTCAAATGCCGATTCAAATGCGACATCTTCTACTTAGGCCCATGTTAGTTCCTTGCCTGCAAAGAGTTGGGTCCTTTGTCTCTACAATCCACTCACAATCTGCCTCCAAATTATCTAGGCAAAGGGGATCATAGAAATTAGGTTTTTCTCGCCTAGCCTGGAATTGTTCTCGTGGCTTTTGGTTATATTGGACAAAAACCAGGTCATTTAGCTTCTTTTGTTCAAGACAATTCTTTTTTTTTTTTTTTTTTTTTTTTGGTCTGTAATTGTATAACATTTCAATTGAAAGTGAAATAGCGATTACTATTAGATACTTTTAGGTTTTAATATTCACTCTAAATCTAACATTTGAAGGGTGAATTGAAAATCTTATCGACTTGAATGTACTCTAGTTGGACTCGCAATTGCTTGTAGAACATGTAAAGTCGTGAATTTTCAGGGCCAATGTCTTTAGTATTGGATCCTTCTTGTTAGGGTCCCCTTCGTACATTCCTCACCAGTCAGCTGTTTAATAAATAACAGCTTGAGATTAGTTTGTAAAAAAAAATTCTAAGTTTGAATAACAGTAACTCTCGAGGATGTTTATACCTAGCACTTTCATAGTTTTATGCCGGATGATTGTCTCTTAAGAAAATCGACACGCTCTTTAAGTAGAAATCTAGAAGTCCGGATATCCTATCATGTTCATCCTTATGTAGAACCATTCTCTCCAAAACGTCAAGAAATCCTATCATATGTGTCGCTTTTGCCTCACTTGGATAAGGAAATTGAAGAATACGGTAGGATTTAGGATATAGGTAACCGAATATAAAGGAGATGGCATTTGGCTGCCCCATCTTCCATATATTATATATAATACTGGCTGGTAATCATGTTCTTTATAATTAAAGTGTTTAATAAATTTTGATCTGGCCCTCTCTATCGCATCATAAATGTATCTTATTGCTGGCTTGTCATCATTGTCTACCAATTTTAACGCACTTACTAAGGCTTTTGATGATTTTAATGCCTTTAGTACTTACGTGCATAATGACTACGAAAGGATAATTTGTTGGACCGTCCTTTGAGCTTCTTTGACTAATGCTCATTATTCTGATCGGCCAACACTATAAAGCTTCTAAGCTTAGATTGTTTTGCATACAACCTTTTAAGTGTTAAAAAATATGTTATGAATTGGGCAACGGTTGGACGAAGCAAATTACAACCAATGCGTTTTCTCATGCGATGGAGTATAAGAGCATGTTTAAGTAGAGTGGAAGAGATCGGAGGAAGAAGATGGAAGAAATGGAAGAGTGAGAGGAGATAGAGAAGGAGAGAGAGGTTTGGTGAAAACATATGTGTTAGGGCTCTCGACCCCACACACCTTTTTTATTATAATACTTGAGTTACAATAAAGTGCTCCGCAAGAGCACCAAACACTGTGAACATGCACACACAAAAGGACACGTAAAACATATAAAAGTACATCTATAACTCTCTATACTCCCCCTCAAGTTCGAGCATACATATTGATCATGCCCAACTTGTCACAAATACGAAGAAGTGCATCCATACTCAGAGATTTGGTAAGAACATTGGCCAACTGGTCCCCGGAGTGAACAAAAGGAGTAGAAATTTCCTTTGTAGCAACTTTTTCCCGAATGAAATGACAGTCGACCTTAATGTGTTTTGTGCGCTCATGGAACACTGGATTGTTAGCAATGTGAATGGTAGCCTGGCTGTCACAATGCAAGGGAATGGATTCGAAGGAGGATAATTGAGTTCTTGTAAGAGGGTTCGAAGCCAAATAAGTTCACATGTCGCATGAGCCATGGCCCAAAACTCAGCCTCGGTTGAAGATCGCGAGGCGACAAATTGTTTTTTTCTCTTCCAAGTTACAAGGTTGCCACCTTTGAGCATACAGTACCCGGATGTAGAATGTCGATCATTTGTACTTCCAGCACAATCGGCGTTAGAATAACCAGACAAATGAAGATGACCATGCGGTTGAAAAAGTAAACCTTTGCCTGAGGAGGACTTGAGATACCAGAGGATACGATATACTGTGGTCAGATGTGTGGTCCGAGGAGAATGCATGAATTCACTTACAACTCCCACAACATATGAGATGTCTGGCCGAGTAATAGTGAGATAGATGAGTCTGCCAACCACCGTCTATACATCCTAGGATTAGAGAGAAGCTCACCATCATCATGAGTAATTTCATAAGTAGGATCCATAGGCGTGGTAGTAGGCTTGTATCCTAGCATCTCAGTTTTGGAGAGAAGATCAAGAGCATATTTCCTTTGTGAGAGCACAATCCCAAATTTAGACCAAGCAACTTTTATGCCAAGAAAATACCAAAGAGTGCCTAGGTCTTTGATTTCAAATCGAGTCTTGAGAAAAGATTGAAGTTGCACCATCTCGTTAGTATCATCGTCAGACAACATGTTGTCATCTACATAAACAAACAACACCATGATCTCAGTAGGCCGACGACAGATGGAGATGGAGTGATCGGCTTGATTGCGAATAAATCCCAAATCTAGGAGAGCACGACTAAATTTATCGAACTAGGCACGTGGGGACTACTTAAGGCCGTAAATGGACTTCTTCAGGCGACACACAAGGTGTTTGTTAGAAGCCATAGAGAAGCTTGTGGGTTGATCCATATAAATCTCCTCGGTGGGATCGCCATGCCAGAAGGTATTCTACACGTCGAGTTGAAAGAGGCGCCTAGATAAATTGATCGCCAAGGAGATAACCACATGAATAGAGTTAAGCTTGGCCACATGATAAAATGTCTCAAAGTAGTCGATGCCATATGTTTGATTATAACCCTTGGCAACTAGCCGTGCCTTATGCCGATCAATAGAACCATCGGGAATGTACTTGATGATATAGACCCATCGACAACTATCTATTTGCCTTTAGGTAAAGGAACTAACTCCCAATTCTTGTTCTCTTCCAACGCTTGCATTTCATCCATCATTACCTTAGTCCAGTTAGGGCTACTCATAGCTTCCTTTAAGTCACGTGGGGTAATAGTGGAGGATATGGAAGATGCAAAAGACTGGAGTGTAGGTGAAAGATGGTGATATGAAACAAAATTGCTATTGGGATGTTTAGTGCATGAATGGGCAGGCGTGCGCAAGGCAATATGAAGATCATCATCATGAGATAACGAAGGTATACCTGAACCACCGGTAGAAGCATATGAGATGAGGGGCGTGATGGGGACATCAGAGGACCTACTCGGATGTACCAGAGATGGAGACGACCACCCACATTAGTGCAGTTTTCTTTGTGGATGAGAGACGAGTTCCAAATGGGGCCTGACAGACCATTTTGAAGACCCCACATGCATTGGACTTGCATCAGGAAGACCCCACCTTGGGATGATGCATGTGCGCTGCTTAGGAGACTATTTTAGTCATAGGATTTCTATTTCGTGTCGATTCGACCGTTGGATCTTGTCGATCAGGCCATTGAGCCACCGGATCTTTTACATCTGGGCCCCTTGGACTCTGATCTTGCTTTATTTATGGTTTTTGTTATTTTTAGGAGTTATTTGATGGTTGAGATTGATAATATAAGTTTTAGTTTTCTTATTTTGGACGATGGGCCACTTAAGTGAGTGGCATAGTTGTAATTATGCTGGATTTTAATTCCGAATTTTTTATTATAAGGGTGAGTTCCAATGCTAGTCGTGTTATTGAGAAGAAAAAAAAGAAGAGCGGAACTCTCTTGTGTGAAGGAATTTTCCTCCTTATTTTCTAGGGTTTTTTTAATTAAAAAAAAACCCTCCCTTCCAATTAAATTGTGGAAGGGTAGAAGCTTATTTGGTGGTGGATTCAAATGTACATCCTTCCTCTTCTTCTTCTTCGAAAGGTATTCTCTTCATCTAATATTTTCCTCTTTTCCCATCCATTACAACCTTCTAAACCCTAGATTTTTAACTTCGTATTTTCCTCAATTTCTAAAAACCCTAATTCCAAAATCCCAATTCCCAGGAACCCTACTTATCCATATTTCAGATTTTCCCCTTCTTAACCCTAATAATAAAACCTACTAGTCATTCCCTTGAGTGAAATGTGCCTACGCTAGATTGGAAGTTCCTACTTCCAACTGGGCCACTCTTGAACTATTTTATGTGAAAACCTAAGATCTTCATGTTATAAATCTGAATTTTTGAATCTATTATGAGGAATATGCTTGATTTTACATGTTGATTGCTGAAATTAATGTGTAATTGATCTCTTATCACGCATCCCAGGATAGCTTCCATCATCTTGCATCAGGGCGGCTGAGTAGTTGAGGATTTAGTCCGTCGATGATATACAAGAATGGGCTTTGAGACAGACAGAGTGGGAGTATCATCAAGACATGAGACAGGAAGGGGTATGGAGGAAGATTGCTCATGCTCACCTTGACTCATGAGATGGCTATGTAAAGATCTCCCATCACCAGAGAAATATGGAATGTCTTCAAAGAACGTCACATCAGCGGAAACATATCTCTTATTGGTCCGAGGGTCATAACATTTGTATCCCTTTTGTGATCTAGAGTAGCCTAAAAAGACGCACTTTGTGGCCCGTGGACTCAACTTGTCATTAGTTCCATCGATAATTTGAACAAAACATGTATATCCAAAAACTTTAGGGGGTAAAGGAAAAGGGTTTATTGTGTGGATGCAAAATTTCAAATGAAGACTTGTGAGATAATATTCGAGATGAAATGCAATTAATTAGAAATACAGCAGTAAGCAAGGCATCATCCCAAAAACGTTTAGACAGATTCATACCAAGTAAGAGGGCACGGGTGACCTCAAGAAGATGCGACTCTTTCGCTCAGCCACACCATTTTGTTGAGGAGTCTACGGACACGAAGTGCGAGACAAGATACCATGGTCTTGCAAGAAAAACAGAAAGACATGTGACAAGTACTCGCCCTCATTTTTAGAGTGAAGAACTTTAATAGGATATTGAAATTGGGTAACCACCTCATTGTAAAATATTTTAAACCTATCAAATACTTCATGTTTAGACTTTAGAAGATACACCCATGTCATTCGAGTATAATCATTAATAAATGTGACAAAATACTTGTATCCAAAAACAGAGATAACAGGAGTAAGGCCCTAAACGATAGAGTAGACAAGTTCAAAAGGTCTAGGTTTCCTATCAGATGAACTAGGAGGGAAGATAGTCCGATGATGTTTGGAGAACTCACAAGTCTCATAGCATAAGGGTTTAGATACAAAGATTGAAGGAAACAAGAGCTTTAATCTAGACAAGGATGGGTGCCCTAAGTGGTAATGCCACCTAGACATGGACTCCCTATCTAAGGATAAAACACTAGTTCCTATGGAAGATACATCATCTAGGAAGTGATTGCCGTCACGTTCATGGCTCCCACCAATCATCCGCTTCATTTGAAGGTCCTGAAACATACAACGAGAGGGAAAGAATGTTACAGAACAATTTAAGGATTTCGTAAGAGAACTAACGGATAGTAGATTGAGAGGAAAACTAGAAACATGTAGAACATATGACAGATGCAAGGAAGAAGATAGCTTAATGGTATTGGTCCCTGATACAAGTGTTTAGTTTCCATCCGCAACAGTGACAAAATGTGACTGATTAGAAGGAAGGTAAGAATTAAACAGGTGAGGCTTACCGGTCATGTGTGAGGTGGCTCTAGAGTTAATGACTTAGTACGAAGGAGATGACGATACATGGAGAGTAGTGCCTAATCGGGCTACAACGGATCCAGAAACATCGGGATTATCATGAACATGGAATCGCATAAAGGCATCATAGATCTCTCGGGAGACGATGACAATATCACTTGAAGGAGACTTCCCTTGATGTTCTCCCAAGTGTAGGCTTTGAAGTTGGATCAGCATCAAAAGGTGCACTACTAGCCAAAGAAGCACTCGCCCAAGGTGGACGACCCATAAGTTTCCAACACCGATCAACATAGTGATTTGGGTCCCCACAATGTGTATAATTGCGAGATGCATCACGGTCATGTCCACATCCACTTCGGCCACGGTAGCCACCACGATCGATAGCACGACCCTGGGCTTGATTGCTATACCAAAAGTCACAGCCACACCCATGTGTTCTTGATGTAGGATTGAAAGAAGACCAGTACCAACTGCGTATGCATAATTATCAAATGATACGGAGGTTGATGTGGATGGGGTAGCAATGCGCTGGATCATATCATAAATTGCTGTCGATGGGGGAAGAGGATCCATCACTATAATATGCTCACGAACACCTTTATATTCGGATTTAAGATCGGAAAGGAACTGCATGCTGCAGGTTTCTTTCTGTTGTTTACAAACAAGATCATAATCTTTCTTGGACTCGGACGGAAGAGGATGATA
Source organism: Magnolia officinalis (assembly GCA_021015155.1). Lineage (NCBI taxonomy): Eukaryota > Viridiplantae > Streptophyta > Magnoliopsida > Magnoliales > Magnoliaceae > Magnolia > Magnolia officinalis. Next base: position 7,331,062 of record JAJHSJ010000014.1, on the reverse strand, counting down.
GAGATCCAACTCATCCCACATACCTCGAAGGGCAGAAAAGTACTTCTTTAAAGATTGTGAATCCTGTTGAAACCTGGCGATATCAAAGTTACTGGCAGACGGATCCATCCTGTTAAGTAACCAAGCCATGACTTGGTTCTCCTTGGTCTAGGTTTTGTAATGTCCATCTGTAGGGTCGGGAGCATCATCTAATATGTAGATAAGTCTCTCTCTTCCCAAAAATAATTTCACGGACTGAGCCCACTGTAAATAATTATTACCATCCAACTTGACGGTTGCAATCAAGAAGGGATGTGAATCCAAAGACCCCGCGCCAGATTCGAAAGAACTTTTGTCATCCATATGATCCACATACACTTATGGAGAATTATAGAGAACAATCCTGGACAGATTTCCATAAAATAAAGGTCTCAAACAATGGGCTATAGGTCTAGAAAGAAGAGAAAAGTCAAGAACCAGCATGAAACTCCATAGAGAGGGTCACATAGACACATCACACTGCCACAAAATAAAAAAGGAGCACACCAGGTATACGCCAGATCATGCGGTGTATGTCCAAGGTCCCCATGGGGCCAAAAATGGTGGAGCCTCACCTCTAAAGTGGCCGGAAAACACCAAAATACCTCCCCTTGATAAGGAAAACTCCCATGGATACCTTCATATGGTAAAAGTAAAACCAACCAACCCTATGGAGAAATCCCCAAAAAATCCTTAATAATTTGAGAGAGATCGTGAAAAAAACGAAGATTTGAAGTTTTTCCGCCGGGGACCATTGGGTTACTTGTGCAAAATCTTCCTGCGCCACCCCCTTCGAAGCTATTAGGAGATGACGTAGAGTAAAAAATCTCCAAAGATGACCTGCTTTGGTGCCATAATGGTGCAACCCGGTTCTTGAGTCAATGGGATCTCGACACCCGAATCGCAAAGAAATGGGCAAGAGTACACCAATAAGAATATTTGGGTAGAGAAGGAAAACCAACTTTATTGATATCAAACTTCTCTTATAATATACTTTAGAGAACTCACAGTTGGAAAATTTTGGAATGCCTGCTTGCTACATTGCCCCCCTTCTACATACCGTAAAGACAACTTTTAATGAAAATCCCCCAACTAATGGATTGATTTCAAATCAATCTAATCTACCTAAGATGGCAACAAGCTTATTAATAATAAAAGCAAATTTGGAAATAATCCTCAAAATCTTTAATCACATCTTTAAATCAGCCCCTATATTTTTATTCACATCCTCCCATAGCTTCAATCATATCTTTAAATTAACTTCCATATCTTCACTCATACCCCCTCATATCTTCCACAAATAGTAAACTGCAGTTCTTGATATTTAGGTCCTAAATCTATAAATAAACAATCCAAAATAAAATAATGCAATTAGGCGCCTAGTTGGTTCCTTTAGTTGCAAGGCACGATCCTTACCATTGTCTTATTTGGGCCTTCCCCTTTATATTGGAAAGCCGGCCAAGCATCTTTGGGATAGAGTGGTTGAAAGATTCGAGAGGAAATTGGCAGTTTGGAAGGGCGGTATTTGTTACTTGGAGGGCGGATTGCTATTATTAAAGAGGCTTTATCTAACTTGCCCCTTTACTTCATGTCACTCTTTTGGTGCTCGAAAGTGGTCCTTGTTCACCTTGAAAAGCTTAGATGTGATTTTCTTTTGGGCGACTTGTCCGAGAAGAAAAGTTCCACTTGTTGGAGTGAGGTGAAGTTTGTAAACCTTACCATGAAGGTGGCACTAATATTCAAAACTTGGATTTGATGAATGAGGCCCTTTTGGGTAAATGGTGGTGGTGGGAGATCTTTGGAGAGAGATCATTGTAAGCAAGTATGGATGTATGGAAGGTGGTTGGACTAATAAGGAGTTTTCTAACTAAAAGCGTCGGCGGCTTGGAAAAGGTATTTCTAGCGTGAGAGCTAAGTTCAAGCAAGGGATGGCATTTTCCTTGGGGGACGGGGAGAAGATCCATTTCTGGGAAGATGTGAGTGGTGATGTGCCTCTTCATTTTAGATTCCTGGTTACTGCTTGCTTTGCTTCGGATGGGTGTCTCGGTTGATAGGTGCTATGATATATGTGGTGACTCGGTTGTGTGGACTTCGCCTCACTGTTGTTTCCTCTTGGACAATGAGGTGGATGAGTATGCTGCTTTGTTGGAGTTTTTGCATCTTTGGCTATCGGTTAGTCAAAGTGACAGTCTGCTTTGGACTAAAGATAAGTCAGGCTGGATGGCTTGTGGGTAAAAATGGAGGCTTGATGATCGACTACCTCCAAAAGCATTCTACGGTTATGCCTAACACATGCCTCTTATGTGCATGTCCAATGCCGAATCGGTTAACCATCTATTCATCCACTATCCCTTTGCTAAGCCGAGTGTGGGCATCTATTTTTGTTAGATCAATTTGGCTTGGTCCATGCCTTCTGGTGTTGGAGTTCTCTTTTGTGGCTTCTCATGGGGTCGTCCTTCGCAAAAAAGTTCAAGCTCTTTGGAGGCTATGTCTTCTTGCTAGCTTATGGTTGATATGGGTAAGATAATGGTAGATGCTTTCGCAATGTTAGTAGAAGTGGCAAGTGGGTTGTCATTAGTGTATGGAATATCGTTGCCGAGTGGGTGGTGGGTGAGGGATGGTTGGAAAAGATGTTATCTTTCTTTTCAATCTTTGTTAGCTGTTTTTTTTGTTTCTGTTTTTTCTGGTGCTATCTCAGTGCCTTTTTAATGAAAACTTTTGTTATCTTAAAAAAAAGTCCAAAATCAGCACATGCTGGGCCCATGGGCCTACATCACATATATGGAGCGATTGAAGATGGATGATGGTAAATGTGGCACATTGGCGCATTTGGGGTGATTTGCACATGTGGGGTGCAAGGGAGGATGGTGGTGGCACATGTGGCACATTAGCATATGTTGGATGCTTTGCACCTGTGGGTTACAAGAGAAGATGGATGGTGGCACATTAGCACATGTGGGGTGCAAGAGAAGATGGATGGTCGCACGTTGGCACATATAGCATGAGTCAATTGAAGATGAACGGTGGTACATTTGGGTTAAACTCTTATAAAACCCATGCCTTTCATAGGGGTGGGCATGGAAAAATAAAAATTTTGATTTTCGAACAAAAGAAAAGGAATTGGGAAATAGTGTTTCCCACAAATTCCCACAAAGAAAGATTTCACAAGCAACTGAAAGTTGGTTTCATGGGATACGATATTCACTCCCTTGCCATGAATCCAAAGAGGCCCTAAGGTTCATGAAACTATCTTCATACATACAGAGATCACCTATTAGCTGCTGGTGGTGTTCCTGTTTCTTTATACGTGTACAATGGAAATGATGATCATAGGGACAACATCTTTTGGAGTACCCTTTATCTCGTGTCGCACTGCTAAATTGATTTGTCAGTTTCATATTCTTTGGTGTAATTCAAGAAGCATGTGTACCAGTAATACTGAAATTCACTGTCAGCCTTGCCAAATTAATATATAGTGGAAAAATTGCAGGCAGCAGCTGGTGTCCATGAAAGCCACTAAGCTGAATAAACTAACTTTACACAACTGATCCCAGATGTAGAATTCCAAGCCCATCCCCCCCCATCCCCCCCCCCCCCCCCCCCCCCCCCCCCCAATCGTTTCGGAGTCTCCTTCTTTTAAGGAGGTCCTCCTTCACCAGAATCCCGCTCGGCCTAGTCCTCACAGCCATTCCCTCTCGCCCGAACCCTCTCCCAGTCCTATCCCGCTACCTACCTCCGACCCCTCCTTTCCTAAGTTGGACGTCCCCATTACTGTTAATTTGGCGGACTGCCGCAGGGCCAAAGATGATCTCAAGGATATGATCGTCATTTTATGCAAAGAAGGTGCTTCTATTTCTCAGGTGAGAGATTGGATAGCAGAAACAACGGGTTTTCGTCCGGGCAACTATAACATCAAACCGCTGGGTTACAACGAACTTTGGGTAAAGGTGTGTCCTGGGATCAACCCGGAAATGCTGCTTATGGCAGGCCGTCTTCATTCTGGAGGGCCGGTGGCTAGAGTTATGAAGTGGGATGACTTCTCCATCTTTGGCATGGAGAATGTGTGGTTTCAAGTCTGGGGTATTCCGTTGGAACTTTGGTACGACGAGTTTTTCATCTCTGTGGCTGCCTATCTTGGGTCTTATCTCGAATTGGACTCTAAGACGATGCTCGTGGAGGAGATTGGCGTCATCAGAGTTAGAGTTAGAAGGAAGAAGGGCGCTTTGCCGCCTCCGTCGGTGAAGGTGGTCGTTGAGGATCGTTCTCTCGAGTTTCTGGTTATCAAAGAAGCCCAGGATGGCCCGCTTCCTCGGTGGGGTGATCTGTGGCGAATCAGAGAAGGTCCCCTGCCAGCGCCGATGGAGAACCACCCGTCGCCTTCAGAAGAATGTGCACAAGCCCTATGCTCCAGTGGAGTACCATTGTGGAAGCCTGACAGCCTTACTGTTGCCAGTAGACGAAACAATCACATCCTTGCTGCCCGGGAGACGTGGAGTCGTCGAGCCGTCTCGGCCGTCTTCTCCAATAGCCGCAACACCTCGTCCATCGTGCGCCCTGACGAGTCCAATGGCTCTGTTGACGCGTGGCGACCGAGCAGAGAATTCGGGGTCGAAGGACATACAGGCAGCCAATTATCCAGGAGATATATCCGTCCGCTCGTCGGTTCGTGAGCCCCGTCGTCGTCCGTCGTCAGGGGCTTTTAATAGCCTGTCAGTCTCTCCCTCCCCTTCACGCAACGTGGGACGCGGGGCGCGTGCTGCTGGCCATCCGTGCCCAGCCTTTGGACACGTGGCAGATATCCAGGCCCTTCCCTCATCTCGCTATCCGTGCGGAGTTTCCTGTTTGGGTTTGGACCTGACTCCTGCTGATACTTTCTCCACCGTTCATCAACCCACCTAACCCGTTTCATCTTCTCACCCGTTGGCCATTACCTCGTCTAATCTCGTCCTCCCCCCCAGCGATTCTCATCTGTTCATCTCAATCGCCCAGGCTCTCCCGCCCTTATTTGGAAAACACCTCACTCCCATGCATTCTTCCAACCCGAGTCCGTTCTCCGACCCAGATGTCGACTCTGCTGGGAGATTTATGTCCAATTGTAGCCTTTCTGAGTATCAATCTCGTCCCTCATCCCCCATTTCCCCTTCTAATTCCTCTCATCCCTCTGTTGATGCTTTGGAGCTGGGCCCGATCACGCTATTCCAAGACAACCTGTCCAGTGACGTCTTAATGGTGGAACCTCTGCAGATGATTGCTGATACTCAGATTGAGCCATCGCCATCGGAAAGGAATAAATCTGATCTTTTAGCTAAGATTTAGAACAAACGATGGACAAGAGAAGCTATTGGGAAGGTTAGGAGGTCTCTCGGTTTGTCCTTTGGGGATCGGTTGGAGGATTACATAGCTTTATTTTAGTGCATAGAGAATAGAGGCAGACCTATCGAAAAGTGCAGATCTCCAGTAAAACATCTAGCCAAGATTTCCAGTAGCCGCGAGTTGCAACGACTGGATGCCAGTCCAGGGTTTATCTCTGCTTCAAAAGCCAAATCCAGGAGACAGGGCAATCGGGGAAGGGTGGTTAGCCAATGAAGATAATCTCTTGGATATTCAGGGGGGTCGGCTCCAAATATAAAAGGAGCCTGATTAAAGCCTCTATTAGTAGGAAAAATCCTGATGTGTGTGTCTTTAGGAGACTAAGGTCTCTCTTTTCAAGGATAATCTGTTGGCTACCTTGTGGAGGGCGAACGATGCCAAGCGACTTTCTTTGGATGCTGTTGGTAGCTCCGGTGGGATTCTTGTTGCTTGGAAATCGTCCAAGTGAGACCTCCTGTCTTCATCTAGCGGCGGGTGTTCGGTGACGGTCAAACTTCAAGATAAGTATTCTTCTTTTTAGTGTCTTGTGTCTGTTGTGTATGGGCCTAATATTGATTCCATCAGGTCAAACTTCTGGGACGAGTTGACCCAGGCCAGACAATCCTTTTCAGGGTGTTTTGTGTGGTTGGCGACTTCAATGTCACTCCCTTTGCGGAAGAACACTCCAGAAGGAGAAGGCCTTCCTCTGCAATGCTTCAGTTTTTCGAGTGGATTCAGCTTCAACAGCTCATTGATTTGCCGCTTTTAGGAGCTAGATTCACCTAGACCAATGGCCGATCGCCTCCTATTCAATCCTGTTTGGACAGATTCCTCGTTTCTCCTGAATGGATCGAGGCTTTTCCATCTGCTCAGCAAACTGCCTTGCCGAGAACCACGTCTGATCATTGTCTGATCCTTTTATCTGTGGAGGATGACAACTGGGGTCCGAAACCTTTCAGGTTCAATTCCTCTTGGCTCCAGTCAGAGGGTCTCTGGCAAAAGATAATCGACTGGTGGTCTAGCTTTCTGGTGAAGGGTTATGCTGGCCACAAGCTCCTTTGCAAACTCAGACTTCTCAAATCCAAACTGAAGGAATGGCGTCAGCAGGAGGTTCAGAAGAGAGGCCGAAGTCGAAGCTCTTCTTGCTGAACTCCGGAGAATTGATTTGGAGTCTAAAGCTAATCCGATCTCGCCAGAATCCCTATCCAGGCGCATTAACATTATTCAGGACCTCTCGAACAGAGCCCTTGAAGAAGAAGCCTCCTGGAGGATAAAATCCAGAGTTAGATGGATTGCTGAGGGTGACAAAAATACTAAGTTCTTTCATAATATGGCTAATATGCATGCTCGATCTAAGGCCATCATCAACATATTTGATAATGGGAATAGAGTTGAGGATAAGAAAGAGATTGAAAATCTCGCCATTACTCATTTCAAAGATCTTCTATCGGCTGAAAACTGGGTTAGACCGCGCTTAGACAATATTTCCTTTAGCAAATTGGAGGTTGCTGATGTTGACTTGTTGGAATCCCAATTCACTGAAGTTGAGGTCAAGGCTGCAGTCGATGCATTGGGAGGGGACAAGTCTCCAGGGCCAGATGGATTTCCGATTAGCTTTTATCAGAATTTTTGGGAGTCTGTCCGCCATGACGTCCTTTTGTTCGTCCAGGAATTCCACGCTAGAAGTAGACTATCGAAAGGGCTTGGTGCTTCATTCATTTCCCTTATTCCTAAGGTGGCTGGAGCTAGCTCTTTTTCTGAATTCAGACCTATTAGTCTGATAGGGAGCCCCTATAAAATCCTTGCGAAAATCTTATCTTCTCGGCTTTTAAAAGTTGTCGGGAATCTCATCTCTCGTAATTAGAATGCTTTCATCAAAGGTAGACAGATTACGAATGGAGCTCTTATCGCCAATGAAGTTCTCCATTCTTGCCACAAGTTTAAGTTGAAAGGTATTTTTTGTAAGTTGGATGTTGTCAAGGCTTACGATCACGTTGATTGGGATTTTCTTCTTTATATGCTTTCTCGGATGGGCTTCGGGGTCAGGTGGAGAAGGTGGATCACTGCTTGCATCGGTTCGGCTCATTTTTCTATAATTCTAAATGGATCCCCCAGAGGCTTCTTTAAAAGCTGGAGAGGGCTGTGGCAGGGGGACCCCCTCTCTCCTCTTCTCTTCCTTATTGTCGGCAAGGCGCCGTCTAAAATGTTCATTAGAGGGCAGGAGCTAGGTTTCCTCCGCGACATTGCGATGCCTGGGTTGTCGGATCCCCTTACTCGCATCCAGTTTGCTGACGGCACCCTTATCTTCTCTGACGCATCAGCTAAATGCATCGAGAACCTCCTTATTGCCCTGCGCTGTTTTGAAGCGGTATCTGGTCTTAGAATCAATATGAGCAAATCGAATAAGCTTGGAATTAACGTTCCTTTTCAGACTCTCCAGACATTTGCAACAACGCTTGGTTGCCCACGTAGATACGTTTCCAACTTCCTTTGTTGGTCTTCCCCTCTCTGTGGGACCCCCACCGAAATCTATGTGGGAGAGGTTCATCAACAAGTTTCAAAAGTACCTGGCTTCTTGGAAATGCCGCTATTTATCTATGGGTGGTCGGCTGACGCTGATCAAAGCAGCCCTTACTAGCCTCCCCCTCTACTTTATGTCGCTGTTCAGATGTCCAGGCCCAGTTCTAAAGTCTATCGACAAAATTAGAAGAAACTTTCTGTGGTTTGGTAAAGAAAATCAGAGGAAGATTCATTTGCTTGAGTGGAACGAAGTTTGCAAAGTGTTCAGGGAGGGTGGTGCTAATGTTAAGAATCTAAAAGTCATGAATTCGGCGCTGCTAGGGAAATGGGCTTGGAGACTTGCCTCTGAAAAGGGCGCTCTATGGGCCTCGATTGTCAAAGGGAAGTATGGTTCTTTGCACGGTGGTTGGTGGCCTAAAGAATATGCGTATTATAAGGCTTCCCACATTTGGAAAAGAGTTCTTACAACTAAAAATCCAGTAATAGAGAACAACAACTATGTGTCGGGTAATGGCTCTTCTATTCGGTTCTGGGAAGATTTATGGGTTGGGGAAAAGCCTCTAAAACTTCAATTTCCTCAAATCTACTGGCTTTCTCCCGACAAAGATATCCTTATCAATAGATGTTGTTCTCTCACGCCAGTTCAAATTGTCGGGGACATCAAATGCACCAGAAATCTCAACGATAGCGAAGCCAGGGAGTTTACGGCTCTTCAGGACTTCATTTCTAAGACAATGCCTCTCCCTACTCAGCCCGACAACCTTGTTTGGTTGTTGGAGAAATCTGGTTCTTTTTCCATCAAGTCCCTGTACGCCTTCATTTATCCCGCGGCGCACATCTTGCATGACGTTGCTCCGTTCATATGGAAGTACCCAATTCCTCCTAAGTTCATTTGTTTTGGATGGCTTGCGGGTCGTAATAGAATCCGTACTATTGACAACCTGGCTAAGAGAGGCATGCAGATCGTAAATATTTGCCTGTGTTGTATGCGTGAGGCAGAATCAGTGAACCATTTGCTGGTTCATTGCTCTTTCATTTCTCTTATTTGGGCAGAGTTTTGTCAGAGATTTTCGGTTAGTTGGTGCGCTCCCGAATCAGCCGTCAATTTGCTCTCTTCTTGGAATGGTCTCAATCTTGGGAGGATCAAATCCATCATCTGACGCATGGCTATTCTTGCTATCTGGTGGGCTGTTTGGGAAGAAAGGAATGAAAGATGCTTCGATGATATTTCTTCTACCGTTAAGGTTGTGGGATCTAGGGCTAAAAAGATGGTGATCGAATGGGCTACAAATGTTAAGGAATTGAATAACTTAGATCTTAGTTTTTTAGGCAGTTAGGGGCTTTTCTGATATCTCAGCAGATTTGACCCCCCCTTTTCTGTGCTGCTTCTTTTCTTTCCTTTCCTTGTTTCCCTTCTCTTTTTAGTTTAATGCATTTTCAGTTTGTTGCCTTTTTTTTTTTTAAAAAAAGGTGCATATGTAATTAGCTACTAGATGGCGCTTGATTGTAATCAGCCTATTTAATAGTCTAGTGCATTGCACAGCAGCGGGCACTCATAAAAGCCACTAAGCCGAATAAACTAACTTTACACAATTGATCCCAAATGTAGAATATTAAATGTGCATCTGTAATTGACTATTAGATATGATGCAGGACATGAAATTTAAGTATGAGATGCAAGAATTCAGGCTTAGGTCATACCAATTCAGAAACAGTTATACAAATTTCACATCCCACATGACAATCCAAATCATTTAATTAAAAAGGGGAATCTACGCGGGTCCAAGTCAACACAGGCTAGGACTGGACCAATAAAAATTATAAACCAAACTATATCAAAGGGAAATAGAAATTAACCACACATGCATAAAAATCAGTCCCTAATCCAAGGGATTCCCCAATTTTAATTCAAGAAACCCTAGGGTGAAGAAAAAGGAGCAAATAAATTAGGGCTAATGTAAACAAAGGCTAGGGTTTAGGAAATATGAATGAAAAGAGGAAAACCAGAGGAAAACCTGACTCGGAGAAAGCTCTTGCGTGCAGATGGTGACCCGGGGCTGACGCACGTGCGCGGGTGGGCTGGCCACACGTGTGATGGAAGCCCGCCTCCCCAAAGTGACACCTAGGCCTTGGTCGGCCAGGGGAGACCTCCAATCCTTCCAAGTTTGACAACGATCCGACGTAAGGTCGAGATGTAGTGCTCCGCTGAAGTTTCAGCCCTCCTATAGGTCCAAATTTTGGAAACTGGCTGTAGGGAATGAATAACTGCAAAAGCTGAGAAATTCAAAGTAATAATGATGATAGAAGATGAGAGATATGGATGGAAGAGGGTAGGGGCGGATGAGAATAGATGTGGCTTCGCACCGCGGTAGTTAGCCCTTCGAAGAAGGGAGGGCTTCACACCCACTTTTGAATTCTTCCACAACTCACGAAGAGAGCAGAAAAATAAAGCAGGAATTTTTATTAAACTTGAATGAATGAAAAAAACTACAAGGGGTGCCTATTTATAGGGAAAACCCTATACCCCAAAAACTCGTACCATGTGCGCAACCTATTACTTGGCGATGAAGTAAACTAAAATAAAAACCAAACAAAGAAATCTAAAGTGTTCATGATGTTCTAAATAATAACAATAAGCAAAACCTAAATGAAATCAATCCGACGAATGGGCCACGATCATGAGATCCCATGATGGGCTTTTCTTGACTATCGGGCTCACTTTTTTTGAACCAAAACTTGTCTTCTAGCTAAGAGGCCCTCCTTGGATGTCGTTACCAAGCCAGATCGATGGTGGGGTCCTCTTTCTGCGTGCGTACGTACGTGCGTAGGGGTGGTGGTGTGCGTGCGCGTGTAGTCGGCGTGTGGGCGTGCGTGTGCACGATGTCCTCATCAAGATAGCACTTGATTGTAATCAGCCATGTAATAGTCTAGCACATTGCGCCTGTGGGAGTTTTGCGTTCGCATTGCTGGTCCCCAGCCCGACATCAAACATAAAGGACAAGGGTTGCGTCAGGTTGGCAGCCGCATCAAATTCATGCCATAACTTTTTTCATGAATCTGAATAGTATGACATTCCAAACCCCTTGATTGAGTGGAATGATGGAACAGGATTCATGTAGCCGACCCCAAGTAATTGGGATCAGGCTTAGATGATGGTGATGATCTGTAATTAGTTATGGTTGAAACCTACACATCTGCTATTTGGGTATGATAGCTATAGAGTACATAAGTTACACAGCATCAATCAATCTGGTGCTTATGTTAATCTCTTTTTACGTGTTTCTGATGCAGGTTCAGCAAATTGGCAAACAACAGTCAACAGATCCTGCTTTTGTTCAACTAGAGGTTGGTCTGGTTGATGTATTTATTAGCCTTTGCAGGTTCGAGTGGCAAGCTGGCTACCAAGAGTTAGCAACTGGATTACTTCAAGCCGAGATTGAGTACAGTTTATTTTGCCCGTCTTTGCTTCTCACTGAGCAAAGTAAGCAAAAACTATTTGAGCACTTCTGGAATGGTAATGGTGCAAGAATTGGGGAAGATGGAGCACTTGGGTGGTCTGCATGGCTGGAAAAAGAGGAGGAAAATAGGCAGAAGGTCATTATAGAGGATACCTCTGAAGAAAATGAAGTAGGTGGGTGGACTGGTTGGTTGGAGCCTCTATCCAAGAACAGTGAAACTAGCAAAGAGCCAGATAAATTAGCAGAAGGTGTTGTCACTGATGAAGATATCAGAGAGGATTCTGAGACTGAAAATATGAAGCAGGAAGAAGACATTGAATCTTTGCTGAAGAAGCTAGGTATTAGTGTTGACACTGAAGCTGACAGTGAGATCAATGACTCATCTACCTGGAATAGATGGTCAGAAGAAGAGTCATCACGGGACTGTGAGCAATGGATGCCTGTGCGTGATATTTCTGGTGCTTCCTTCTTTCTTTTCCTCATATAGATAGTTAGATGTTTTCTCATGGTGATTTTTTTTCTAGTCCTCAATGTCCATTTTCATTCTACTTCCTATTAGTTCTACATCCTGTATACCTATAACATTCTACATGGCCGCACTTTCATTCACTTTATAGCTACTTGTTTACTCGAAATTTATTGTTTTTTTTTTTTTTTTGACGAATCAGTCAGGCTTTTTTTTTTTGTTCTTAACTACTTATAAAACTGCAGGTAAAGAAGGTGATGAACAACTCTCGAGAGTCATCTTGTTTGAAGATGTCAGCGAATATCTATTTTCATTGCACTCAGAGGAGGCCCGTTTCTGCTTGGTGTCCCAAGTCGTTGATTTCTTTGGCGGGAAAATTTCTCAACGGTTTGTAATATACTAAAATGACTATCTATAGGATGCCATTTCACTTTGTTGTCGAGTTCTAGTTTCTTCTTCTTCTTCTTCTTCAATTCATGAGATTTAGCCCCCTCTTGTATAGGCAAATTTACATGTCTGTGCAACAGATATTGTGTGCATGGTACCTGTAACTTGTGCTCGCTATACAGCCGTTCAGCACTTGGTTACCAATTTACATACATCTGTATATTGTGTGCGTACATGTTCATTGGGTGGGCCCCAACATGTAAATGTACTGAAACAGGATGATCTGCTCATCAGGTAGGGCATACTTGTTATGTTGAATGCACCAGGCATCTTGTTTTTGGTTTGTACACTGGTCCATCTGATTAGTGAACGGGCCTAATTCTTGGGCCAGGACAGTGGTTGGACAACTTGGTCTGGCACATTGTACCATTTGGCACATGTCTGGGTCCTGGGCAGGCTTGGGCTTGGCCATACATGTGTGGGATTAGAAAACCTCTTTGCTCCGTAATATATATATATATATATATATATATATATATATATATATATATATATATATATATATATATATATATATATTTTCTGTAGTTGTTTCTTTGTGGTGTGAGATGACATGTAATATCTTTGACCTGCTTCATTTGCTTTGTTTCCAGGTTGTGCACGAATAGTCCAAGTTGGGCTGAAAATACCCTCAGCTTAGAGACTCTACCATATTCAATTTTAGAAGATTTGAGGAAGGTCGATGAAGTGCTAACTAGGACAGATAGCAGTTCAAGTTATTTCAACTTAGAATCCCTTTTGGGACATTCAGATGATATATCTAGAAGAACTAATATCATGAAATTCCTACGAAATGCAATCTTTCTTTGTTTAAATGCTTTCCCGCGTAATTACATCTTGGAAGAAGCTGTTCTTGTTGCCGAAGAGCTATTTACCACACGAATGAAATCTTGTGCCTGCTCCGTTACGCCATCACGATCCTTAGCTAAATTGCTCTTGAAAAATGATCGGCAGGTATGGACTATGGAGCCTCTTGTGGCGTGTCCAATTCATTACGCTCGTGTTTACCGTCATGTGTCTTTGTTTGTAGTTTTAAATAAATTCGAACTTAAATCTACATTGCTCACTCAAAATGTTTGTTTTGAGTTTTTCTTTGTTATGGTGATTTACCGCTCCTTTTGCATATTAAAACTGATAATGCTACTTCTGCAGCCTTTGTTTGACTTCCAAACTACAAACTACCCTTGTTGGGTTGTCTTCATTGAAAGCTTAGACATGAGCAGAGGGATTTTCATAGAATTCAAGTACTTTGTTCTTGAATCTTCTAGTTGAATAATCTGTCAAAAAAAGAAGAAGGATGAGTAGCGTGATTTTACTTAGAATTCAAGTACTTTGTTCTTGAATCTTCTACCTCAATAGCTTGTCCTGTCTACACACTTAAACCTTGACAATGATCCTAATTCAATATTGAGTTATTTTGTTGTTGCAACTAGCTACTTTCTACTTCCCAGTTTTGTGTGTCTGAATGTTTTTGAATTTGTTGTGATAGGACTTGCTGCTTTGTGGAGTCTATGCTAGAAGTGAGGCTGCTTTTGGGAATATTGATCTCGCCAGGAAGATATTCGACATGGCACTGTCGTCTATCGAAGGGCTCCCTTTGGTAAGATTCAAACTATGTATGATGATGAATTGCATTGATGTAGGATGTATGTGCATGTCTTTGCTAGCGAGTAACAATTAAGGATAAAAGAGATGCATTACTTCTAATTGTAGGGTCAGTCTGTTTCTGTTGTGCTTGTGGCGACAAAGATGCTATGAAAATTGGAAAATAATTGGGAGATTGTATAGATGTTCCTCGTTTAGATCGACGCGATGCGATTCTCATGGGAGTTGGGATTTATTTCATACTTGGACTTGGTTTATCAAGCAATTTTGTAGTTACCTTTTGAAATTATGGATCAGGATCTTCAAGGAAATGCGCCTCTTTTGTACTTTTGGTATGCTGAAATGGAGCTTGCTGCTTGTACCTCTGACAGTAATTCAGAATCATCAGCTCTACGTGCAATACATATTCTATCCTGCTTGGGAAGTCGTGTAAATTACACTCCCTTTAAGTTCCAAGCATCAAGTCTGCAATTGTTGAGAGCACGCCAAGGATTTAAAGAACATATTAAAAAATTACGATCTGCATGGGTGCGGGGAGATATAAAGGATCAGTCTATTGCTTTCATCTGTTCAGCTGCTTTATTTGAAGACCTGACTGCTGGATGGGGTGCTGGTGTGGCAGTTTTTGAAGAGGCTTTTTCCATGACTCTTCCTGGTATTTTTGCCCTTTCCATGTCTGCTTCTTTACTTCTGTAAAATTTCAGATTTTTCATGATAGGAGTTTTAGCTTCATGCCCCTATTCTCGAACATGCGCTTCATCTAATGTTCATTAGAATAGTATTTATTAATTTAGTTGTATCATTTTCTTTAATAATGATAAGAAATCATCAATAAATGATTACAAAACGATAGGAAATAAATTGGGTAGCAACAAAGGCCCAACAGACTAAGAGATAAAGGGAAAGAGTTCTCCCCACCTGCGACTCCACCTCTATGCCCCCTTGTTTGCCACAACATCTTCCACAATTTGATTAGGCACTGAGGTTATTAAGGATCCTGTAATTTTCCCATGTTTCATGTAAACAGGTGAACTTGAAAGCATTCATCTGTCTCCTCTGGTTGCCACGTTTAGACTTTACATCTACTGTTAAGCCCCCATACTCAATTTGATTGCCTGAAGAAAGGTTCATAATGGCACAGGTACCTGTGTTAACTGGGCTACTTCACCGAAATTGGGTGATGCTATTCAACCCAACTTACCTTCTCCCACGCATTTAAGCATTCTTGTATCTATCTTATAGGGTTTGAGTCGTTTCAACATTGAGGTCACAGGTGAGGGAGGGAGGGAGCGAGCAGGCAACGTGCTGATATCTTCAACAGCTGAAAGATATGAAGTCTGTTTTAATACAATTTTTTGTTTTCAGGAAGAGAGTTTTTGAGACTGGAAAGTTTTTCTTTTTCTTTTACAGATGTGGTTCTTAATCTTGGTTTTATTTACGCTTTATTTATTTATTTATTTATTGGCACTGAAGCCTAAAACGAAGTGTTTTCTTCTATTTGTATAGACCCTAATCATTGCCAGTTTTCCATTGTCAGTAGTGCATAATAGTTGAGTAACATGCAGTGTGGGGAATGGCCATATTGGCATCCAAGTGGTGTTTGGTAAACATGGATCAGTGGACTTAGGCTGGGTTTTAGTAGTGGGTGGTACTGTGTCAGCATGAGAGTGTTGTGAAGGTGAGCCCCTGCCATGGCCGGTTTCCAAGAGTCTCAGCAAAAGAAGAATGCTGATGCCTGGTGGGCAGCTGATAAAAAAACTTTTGCAAATTTACCTTTTAAAAGCTGATCCTGAATTGTTGGGAGAAGGGTAAGTTGCTGATGGTGGCACTGCATTAATCTGTATGTATGTTCACTTATCTTATTTTCCTAGGTTGCTGTCTGATGTGTGTTTATGTCCCACTGGTGTTTGCACCTCCTCAAAGTTACATAGATTCTAGTTTGTTGGGCATTTTGCTGTCTGATAGTTTGTTGGGCATTTTGTTGTCATGCATGTTCACGTCTCACTGGCGTATGCACCTCCGCGTTACATAGATTCTACTTCGTTGGGCAATTTGCTAGTGATATATTTTATACTCTTTCATATGCATAATGCAGCTCAGTATTTCATGTTCAATCCATAAGAGTTGTCATCGGTTACCCGAATCCGTGATTCCCGATGGACCTCACCCAATTTTAATGTGCCAGGGTCTAATACCTGTTTAGAAATCAGGTTGGGACATTGGGTTTAGTCATGTTCAGGTGTTGGGGTGACCATCTTGGACCCAGTTAAAAAAGTTAGGCTGGCCAGGTTGTGGTTGGGTCTAATTAATTTTAACAGTAACAATATGTATTGAATATATTAATTATTCTAAGATACATACATGTAACAAATCCAATTTACACATGGTGCATGCGTTGAAGTGGCACACATGTGGGTGACCTAATCTATCATTGGGTGGACCTGGCCATGTAAATGACTTCGTTTGACCCAAACCTAGCCTGAACACAAATCAAAACCAAGGTCAAAAGACCCGATGGGTACCCTGACAGGTACCTGAGCTTGATTGGATCCGGGTCCTAAAAGATGAGGTTTGGGTTCAAAAGAACCTGGACCCATTAAGACCCAAACCCGATAAACCTAGGTATGGGTACTCTAGGACCCGAACTGAACCTCACCCATTGTCAGCTGTAGCAATCTGTAGAGATTTAGATCTGGAGAAATTGTTATATTTGCTATCTGATCATTTAAATGGTAAGTTATAACTGAATGGAAGAGAACTGCTTAATATATTACTTTCAGGATCATTCTCAGATTGAATTCTATATTTTATTGCATAATATTTAGATCCTTCTTGCTGAGTAATGATTATATCATGGTGTTTGACTTCAGAAAGGAGGAGCCAGAGTTCTCATCTTGAATATTTGTTCGACCATTATGTTAGAATGTTTCAGAAGCATCTTAAGGACTCAAAACTCTCGAAAGCATGGAAGACCATGTTGCAGGGGCTCCAGATATACCCTTACAATCCAAAAATGTTTGCTGCTTTTATAGAAGTTGGCAGTCTTTATACTGTACCTAACAAACTTCGGCAGATATTCGATGAATATTGTAACAAGTAAGATATCATCTTTCTTTATATCTCTATGGAAGTTTGTCTTCTGAAGTATATAATTGCCATGTACTTTCCCTTATAAAAAGCATGGACTTGAAATAGTTAGCGTGTAACAAGGAAGTTTCCTGTTAGGAGAATGCCATGTTTCAGTAGCTATTTCCTCATTTGCATGTAAACTAGAAACACAGTTCAGTGTCAATTTTCTTTTGTTGCAATGTTGGTCAAATGTTATTAATGCTATGCCTTTATATCATGGAAATGGAAGTTGCAGGTTTGTTCCTTCAAATCCATTTAACTTTTCTTATGTGTGGACCACTCATCAGTTTAGTGCATCATTTACATTCTTCTCCACACCTTAAACATTTACACCATTCCTAAGTTTGCATGTATCTTAGGTGTAATAAAAACTACAAACTTGAAACCTCAACTCTAGCATGCTTATATGGTGGCTAGGAGTTCGGAGTTCATTATTTTCATTCTATCTGAAGCCTAAACATTTCCACCATTTCCTACTATGCATGTATCTTAGTTGTAATAGAAGTCACAACTAGCATAGCTTTTTTTTTTTTTTTTTTTGGGTTAGCCACAACTAGCATACTAAATTTTGCTTCCATCTTGACTCTTGACTGGACCTTGATTCCAAAATCCTCCCTACAGTCACTATGGTATGATGTCTGAACGAAAAATGAATAATCATTGACTTATTTATTCAATCAGTAATGAGGAATCATTTATTCATTTAACACATCTTATCAACCGACATTTACAAATTTGTTCAGACAAGCTAATCAAATGCAAAATTGTCCAAGACAAGATTTAAGAGTTTGTCTGTGTTGACTGACAAATCTATCTGCATCTGTTATGTGACTGCCAACTACATTAATTTGTGAATCCTGACATCTATAAATGTTTCAAGGAACAACTTCTTTTCAAGTTAATAAAAAATGGTCACGTAATGGCTGGTAACTGTGGGAACTGCTACGCATTACAGGGCTATAATGACCATTACGGGAAAAAAGGCCTGGCCCCGTAACAGTCCTTTATGGGGCCAATACAGGTTTTAAAAAAAGAGCTGTAACAGTCGTTATGGGGGAATCTATCCGCATCCATTTGTTCCTGCAGCTACACTAATTTGTGAATCTGGACATCTCTAAATGTTTCAAGGAAAAACTTGTTTTCAAGGTATTAAAAAACAGTTACGTAATGGCTGGTAACCCTGGGAACTGTTATGTGTTACAGGGTTGTACCAACCATTACGGGAAAAATGGCCTGTAACGGCCTCGTAATGGTCCATTACGGGGCCAGTACAGGTTATTTTTTATTTTTTATTTATAAAGGCCGTAACGGCCATTACTGCCCGTACCAAATGGTAATGGTGGCGGCCGTTCAATATCTTGTTTCTTTTAGATTTGACAAGGTGCATGGATTTGTTCACAGGATTACAATTTTGCCAAAGCAGGAGTTCAAATCTATTGATAATTTGATATGGGTATTTGAATTTGTTCATTTGGAGTGCGAAATGGTCAAACTCTTATCTCCTAGCGCTCGGAGTCACCTGTGGGGAGTAGGTTCCCATGGTAGTTAACCTGGCTCCCAGTGCTTGGAGTCACCTGTGGGGAGTAGGTTCCCATAGTAGATGACTTGTGCACTACGGTCCATGTGGCATGGCTTAGTGATGCAGGACATGAAATTAAATATGACATGCAAGATTTCAAGCTTTAGATCATACCAATTATAAACAATCACAAAATTCCACGTCCACATACGATCAAACATTCAACAAGGGGAATCTATGGGGGTCCAAGCCTACACAAGTTTAGGGTTGGATCAAATAAAATTATAAACCAAACAATGCCCAAAGGAACGTAAGATTCATCTATTCTTGTAAAGAATTGTTCCCCATTCAAGAGATTCACCATGTTTCAATTCGGGGGAAAATCTAGGGTTTGCAAATTTGGGAATACTTGGGATTTGGGATTATCTAGGGTTAATGCCTTTGATTTAAGGCGAGAGAGGAGAGAAATTGAGGAAAGATGGAACTTGAGGTGATCCACACGCATGGACAGCAACCAGGCCTGGGCTCACGTGCATGATTCCTTGTTCGCACGTGTGGGGCCCACGAAATCGGAAAATGATTCCTAGGGTAGGATCGGCGAAGGGAGGCCCACTTCCATACCAAATTTTGTGTCAATCCGCTGCCCGGTTTGGGATTATCTAGGGTGAAGGCCTTTGATTAAGGCGAGAGGAGAGAAATTGAGGAAAGATGGAACCTGAGGTGATCCACGCGCATAGACAACAACTAGGCCTGGGTGCACGTGCATGATTCCTTGTCCGCACGTGTGTGGGGCCCATGAAATTAGAAAACGATTCCTAGGGTAGGATTGTCCAGGGGAGGCCCACTTCCATACCATTGTGTCAATCCGCTGTCCGGTTTATGCGTGGTGCTCCGTCGAAGTTTCAACCCCTCTAATGGGCTAGAATCTGAAAATCTGCTGTGGAAGAGAACTTGGGTACTAGAAAGGGTGAATCGGAAGATGGGAGGGATATAGAAGATGATGGATGTGGGGTGTAAGAAGTGGAGATGATTTGGGATGGTTGTGGCTTCGCACCATAGTAGTTAGCCCTTCGAGGAAGGGAGAGTTTCGCACTCAATTCGATTATTCAACTCAGAGAAATAGAGGAGAAGAAAAAATACAGAATTTTATTCATAAACTTCATTGAAAAATGCCTACATGGGGTTGCTTATTTATAAGAAAACCTTAAACCCCAAAAGCCAATTTTATCCTCGCGCTATGTGCGCACACTAATACTTAGAGATGAAGTAACTAAAATAATAACTAATCTAAGCAATCAAAACCGTTCATGATGTTTCTAATAGCCAAAACTCGAAATCTTAGATCATCTAGGGTAGTGGGCCACAATCATGAGATTCAATGGTGGAATCCATATGATGATCGGGTCCACCCCAATACTCCATAGCACAGCCCCCTAAGTAAGAGGTCCTCCATAGATACCATCGTCGATCCAGATCGATAGTGGGGCCTCCTCCTCCTTGAGTACGTGCGTAGGGTGGGGGGTGTACACATGATGTCCCCATCACTTTGTCCTATAGATAGTGATGCATCCGGACTATCCATCAGATTGATCCCCTTTGATTGTGGGGCTAGATGTAAAACGGCCCACACTAGGGATATTCTAATTATTTTGTGAGCTCTTTTAAGATTTAGAAATTTTTTAGGAGATGATATTTCCCATTTTGGATTTGAAATTTAAATGTCATTCTTCAGGATATGATTTAGTAAAATCTTGATTTCAATGATCATTTTATATCTTTATCTTTTGTTTTTAGGCCTATATAAAGGCCTCTAAGGCCATATGCATGAGGGGACTTGATGAATGAGATTGGGATAAAAATGATGTGTGAGTTTGGAGTAGTGTTTGCACCATCAATAGTATTGGCCAATACAATCGGTATCGATCTTGCAGATACAAAACACCCAGAAGTCACTGGATATTATTGTAAAATATTGCATTGTACTGACGATATATCGATACAATGCGATATTTTGAAAATATCGCTGTTATAAGTTTCAATGTATCATTGAAACTTTCGAAACTATCGACCATACTTGGGATACATGTGACACTGACAGCCCCCTCTTCTGTTTTTTTTTTTTTTTTTTTTTTTTTTTTTTTTGAAAAAACCAAGAAAAAAGAAGAAAAACCTTACAAAATCCCAATTTTTGTCAAATCTTTCTTCAGTCCAGTTTTCATGACAACTAGGCCCATCCAATCCCATCTTGTTCAGACTGCTGCTTCAAATGGGCCGTCCTTCACGTCATCCATCCTTAGCTGCTTCGAGCAGTCCAGTTTTCACAACACATCTGCTGCTTCCATCCTTAGCTATCCTGGGAAAGTGTCAAGCCTCTTGCCTCAAACCCAATCTAAACGCTCTGCCCATCATTCACAAACGATCAAAACTATTAATCATGCAGCCATCCATCACACTTTTTTATTTTCAGCCATCCATATCCTCCAAATAGGCCGTTTGTGCTACCATTTCAACAGAAGTCCCAGTCATCCGTGTCTTCCATCAAACACCCATAAATCTTACCTAAGTTTTCAGCCTCTAAATCATCCAAAATTTACTACCAGTTGTCAAAAGTTCCGTATCTTTCCTGTCTCTATTTTTACCCCTAGACCTTCACGTTTCTATTTTTGAATCACCACCGTCCTTCCATTGCTTGCTATCTTTGCCACTGCTGAGCTACATTCAATCAGATCCTTCAGCCATATCCCACAACATACCATCATCCAAATCGTCTCCATACTTCATTGCTTTTACAACATATGCAACTGCAAATACCAAGACTTCAAATCCCAGCAACCCAATATTTGATCCCTTAATACCTATTATCTTCATTCCCATCACATCCAACTCTACAAATTAGTTGTTCTCAACTGCTTCAACCATTCATTTCACCATTCATCTTCAAATCTCATGTGACCACTCCATCCCAGATCAAAAGACATTCAGTCTAGACTCTCCACCCCTACCTATTCCAGTGTCAAGGCATTTGAACTATTGCCACCTTCCACAATCAGCTTGTGATCAACCGATATCCGCCGCAATGCCATCACCTACCTCCTTTGAGATCCATCACCATCTATTCTCTATAGCTACCTACTACCACCATTGTCATCTTCATTGCCTATAACTGATGGAACCCATCTCCTACCACCATCATTGCCACCGCAGTCGCCCTTGTCCATCATAATCTGTGTTCTGGTTATTTTCCTTGAAAGAAACCATATGATCCTACTAAATTGCTCGATTTCAAAGTTAACAATTGGCATCTTGTTGAGACGCTTGTGTTTCAAAGTTTATGCTGGTGATTTCGCTGAAGCAGGCCATAAGCTCGTGGGCCATTCCTCTTCAAATCTTGTGTGACCTTCTCCATCCCATATTAAAAGACATCCAGCCTAGACTCTCTAGTAGTCTAGCTCTACTGCTTTTAGTTTCAAGTCATTTCAACTTTCACCACCTTTTGCAGTTAACCTGCATTGAACTGGCATCCACCACCATCACCTTCTTCCTCCAACTGTCTATCCTCTACAGCTACCCACCCACCACCATCGCCATCTTTATTGCTTATAACTTACGGAACCCATCTCCTACCACCATCATCGCGACTGCAGTCGCTCTCTATCACCTTAATCTCCTTTTTTTTTTTTTTCTCTAGTGAATTTAGCCGAAGGAAATTGTATATCCTGCTAAATTCCTCGATTTCGAATTATTGTTGGGATCTTGTTGAGATGTTCGTGGCCCCTTCATTGACAGGGTAATAGCCATTCTGTTCTTGAGCCGCTCACAATATTGTGTAATCCAATTGTTCTACACTGATTCTATTGGTATTTCCTACCTTCATCGTTGCTACTCTTGTGTTTTGCCATCTTTTGCAAGTGGATTTCACCAATGGCCGAGTCTCTTAGTGGAATGTTGGAGAAGGCTAAGGGAGGACTCGGGGGGGGGGGGGGGGTTGGTTTAGAAGGAGAGCACATAGGGTTGGGATTTCCAGCCCCATCTTATTATAATAATAGGGGAGGGGGGGTTGGTTTAGAAGGAGAGCACATAGGGTTGGGATTTCCAGCCCCATCTTATTTATAATAATAGGAGATAAGGTATAATTACATATATGCCCTTATTATAAAGGAAAAGCTAAAGAAAGACTAGGTTACAGATAAGGAAAACATAAAACAAAGAGAAAAAAAGGGAAAAAGGCTAAGATTAAGCCCATAACACAATGCCCTAGTGTATGTACTTTTGGGCCCAGTCATAGGCCTACACGCACATACACCTACACTCGCTCTCAAGCTGAGGCATGATATCTATGCAAGTTCGCCAAGAACACGTCATCCAACTTCTAATGTAAGAACCTTTGTAAAGATATTTGCCAACTGCTGGGAAGATGAAATAAATGGAGTGAAAACAACACCTGCAAAACCTTCTCATGAATAAAGTGCCAATCAACTTCTATATGTTTTGCGCGTTCCTAAAAAACATGATTAAAGGCAATGTGAATAACATCTTGATTGTTACAATATATCAGCACAGGAGTCTTCATATGAAATCCTATTTTAGAAATAAAGCTTTTTAACCACGTAAGTTCATATATCGTATTTGCCATAGCACGATACAATGCCTCAGCACTAAACCGTGCCACAACTATCTGCTTCTTAGTCTTCTAAGCAATGTTTTAAATATCGTTATCGCATAATGTATCACACCCTTGGGATACGGATGCATATCGGTTATCGCATGAGATATATCGGTTGTATCGCGTAACGTATCGCTGCTATTTGGAAACATGAGAATATTGGGAAATTGATTGATTTTTTCAATGGAACTTCAGAGACTGTTGAAAAAGACATCGATACACACTTAGAAATCAAAACATTATAAAAAAAAAGGTGCACATAATAGTGGCTTCCTTTGTATGAGGTCCTAATATATGCACTTTCCAACTGAACCGATGTAAGTATATTCAAAGTCTATTCATATAATTTATAAATGTAAGAAGACATGTAATTAAACACAAGCAATACATTCAAAAGCAAAAGAAGAATCACTAGATCATGTTACATGTTTAATTTTGTATTTCGATACAATATGATTGCAACTAATTTGTGAGAAATTGAAAAATTTTGATTTTTCTCAATTTTCCGCAAATTGACCCATCTCCCCTAAATCTCGAAATCGAAGTTTCAAATCTATGATTTTTCATGGAAAATATGAAGAATCATAGATTTGAAACAATTTGACACTAGTTTAACGTGATTTACAACAAAAACATGGATTTGAAATCGAAAATGCTCACTGGATCGAATAGGTGAGATATATCGACACTACCTATGCGTTTCGTATCGCACAGGTGGGATACAAGATATATCGTGGGATATATCGGCTAATATCGTCGATATTTAAAACACTGCTTCTAAGTGGCAAAATTGCCACCAAAAAAAGTACAATAGCTGTACGTAGAGCAACGATCATTCAGGGAACCCACCCAATTTATATTAGAATACCTCGCAATATCAAGATTATGGTGATGACCAAAGAGGATACCACACCTTGGGAAGGATTTGATGTAGCGAAAAATGCAACGAATGGCTTCAAGATGACTAGAACGGGGAACACACATGAACTGACTAACCAAACTCATTGCATGAGACAAATTTGGTCGAGTAATTGTTAAACATATCAATCCGCCAACCAAGCTCTAATACATGCTAGAATTATTAAGAAGTTCTCCATCATTTGCCCTGAGCTTTTTATTAACTTCCAATGAGAATCAATAGGTTTGACACCAAGATTTTCAGTTGAAGTCAACAAATCATGAGCATATTTCCGTTGAGACATAACTATGGTCTTGTTGTACGGAGAGACTTTAATTCTACGAATGTATTTTAGCAATTCCAAATCTTTAATATAAAATACCTTGCTTAGATATAATTTCAGCTCTAATATGCTATTAACATCATCATCTGTAACAAGTATGGATATGAATATCCGTATCGTTTCAGCCAATACGGCCGTATCGTATTCGTATTAGTGTGAGCCAATATGCGATATGAGGTCATATCAGCCTGATGACCCGTATCGGCCCATGTTGGCCAATACGGGGCGTATTGGCACCGATGCAGGCCGATACGCCCACAAAAGTCATAATTTGATTTATTTATTTATTATTATTATTTTTTTAATTCACTCATGACTCCTTTTTTCATTTAAATAATTGAAGAAGCTTAAAAACTCATTCTAGGCTAGATCTAAACCTATTTTGTGATCAAAACAACTGATTTGAATGATATTCGACAAATCAAAGTGAAGTGGACTTTTATGCAAAAATTGGAAAGAAGGACCTTCACTTTCCTATTTGTATTTTCATCTTCTTTTTGTTGTATTTCAATGTAATAGGCCCTAGTTCACCAAATCATACTTGATTTGCATTGAATTAGGGCCCATTTAGTTGACCTTCAACAGTAAAATCGACAGACAACATTCTCACTAAAGAACGGTTTGATACACTACCCGATACGTGCTCAAAACACAAAAAAAGATAGATTCTTGGATCTCTCTCTCTCTCTCTCTCTCTCTCTCTCTCTCTCTCTCTCTTTTGTTCTTTTCTATTATTCTAATATTTTATTTTATTATTATTATTTTTTTGCTTAAAAAAATCTGATCGATATGGGCTGATATGACCCCGATATGCGACGCCATATCGTATCATTTTTCCCTCGGGCCGATACGTTGACCGATACTGAAATTCAGAACCATGGTAACAACAGACAAACACAGAATGATTAGAATAGATATGAGTGAAACCAATAATAATCACCTGCTTCAACCCACATATTGCTTTCTTCAGACGAAATACCTTGTTTCTAGCAATATCAAATTTAGAAGACAAGCACTATCTTATTAGACTCAAGCAGGAACATGAAGAATCATAGAATGTCTCTCCTTTCTATTAGAAAAGTATGGTTTGTCTTCCATAAATTTAACATCCATAGAGATAAAAGAGCTTTTTAGTAAGAGGATCAAGACATTTATACCCCTTTTGTGAAGATGAATATCCCAAGAAAATTCATTTGACAACTTTATTTGACAATTTATTTTTAAGTTACTCCTATCTTTATGGAGGGTAGCGACGATCTTCCTATGGCGATGGGGGAGGATTGATGGATGTCGACTGCTAGAGAAGACGCGAACACGGGAAGCGAGGCAGACGTGTGTGACGGTGCTCTACTGTTGGCTGAGATGGATGTTGATGGAGAAATGTTCGAGGACTCATTGGATGTTACTCCTCTTTGTGCGAAGAAACTACAATCCAACTCAAGTATTGACAATTCTGCTAGGGCTTTGATTGGACAAGAAGTGTATAACAAGATTTCTACAGAACAACATAGATGGGCCAAGGACATGCTGGAAAGGGTAGGCGGGTTAATAGGGATGTCGTATGGACTCAAGGATGAGGATGTGCATGCATTCTTTCAATTCTCTCAAGCCAGAGCATCTTTGAACTTCAGTGATGTTCAACAATTCAAGGCTAATAGGCCTCCTAAGGGTCGCCGTGAGTTATCGAGACTCGAATGCTCCTTCAACTATGATAATGCTAGCAATTCCTCAGGAAGGAAAAAGGGGAGAATGGGGAAGAGTGAGTGCTCAATGATTATTTTCTCCTGGAACTTTCGAGGTTTGGGAAGCAAGACCAAAAGGGCTTAAATCAAGAAAAATTGCAGAAATTTGAAGGCAAATATCATTGCTATCCAGGAGACCAAGCCGCAGTCTTTTGACAAAGGTATGCTCAATTTTATTTGGGGTGTGAAATTTAAAGATTGGGTTGTGCTTAATGTCATTGGTTCAGCAGGGGGCATTTGTTACCTTGGAACACTAGTAGATGGAAGAGAGTTGACTCTTTTGTGGGGATTTTTTTGTTTCGGTTTTGATTTTAGAAGTTTCCTTGGGATTCCTTTGGATTTTCACTGCTATGTATGGGCCATATGATTATAAGGTTCAAGAGCAATTCTGGGAAGCATTGGATAGAATCATGTTAAGGTGAGGGGCTCCCTGGTGCACAGGGGATTGATTTTAATGTGGTGCATTTTTCTCATGAAAATCAGGGAGGGGTAAGAATACTAAAAGTATGGAAAAGTTTTTTGATTGGGTTGGGCGGCATGAGCTAGTGGATCTTCTGATGGGGGTGCTAGATTTACATGGTCCAATGGTTAAGAAAATCCTATCTGTTGCGTTTGGACATGTTTCTCGTATCGTTGACTAGATCGAGAAATTTCCTTTGGTTTATCAGTAGGGTTTGCCGAGGGCTATTTTTGATCATAGACCTATTGTTCTTCTCATTGATGAGGAAGATTGGGGCCCGAAACCATTTAAGTTTGATCTAGCCTGGATGGAGATCGAAGGCTTCGACCAGTTAGTTTCAGATTGGTGGTCCTTGTTCTCGATGGAAGGCTTTGCAGGTTTCAGACTCGCCAGAAAACTCGAATTGCCGAAGGAGAGGTTGAAAGTATGGAAGAAAAAGGTCTTCGCATAGAGAGAGGAGGTTTTTGACAAATTTGCTGAAGAGATTCATGAGTTAGACCTGGCGGAAAAAGATTCAGGTCTATCGGAGGTTGATCGCTTAAAGAGGACGGAATTATCCCATAGGTACGCGGCCTAGGCCAGTGAAGAAGAGATAAGATGGCGGCAAAGATCTTGAGTGATTTGGCTTAAGGATGGGGACAAGAAACTCATTTTTTTTTTCCACAATATCGCAAGTGCCAGAGCCTGGGCTAATAGAATTCATAGTTTGTAGGTTGATGGGGAAACTATCACAAAGGAGGCAGATATTTGTGAGGCTAGTGTTTCATTGTATAGGAACCTTCTTTTAGGTGACATTGGAGACTGACTGAGGTTGGAAAATCTATAGTTTCGCCGGCTATCCTCTAATGATGTCTTTTTTGGAAAGGCCGATGTTAGAAGAAGAGGTCAAATCAACCTTGGTTCTGTGTGGGGATAAGGCGTCGGGACTTGATGGTTTCCCTTTTAGCGTTTTTTTTTTTAAAAAAAAAAAATTATTTTTTAATTATTTTTTTTTATATAAAAATTCTGGCACGCGGTGGGGAAGGATGTGCATATTTTGTGGCGGAAATGGGGGCTTCGTTTATAGCCCTCATTCTTAAGGCGGAAGGGGCCGAGTAGTTGAAAGATTTCAGACCTATAAGCCTCATTGGGGGCCCTTATAAGATCTTGGCGAAGATCCTAGCTAACAAATTTAGGGATCTCATTTCCAAAGTGATCTCTGAAAACCAGGAGACCTTCGTCCTGTTCTGCCAAATTCTGGATATCGCTCTTATTGCTCATGAGTGCATCAATTCCAAATACCGTGAAAGGAAGAGTGGGGTGGTCTGCAAGTTAGACATTGAGAAGGCCTACGACCATGTTGATTGGGACTTCATAGATTACATGCTTGTCAAGCTAGGTTGTGGCTGTAAGTGGAGAGGGTGGATTAAATCATGCATTCAATCTGCCTCATTTCTTGTTCTGGTGAACGGGTCGCCTAAGGGGTTCTTTAAGGCTTCCCGTGGTCTTCGATAGGAAGATCCTCTTTTGCCGTATTTGTTTGTGGTGGTTATGGAGGCCCTGAGCATGTTGCTTTATAAAGGCGAGGAAAATGGGCTTTTGTTGGGTTCTAGAGTGTGGGTCTTCATAGCAACATTAGTCATCTTTAGTATGCAGATGATACGCTTCTATTTTGTGAAGTGAAAAGTGAAATCAGTGAAAAATCTACAGAAAATTTTGGTTTGTTTTGAAGCAGTTTTGGGATTGAAGATTAGTGCGGCACAATCCGAGATGTTGGGCATCCATGTGGAAAGTTTGTAGTTGCAAATGTTGGCGATTGCTTTTGTTGCTGAACTAGATCCTTCCCATCTAAGTATCTTGGTTTGCCTCTCTGCATTGGGAAACCGACTATCACTTGTGGGATAAGATAATTGAGAAGATTGAGTGGAAGTTAGCTTCTTGGTAGTGCAAATGTTTATCGTTGGGGGGTCGCCTAACTCTCATAAAAAGTGCTTTCTCTAATATGCCAGTTTACTTCACGTCTCTTTTCAGATGCCCGAGTTCAGTTTTAGAAAAAACTTGAAAAGCTTAGGAGGAATTTCCTATGGAATGGGGTGAGGAAACGGTGGAGGTTTCACTTGCTAAGATGGGATGAGATGTGTAAGCCAATGATGGAAGGGTAAGCTGTCTTAAAACCCTTAGTCACTACGAACTTAGCCCTTCTGGGGAAACTACGAACTTAGCCCTTCTGGGGAAAATGGATATGGAGATTCTGCGAGGAAGAAGATGACTTTGGAGGAACTTAATTACAATTTACAACCAAGTATGGGGTGCAGGAATGTGACTGGTATGTCAAAGCATCCTCGTTGTACAAAACTTCAGGAGTTTGGAAAGCGATTTTCCTTCAAAGTTAGTAAGGGATCTCGTATTCGGTTTTGGGTTGATGTTTGGTGTGGGACTTAGCCGCTTCAGATTTTTTTTCCTGCTGTCGCTAGTCTTGCCCTCGACAGATTTGTTCGTGTGGAGTGTTATTTTGTGGTTGGGGAGTCGATTGCGTGGAACCCCCCTTGCCGTGGAAACCTAAATGATATCGATTTTGAAGAGTTTGCAGCCTTGTTGTCCCTCCCGTAGTCGGTAATGCTAGAGCAGATGGAAGAGGATAGGCCATTTGGTCCATTAATAGTTCTAGGAAGTTCATGTCTAAATCGCTATATTACTTCTTCTCCTGTTTGCCTCCTTCCTCAGTCCCATCTCATCCGTTTCATCATTGGTTTTATGGGGCCCCTTCCCAGGTTGCTGCTTTTGTGGTTGGTAGGCCAGAAAAGAATTTTAACTATTGACAACCTCCAAAGAAGAGCGATGGTTCTCCCTAATATTTGCCTGATGTGCATGGGGAATGAGGAGTCAATCGACCATCTTTTCATTCATTGCCCTTTTGTTGAGATAGCATGAGACTATTTTCTTTCTGCTTTTCAGGTGGATTGGGTTATGCCGAAAACAATCGAAGAACTGTTATGGGTGTGTCATGGAGGAGCTGGAAAGAATCATAAAGTTTTTTGGTGGTTGCTCATTATGGCCGTGTTATGGGTTATTTAGGGTTCCAGGAATGGACGATGTTTCCGGAATGTGGAAGTGGGGGTGAATGAGGTGATTTCTAATGTTATAAGGCTAGTCAAGGAATGGGTGGTCTATATTAAGGTATCCTCGTCTGCCCTCCCCCTCTAATTGTTTGGTAGGGCTTTTCGGGCTTTGTATTCTTTTCTCGCTTTGCGATCTTTTTCAACAAATTTTTAGTTTTCTCTAAAAAATGTTTTTAAGAGGATTAATATTATGGACATAACATGCTCACCTAAAGACATGCATGGGAATGTCAGAGATTGGATAAAAGTCCAAAAAATACTGAATGGGAGACTTTTCAGCAAGAACTTTAGTGAGAAGAGTACAATTAGATAGTAGGCTGTAAGAACAACATCCGACCACAAAGATTTAGGAGTAGAGATTCCAACCATAAGAGCCCGAGTGACTTCTAAAAAATGTCTATTCTTCCTTTCAGCCATGCCATTTTATCGTGGGGTATATGCAATGTTTTAAATATTGACGATATCTGCCGATATATCCCACGATATATCTTGTATCCCACCTGTGCGATACGAAATGTAAAGGTAGTGCCGATATATCCCAGATGTTCGATCCGGTGAGCATTTTCAATTTTCGATCCCCTTTTTTTTGTTGAAATTATGTTAAATCAGTGTCAAATGGTTATAAATCCATTGGTTCTTCATGTTTTGCATGAAAAATCATGGAGTTAGATATTTGATTTCGATATCCATTGGTTCTTCATGTTCTTCATGTTTTTTACAAAATTTTCCTTCAACCAGCTATCAATTGAGATTAATTTCGAAGTATTTAGGAGTTTTGATGAAATGGTCATCACATATACTCTAATTTTGAAATTTGAGTGTAGCTGGTGCGATTTGGGGAAAATTCTAAAATTTCCCAATTTCTTCCAAATTGCTTGCAATGTTGCGCACTCCAAACATGAAATCAAGCATGTATGAGGGCTGATGTACTGATTTGTTAAGTCCTTGCCAATTTTTGAAAAATAAAAATCATTTTTAACTAAAATTAATCGAAAAAAATATTAAAATATTAATTTTTTTTTTTTCAAAATTTCCCTTCCACCAGCTATCAATTGAGACTAATTTTGAAATATTTAGAAGTGCTTGATGAAATATCATCACATACACTCTAAATGTTATGCATTCAATTTGAATATAGTTGCACACTTGCACTAGTTTAGTTAGACAATGCATAACTTAGGACCCTATACAAAGGAAACTTATTTTGTGCACTTCTTTTTAGAGATGTTATGATTTAAAATTGTGCATTAAGTTCTTTTTAAACAATCCCTGAAGTTTCATTGAAAAATTCAACCACTTCCCCAATGTTTCCCCATGTTTCCCAAAAAGTGCGATAAATTACCCGATACAAACGATATATCCTGCGCAATAACTGATACGTATATGTATCCCAAGGATGTGATATGTAATGCGATACCGATATTTCGAACAAATGGGTATATGTTCATGTGGTTTGAGAGTTAATACCATGCCCTTGAAGATAAGATATTATAGTATGGAAAATGTATTCTTTTGCATTATCTATATGAAGAGGACTAATACTCACATTAACTTGATTTTTAACCCGACTATGAAACGCTTTGAAAATAGAGCTAACTCTATCTCTTGATTTCATCAAATAAATCCATATCATAGGAGATGCATCTTTAATAAATGAGACAATATTTAAATTAATTAGAAACAATAGGAATTGGACCCTAAACATCTGAATGATTGGACCCCAAGCATCTGAATGAACCAAGGAAAAAAATTCTATTGGAACGCTTCTCCATAGGTGGATAGACAAACTATTGTGTTTGGCTAAAATACAAGCCTCACACTTTAAATTTTTAACATCACTAGACTCGATCGATGCTGGTAATAAAGACTGCAATACTCGGAAGATGACCAAACCTATGATGCCAGAGATAAAAGTCTTCCTTTTGAAGATTAAGACACTCGAAGTATTAAAATGAAAAATGTATACATCATCTGTCTCATGTCCACGTCCACCACCAAGCAGTTTCTTCGTCTTCAGATCCTGAAAACCACAATGATCGGGGTAAAAGATCACACTATAATTCAAGTCCTTGGTTACTTTACTAATTGATGACAAATTAGACGTAATGTTAGACACCAACAAGACATTACAAGGAAAAAGACAGGGAAACAGATATAGTACTCTTACCCCTAATAGGAGTTAAGAGCACCATCTGCCAAGTTCACATGTCCTAAACTTAAATTGGTAGTAAATGGAGAAAAAGAGCCAGGTGTACCTATCATATGATTGGTAGCTCCCAAATCAACGACCTAATGGCTTGATGCAAAGGTAGTATGAAGAGCAGTGGGTGTATTACTTGTCTGAGCTAAGGAAGTGGAGAAGGAGGCCTTATTCTGAGTGACATCTCTTAACAAATCATCATACTTGGATTTTGGGAGATGAACAACATCAATAGTTGATGGAATTGCTTGTGAAGCTGAGTAAGGAACCATGTCCCCCTGCAGTAGTCTGAGAATCTCTGCCATTTGAAGCTGCAGAGTTAGAAGCTCGGCGTAGAGGTCTACCATGAAGAACCCAACAATAATCCACAATATGTCCCTGTCTACTACAATGAGTACACAACCGATCGATGCCACTGATCAAGCCTAAATATTACATATTTGTCCTCTCAATTGCACTAGTTTCGGATGCATTTAATTAATTGATCAATCTAATTAGATATGCTTTCTACTTGCGAGGTGATTTTGGATATAAAGATGAATACAAGATTAAATGGATGATTTAAAGCTTAAAAAGAGTTCAAGCTCGAATGCGATGAAGAATTGGATGTTTGGAGAACAATATTGAAGATTTCAAGTGCCAAAGATTCAAGGAAACCAAGCACCAAGGGTGGAGAAAAGTCTGGAAAATCACACAGTCCAATAACAAAAATAATAGACTGTTCGGTCCCACCTAAGGTTGGTTCGGTCTGACTGAAAGTGCACAAAATAGTCCAGTAAGAAAAAGTGATTTTTAGATTTAATTCAGCTCGACACTTACATGTGACTGAAGTCATGTTTGGTGCCACTGAAGGAGAGTTTGGTCCGACCTGAGGGAGACAGAGACTTCATACATAAATTAAGGAAATTCAGCTGCATTTGAAAGATCCCTTTAGTGCGACCGAAGCGTAACAAAAGTGTGGAAATTCAAGATGGCGCGAAGTCGGTGCAGATTTTCTCTATTTAAGGGGATGCCAGGGCGCTTCAAACCTAGCAACAAATGATTCAAAACACTAAAAAAAAAATTCCAGTTGCAAGTCACCCCTTCTCACGAATCATAACAAGTCAGTAGTGGAAAGGCCTCACGACTCTCATATTAGAAAAAAGAATGAAGAAGAAGGAAAAGGGTGGAGGGAAAAGAAGGAAAGAAGAAACAAAATGAAAAGAAGATCAAGGAAGTGAAATAGCAAGGGTGAAGGGAAAGGAAGAAAAGTGGA
This sequence comes from Magnolia officinalis, assembly GCA_021015155.1. Taxonomy (NCBI): domain Eukaryota; kingdom Viridiplantae; phylum Streptophyta; class Magnoliopsida; order Magnoliales; family Magnoliaceae; genus Magnolia; species Magnolia officinalis. Next base: position 7,297,892 of record JAJHSJ010000014.1, on the reverse strand, counting down.
AATGAAATAGAAAAGAAGATTACGAAGGGAAGGAGCCACTTGTTTATAAAAATTAGAAGAATTAAACACAAAGATTAAAAAGAAGAAGAAGGAATGGAAGAAGAAGAAGAAGAAGAGGAAGAAGAAGAAGGAATGGAAGAAGAAGAAGAAGAAGGAAAGAGCCCTAGGAGCACTCAGCCTCTGATACAATGTCAGAGTAGGAGGAGGAGAGAATTTGAGAAATAGAAGAAGAGAGAATATGAGAGAAAGAGAGCACATAGTGTTGGGATGTTCAGCCCTATCTTATTTATAATAATAGGAAGGAAGGTATAAATACATATATGCTCTTATTATGAAGGAAAAACTAAACAAAGGCTAGGAAGCAAATAAGGAAAGCATACAACAAAGTGAAAAAGAGCAAAAAAGGCTAAGACTAAGGCCTATAACATATAATGCCCAGGTGTATGAACCTGTGGGCCCAGTCATTGGCCTACATGCACATATGCCTACACTCTCAAGTTGATAATTTTGAAAGTTGTTTGGTGCTTTGCGGCAGTATCATGGGGCAAAAAGATTAACGTTTATAAAAGTGATTTTTTGGGTGTCAGGCTGAGTGGAGATGAGACTAATATGTATGCTTAGGCTTTTTGGCATAAGCTGGCCTTCCTCTTTGTATTGGCAAACCACCAAAACATGCATGATTCAATGGTGGAAAGTATAGAGTGGAAACTATCAAATTGGATGTGCTGATACTTGTCCCTAGGGGTTTGTGTCACTTAAATCAAGTGTTATGTCTTTGTTCCATTTCTTTGATAGTGTTGTCAAGAAGCTAGAAAGAATGCAGAGGGATTTTCTTTGGTGAGGAGTGGAAAATTAGAAGTTTCACCTTTCCAAATCGAAAGAGGTTTGTTAGCTGGAGTTTGGGCTGGGATTAGGGCACTTGAACCCACGGTGAACCCATGTATGAAGAAGAGAAATAGTCTTTGGAGAAGTTTGATTGCTCATATTGGAGGGCTTTGTTTACGCTTCAAGATGTCTTAGAATAGAGCCTCAGGCTTCTAGAAGGCTCTGTTCAGAAAGAGTAGACAATTGTTCAGAAGACGGGTTTCTTTGGCCCCAGGGGACGGATCTCATAATCGATTCTTGGATCTATGGTGTGGTGACAGGCCTCTTAGTTTTGTGGGTCCTCATTTGTTTAGAGTTATTGTCGATATGGGGTTTCCTATCTCTCATTGTTCTTCTCAGGTGGGGGACAATGTGATTTCGTTTCTGCTTTTCTGTAGAAACCTTTTGGATTGGAAATCAAAGAATTTGTCAGTCTTATGGAAACGCTGTAAGGTAAAAGGGTCTCAGTGGAGAAGGATAAAAGGTTACGGGTTAATAGAGAAGTGGGTAGCTTCTCGTTAGGTCTTTCTATTCCAATGTTTGGGCTGCATCATCCCAAGGAGCTGTGAATCGCATTCATCATATTCGGAAGCATCTGGTCTGTCCTTGTGCATTGGCTTTTCGGTGGCTGGTTGGAAAAAAAGAGGTGCTTATGATTGATCATTTAAGGAACAAACAAATGATTCTTACTAATGTATGCATCTTGTGCCCGAGTAATGTGGAGTCAGCCGATCATCTATTTTATGCATTGCTGCTTCTCCCAGTAGATTTGGTGAAGTTTCGTAAATTTATTAAATGTGGAATTGGAAATTTCTTGCTTTAATTTTGACTTCTTGAAATGTGGCATTTCAGTAGTCACCACCATTGTCATCGAAGTCTTACCCAATTAATTGGAGGAAAAGTTGGTTCTGTGGCAGCTTACTCTCCTGGGTGTCTTTGGTCTATTTGGAAGATCTTTTAGGAGCATCTCATGCTCGTCTTCAGAGTTTTTCCTCAAGGCTGAGGGACTTGTTATTGAATGGGCTAGATCTTCTCTGGTTTTTGCTAATAGCTCTGTAGACGTGTTGAAAAATTCTTGGGGTGTGGGTTCCTTGTTGTATTAGCTTGATGACCTCTCACATCAGTCTTGTATTTCTGTTTCCTCTTTCACTTAATAACTTTTAGTGACCCTTAGGAAAAAAAGGTACTTTGGTATTTATTTATGTACGTTCATGCACACTAAGATGGCCGGGGCATCAAATCTGTGATTACAAAATTGAGAGTTTCTAGATTCCTTTTCAGTCTTGTTCACTGTTGGTTACCACTTAATATTGTTTATTTATTTATTTAAGTTTATATGTTAGTTCCTTATGATTTCGCATTTCACTCCAGGTTTGACAGTCATAAGCTTGTATCATGACCTTTAATCTCGTTTAGAATCCCTAATTTTTTCTTGCAGAACCTATATGGATACTTTGCAATAACAGAACCTTTTTTTCTGCCCCTGTTCACAGGAAGCCCTCTGTTATTGTCTGGCTCTTCGCTTTGTCATTTGAGTTGGGAAGAGCAGGTTCGCAGCATAGAATACATGGTTTGTTTGAAAGAGCATTGGCGAATGATCATTTGCAGAAGTCAGTTATACTGTGGCGGTGCTATCTTGCGTATGAGATCCACATAACACACAACCCTTCCGCGGCTAGACGAATCTTTTTCAGAGCTATCCATGCCTGTCCATGGTAATATCTCATCTCTATCTCCCAGTTTAATGGATATGGTCTGGCCTTTTTTCCTCCCTCTCAAATGAAACTGTTGCTGCTAATCCCAAATAAAAAGAAAGAGAAAAAGAAAAGAAGTCCCAGTTCAAATATTTACTGTCAGCATTTGTCAATCGAATAAGGACATTGATAAGTTGTTGATTCTCCGAGTTGAATGCTTGAGTAACAATCAAGTGATGATTAATTTTTGCAAGTTGGTGACAAAATAAGCTGCATTCATTGATTCAAAATACGAAAAAAGAACCTGTGGAGCATAAAAGATTCTGATGTGTCTTTCTTTCATTTTAATGTAAAACCAGAAGCATTATAACATTGCAAAGAGTTGTGTTTGATTATCTAGGGACAGAGACCAGGAGCTGTTTGTAACTACTGCCATTATGCTCTATTAATGGTTATCTGTTATGCTGTAGAAGGAAATCATACCCTTTTTTTTTTTTGCTGAAAGTGAAGCATTTCCTTGGTAGAATGTACTTCTATAGCGGCTTTTGAAAGGTGTGAACTTAATTGCATGCAATAACATGTTTTTTTCTCCTCCGCCTACCAGAATGTTTGAAAAGGCAGCCAGCTGACATTGCACTTACAGAAGTTGACTTGTTCTGTATCCCAGTAATGTTGCATTTGCTCCCTACTGACTCCATTAAGATTCTCTTGACTAGCAGTCAGTAACGACGATTTGGATGTGTGGCAGCCTTCTGTTGGTTATTTTTTTTTGCTTGTTTGTTTTACTCCACCTGAGTTTTTTCTTTTTCGTAAGTTCTTGGGTGGATACCAATTTCTCACTGCTTTGAAAAGTCATGGGTCATGCATGTAATGTGCATATCCCTCATTGACACCAAACAAGCTGGATTTGATGTACCACACATTTGTATTTTGTGAAATAACCACTCCATTGAACTGCCATTACCCTACATGACAGAAAAGTTAAAGTTATTCCATGAAGCATTTTTAGCATATATGGTAGTGCGCCGTTAATAAGGAAACCATTCTCATGTATGATTGGGATGCTTCTGTCCATGCTTCTCTCTCCAAATATGGATTTTAGTTAGGATCTTGTTAGCCTCCAGTTCCATTCTCATTTTCCAATCAACCAAAATGTTTTTTTTCACTCATGTTTTTGTGTAATAGTGGAATTCTGTTCAAGATAGGAAGACAAACTCCATCAAGGGAGATATCATGAGTACCAACAAATAAAAGAAGAACAATGGGCCCCTCCTTTGACCAAGACATAAGACCTTTTCCTCCCTATATTAGCAAGCAAATGTTTCACTTTGAATCAAGGTGATGAATTTCATCAAAGACAAAGGAGAGTTTCCAAGGCCAACATCAATTAAGACCTTTTCCTTCCTATATTAGCAAGCAAATGTTTCACTTCGAATCAAGGTGATGAATTGCATCAAAGACAAAGGAGAGTTTCCAAGGCCAACATCAATTAAGACCTTTTCCTCCCTATATTAGCAAGCAAATGTTTCACTTCGAATCAAGGTGATGAATTTCATCAAAGACAAAGGAGACTTTCCCAGGGCTTGAAGTGGCCTTTGAGGGCCTGACCAACTACACTCAAGGAGTCCTCTCTACAATCCCTGGACTGAAGCAATCCTTTGTAGGGGGTAAGCCTTCGTCCTCAGGAATCAAGGGGGGACAAGGAAAAGTAAAGACGATTTCACGGTTAATGTTTCTCACTGTAGTGACTGTTTGACTCGGATTGGGGCTGCCTAGGGAGGACCCATTGAAGTTGAGCTTTCGCCATCCTTAGGCAGATACTTCCAAGAAGGCACACTTTTGGCTTGTTCACTATTAATAACCAAGAGCCAATTGCATAAAAGACCAGAAGTGGGTGTCCCCCTGAATTCAGGCTTTAAAAGGGCCTATGTAATAAGACTCTTCATTAGTAGAGGCTTGGAACTATATAAAATTTGGGAATATCTCCAATAGATCGCAACAGAGCCAAAGGAATCATTTCCAAAGAATCCTTTGCAATGTCACTGAACTCTCTCCTAAAGACCAGATGCTTATGGAAAAAAACCCAGACAGAGCCCAAATCGTCCGTGCTGTATTACAATGAGTAAAAAGGTGACTTACCCTTTCTTCATTCCTCTTGCACATGGAGATGATGCTAGGAAGCTTAGCTTCACTATTTCGGATGGGTTCAAGAGTGAGAATCTTATCTGCTATCATCTTCTGAAGCGAAATCTTTGTCCCTTCGATCGTGGGAGCTTGAAAGAAAAATCTAGAGGAAAAGGATCCATCTGCACTCCCTTTCTTAATTATCTGACCATCTTTTATGTGAGGAATAATTATCACGTATCAATCCCAGTAAATCAACTGACCAATAAAAAACCATCAAATCAATGAAATCGTCCAACATCTCTGTTGGAAGATGCAAACTTGCTTGTTGGAGGGCTCTTATTTCCCAAACATCTTCCCCAAGACTTACCCTATCTCCCTTCTGGACATTGAAATGAAAACATTTTTTGAGAATCCTCCCCACTTATCTATGGGAATCCTAGCCTGACAGATATTCTTCCACTCACTGGACATAAATCTCCTGGCCCCTCCTTATGGATCCCAACCTCTATTCGCCTTCTCATACTTGGCAGCATCAATACTCCTCCAAAGAGCATTATGCTGTTCGCTGAATCTCTACCTCTTCTCTAGAAGTTTGCAATTCCTCTCCCTAATCCTTTCCATGGTGAGCCCTCTCAATAAACTAAATGATATCTGTGCCTCTCCTCTTCAAAGAGAGGCCTTTGAAAATTTCTAGTTGCTTTTCTACTGGAGCCGGAGCCTTGAGTAGCTGGTCTTAATAAGTGTGATCTGGATCCCCCAAAAGTGAGGTAGCTACATTTCCACAGGGCAACCACTCTCAACTCTCTCGATCACTGCATCCAAAATGGTAGCCACATTCACCTTAGCTCCAGGCATGAGCTGCCCAAAATAAGAGATTGGAAATCCCTCCAACTTACAACCCGATCTACATGCTAAGTTGGGGACTTTACTATCATTTAAAGCAAAGCCTACTATCCTTCTTCTGCTTAGATTAGTGTGCAACTCCAAAACCGCTTCAAAACACCTTATGGTACTTAGATTCTCCACAGAATGGACTAAAGCTTTACGCAACATAGATGTAGTCTGTGAATTTGAAGACAAGGACATTGTTGATTTCCCACTGCACAGCCCTTAAATAAGCCACAACCCACCACCCTTGTGAAAGTCTGTTGAGACCTTCCACTGGAGTGAGGGTGATGCCATCAGATTGTTTCTCCATGTTCTTCCAACCGTCAATTGATGATTTTACTCATTCCCTAGAGTTCACTAACTCTGAAAGAGGAACAATAGGATCTCAGGCTGTAGAATCTGCATTGCATCCTTGGGACCTGAACTTAGCACAGGTGATGATCCATGCTCTGGTGGTCCAGATTGTTGCCCTGATTGGCTTCACAGTGGATGGATGGCCCTTCCTGACAAGACTATCCCTTCAGTTAGTGACCTTGGAATGGACAGTTAAAGAAAGAAAACAGCAATGGTGCATATTCAATTTGGAAAGGCATTCATGTTGGGGTCCATCTAGTAAACAACTGCAAGTGGGCTGAGGATCTTAAAAGCACAAAGAAGTATCAGTGCCCTTCTTTTGTATTTCTTTGAAAACGGTTAGTTTTGTTCTCAAAGTATTGGGCAGGCACGGTAGAAATTTTCTGAATTTCATTTACATACATGCTGACAAAAACTTGGTTAGAACTGCGATTAGAGAGAAAATGTAGGTCCATAGCTCAACTGGCAGACTGAGTGGAGATACCTTGTTTCAACACTTGAGGTCTTGGTATCGATCCCTAGCGGGGGTGGCTAACATGGAGTGTGTGTACTGACATGGGTGTGTACTAACAAACTAACCCCCCCAAAAAAAAAAAAGAAAAGAAAAGAAAAAAGAGAGAAAATGCAGGTCTTAATAATAAAAAATAATTTATTTATTTTTAGTGTTAGTGAGAAAATTTACTAAGGCAAAATAATATCTATAAGTATACTAAATGAAGCCCTGTTCTGACATTGTTGGCAGCCCTCTTCTCTCATCTTTGTATTTTTCTATTTTTATATAATTTTCTGTTAACTCTATGAGGCATGTTACCTTGGTAGGTGGTAACTGCGAGGAAACTTTCTCATTCGCACCATATGACACACGAGATCAGTGGGCCCCACTATTTCTGTGTGACATCCTCTCCGTCCATCAGGTGGGCCCTTTTCTATTACACAATGGGGTAAAAAAAATCTATCAAATCAACAATTCAGGTGGGCCACCACATGGAACTATAGGAAGAGGATGCTGAGCATGTGTTTGTTTGGGGACCACCAGTTATTTTTCCTATGCATGGTGAATATAATGTGCCTAATGTGATGGACGGATTGGATTGCACACGACCATAAAGGTGGGCTCCACAGGGCTCAGGCGTTGTACATGCTACAGTACACACCTACAAGATGCATGTCCGGCGGTTAGCGTGTGTGCTGCGCATTTGATCCCTTCTTTTTTATCCTATAACATGATCAAACACATCCTTTCAAATATCTTGATCGAAAAAAACTAATTGCCTGTTCTCTTTCCTGAATTCTTCCCAGGTCAAAAAAGCTGTGGCTTGATGGATTTTTGAAATTACACAATGTTTTGACCACGAGGGAACTGTCAGATCTCCAAGAAGTCATGCGAGATAAAGAGCTGCATTTGCGGACGGATATTTATGAGATTCTCTTGCAGGACGATGCATAACGCTTGCATTTCTCTTGTTACAGCAGCTTTACTTCTGTTGTTGTATGTATATCAATCCATGGCGGTCTCATGCGGGCCGCACAGATGAGTACGAGTCTGTACATTATGTTTCGAGCCTCCATTTCCTTAAAACATTAGTGTAATTTCCAATCCCCGTCATTTGTTTTGAACTTTTGATCTGTAAATTGGGATAGGATTATCTTTTCGTTGTTATTGACACCCACCCTTTTGATTTGCATACAGCGTAGTTTCCTTTTTTGGAATTGAAATGTATGCAGATAGAAGGCCGCCCATTGATATCAATTCCCTAGCATTATATGGTAACTAATCCACTATTTGAAACTTTAGTTGCAAAGAGTAACAATAAATTGCATTAGAGTTTCATGGTTTTGCAGTAAATAGGCACCCTTCAAATGGCGTGTTCTTGAAGGGCCCTACCTGATGAATGACCCAGATCTTGCATGCAAGTGCTACATCGGCATGGGTACTACAATCTCCTCTCATGGAAATGGCTTTTGCACTGCTGCTTAACCCAGGAACCTGTCTCAGCTACGGATGGTCGAAGTGAACTGTGAAGGTCAATATTCAGCAGTCCATTAGGTTGAGACCACTGCCTTGAAAAGATCATACGGATTGGATGATCCAAATCGTCGAGTCACTGGGATGAAACAAATTGATGGATGAGATCGTTCATAAAAGACGGGTCCATTCACAGATGTTTAGGACCATCCTCTTCCTGTGGTTTTCACAGTAGCAGAAGAGTGGTCTGTACCTAATGGACGGTCCATATATAGGTGATGTGGATTCCAACAATTCCAATTGCAACCATGTGTATGAGAATGGTTGTCAGTCTCCAGGTTAACCAACTACCCTTCTTTTACAAGCATTTTGCCTTGATATTGTATGATGTTTCTCTCAAGGGCAAAACTTGAATACAAAAATTCCGAAGCCTACCGCACGACAGACTAGGTGATCAGTCATCAAATAACTCATGCTTGCACGTGGATTGCCTGGTTATCGGCCCGGTGACCTGACTCTGTGGGACCCACCGTGATGTATGTATGTGTACGTTTTGCCAGCTCATTTTAGGGCGTGAGCCCAAAAAAGTGAGGCAGATCCAAAGATGAAGTGGACCACACCACGGAAACAGAGGGGATTGAACACCTACTGTTGAAAACTTCATATGGGGTCACAGAATATTTGTGCTTTCCTTTCTTCAAGGTCTGCCTGACGTTATGAACTGGTTGGATTACAAATAAACATCATGGTGGGCTTAGGATGCTATTAACAATGGGCTTCATTATCCCGACTGTTTCTTGTGGTGTGGTCCACTTGAGCTTTTGATGTGCCTCTTTTTTGGGCTTATGACCGAAAATGAGCTGGCAAAATGGATGGAGGGAGTGGATAAAACACACATCATGGTAGGCCCCACATAGTTGGGTCATTAGAGGTGGGCATTGAGTCGGACCGGATTGGGTCCAACTCGACTCGATCCGATTTTTCAAGAACTTGACCCGAACTCTATCCGATCCGGGACCGAGTCCATCAGGGCTGACTCGATTCGATCCGAATCCTTGTTGGCCTGATCCGAACTGAGTCTGACTCGGTCTGGGAAATCGAATTGAGTTGGATCGAGTTGAGTCTAGGGAGACAGAGGGAGAGAAAGGAGGAGAGAAAGAAGGAGATGTGGGAAACCGGGAGAGAAAGAACGAGACAAAGGAGGAGAGAAGGAAGGAGATGAGGGAAATCGGGAGAGAAAGAGGGAGAGAAAGGAGGAGAGATGGGTGGGTGCGACGCCTCCTTCGGGTAGAGAAAGAGGGGTTAGGGTTCGTTCGGATTTTGGATCAGATCGGTCTGGATTGACCACGATCCGAAATCGATCCGATGTACAATCGGATCTGAGTGGTCTTACTTGATCTGCAACGATCTAGGCTTTCAGTTCAGTTCGGATCTGGTCGAATTCTGCCCAACTCTATAGGTCACTAGGCAATCGGGGTCCCTTGGGGCCGTGTTCTCTATGGTCCCAAGGTGCCAAATGCACCCTGGTTTGACCCTGGGTCCCATCGGATTTAAGTGGGGAGGCCCCCGACTCCGATTTGCTCCATTTCGGGTATTTTCGGGACAATCAGACATATCTTGCAATCCGGAATGAGTTATCTGACGTAAAATATATGAATTTGGGGTAGAACGAGCTAATGAAGCCAACCAACCCAGCTATGCTGGGTTGTGCAGCCCGGAATTGCGAGAAAACCCTCCGATTGACGGTCATTTCCCCGTTTCAATTTCGTTTTGCTAAAAATGGTAGTTTTATTTTAATTACTCTTCATCTGTTGGGCTTTAGGAGTTGCGCTCATCGTGTAAAGAGCTTAGAATAATTAGGAGAACGGTTTGGTGAAGTCAAATAGGACACTTACTATTTTTGGCTGAAAGCCTTGCGCACTTAGTAGACATCACTACCCTATAGTAAGTCGCGAATTCTAGGAGTTTTAGTTGTAGTTTGTTCCTGATTTCTTTCCCATTACCTGGTATCCTTATTTAAAGGGTTGTGAACTCGTTTTTAGTCATTCATTAATCAGTTTCGAATTTATTACAATTTATTTCTATTTTCTGCTTTCTCCTCTTGTAGATTCGAGAAGTCCAGAGAAGCTCCAAGGATTTGGAGTAGTTATCCTCATCACGTTTATCGCACATTTTACTGATTCTCAATGATTGGGATGAGGTGGATTGTGATCTAGACCCTTCACTAGACAACCTAGAAATGTTTTAAGGTTAACCCGTGCGACCATGGTTGAATACATTCTCGATTTCGGCATTCGTTTTCAATGAACTTCGCCAATTGGCGAAATCGGGATACCTATGACTGTTTCTATGTTCTATCGCTCCCTCCTAAGTCAGAGTGCGTCAGTGTACGTCGTGTGACCATAACCCAAGTCCGGTTTAATCCAAATCATGCTCTGATACCATCTTGTAACGCCCTGAAAATCGGGGGTCGAGCATAAACTCAACTCCCGAGTTCCAGAACATCACTTATGCAACAAAATGAATGATGATTGAATGTTGACTGTATTCGTGCATTGAACATGAGTGAGATTAAGCCAAAACAGCATATCATACTCCAGAGACAGTTAAATTTGCAAGCGGAAGACTGTGATAGATAGATAAAATATATAACCTATGATGGTCTCCAGAGTGTGATAACTTTACCAGGTTAATAAATACAAGTGCAGTTCTAAAATGTACCAAATGTGAGGAAGTGTAATGCCTCCTATCCCATGTACCATAGCCCCGTCAATACAATATCAGGTCTTCATTGACCTGCCAGAGAGATACAGATAGGAGAACTCCTCCTATCATCACAGAAGTAGTCCGGCTCTGCTTCACAAGCATCGCCATCACCTGAAACTCAACAAATCTGGTTGGTGTTGCAAACACCGTCCCGTAACGTGGGAGTGAGTGATCAACTCAGTGGAACAATAAAGCATAGGTTAACATGTTATCAATTCAATCAAGCAGTAATGATAAAGCAGTACAAATCAAACAATTTTAGCTACTCTTATTAAGTGCAAGAATGAAATGACATGATGCTGTATGTATGCCCTTGCCAAACCACCCTCATGCGACATCATCTTACGTTCGCGAATGCATAACTCCCTCAGTGCTCCACATCTACAAGGCACATGCGGTGCAATGATGAGCATGATTACCGAGTTGTTATTAGTCCATTTCAAACAACAGTATTGGGAAACTAAGGTACCTCCCTTGTATCATTCCCAAACATGATCCATTCTAGGGTCGTCACTCCTAGTTAATCTCATACGATATTATGGTTTGAGAGGCATAACGAAGGCATCACAAAGGGCTCGTCACCCGTCAGCACGGATACAGATCTCACCGTATGCGGCTCAATTGCTGACCGTCAGCTCGAGTACAGGTCTCACCATACTCGGCTCAATCACTAGCCGTCAGCTCGAGTACAGGTCTCACCGTACTCGGCTCAACTCATACTCTAGTTGCTGTGAAAGACTCGTCGCCAATCACAGACCCTTGGAGTATACTCGAAGATACTACGGAGGACTCGTCGCCCGTCAGCACGAGCACAGGTCTCACCGTACTCGGCTCTCGCCGTAAGTATCGACAGCTCAAATACAGTGTCCCATACCACCGTATTCGGCTCACGAGTTTGGTTGCGCAATGGTCACTACGGGGAGGCACATGGCCCCAGCGTAGGCCGACAGTTCGACCACGGTGTCCCATACCACCATGCCCGGCTCATGCGTCTTAGCGGATCGAGGTACCATGGTTAAAAGGGGTTTCACTGGTTAGTTTGGTACCCTAGGTTCAAGCAGTAGCATCCAAACAGGGTGAACATGCATAAGGCAGATCAGATTACTTGACGAGCTCGACTAGCACGATCGCCCGTTGAGCTGCACGACATGAAGTGCATAAACAACTTCGTGTGGCTTAGCCACTGCCGACAGGCAACGCACGAGTCGAGTTCGTCGAACACATCCCACGTGGCAAATGAATCTCAGCCACGAATTCAATCCCATTACCGATTGCCTGGGCCATAATCATAGCCCCAAACACAATCAATTGCAGATAGATAAAGCAGTAATGGATCAGGATTCAAATCATACAATCAAAGTCTGGTATTAACCGTTTAGGGCTGCCAGGGCTGTTGCACGCACTCGTTGCTCCGCTCCCCCATCACCCATGACGGATCATACAACGTAAATATAAATTTAAGCATATGCATTACATAGTTAAAATCATAAAGCAGTTGAGCATGTTATGAATCACAACACAACATGAGTTTGTACATGTTCAATTCCTAATCACACACACTATCAAAGGAGATCATACACATAGAAAAAAAAAGGTTGAGAATCATATCTCAACACCCTTATACATTACAATTTGCTAACTACTACTCATTCAGACATTTCAAGAAACACTTGAACTACATACATCACATACATGACATATGTTGATCACATAGGTATTAGGCCAAATCCTTCTACTAGGGAGCTACCCCAAATATAACACGTGTGCACTCACGACGGATAGTCATGGCAAGCATGGGTCCAAGTTCTATATTCATTCAGTCATTTCCACAAACACTTGGATTACACACTTTAACATATGTAGTGTATTGACCGTGGCGTGATTTAGGGCAAATCCTTTCGTCAAGGGGTTGACTAGTACATTTCAATCATGTTCTTACATTCAATACACATGACCAACATAAATCATAAATCCATATTTACTTAGTCATTTCAATAAACACTTAGAATACACTATTCCAACATACATAGTGTATGTTAGCAAACATGTATTAGGGCGATCTCTTTCGCCAACTAGTAATTTACGCATGTATAATATATTTATACAACAAATAATCATGGCAAACACATCTCCAAATACATACGTATACGGTACCTTCTACAATACAGTATTTCTTCATACATAGTGTATTTTAGTAGAACATGTATTTGGACGAATCCTTTCGCCAAATTAGTATTTTATATCCATATATCATACATTCATATAACAATTAATCATGTAAAACACATTTCCAAAATTTATACGTATACGGTATTTTCTACAAATACCTAGAATATGTAGAATTCCATATTTTTCATCTTTAATCGAAATGGAAAACAGACAGCACTTTGTACATGTGCAATTGCATGCAGATCATGAATCTATCATTATCTGACATTGAAAGCGTTGAAAACCATAACCTATACACCTAAAGTCCGCACCTTTTGTCGTAGAATCGCAACGAATCGATAGGTTTGCTAAGCTTCCGTATTCGGCAGTTTGGCAACCTATAGAACGAAATAGGTTAGCTATTCACAACCTACAACAGTCTAAACCCCAAAACAGATTAGGGTTAGGATTTCTTACCTAGAAACGACGCCGGAAACGCCGGGAAAGCGTCAAGAAGGGATGGTGCAGCCCGTGTGGTGGCAGGGAACGATATTAGGGAGATCCTCCCACTTCTCCCTCACTTTCTCTCTCTTTTCCCTCTCTCAAATCCCAAATTCGTATGGCTGCCATGAGAGAGGGTTTTAAGGTCCTTATATAGTCTCAAAACTCACCGAAATAGACTCCTATTCAAGGGTTACTGCTAATATAGGTATTTCGTCACTTTTCCAGCTCAAAAGAGAGGTTCTGGTGGCTCCTTAGCCAAACGTCAGACTTAAGCTCTCCACACATGGATCTACGTGGGATTACATTTTCGACTCGATCGGATTCCCAGATCACACGTGCGGACCAGTTTCAGTTCAACGGTCAGTGGGCCACGATTCGAAATTCCAAGCACATGTAAATGTTCCTGAAATTTTTCCTGATCCGAGGGTGTAATTTGGTCTGATTCTGTGGTCTGGTTGCTTAATACTGATGCGCAAGCGAATGTGCCAGATCACTTATTCCAGATATTTATTTTTGTAAAGGGAATAGTGTTTTTCACACTCCCTCGCTCCGGATCCAAACGAATGGCCGTGGGACATCGGCTGGACCTGATTTTTGAGATGATTGTCAAGCCCAGTGAGGCGGGTCCTAGTTGCTTAACTTCGTGTTAATCGTACTTCCGATGTGCGGTCTAGACCTAATACGAAGTTTCAAGTCATTCACGGAATAGCCGGGAAAGAGTTTGGTTCTAAACTTTAGGGTACCTAGAGTCACTGATTTTGCAAGTTTTGGGTCTTGCAGATCATATTTAAAGCGATCCCAACGGATTTCATGGCTAATCGAGTTTTGGCACTTAGTTAACTTTGTTAATTTTCTAAAGGATTTAATCCTAATTGTTTTCTGGTTGAGATGGTACTTAGGCCTTTGTAGTTTGTAATATAAAGTGATCCAAGTTTTACTACTTAGCTAGTTTAAGTTAGTGTCTAGGGCGAAAGTGCTTTGAAAAATTGAAAGCACAAGGTAGTGAAGGTGGGATTTGTGAAGAAAATGGTTTAAAAAGGGATTGAGGCTTTAATTGAGCGTTTGGGAAGTTAAACCTGTGTTAGGATTGACCCATCGCCCAAGGACGTCTAATTCCAGTTGGCGAAATCCGGGATGTTACAGTCTCGGTTACGGAAAATGAGGAGGTTAAGCACTCTTTTATTGCCCGTGTCAAATATAGTCTCTACTTTGCCAGGCTGTATACTTTCAAATGGGATTCAAGTAACTTCCAGTAAAATACTAAGATTTAGATGTCTAAATTATAAAAGATAAATTGAAAATAAAATGAAAATGGTAGAAAATAATTTTTCTGATAAAAGTATGGAAAAGAAAAAGAACATAGAGTTTTTAGTTGCTCATTTAAGTTACATTTTTTTATACAGAAGATTCTCAGGAGAGGCAAATGTAGAGCATACTTTACGTGGTGTCAAACCAGAGCCTACTACCTTAGGTATTCAAAGGAGGTTGGAATGTACATACTGGAAAATGATAGACTGAAAATATGGCCTTGGTTTTGGAGTTGAAATATAATAGAAGAAGATTAAAGGATTAGAAGAGACAAGAGAATAGAAACTCAGAGTCTTTGTCTTTATCACTAGCTCTCTCTCTCTCTCTCTGGCTTTCTCTCTTGGGTGGCTCTCTAACAAACGCCTGACACCTTCCCTCTGGCTCTCCCTTCATTGGTTCTCTCTCTCTCTCTCTCTCTCTCTCTCTCTCTCTCTCCTCTCTCTCTCTCTCTCACTCTCCTCTCTCCTTTTTTGTTTTCTGAAGGTGAGAATGCCTTTTATATGCGTTGGGAGGGTAGGTTTGGACCTCATAAGCCTCAGGCTTGGATGCATAGTTAGGTTCGTGTGAACCATGCTATCCCATGTGTCATGGATAAGGATGGTTGATGGTGCGGATCATTGCATGGATGGTAACATGGATAATGGTAGGGATGGCAACATGGTCATGGCATGGATGCTGGCGTGGATGATATATGTCATGGGTGAGGGCATGTGTGAGGCTCATGTGAGGCTCGTGCGAGGCTTGTGTGAGCCAAGCCATGTGCCGGCAAGCGGTTGGAGGGCTAGAACCCGCAAAAAAAAAAAAAAAAAAAAAAGAACTAAAATCTAGTTTTTCGCACAAAGATGGTGGTGGCGCCATCGTTAGGCAACAAGCCAACGTTTGGCAAAGCCGACACTCATCACGGTGCTGGGCTCACTCTGACTCAATGTAGACCATTGGTTGCCTTTCTTTGATGATTTTAGCCGTTCAAAATAAGGCCCCACCCAAGTTACAAGGCCAAGTGGTCATGTTTTTATTATGGGGGCATAGGTTGTAATACATCGAATGCTAAAGCAAGTGGACACCCTAACTGGAGTAGATGAATAGGCAATTGGTTCCTCTCCTTGCTAGTGTCATGATCGAGAAGCTTAACCCAGACAATTCACAAGGGTGGGGAAAACATTGAAATATTTGATTATAACCCTTTCATGTCGTTGATTTGTGTACGCATCAAAAAAATTTACTGCGTTGGATGTTTGAGTGGTTAGAGCCCCTGGGAACCCGCGACCTTATGAGGATAACACACGTTGGATCTAGAAGGGTAATTTTTTTATATGTTGCACAATCCCTTAGGATCGCTTACAAGCATATTGTTTGAAATTGGCAGTTACCTGCACATTTTGTGGCTTTACGGATCTTCCACATTACAATTCAATAGTTTTGCAGATGTCTTGGACTAGAGTGGTCTGTATTATGCTTTTAGTCATTCGAGTTCTGGATTTTGTCTTCGTGGTATGTAAAAGGTCTTTTTGCAAGTTGGAGCATGATCATGCTAATCCAGGTATCAAAATAAAGTAATTTGAATCTATCATTTTTCTAGAATGATTTGACTGGTATTGTGAGTTTAGATCGATCATCCTATGTTTGCTTTTTTATCTTTAGGTGTAATCTACTTAGGATTAAACCAAAATCAGATTTATTGTTGCATTGGCATCCACTAAGGAGTATGGAAAACCGATCAATGTATAAGATGTCGAACGTGATTGATAATTTATTTTATTTTATTTTTTGATTCTTTTAAATAAAAAAAGTTGTGTTTACAACATACTTACCTTCTGGCGTTTGCATAGGTGTTGCATGTACAGAATGTGGTATGGCTTGGGATAGATTTGATCCATCATATGACGTCCAATAGGTTCTGATGGGAACTTTGGGCGGTCAAGATTCAAGGTGATCAATATGCGTCAATCTGATTTGTCATACAACTGCTAAGTGCCTCGATCAGAGCTTTAGAAGGCTAGGATTGGAGATACGTATGCAATGAAACGGGTTTGATTTGCCACACGGTGTCCGAAAGGTCTTTTTGGAAAAATTAAACAATCTGAATTAGGGTTTGATCAATGTGGATGATGCGGATCCGATCTATCATACAATGTCTAATGGCCTCAATTAAAGCGTTGGATGATCAAAATCAGATGATGCGGGATAAAATGGAACAAACTTGATTTGCTACATGATGTCCAAAAGGTCTTTTTAGAAATTTGGACAGACGGAATTAGGGTTCCCTTATTGAATGGTGCATGGAAATGAGATGGATGCAAATGCGTGGTATGATTAAATACAATGTACGAAGTGATAAAATAAAATGGATCTGATTCGTCATTCAACGTCTAAAGAGCTCCAAGTGCATGAGGGATGGTCAAGATCAAATATCTACTGAGAAAATAAAATAAAAATGTATAGAATGGATCTGATCCATCATTCGATGTCCAAAGGGCTCCAAGTGGATGAGGGATGCTCAAGATCAATGATCCATTTGGGAATGAAAAAATGCATGAAATGCAATGCATGATGTGTGTGAATGCATAATGTGTGACTGATATGCAAATCTAATCCATCATACAATGTCAAAATTCCTTGATCAGCGCATTTGACACTCAAGATAAAAAAATGTGTGATGAAATGAAATGCATGCACAAATGAAGTGGGATGGTCCTGATCCGTCATTCGACATCCGAAGGGCTCCAAATGGATGTAGGACGGTTAAGATCAGGCATCCCGATGAAATGTAATGCGTGTATAGGATGGAAGGGACCTGATCCGTCATCTAACATCTGAAGGGTTCCAAATGGATGCAGGACAATTAAGATTAGGGATCTCAATGAAATGAAATGCATGTATGGGATGGAAAGTACCCGATCCGTCATCTAACGTCCGAAGGGCTCCAAATGGATGTGGGACGATCAAGATCAGGGATCCTGATGAAATGTAATGCATGCATGAGTGATCGATATGCAGATATAATTCATCATTCAGAGTCCAAATGCCTCAATCAAAGCATTTGATGGTCAAGATCAAATATTGTGTTTTATTGTATGCATGCGAATGGAAATGGATAAATGCTTACCTGGGCAGCGAGCTGAGGTTACTGTTGATTGATCATTTCAGAGAAGCTTACTTGGCTTGAGTAATGTAACCTACAAAGAGGGATTTTTTTAATTGGGTGTTTAATTATATACATGTATGTGCACCCATTTGACTTTTTATTTTTTATTTTATCAATAGAAGAAATGAAATGAACAAGCTCTTGTGTTAGATTGTCTGTACTATTCGGGATTTTGATTTTAGTGCTCTGGTTTGTAGGGATCAGGTATGTTGACTCAGCCATGCATTACTTGACGAATTTTTTAGTTGATTCCTGGGGAGTTGCGATATCTTTAAAAAGTATTTTGAGGAAACTCTGCCCTAAGTCTGAGCATGGTTGAAGGATCTTAGAATACTGTGACTGTCGTATCTGCCTTTCTCGAACTATGTCTGCATGGATTTGAGATTTTTCTTTCTCCTTTAAAAAACAAAATTTAAAAATTTTTTCTAATTATTTTTACCTGCAATGCCATTTTGGGTTTTTGCCACATCTAATCTGCCTGTTATTTTTACCCCCGGCATCCTTTCGAGTTTTCACCATGTCCTGAGTATTTGATCTTGCTTGCCCTTTAACAGTTGTGCCTTATTTCCCTTGGCAGCCTTTTGGGTTTTCACCAAGTCCATTGTGTGTCCACTGTTTTTACTTGAGGCCTTACCTATATTTCTTTGGACACACTCTTTTTTTTCTTCTTCTTTTTGAGCGCTGCGATCGATGGTGGAATTTCCTTCATTGTCGATCGAATTGTATCTTTCCAGGGAGTGGGAGGTTTTGAATAACAAAGCACAATGTTTTAAACCAATCTGAGAAACTTTGTGGTAGGGATGGAGGGTTTTGTCCCCATGGGCCAACTTTATCATTTTCTTCTTCTTTTTACTTCATGCCCTTATTATTCTCCAGAAATTAGGCTACATATATTTTTATTTTTTGTTTTTTGTACCCTATAGGATATTTTTGGGGGAAGTATGGAATTTCTCATTCTGGTCACCAACCTCAGGTTGCTTTCGCGATAGGATCATATCCACCATTTGTGATAGACTTTGATGTAATCCGTGTTGTCTGGCTCAGGAAAGGTTTTGCCCTTTGAGTTGGTAAGGCAGGAAGCGCCTCTTGAAAATTTGCATGCTACCTAAAATGTGTTTGAATTTGCCCTCGAGATTGAAAAAGCAAGGGGGCAAGACTCTTTTTTTATATCGTGCCCCACTATTTTGAAGCTTTTGGTTCAAACTTGGTTGTTGGGAGCTCTCGCAATTCTTCTTTGGTGGCTCAAGGAGTGACCTGACACTTGTATGTACTTTTGTTTGCTTGATGTAGTTGATTGTAGTATGATCGTAGCCATTTTCCTTTTACTTTTATTATATGAAGGGTATCTTATTTTTTGTGGTGATGACTTGCAGATTCCGTGACAATTGGTGACATTGCTTTTCTGAGATGTTGCTATAACAGCATGAGATGCTACTCCTACCCATTTAGTGAAGTAATCGATTACCTTAGGGATGTACTCGTGATCGTTGAATGCTTTCAAGCTCGCTTTAACCAATGATGACGGTACTTTACTTTGAGAATGACCATGATGTTGACAGGTTGTAAAGCTCAGAAGCTAGCACATGGATGTGATTTGTGTGCTTCTGGCATTTGAAGCATTTTTGACGTGTTGACAACAATCTGACTCCATCAACATGTCCTGATATCCTTGTCGTAAAATCTTCTTTAGGCATCATGTGTTCATTCTTGCGTAGATCCTAAACTTCTTTGTGAACTACGGAGATGATTTTCATTGCCTCCATTTTGTCCACCTATAGTGTTACGCCCCAAGCTAAGAAATCAGATTCACAGGAATCCTGATTGTCGAATCTAGTGCCGACATCCTTCGTAGTACCCCATTCTCGGCTTCTAGCACCCATATGCCAGGTTTCGATCCTGGGATCCTACAAGGAGGATTTTCCAACGTGCATTTATCTCGTAAGAAGCATAACCACAAGTTTACCCAAATCACAAAGGCAACATCATCATCACATATCCACTAATATAAATATTTGAATACAATACCGAAAGAGAAATATATATGTTAAAATCAAAACTCCAGAAGTCAGCTACATGCTCCAAGCTCCACGCTGCTGCAACTTATCATCTCCTGCACGCATCTATCGTGCATAAGCTTATAGAAAGCTTAGAGGGTGGTGAAAGTGTGTGTACAAGGTAAGTGCCAAGTATTCAACGCAATGCCATAATCATACAATGTCGAAATAGGCGCAAGATCATGAATCATACGTTACCAGAGTAAGCGAAAATGCTGACAAGTCCATGAGTTAAATAATATTAGAATACGCAATACAGATCAACTATACAAATGAGGAACAATATCAGAATACGTGATACAGATCAACCATACAAATGAGGAACAATATCAGAATACGCGATATAGATCAACTATACAAATGAGGAGTCATAAAGAGTCAAATATCAGATGTCGTATCTAAGCCATATAAATGCAGAAACACGGGTAACCCAAAATGTCATATGCTGCGGATGTAATGCAATATGCGGTGCGAATGGAATGACCATGCTGGAGTGTGAAGTCGGGATGATAGTACATAGTATCGCAGGCTATGGGATCCATCACAAGGGACTTCTATCCAAACCAGTCCCATACCTAAATTTGGATAGTCAGACTCAATGTGGTAAAATCCTGATCTTAGGTTAGTCGCGCGCCCCAAACGAAATCATGGCCATTGCGAAGGTACACGTAATAAATAGTTGCGCACCACCAGCCCAAGTGGATAGTGAATGAATGAATGAACGAATATGCAACTCCTGCTCAATAAGTCCACATATCAGTATTGTTCATCTCTGGGATCATCACCGGGGTTTAGTACACTCCAAATGGCACTGCCCCTCTGCCAACAACACAGTCCAAGTGAGCGTAAGAAACCTCACTATCAGCCTGACCAATAGTCTGCCAATACCTATTCGGCACGTCGATAGCGGACCCATTTACGAGCTGGTCAAACTCAGCCTAGCTATGCCCCCTACTCTAAGACGGGTAAGTAGGGGTGAACACGGTTCGGTTTGGTCCGGTTCTGGGGTGAAACAGGAACTGAACCGTTCCTAACAGTTTTAGGAAATTCGGAACCGGAACTGGAACTGGACCGTTGGCACCCTAGAACTGAACCGGAACCGAAACGTTAAAACCAGTTCGGTTCCGGATCGGTTCCACGGTTCTGGGCTTTTTATAATCCAGCCCAATCGCAAGCCCATGTCCATCCATGTTGTGGTCCATTTGATGAATGGTTTAGATATTGTATAAGGTGTGCAAAAATACATTTACGAAAATAATTATTCTAGAGAAAATAATTATAAGGTGTGTAAAAATACATCGGTTCGGTTCGAGGTTCGGTTCTACAGATCAGATCCACGGTTTGGTTTTACGGATCAATTCACGGTTCGGTTCGGTTCTATATACCCCCAAACCGAGAACCGAACCGATGTCACCGGTTCTTTGATTTTTGGAATCGGAACTGGAACCGGTGCACTCTAAGAACCGGACCAAACCGGACCGTTTGGTCGGTTCCGGTCCGGTTCCACGGTTCTACCGGTTAAATGTGCACCCCTACGGGTAAGGTCACAACCCCTCCCAACCGACCACTACACAGTGGGAGACGTGACCTCCTGGTATTCGGCACTCGGGCGCTCATGTATCCACTCGGTCTCGACGTTGGGGTGTCCTCTGGTACCAAGAGGGTTTAAAGATTTTTACCTAGGGCCATCTATGACAGCTCGATGCTAGAACAAAATTTCGGTGCCTCATCTGGCCATCCATGATATGCCTGTGGAGGCTGCAGCCCTGATGTCGCTAGGGCGTACAAATACAAGATGCATGAGTCATACAATTTAGTCATGCATCAATTCTGCTCATACCGTGCGCTCATGCGAGATAACCTCTGCCTATCAGAGAGTCTCATAACAACATGCTCAATGACATATGCAATGATCAACCACATCTCATAACAAACATGCAGATGATGCGTATGGGCATGTATCATGATGCTATGCTGTCACATACTCATAATCGGTATAATAATTGGCATCGACAATCAACCTCAACAATGTGGACATTTAACCAACATTGCCCCCAAGGAATGACCCTCATAGATCTTAACATATAATGGACCCATGACCTCACACAAGAGCCACATATACAACACCATGGGCCTCACTCAAGAGCTTAATACACATTACGATGGGCCTAACATACATCACAATGAACTCCATCGCCTGACCCTCAATGCATCACAATGAGCCTCATCACATAGACCTCATATTCATCACATTAGGCTTAAAACATGGCCTGAATATACATCACAATGGGCCTCAACTACGAGTCGCATATACACCACATAGGTCTCGACAA
The DNA here is from genome assembly GCA_021015155.1 of Magnolia officinalis. Taxonomy (NCBI): domain Eukaryota; kingdom Viridiplantae; phylum Streptophyta; class Magnoliopsida; order Magnoliales; family Magnoliaceae; genus Magnolia; species Magnolia officinalis. The sequence continues at coordinate 7,275,741 of JAJHSJ010000014.1, read as the reverse complement.
TCGGCCTCGACAATTGAAATCGACCTCGACGATTGAAATCGACACTCGGACTCGGCCTCGACAATCGGAGTCGGCCACGATACTTGACATCTACAATCGGGATCGATTGATAATCAGAATCGGCAAATCGGTCACGACAATTGGGATCGATCGATAATCAGAGTCGGCAAATCGGTCACGTCAATCGGAATCGATAATCGGCCACGACAATCGGGATCGATCGATAATCAGAATCGGCAAATCGGTCACGACAATCGGGATCGATCGATAATCAGAGTCGGCAAATCGGTCACGATAATCGGGATCGATCGATAATCAGAGTCGGCAAATCGGTCACATCAATCGGAATCGATCGATATTCAGAGTCAGCAATTCGGTCATGACAATCGGGATCGATCGATAATCAGAGTCGGCAAATCGGTCACGACAATCGAAATCGCTCGATAATTGGCCTCGATAATCAGAATCGGGATCGACAATCGGAATCAGTAAATCGGCCACGACAATCGGAATCGATGATCAACATCGACAATCGGCATCGACAATCAACATCGATAATCAGCACCGATCATTAGCATATAAACAAGGCGGGACCCATAGATGAACAACCGATCAACTATAATATAAAGATTGACCCTCGGCCGTGGTTATATCAAATCCGATAGTGCGAAACCATTTGTCTAGGGCAAATGGGGCCCACTTATCTGGGTTAACTCACAAGAGAATTATGAGAATGAGCCTAACAAGGCCTAAGGGAAGGTCACAATGTGGACATCCAACCATCATTGCCCATCAATGTGGACATCTAACCAACATTGTTCCCAAGGAGTGGCCCACATATAGAGCCAAAACATATAATGAGCTCGTGTCCTCATATAAGGGCCATATACACATCGCATGGGTCGCATCGCATGAGCCTCGAATACATCACAATGGGCCTCAAATACATCACATTGGGCCTCGCCCACATCACAGTCGGCCCACATAAAGGCCTCACATACGTCTCATTGAACCTTATATGAATCAAATGGGTTGATCAAATGGACTGATCAAATGGGCGAATCAAATGGGTCGAATCAATGAGTCAATCAAATGGGCTGAATCAAATGGATCAATCAAATGGGTCGAATCAAATGGGTCAATCAAATGGGCCGAATCAAATGGGCTGATTCAGATGAGCCGAATCAATGAGTCGAATCAAATGAGTCAATCAAATGGGCTGAATCAAATGGGTCGATTCAGATGGGCCGAATCAATGGACCAGATCAAATGGGCCGAATCAAATGAGTCAAGCAAATGGGCCGAATCAAATGGGTCGAATCAATGGGCCGGATCAAATGGGCCGAATCAAATGAGTCAATCAAATGGGCCGATCCAGATGGGCCGAATCAATAGGCCGACTCCAATAGGCCATTCATCCATTGTTAAAGATTATTATAGAGCGCGCGCACGCACGCACACACACACACCCACACACACCACACATTATATATATATATATAATATATATATATATATATATATATATAATATATATATATATACGAATTAAAATGAATTATATCCAAAGGATCATCTGTACCATACCACAAATGGCAGTGGATGATAATGATTTCCACAGTTAAATTTCCAGTGAGCCCACCATAGTATTTATTTTCCATCCATACTATTCATAAGGTCACAGGACCTGAACAGGGAAGGAAAACAATTATTATATTGAATCAAAGCTTCTATAACCTAAAGGATTTCAATGGTGGGCATTCAACATCACTACTTTCTGTAGGGTGGTTCGCTTGATGCTAGATCTGTCTTATTTTTAGTCTTAAGCCTTAGGAGTGGCTCACCAAATGGATGGACGGTTTAGATGAACCACATCCATCAGGGTGGGGTCCACGAACGTGGCCCACCTAAGACGGCTTGCCAAAGGGATGGACGGTTTAGGATGCAACACATACGGCAGCGGTGGGTCCCACTCGTACATCACAGTGGCCCTGCATAAATGAATGGGCGGTATGGATACAACTCATGCATCATGGTGGGGCCATACCTGGCACGCCAAACAGATGGACGACCTGGATGGAATATAACACATGCATCATGATGAGGCCGGTCACCAAATGAATGGACGGTAGGGATGCAGCACATGCATCATGATGGGGCCGATCACCAAATGAATGGGCAGTAGGATATCACGCTTGCTGCACCGTTCAGTAACTGGACGGTGCAGATGTAAACATACAGCATGGTGCGGCCCACGTAGTGGCCCACCAATATAATGTTATTAATATATTGTATATTATATAATATAATATTATATATTATATAAATATCTACACTGGGGCAGCAGACTACCCAGACTCACCGTCCAGATGGATTTGGACGGTGTATACATCATGATGAAGGTGGGTCCCACGTGGGGCCACCATAATGTTTATTTTCCATCCTATCCATTGATAATGTCACACACTGACTCAAATAAATAAATAAATTAATTAGTTAATTAATTTCATATTAATCCAAAACTTTTGAAAATCCACAAAAGTTTCAATGGTAGATGTTCAATACCACCGTTTCTTGTGACGTGGACCACCTGAGCTCCTCATACAACTGATTTTTGGGACGACCCATTCTCTAAAGGGGTCCCATCAAATGCACTGTGTAGATTTTTGAAAGCCATCAAGGTGGGACCTGTGGTGGGGCCCATGGTCCCTGCCCGTTTTCCAAGCGGTAGGATGATGCTTTTGGACGCTGACAGCAAGCGGCTTCATCTCTTGCTTATTTTTATTTTTATTTTTTATTTTTTAATTTAATTTTTAATTTTTTTTTTTTAGCTTTAGATTTTTTCGAAGGTTTTCATAGGTGGGGCCCGCATCAGGAGAATCCACTCCAGCCATTGCATTTCATGGCTAAAGACTGACCAAACAAGAACAATATTCAGTATGTTTTGGCTCAAGATTGGTCCTAGTCGATTTCAACGGTAAAAGTCCATATTCTCTATACTATTGCCTGCCAAAAAATCGGATTGGGTTCATTTTTCAGACCAACGTCTAAATGAGTTGGGGAATGGAATGAATGGTGTGGATAAGACCCATACATCTAGGTGGGGCCTGCATGAGCAATCCACCCAAAAGTTTAGAGTCAAACTGATATCTTTTTTTTGCTAGTACGCCCACTATCTGTTCACACTTTACTCGTCCCAGGGACACTGGACGGACGGCCTGTGTATTTCATCAAGGTGGTCTCACATGGACGTGGTCCACTGGATTTGAATCAATCTGATACTTTTGTTTTCCACCACCACAAGGTAGGGTCCACATGACTTGGACGGTTTGGATAAGATAAGATACACATCAAGGTGGGGTCCATCCGAGTGGGCCACACATCACACAAAAAAATGAAAAGAGAGAGAGAAGCACCCACTGATCGGCCTTCTTCTTGGACTTTCTTCTTCCATCAACGCACCTTAGAGCTCCAAAGGGTGTGATTCAATGGTCGAGATTGATTTTAGCGAGTGGGATTAGGTGGTAGGGAGTGGGCCATGCCAAGCTTCTCTCTCATGGAGCTTGGACGATGGACTCTCATGGGTTGCTTGGGAGAATGAGAAAGAGAGATGAGAGAGAGAGGTGTAAGAGAGAGAGAGAGAGAGAGAGAGAGAGAGAGAGAGAGAGAGAGAGAGAGAGAGAGAGAGATGGGTGTAAGTGAGTGATGTGTACTTGTGTAAGAGAGGGTTGACTTTTGGGGAGGGGTGGTTGTACTTGGGGATGGGTGAGTGATGGAGTGTGATGTGTACTTTGATTGATGGAATTGATGTAATGGATTCTCTCAAGATTGCAACGCTCGTCGTTTTCCTCGAACTGAATGCGGGCCCACATCTCCTGGCCCGAAAATCTCCTTGGCGCGCGAGACGCGGCGTTGGAACCGCGGCGACAGTGCGGTCGCACTGATATAAGTCTCGGGTCGAGCCGATTCTAATATACGGGACACGATCCAGGATTACGTGCAAACGCCGATAATAGATCGCGGGTTGCCGAAATTCGACTGGGAGAACCACGAAGGCATACGAAATGGTACGGTCTAAGATACGGGTTTCACATATAGTAACAAGACCTAGTTGAAAGATTTACCTGTATAGAATGTCATCGCGAAACATAAGTTGGTTCTGGTAGGCGATAATATGTGTGTATTATCTTCAGGGTGCTGTTGGGCTTCTAGATATGACTTGATGTTGGCGTATTAATGGTGGCTATCATGTGTCAATTTGACTAAAAGGCAGAAAGCTAGGTGCTGGTCGAGTTCAGGCATGAGAAAAGATAAATTTTGACAATCACAGTTCCGATAATTCATTCTTCATTTGCTTATTCCCAGGGGTAGAAATTTTCCACTACACACTTATCTAGGGATTTCGAATGCCCCCAGGTTCATGATTTTGAAATCGTCAAGAATGGCATAGGCCTTTGAATCAAACTTTTCGAGGAGGTTCTCTAGTTCAAGAGTCGGATCATCATTTCTTCAGTCCATGACTTCTTCCAATCCCATAAGTTTGAAGTCAAATTTTGGATTGAAATTGCAAAAGTTGACTTTGATTTCACGTGAATCGTCGAACTAGCTTAGCATTTTATTGTTGGATTTTTCACACACCACCATATATATATATATATATATATATATATATATATAATATATATATATATATATATATTTGTTTTAGATTTTGAAAATTTTGGATGTTTTGTAGGATTTGATTTTTTTTTTTTTTAAAAAAAAAAAAAAAAAAAAACCTTGAGCAGACGACACTGTGATTCAAGGGCTACCTTTATTGTGCATGGCATCTTGAGAGGATCGGTCGACTTATTCGGCCGTCATGGGGATAATAATTTGATCGATGCCCTACGCTCCTTCCATTTAGGAGGCAGGACCAAAGATTGCAGCAGGTAGACCTTCACCATTATGCCCAAGCATTATGATGGATCTGACATTGGGTTTTGATTCGATGGCAAATGTGGTGGCGTTTGGGTACTCCCCAAGACATTGAAGATCCTCGCATATATGCAGCTTATATGGGATGTGGATAGTGGTCCAACCAATGAAAGGCAATTTCTACCCCTCGTCCAGGCCCTCACCTGTCAGCTCTATCAAGGTTGACTTGTTCAATTGGTCCTTTAGGGGAAAATCTAGTCCATTGTTAGGATAAACAATCCTTGCCCTAGTGTTTTTGATTGGTGGGCAGGTGAAAGGGATAGTCTTCCTTTTTGTGGCCTCATACTTTTGTTAGACCTTGTTGCCATAACCTTGAATTTAAAGTAGGTTAATATTCTGATTCAGTCCATCCTGAATTTTCTCGAACATTTATGACTCTGATCGAACCTTTATATTCGAGTTGATAATAGAAAATTTGGTGTTTGGCAGGAGAAAAGATAGTTTGATCCAATAAGACACAAATGGGAATCAATTTATAGTTTCTGGTTCAAAACTATTGTTTGGTGTGTCATTTTCATATTGTTATATGTTTATGACTGAGAATTGGAAGTTTAGGGGCTGAGGTCCATGAGAGATAGAGGCCAATGGTTCGGAGTGACTTACCAGGCTCTTTCCTTGAAGGATCATGGGCTCGCTGCATATTGAGAGATCCGAGAAGGGAGTTGAACTTTGAGCCTGGAAGAAAGCTAGCTGGTCAATATGGTGTTATGACTCAACCCAGATATGTGATGGGTAATTTGGCTCGGATGTCATTTATTGAAGGATGAGTGGTTGACTGGACCACATTGGATTGTAACAGGGAGTGGGGGTGGATGCTGGATAATGGATCTTTTCCTGGAGGACCAATGACTAATCGACCCTTGTCTGGATGATACCGGAAGATGAAAAATATGGTAGTTTTGGGGGCCTCTCCTTGAAGGACCAAGATTGGAGGGGGAACTTAGTAGGATGGTGCCCCCTGCGAGATGAGCAGTGTGAACTCTGGACATGAGTCGTTGGCATGGATGAACTGGGTTAGATGGAGATGAGGCCTTTTTCGAACATGATTGATGGTAGGGACGCCTGATGTGTTGGGGCTCACTTGATATTGTGACAATGGATTCTGAAGTGTGTTGTTAACAACCTTGGCCGAAATTTTTCTTTGTTCGATCAAATTTTAGACCGCATGTTTTAATGTAAAACAATGGTCCATTGCATGCCCCTTGGACCGATGGAACGTACAATACTCGTTTTTGTTATAGTTTGGCTGGCAACGAGTTCTGTTGGGGCTTAGGTTGCAGTGGAGCAAGAAGTTGCCTCTGGACTAGTATTGCTAGTATGTTGCTGTAAGGTTGAGTCAATGGAGTGAAATGTCTAGCTTCCTGAATCGTACCCATTTGTCGATTCTGATTATAGTGTTGCAGGTTCCATATCTGTGATTGATATTGCTGTTGTTATTGTCCTTGTTGATAGGCTAATGGCGTGCCTTGGGAAATGTGGCAAGATCATCATTTTTATTGGATAGGAGATGGGGATATCGTCATCATCGCTCTCGTATTCAGTAGGCTCGCATTCGTTAGGCTTATATTCGATGGGTTCTTTATCCACCTAATTTCACTTTTCTAGGGCGACCTGATGTGGCTAGGGAGAGATTGTTTCAACCCTTATTTCGGTTTCGACTTGTTTCCCGGCACGAATCAGTTGGGTGAAGTTAGCATATGGATATGAGACGAGATATCCAAATATACTCATATCTACTAAGTGGACGATCATGGAGATCTGCTCTTCCTAATCATTTGGTATTTTCATTTTGGCGGCCTTGGCCTGCCATTGTCCAACATAAGCTGACAAAGACTCGTTATCCCTATGTCTTAAATTAGTAAGAATTGCACTTCCGAGTGTTACGTTTAGATTGTACGCAAAGCGATCAATAAATGCTTGGGACATGTCTTCTCAAGTTTTGACTTTATGGTAATCAAGCGATGTGTACCAGCTAAGTGCGTCGCCTCTCAGGGATTTTTGGAATGAGTGGATCAAATTTTCATCATCTCCTCCTACGGTATTGAGTTTTCCGTAAAATGCTTTTAGGTGGGCTACGGGGCATCTTGCATTGTCGTATCGTTCAAATTTTGGCACCTCAAAGTTTTGAGGCACCTTGGTGTTCTGGAAAGGACAAAGATCCCTAAATTCAGTGGATGATAGATTCATCCCATGTCATTTCTGAGTTCACTTTTCATGGTCCTGAGTTGATCCTCAAAATATTCCACGAGCTGATCAATTTCAGAGGGGCCTAACCGGATAAGGGTTACCCCTTGCAGTGTGTGTATCACTTCCTCCCCAAGACCTGGTTGTTACTCCTTTTAGGGGGAGTATTCTGGAATTGATTTACCGTATATAAAGTCGAGATTTGAATTGACAGACTGATTAGAGCGATCAACAGTTATGCTGTCATGCTTTGGTTTGACGGGGCGGCTCCGCTTTGAAGGAAGCTGGTCATGAGGTTTTCTAGACTATTCATGCTGAGGGTTAGGTTGGTTATTGAAAAAGCAGCCACAGATTGAGGGGTTTTCCATCTGGGGGACTTTAGGTGAGATCCTGGACTGTTTCCTTGGAACGACATGGTTGTTGGTGCACAAGTTCAGGTAAAGCTCTGGTGCATGTGCGTTGGGTGGCAGACCCGTAAGTGATTATTTTGTTTGTTTTGTTTTATTTATTATTTATATTTTTTTATGTTATTTTTATTTTTATTTTTATTTTTGTAATTGCAACAACAAGTAAAGTGTAGAATGTACAAAAGAAACATAAATGGGACCCATATGTATTGGAATGAAGGATGCTTGCGAGAAAGTAAAAGGGATCGGTTTACACTGGAATGCAAGATGTAAGCAAGAAAGTGAATGGACCGGTATTCACTAGAGAGCTGAAAACTAAATGATCAGTATGGAACCGGAATGCTGGATGATTGCTGGAAAGTAAATGGACCAGTATAGAACTGGAATGCTAGAATATTGGTAAAGACTATAAGTAAGAAGAATCCCCTAAAAGTGTACATCCCGGTGTGTCGAGTAAGGCATTAGCTAATAGTTAGCTCTTTCCCAGCAAAGTCACCATTATGTGGATGTTGATGGGAGGTTTCCTCCCATATGGGTTGCCCTATTAAGTGTCTGAGTTAGACCGTACGCTGGTTGTATGAGTTGAACAATGTGTTGTGTGTGTGTGTGTGTGTGTGTGTGTTGCTAGATATAGGAATACTTTATACTCGTTGATATGGGCAATAACATGTGAAGGCCCAGATACGAAGTCTATCCAGATCCGGTGGAAACCCATAGCTAAAACCTCCATACTTGAACCTCGTAGAGGGGCTGAGAAGAGAATGTTAATGATTTTAGATGCTTGGTTGATATGGGCAGTAACGTATGCATGCCCAGATCCGAAGTCTATTCAGATCCAATGAAACCCATCGGTAAGACCTCCATACCTAAACCTTACGCGGGGGGTTGAAAAGAGAATCTAGTAATTATACTTTTATCATTCGTAATATCTTATGCAACTTACTCGTGTTCATGTATTGATTAGAGTCGCCACTAGCCAAAATGAGGGCTCCAAAATCCACGGTTGGTTAGAATGTGTGGAATCGCATAGAGATCGGAAAAATCAAAGAATTATTGACTATAGTGACTCTTGGAAAGATCTGCGCTGTGAATTTTGGGTAAGGGCCTTGGTTACAGAAAAGTAAGGTTAGGCACCCATTTACTGCCTGTGTCAAACACGGCCTTTACTTTGCCAACTGTACACTTTCAAAGAGGATTCAAAGAACTTCCAGTAAAATACTAAGAATTAGATGTCCAAAGTATGAAAATAAACTGAAAACAAAATGTAAATGGTAGAAAATGATTTTTTCCAATGCAAGTATGGAAAAGAAAGAGAACACAGAGTTTTTGGTTGCTCCTTTAAGTCAGATTTTCTGATACAGAAGATCCTCAAGAGAGACGACTGTAGACGTGGTGTCAAATCAGATCCTACTACCTCCTTTAAGTCAAATTTTCTGATATATAAAATCCTTAAGAGAGGCTATTGTAGAGTATACTTTACGTGATGTTAGATCAAATCCTGCTACCTTAGGTGTTCAAAGCAAGGGGGTTGGAATGTACCAACTAGAAAAATGCCGAAATTTGATTTTTCGCACCAAGTCGTTGCTGGCGCCACTGTCTTTGGGCAAAAACCTGGCGCTCAGCAAAGCTGGCACTCAATATGGTGCTGGGCTCACCCTGGATCAATCAATACCGTTGGTTGCCTTTCTGTGATGATTTTAGCCATTTAAAACAAGAGCCCATTCAAGTTACAAAGCTAAGTAGAGCTGGGCATCGGTCCGGGTCAGATCGGATTGGGCCTAATTCGGTCCGATCCGAAATTCTAATTGTCTGACTCGAACCTGATCCGATCCGAGACTGAGTCCAGATCACCTGACTCAGACCGATCCGATGTTTGGTTGACTTGGACCGAACCGAGTCCGACTCGGCCAGGGAAACTGAGTCGGATCGGATTAGGTACAATTTGGATTGTTTAATATGGTGTGGTCCACTTTAATCTTCAATATATCATATTTTTGTGTTCAACGCCTAAAATGATACGTCAAAATGGATGAACGGCTTAGATAAAACATATACATCAAGGTGGGCCCCACATGACTATGAAAGAAGTGCATGAAGCTTTATCTAGATGTTATCATGTTGACGTGCATAGCACGACACTTACTTTCTTTTCACGCAAGTCACGGACGTGACTTGTTGTATTGAGGTTAGCAAGTACTATGGGTCTGATGGTGGGGTATGTGTTATATCCAAACCGTCCATTCATTTGGCGAGCTCGTCTTAAGGCTTGAGACTAAAAATAAGACAGATCTACCTATCATGTGGACCACACATATTGTTTAACGGTGAAAATTATTCTCCATTGCTATTTGTGGTGTGGTCCAGATGATCTTTGGATATTATTAATTTTTTGGACAATGTTCTATAATGGTCTCTAAAAATATATGAACGGTGTAGATATAATAAATACATCACTGTGGGGCCCATGTAACTTTGATATCCTTTAAACCGTTCGTACAACTCGGAGCTCGAGGAGCGTCAATGCTCGTCTTGGCATGACACGATACCTACAGCTAGCGCCTGTAGGCTGCAGCAGCCAGCTACATGGCTGTGTCCGGTACACCAGCAAATCAACTTATTATTGTATACCCTAAACTCTGTTGGGGCCCACCTTGAATGCGTGTGATTTATCCACGCCATCCATTCGTTTTCGCAGATCATTTTAGTGTTTGAACCCAAAATTGATGCATATCCAAAGCTCAAGAGAACCATACCACAGGAAAAAGTAGAAAGATTAATAAGAACTATTCCCGATTGGGTAGGATCGGATCGGTCCGGGTCCATTCGGGTCAGGTTTTCGGGTCGGGTCGGATAAGGGCCAATCCGAACTCGACCCAAAATATTTCGGATCTGGATGGGGCTACCCGATCCGCACCGATCCAGACCGTCGGTTCGGTTATGTTCGGGTCGGATCGGGTTTGGTCAGGTTGGATCCACCGGATCGGGTCCGTTTTGCCCAGCTCTAAAGCTAAGTAGTCATGTTTTGATTACGAAGTGTCTATACTTGCCTCCATCGTATCGATTTCAATCTATTTCAAATTTACGGTGGATATGATATCATTGAACTTATAACTCACACAAATTGATTACCATTACATATTTAAAACGTGAGGATCATAAGAAACATGTGAATCTAAAAAAATCATGATCCGAAAGTCGATTTAAAAAAATGACCACACATTTACACCAACTCCAAAGATACCCGTGAATCCCATTTTTTGCATTGAGAAAATCATCCAACCAATCGTTTCAAAATCAGCCCCCATTTACATTGAAAAACAGTAAACCGGAAAAGCATTTTCAACGAACTAAACCATACATTACGCAAACCATTTGAGATTATAGCCAGTAGTCAACATTCAACGGTTTACGTGTGTGAGCCGAACCAAAACAAACACTCGAGACGCGTTGCATGCGCTAACAGAAATCACCGAGTCACGTCCACGTAAGCCTGACTCCCTCGGGAACGGATTGGCTACTCCCCCTGCCACCGGCCCCGTGGCTGATGGTCGGTGCACTGTGGGCCCACCATGATGTATTTGTTTCATCCATTCCGTTCACCCATTTTTAAAGATCCTTTTAGTGCTAGATCCCAAAAATTAGAGAGGTATAAATCTCATGTGGACCACACCACATGAAAACAATAGTTATTGGATATCCACCATTAAAATCCTCCTAAGGCCTACTGTACTGTTTATTTAACATCCAATCTGTTGATTAGGTCATAAAGGCCCAGATGAAGGGAAAAAACAAAAATCTACATGATCCAAAACTTTATGGCCCCCAAAATGATTTTAATGGTCGATACTCATTCAAAACTGTTTCCTGTAATGTGGTCCACTTGAGATTGAGATATACCTCATATTTGGTCTCATATATTAAAATGATCTTTAAAAATATATGGACGGCATGGATGAAACAAATACATCATGGTGGGGCCCACAGAGCACCGACCATCAGCCATTGGCTGGTGTCAGGGGAGTAGCCAATCCGTTTCCGACTCCCACTCCCTCACGACTCCTTTTTCTTTCTTTCTCTTACGGCGCACGAAACCGTGGGTCCTGTACCTATCATTATCTTTAGATGAATTTACAAACAACGAAAAAATAAAATAAAATCAATGGCTCTCATTCTACTCTAATAATCAAAGGTTAGGATCATCACTGAAGCTTAATTATAAAATCTTAGGTTATTTACAGCAGTGTATAGATTATGGACGGCTCAAATAATCATACAGTTTCATCAAGTGGGCTCCACACGGTGACGACGCACGTTAGATCCTATGTCGCGACAGACGCAAAACGAAAGCGCGCTTTAACGTCCCAGCTCTCCAGTATTTATTTGACGATTCTTTCGGTAGAATTCATATGTGATGTGTCTGAAGAAAAGTTCCCAAAATTACAAACACACCCTTCCCTCTTAAGAAAAAAAAGAAAAGATCCCATGCAAACCATGGCACCCAAAACCGTACTCCCTCATCTCCATCTCTCTCCCCTTCTCACCTTTTTCTTCCTCTTCTTCTCTCCCACGCTTTCATCAGCCACATCAGAATTCAAATCTATCTACAAAGATCCTACGGCTCCGATTGAAGATCGAATCTCCGACCTCCTCTCTCAGATGACAATGCCTGAAAAGATCGGCCAGATGGCCCAGATTGATCGTTCCGTCGCTTCCAGCGACGTCCTACGTGATCTTCACATCGGTCTGTCCATCATCCATCTTCTCCTTTCTTGGATCTGTCCTTAATTTCAACTTCATTTCATTTATTTATTGATTTTAGGGAGTGTGTTAAATGGTGGAGGAAGCGTACCGGCCCCCAACGCTACTCCGTCGATGTGGGCGGATATGATCGACGACTTCCAGACATCGGCCATGTCATCAAGGCTCGGAATTCCGATGATCTACGGTACAGATGCAGTCCACGGGCATAACAATGTTTTGGGGGCCACCATCTTTCCACATAACATTGGCCTCGGAGCTGCAAGGTAAGTCTGTAGTGTAAGTCTTTCACCATTTCTTAAATTGTTGTGAGTATGATTCATCTACGGTATCCATTGCTGTTGCATTCAAGAACGTGGGCCACCATCAAGATCACAGCGATTGGACGATCGGACGTGGTTATTCAACGGCTGATATCAGTCTTGATTGATGTAGATGTGGGCCGCACATGGTTGCTATGAATCACCACCATTAAGAAATTCTGCATAAAGCACCTTATAGTCTTGCATGTGTTGAAATTATGATAGAATGTATGTAATTTATCATCGGAGGTTTCTTTTTTGAAGAGACGAGGATTTGATGGTGAGAATTGGAAGGGCCACTGCGTTGGAGGTTCGAGGGACGGGAATACCATACGCTTTCGCTCCCTGTTTGGCTGTAAGATTTTCGTGATTTTCACTTTTCATGTTTTTATTATTTTATTTTTTTATTATTTGTATTTTTTATCGGGTCGACAGGATTTTCCTCTGTTATCGGGTCGACAGGATTTTCCTGTTACCCTAGTGGTTTGGCGTCCGAAGCTTTTTTTTATTTTTTTTATTTTTTCTCTGTTGACCTGGTAACAGAGGATCCGGACTCAAGAAAAAAAGGTGTATAGGGAGTGAATTAGGTACGGTCCTGGCCTCACCGAAGACAGTGCGGCCTTTACTGTGGGGCCCACCTTGATGTATGTATTCTATATCTGCACCGTTCATCCGTTTTCCCAGATCAATTTACGATGGGAACCTAAAATGAAATGGATCAAACTCTCAGTGGACCATACCATTGAAAAAAGTGGTGATTGACCATTAATGGGCTACATAAGTTTTTAATCAAGCTGATGTTTTCTTTTACCCTTCATCTAGGTTTATTTGACTTTATCAATAGGTTGGATGGCTAATAAACATTAAATAAAAGTTACTTTAGGTCCTGAGAAGTTTTTAATGGTAGTACGTTCAATCACCACCATTTCCTATGAAATAGTCCACCCGAGATTTGGATCTTCTTAATTTTTGGGCTCATGACATAAAAGAATCTGGAAAAACGGATGCACGGAGTGGATATGGAATAAGTACGTCAAGGTGGGCTCTACGGTGAGGCTCGTATCTTCGTGGGTGAGTTCAGGGCTGCACCTAATTCGCTCCCAGGTGTATAGGGCCGGAGGCGGATCGGGTACTACCCCGCCGGTTCCGAGCTCAGCACGGATAGGGGCTACCTTCATGTAAGGTCTGTTTGGGCAGTGGGATTAGAAGGGATTAGGTGGGATGGGATTTAAAAAATATAATTATTACTCGTGGTAGGGATTGTCCCTGGTGCCCTAGGATAAAATTAATGTCATGCTTTATTGATAATACGGTGGTACATTGAATGGATATACCTACCATCATTTGAAATTATTGAGAATAACACACGTGTGTTATATCTAAACCGTTAATTTGTTTTGTAACCTCATTTTATGGCATGGGCCTAAAAATGAGTAGATCCAAAACTTATGTGGCCTGAAAGAAGTTTTCAACCGTAAGTATTCAATCCCCGTTGCTTTCTATGGTGGGGGTCCACTTGAGCTTTAGATTTACCTATTTTTTGGCCCATGCTCTAAAATAATCTCCATAAATGGGTGGACGGTGTGGATATAGCCCACACATCATGGTAGGACCTACACAACTTGCTAAACATTGAGTGAAATTAGCACAGGACCGAACGCAATTAATGTAATTTCAAGCTTTTCCATTCTTCCCAAACATGGAGCGAAATTGGACAGATGAATCCCATCCCACCTAATCCCTTCTAATCCACACCGTCCATCCAATTTTTTAAATATCATTTTAGGATATAATATAAAAAATAAGATGGATTCAAGGCTTATGGTTAATTGCCATACAACCCGTTCACTGGATGAAGGGTAAACACAAATATGAGCTTGATCCGAAATTTACGTGACCCCGATGAAGTTTTCAACGGTAGATGTTTAATCTCAACTGTGTGGTCCACTTGAACCATGGATCTGCCTCATTTTTTGGCTTATATACTAAAATGATATGAAAAAATGAATGAACGGTTTGGATAAGACCCAAAAATCACAGTGGCCCCTGAGGGTTCCTACAGAGCCTACCGTCATGTGTTCATGACAACCACTCCGTCGGGTGCGGATTGCATACTGATACGGCCAATATCGAGTCGCCACAGGACGGTGAGACGTGAGACCCACACAGTACATCGAATTTGGGTCATTATTGTACGGTACTAACTTAAAAAATGAGTCAGATCCAAAACTCAAATGCAATAATGGTGATTGAACACCCGCCTTTGAAATAATTACTGTTTTTAAGGGTGAGAATTCAATTATTGGTCCACTTGAGATTTGGATCTACTTTATTTTTGGACTCATGTGCTAAAATAATTATCCAAATTTGATGAACAGAATAGAAAAAAAAAAAAAATCATTGTGGGTCCACATATCACCGTCCAGCCGCAATGTCGCTACTTGACAGCGTCAGTATGCAATGCACGTCCCACTCCGTCAATCATGCGACCCCATCAGGAACATCCAAAAATCAGGTGGCCCACACCAAAAATCATGACTAAAACTTCTATATTCACGGCGCGTGGCCTACTTGGTTTTTTAATGGCCCCACACACAATGAAAAGTGTTTTTGATGGTGCGGCGTGACCAACCTGTGTTTTCAATCGGTCTGATTTCCTGGATACCGGGGAACAGTGAACTTCCGTGTCTGACCTCACAGGTTCGATGGAAAATTAACATTATAAGCCCCGTTTAGTTTTCAACGGTGGTTGTCATTATCCCAAGCGTTTTCTATGTTTTGGTCCACTTAGCTAAGGTTTCAATGGTGGTTATCATTATCCCAACCATTTTCCATGTTGTGGTTCACTTTAGCTTAAGCTTTGCTATATTTTTGGGCTCATGCCTTGGGTACACGAGCCAAGCTAGCTCGAAAAGCTTGATCGACTTGGCTTGATCTAGCTCAACTTATTTGAGGCTTGAACAATGACCTGAGGTGAACCAAGTTTCGAATGCTTCAACTCGTTTTGAAAAAGCCGAGCTCGATCACAGGTGATCTTGACTTGACTTGAACTCAGCTTGGCTCAAAGCTTGAGCTTGAGCTTGGCTCGACTTAAATATATTATATATAATATATTATATTTAAAAACAAAATAAATAAATTTATATATTATATATATATATATATATAGATATATATATATATATATTATTAATTAAATATTTGATTTGAGAGTTGGGTCTGCGTGAATTGTGTCAATTGGGTCGGATGGCTATGTTGAGTCGAGTGTGAGTTAGGCCGGGTTCAGAGTAGGCTTGGCTCGACTCGAGATAAGCTTGTCTCGACTAACAATCTACTAGCCCCATCTCGAGCTCAACTCCAAAATTTTAGAAAACAAGTCAAGCTCCGATAATAAGTTGGAGCACAGATGAATCAAGCCAAGGTTGGCACACCTTGACTCGGCCGTTGGATGTACATCCATCTTCGTGTCCTGAAATGAGCTTGGAAAGCAGATTTAAATGGATGATATAAAATTAATGAAATAGGATTGATCCATGTCATCATTGCTATATTAAATTAATATGCAGTCTCATGATATGGTTCAATCATCTCCCGTCATCATTGCTACATTAAATGCAACCTCATAAATCTTCTGACAAACAGAGGATCGGGACTCAAAAGAGATACATCAAGAGGGGTGCGGATAAGATACTGACAGGTTGAGCACCGAGTAGGCTAACGACGCCGTGTTATGTGAGCCCCACCATGATGTATGTGCTGTATTCGTACCGTCCATCCATTTTGAGATATCATTTTAGGGCATGAGCCAAAGAATGAGCAGATAAAAAGATATAGTGGACCCCACCAAAAAAACATTGGGGAGAGTGTTTCCCACAGTTGAAACTATCCTACCGCCCATCGTAATTTTTATTTGAAATCCAACATTATGGAAAGTTAAGAAAAGACATGAAATAGGGTAAAACACGAATATCAGCTTACCTAAAACTTTTGTGGATGGTGGGAGTCACTATTCTCACTGTTTCTGTGCTAAGTCCACTGGAGATTTGGATTTAACTCATATTGCCCGAAGATTATCTCTAGAAATGGATGGAAGGTTTGGATACAAAACATAAATTATGGTGGGGCCCATGGAACTTGGTGACGTCACTTCAGTAGGAGTCTCGCTACTCAACCTGTCAGTAGCTAATCCGCGCCCCACCAAGGGTGGGTAAGACGCCAACCGCACCTATATGAGTGGGTACACAGAGCTTGGTGACGTCAATACACCATGCAGCCACCCAATCAGCTTCCATCCTAATCCAGGCACGAGAGGGATAGAGCGTAATGTGCGGGTGATTAAGAGTTCGTTTGTCGCGACTCAGGGACAGTTGTCTGTCGCTGTCTTGATAAATTTAGAGAAATGAAAAGAAAGTTTCAATGGTTCATATTCAATTCTAAAAATCAAAGGTGAGGATCACTGTTAACGCTTGATTGTGAGAGAGTGGCTTAATTGATAACGAGGGACGGTTCAGATAATCAGACCATCTTAGCATGAATCCAGTGGTGATTGATCCTCAGCCTCGACGGAGGTAAAACGAACTTGAGAAGTGTGTGTACTGACATGAAAAGAAAAAAATAAAAATTTAAAAAAAAATCGAGAAGAAAAGGACAAGATAAGAAAAAGGATTTGATAGGACGCGGTGGTTTTTTACCCGTGATGATCTGAACCGTTCATGTTCACATTGCTGACTTATAGAAGCTATGATCTTATAATCATGTTTTATTTATGACCCTACCCTTGACGCGTGGATTTGAACATGAGCCATTTAAAATTTACTTTTCAACGGTCCAATTTCATCCTCACAAACGACCATCCACTCAGCCACTCAAGGGTTCCGTAACTGATGGCCGTTGTATCTTCAATCTCACCAGTGTTTTAGAAGCATGCCTATGTTCGGGAATCTATCTCCCCCTCCTCCCCGGTGCGGGTCAGCCAGGTCATGGTCCAATTCCTCAAACGACTTAATTAATTCAAGGCTTTACTGCGGTTCAACCTGAGTGTGACCTTGCTATCATAAGGTTGCCAGTATAGTTCCGCTTATTTGTTGTCCAACTGTGATAACGGCTCAAGTTGGTCATGGTTCAATTGTTGGAATGGGAAGGGCTTCCTAGTCCGTCCATTATTTTGATCGTGTTTCCTCAAAGGCTATATATTAGAGTGAAATCGGACTTGGGAGGGTATCAAGGAGATTCTAGAGTTTCTAAATTATTCAGAGATTTCGAAGGGTGTAGCAAGAGTGAGATTCGAGGTTGTTCAAATCGGATAAGCTCTTTACTTTCTAATTTCTGGTTTTTTTTTTTCCGAAAAGAAAAGAAGGGATTTGAACGTGAGAGCTTAGAATACATTTAAAATCCTTTCAAGAATTACACGTGTAGACTATTATTATTTTGAGCCAACTAATGATGTCCCAAAATAATTAGATTATCAATTGCATTACTATAATTACTTTAATATAATGATCAACACCATCCCATCATTATTCGTGTAAATCAATGGTTAAAAATAGTTGGTTAGTCACTCAGACATGATTTTGTGCTTGTGCCGAGACTTAAAAATGACAATGCTCACGGTCCGCAGTCAACATGATGACGTCGGCCGGGCCATTCGTAATTGAGCCAGGCCCAATACATTAAGATGAGCCAAACTGATTAGTCCAAGAGCCGGGCTTCACCTCCGACCCATTGCCAACGCTAATGATTTTTCATTGGCTTTTTTCTTTCTTTCTTAGGTATGCCGAGATCCGAGGTGGGGCCGATGTTACGAAAGCTACAGTGAAGATACAGAGATTGTCCGAAGCATGGCCCAGTTCATCAAAGGATTACAGGGTTCTCCACCCCAAAATCACCCAACGGGCTACCCTTTTGTAGCCCAAGGGTAAGTGGGCCCCATTTTATTGCTTCTAGGGTTGTTGAATTTTCAAATGACCCAGCAAATGGGCCCATGAGAAAAAGGACCATGGCCCATTCCAATCCCAGCCCTTGCCTAAGGTGGGCCGGGTCCCCATTTACCATGCAAGCGATAGGCCCTTCTAACAAGATCAATCATCTTGAAAATAAGCCTCATCCACTCATTGGATGGGCCACACCTGTATGTTGAGTCATGCTGTAATCTATCCATCTATTCCAGGGTGGCCCACCTGAAGATCTGACCAGTCTGATTTTTGTGCCACGTGATCTTGATGGTGGGGCCTAACGTATGCACGGTACAGATTTTCTGCATGGTGCACGTCGTGTGCAAATTAGGAAATGACCCGTCGTTCATGCAATCTGTGAAATGTGGGGCAGGGGCAAGAGCGTGGTCGGATGCGCCAAGCACTTCACGGGCGACGGTGGGACCCAAGGAGGGGTGAATGAGAACAATACCATCGCGACATATACGGAACTGTACAGTGTCCACATCCGGCCGTACATCGATGCCATCCGTATGGGCGTATCTACGATCATGATCTCCTACTCGAGCTGGAACGGTATCAAGATGCACGCCAATGCGTACCTCCTCACTAGGGTCCTCAAAGAAGAGATGGGCTTCCAGGCAAGTTCCTCGACTTTTTTATTTAATTTTTTATTTAATTTAATTTAATTTAATTTAATTTTTTTTTTTTTTTTTTAATTATCAAGGTGGGCCCACGGGATCAATGGTCGTGATCGCTAAGTGGGCCCCAGTTGACGGGTCATGGTGGGAGTTACGACTTTAACGGTTCTGATCAAAGTGTGTGTGGTCCCATTGCAGGGAATGCTGATCTCAGATTGGGAGGGCGTGGATCGGATCGCGAGTCCTGCGGGATCGAACTACGAGGAGTGCTTGATGGCTGCGATCAACGCGGGCATAGACATGATCATGATCCCGAGAGATTATCAACGGTTCATCATGGATCTGACGGACCTGGTTTCGTCTGGCAAGGTCTCAACCACCAGGATCGACGATGCCGTCAGGAGGATCTTGAGGGTCAAGTTTGCATCAGGGCTGTTCGAGCAGCCGATGGCCGATCGATCACTCCTCCACATGGTGGGACATGAGGTGGGCCCCTGATCACGTTGCAATCACCCACACCGTATATTAGGGCTGAAAGCCAGGGCGGGTTAGGTTGGGTTGGGTTGGTGCTCAACCCTAACCCAACCCAAGGTTCCTATACCTCAACCCTAACCCTAACTCAATCCAACCAAACCCAAGCGGGCTCAGTTGGATTGGCCGGGTGGATACATGTTAATATTTTCGTTATTACATTAGTCTATTATATCTCAATACATGTCTTATTTTTGTGTAGTTATTTATTGTAAAGAACTTCATTTTTTTAAAATATAGGATAATTACTCGTTTAATACATTAGTCTATTATATTTCAATACATTAGTCTATCATATTTCAATACATGTCAGGTCGGTCGGGTTGAACCCGCCCAAATTTCAGCCCTAAGTTGCAATCACCCACACCGTATATTAGGGCTGAAAGTCAGGGCCGGGCGGGTTGGGTTGGGTTGGATTGGTGCTCAACCCTAGCCTAACCTAAGGTTCCTATACCCCAACCCAAACCCAATCCAACCCAAGGTTCCTATACCCCAACCCAACCCAACCCAACCCAACCCAATCCAATATCGGGATGGGAATTCTCAACCCAAGCCCAACCCAAGTGGGCACAGTCGGGTTGGTCGGGTAAATATATGCTAATATTTTCATTAGTACATTAGTTTATTATATTTCCAATATACGTCTGATTTTTTATACCTATAATTTTATTAATTATACATATAGTTATTTATCATATAGAAGTTCATTTTTTCTAAACAAATAAGCTAAAATATAAGATAAATACTCATTTAAAAGTCTTATTGTGTATCAAGCAATTTATTTGGGAGAGAGATATCTAGCATATCTTGTTAGCTGAGTAATCGGAAATGACGTGGACCAATGAAACCCAATGACATTGGTATTTCCCGTGCCTTCAACACAAACAATCCATAACTCAATTATAATTAATTTATAAGAAATTTATATATTGATCGGGTTCAGGTTGCCATCAACTCGAGCCCAACCCAAATTTTATCGGGTTGGTTTTTGTATGGCCCACGCCCGAGACCAAACCGGATACATCCTACCCAACCCCAACCCAATATCGGGTCAGGTCGGTCGGGTTGAACCCGCCCAACTTTTAGCCCTACTGTATAATGTGTCATTGGAGCTTTGAATGACCACTGTGATGTATGGATCTTATCCACACCGTCCATTCATTTTTTCGTATCATTTTAGGATAAAATCTGAAAAATGAAGCAGATCCAAGGTTCAAGTGGACCACACCACAGAAAGCAGCGGTAACAAAGATTCTCACCGTTGAAACTTTTTTAGGGTCTACTGTGATCCATCCAACCTATTCGTAAAGTAAAAAGACCTAGATGAATAGAAAACACAAATATCAGCTCCATCCAAAACTTCTGTGGCCCCAAGAAGTTTTCAACCGTGAGAGTTGTAGTCCCATTGTGTAGTCCACATATGTCTTCGACCTACCTCAAATTTGGGCTCATATCCACACCGTCCATCCATTGATACGAAAAAAATGGATGGACGCTGTGGATTAGACCTATACATCACGTCCTGCTTCGATCCACAATTTTCTCAGCATTAGTAACACGTGTGTATATTTTTTTTTATTATTGTTATGGTACAAATCAGGCGCACAGAGAATTGGCTAGAGAAGCAGTACGGAAGAGCCTTGTTCTGTTGAAGAATGGTAAGAACAAGAAGGAAAGGATGCTGCCATTGAGCAAGAGGGCCCAGAGAATTCTCGTCGCTGGGACCCACGCGAACGACATCGGCTACCAGTCTGGCGGGTGGACCATCACTTGGGAA